>OX493351.1:8912343-10112343 GCA_950371115.1 Anania fuscalis
ATTTCTATGTTGCTCACGTACAAAAAGTTGTTTTAAATGACCAGCTGATCACGTGGTTTTAAGGAGTGTCCCATTCTTTTGTACATCCTGTATATGTAATAATTACCTTTGTCATTACCATACGATACGATTATACGATCGACAAGGATATTTTTGCTTTAGACAAGGGCGTGCGGTGCATATAGGCAATTAGGCCTACCGCTAGCTACTAGCCTACCTGAAAATGATATGAGGTGGGCAATAAGTACTTACAAAACACATTAGCAACCCTACTGCCTACCTCGAAATAAAACGAATGCCCGCCACTGCTGTAGATTATTATAATCAGTGCTTGAATGTAATCATTCGATGTGATTACACATGATCTATATTCAATATTGATTGAGGGCACACATTGTTTACAAAAATATAATGATTTATTTAATCTTAAAAGTTATCCGACGCGGAAATTTAATTCTAAATTACCTTGTGTGGTGATCTCGAGGACATAAATATAGGTCATGTATGATGGATGTCAAAATACACACACTTACACACCCACACACCCAAAACACAACCGTCGTTTATGATTTATTGTTTACATAAAAATGCTCAATAATTAAGTGCAAAGTTTAAGTCTTATGACGTAAAGCTGGCAAGCTAAAATAATCTAGGTTCAAAATAATATGCGGCTGGCCACTTCCTCACTATCCTACTTATATTATAATGCGAAAGTTTGGATGTGTGATCCCATGACAACGAAGACATAGTGGTCTACGATTAAGGTTTCGTGGGGTTCTGCATGGGATGGGATAAATTCACATGCCAGCGGGGTAACCATGAACTCTTAAAACAATCTCAAAGCTGTCAAATCTGTCAATTTTGGTACGTCATTACATACAAAATTTGACAGATTCGATAATGTTTGACAGATTTGAGATTGTTTTAAGAGTTCGTGGTTACCGCCCTGGTCAAATACCTTTGGCCGATGACGGGCAACAGCGTTATCGGTACGAGACCTGGCACTGCGCTCACCAACCCGCTTACCCAGTGTGGAAAGGTAGTCGATCAGCTGGCTCACCACGGTCTATCTTTCACCAGAAGTGCTGGTAGAATCCCCCGTCATCCATCCATCCATCCATCAGCCGAAAGACATTCACTGCTGGACATAGGCCTCCCCCAAGGATTTCCACAAAGATCCCCCTTCATGCCATTAGATGTCATACGTCGGGCACTTGTCAGGGCACGTATTCCGGCCGTTCTAGAACCCAGCGGCCTTGCACGTGACGATGGCAAACGCCCTGGTGGCATGACTCTCGTTCCTTGGAAGATGGTCAGGCCTTTAGTGTGGGATGGCACTTGCGTGGACACTTAAGCACCATCCCATCTTCCATCAACTGGCAACAGGGCCGGTTCAGCAGCAGCTTCTGCAGAGATTCTCAAACGGTGCAAATATGAAACTCTTAGTGAGACATACATATTTGAACCGTTTGGGGCTTGAGCTCTGGGCCCGTGGGGACCAAGTGCCCATAAACTCTATCGTGAGATGTCTAAGCGATTAGCTGAGACACCGCACGTGCCTTTTGGGCATATTTCTTCAAGAGAGTGAGCTCAATCAGATATTTATTTATAGATTTTTGTCCTATAAATAAAATATCTGATTTTGTATGTACATACATAGTTTAGGTTTTTATTTATTTGTTTCATTATTATTTTTAGTTTTAAAAACTCTAAATCTTTTCCTTGACTATGGAATAAATATCTATTATCAAGAAAAAAATCGGATAGATACAGGTCGGCCTTGCGCAATTAGGGTTCCGTCGAAATAGTTTATAACATAACACAGAACAGGTAAGACACGTTACGCAGTTACGCTCCGCTGTACATAACGTCTCGAAGATTTTTACCGATTTTTCGAGTTTGTCCAAAAAATGAAATACGGCACCCTTGTAAATTTTTGTTTTTAGCAATTCCATGCAAGGTTTAATTGAAGATAATTAACACTTGAAAAAAATCATCGATCTCAGGTGGGACTCGAACCCACGTCCCATCGCATGCCGGGCGAGTGCTTTACCAACTAAGCTTCCGAGGACGTCACGTGACAAGATGAAATTCCTCAAGTATTTTTCTCGCTGTCAAGGCCAGCGTATCTCTGATCAATGTTGTAGCTATATGTATAGCTGCGTAGTATACTACCGTCAACACCCTATAGAAATATTATTTACAAATATTTGACTATTGGTTAAGATCAGAAATGCTTAAACATTGTAAATTTTTGTTTTTAGCAATTCCATGCAAGGTTTGATTGAAGATAATTACGGCACCCTTATAAAACTCAGGAGTGTGTTCGTCTGTTCGTCTGTCGCTGTCAATTTGGTGCTCCAATTTTCACACATGATTTTTATGCGACCCAAACACGAATATGTAATTAAATGAATTATAAACAATACTTAATAACCCTTTGCGCCTAAAATAAAAAAAATAGTAAACTGTTACCTTGTGTCATCATCATCATCATAATTTCAGCCACAGGACGTCCACTGCTGAACATAGACCTCCCTGTGACATATCAAGTGAGAATAGCTTATTGTGATAATAAATATAAATATACATTTATCGTAGCTAAAGCACTTGTGTTATAGAAAACAGAAATAACGACGGTAACACAACACACAGACCCGAGTCAATATAGAAAAGTTCGTTTTTACAAGCTTTTATTTAGTTTCACCTGTCCCGTTGTCTGTAATCAAATCTTGCAAGTTAAATTTGATCCACTTCCCGGTTACCGATTGAGCTGAAATTTTGCATGCATATGTAAACCGCGTGACAATGCAATATTATGATGAAATGGTGATGATCTGATGATGGAGCTGGAAGGTGGCCATAGGAACTTCACAATGAAACGAAACAACCTCATCGAGTTTGGGCTCGTTTGAATCGTCTTGCAGAGTAGTTTGTCTTTCAATGGTAACCAGGGTCTGGCGATGGAGCTGAAGGTGGTCATAGGAACTCTGTAATGAAATGACAAAACTCCATCAAGTTTTGGCTCTTTGATTCTTCTTGACGAGTAGGTACTTTGTTTTAAGATGGTAACCAGGGTCTGATCTGATGATGGAGCTGGAAGGTGGTCATAGGAACTCAGTAAAGAAAAGACGCAATCCCATCGAGTCGCAGTTTGTTTGATTCGTCTTGACGAGTACTTTGGTGCTAGATGGTAACCAGGGTCTGATGATGGAGCTGGAACATGGCCATAGAAACTCCGAAATTAAACGATGCAACCCCATCGAGTTTGGACTCGTTTAATTCGTCTTGACGAGTACTTTGATACAGGGCTTGTTAACGATACCAAATTCACGCTATAATTATCGTTACATAACGATATTTTCATTAAGTTACAGTTTTAACGGTAACACGGGTAACGGTAGTTTAGTATCGAATCCAGTACAATAATGTTAACCAATTAACGTTAAAAGTATCGATATTTTTTTCGTTACCTTAGGCGTTGTTGTCAAACCGGCGCGGTTGCGCGTGCCTGGCCTGACCACGCGCGCCGGCCGGCCGGCGGAATGGCAACATCGCCAGCCAGTAGATAGATGCAAACAAACGGTTAGGTTTCGCAAACGTAGGCTTTCAGATTGGCCGGTCTGTGGCCTCCATTCTAGAACTTTTCGGCCCTATCGGCCGACAGATCAACGTGCTATGTTCCCCATCCAATGCCACTTTAGCTAACTAATACGTCGGGCTATGTCAGCGACTTTTGTTCGTTCACGGATCTCCTCATTTCTGATTCGATCTCGCAAAGAAACACCGAGCATAGCCCTCTGCACAGCTCGCTGTGCAACCTTGAGTTTTTTTATAAGGCCCATAGTGAGAGGCTCGGTTTCTGTTTCGTATGTCATTAGTGGTAACACACACTGGATGATGTTTTCGTTTTTAGGCACTGGGGTATTTTGGACGAGTAGATGTTATGTAGTTTTGCCCAGCTGCCCAGCCTAGTTGGATTTGTCCTCAAAATTGGACCTTCCCAACTGGATCACATTCTCAGTCAGGTATGGCTGTGCCCCCAGATAAACATATTTGTCAATAATCTATCTATATATATAAAAGGCAAAGCTGACTGACTGATGGATCAACGCACAGCCCAAACCGCTGGGTCTAGAGATTCCAAATTTGGCACGTAGGTTCCTTATAAGGTGTAGGGGTGCACTAAAAAGGTTTTTTTTAAATTCATTCCCTAAGGGGGTGAAATGGGGGCCCAAAGTTTGTATGAAACTTTTATTCCTTGGACATATTTGCATGAAATTTCGTATGAATTCAGTACGACAAAAATAATGAGTTACCTATTGTAGGGATTTCCAACATTCAACTCCTAAGAGGCTTAAATAGGGGATGAATTTTATACTAACGCACAAGCCAAACTCTTAGGGCTAGAAACTTATAATTGCGCACACGTATTCTTCTTTTGACGTGAGCATCCACTAAAAAAGATTTTTTAAAAATTTAACCCCTAAGAGGTTAAAATAGGGGATGAAAATTTTAAACAATCGCACTGGCTAAACCCTTTAGGCTAGAAACTTTAAATTTCGCACACGTATTCCTCATATGACGCAAACACCTACTAAGGAATGGTTTTTCCAAATTCACCCCCTAAGGGGGTGAAGTGGGGGTCCAAAGTTTTTATGAAACTTTTTATTTCTTGGACATTATTTGCATAAAATTTCGTATGAATTTTGTACAGTACAAATAAAAATTTAAATATTTCAGCGTTTTTTAGAATTAAACCCCTAAGAGGGTAAATAAACACAGACCCTCAGGCCTAAAAACTTACAATTTCGCGCACGTATTCCTCTTATGACATAGGCATTAATTAAGGAAGGATTTTTTAAAATTCAACCCCTAAGAGGGTAAAATAGGGCATGAAAGATTTAAATAATCACATAGGCTAAGCCCTTAAGGCTAGAAACATGAAATTTCGCATACGTTTTCCTCATATAACGTAGGTACACACTAAGGAAGAATTTTCAAAATTCATCCCCTATAGGGGTAAACCAGGCTCCAAAGTTTGTATCAAACTTTTTATTCCTTGGACATATTTGCATGAAATTTCGTATGAATTAATAACGGCAGAAATAATGAGATGTACTTCAGGGTTTTCCAAAATTCAACCTCTAAGAGGGTAAAATAGGGGATGAAACTTTAATATTACCGCACAAGCCAAACCCTTAGGGCTAGAAACTTTAAATTACGCACACGAATTCCCCTTATGACGTAGGCATCCACTAAGGAAGGATTTTTTTAATTCATAGGGGATGTAAGTTTTTAGGGAACTTTACGTTTATATAACTTATTTACAATATTTTATAAAAATGCAAATTTTAGTGTTTTTCTTAATTTTAACCTAAACGTTTAAAGTGTTTTATTTAAAGTGGGTATCGTGCAAATATGTTTATGCACAATACACTCGGTTACTTGTGACAAAATATGAGGGGAAGAAAATGCTAAAAATTGTAAGTGTCTACTTACCGCTTTTGATGAAAATACCCCTTATGGGGTGAAAAGGGGGATAAAGTTTTGAATGGAAAATCCTTTGTTTTCAAAGTAAACATCACTAAAATTATTATTTAGGCTTACGGTTAGGAACTCACTCAAAGTATACATGGTGTTACTTTGCATCCTTGCCATATTCACAGAGATAAAAGTAGGGAACAATACCTATTGTTTAGATAAACTAGAGACTCCCATAAATAAAGCACACAAAGTTTTTAGTGAATTTGGTTTTGCAGTACACATAGGAATAAACCGATTTTGTCTCGAACGGTACGCGATCACTAATCAAGTAATACTACAAAGTCTTTTGTGCCGATAAATAAGAACAGTGATGTGCATGCGTTTCGATAATAGTGTTGTGTTTAATAGATTGTCGATAAAATAAAATACTCAAGATTAAAAAAAAATGAATTAGGTCTTTCTTTTTTTAATGATTTGTTATCATTGTCAGTGATATAGTTACCTCTGTAAATATGGCAAGGATGCAAAGTAACACCGTGTATAGGTGTTGTTGAAATTAAAACCCTTAAAAGGGGTGAAAAGCGGTTAATTGTTTTTTTTATTTGATGTTCATTATTTTTTAAGTATAGGTTAAACAATGATATAAGAAGTATTTGCGATTCATTAGTTTATTTTTAAATTTAGATTAGCGCGGGCGAAGCCGCGGGCAACTGCTAGTTGTAAGGATAAAGCTATGAAATGGTACTGGGTAGGGCGCCACATAGGCATGCTATATTAACTTTGATTTGTCTGACGGTCTACCTGTTGGGAATGTCTATGACAGCATCGAGCATTGTGCTGAGGTCTTCCAGCGAGCACTGCCCAAGTCTCGATCGAATAGAATGCCTTCTCATATTTTACAAACGCCGAGTATAGTGGCAAGTTATATCGATCTTCTGTATAACTTGTGGTAGCGCCTTGTTGTTCCTAAGCTGTAAGAGCCCTTGATAACACTTTGGAGCCTTAGTTCCACTCTATCGCCTCTTTAATACTGTTCGTATTAAAGTTGCGGATATCCTGTCGCACGGACTTCCATATCCGTCTGTTGAATTGCCGATATGCCTTATCGTCAACGGAGGTCTGCAGTGCCATTGAACGTTGTTCTGCCATGAGATTCTTTAATAGGTAAAAATTTCTTGTTTCTAGGTGTGCTTTTTTACGCCCCCAGTAAATAAGATAGCTAGGCTGTCTGGTACCTCGTCTGCCCCATAGACTGCGGGAAATACGTTCTGACGACAAATGGCAGCATAATATCCTAACTTTTAACCGTAAAGGAGTTCTGAGACTTTTATCATCTGCTTTTTTGCGATTTGTCTAAGGCTTTCGATTGTGTAGATCACAAAACGTTATTAATGAAATTACGGCATTATGGTGTCTTAAATGAGTCAGGAAAATTGGTAGAGTCATACCTTACAGATAGAACGCAAACAGTTAATGTCAATGGAACTGACTCATCCGGGGCTCTATTACGCATGGGTGTGCCCCAGGGCTCTATATTGGGACCTTTATTATTCCTGATATATATAAATGACCTTCCTTACTTTACTAAAGACCTTTGTGAGATAGTATTGTTTGCAGATGATACATCATTGACTTTTAAAACTGACAGAGGTAAAGCTGCCTTTGACGATGTGAATGATGCTCTCTCTCAAGTAGTACTATGGTTTACTGCTAACAATCTGTTACTTAATGCAAAAAAAACCAAGCTCATCAAATTCACTATGCCCAATGTGAGGCAGGTCAGTACGCATATTAATATGTCAGACGATCACATAGATGCAGTCGATTCAACAACCTTTTTGGGAATTACTATAGACTCCCGACTGCAATGGGGTCCCCATATAATTCCCTTGTCAGGAAGGCTCAGTTCAGCGGCTTATGCTGTGAGGAAAATAAGGCTTTTAACTGATGTCGAAACGGCAAGACTAGTATATTTTAGTTATTTTCATAATTTATTGTCGTATGTTTTATTACTATGGGGCTCTGCTGCTGACATCGAATCAATCTTTGTGTTGCAGAAAAGAGCTGTACGTGCAATATATTGTCTTGGGCCTCGCGACTCTCTGAGGGAGGTCTTTAAAGATATTAAAATATTAACAGTAGCGTCACAATACATTTTTGATAATATTATGTATGTTAGAAAAAACATTAGTTCGTTTAGCCTTAAATGTGATTCACAACATTATAATACTAGAAATAAAAATAAACTTGCCGTTCCGAGCTTCAGATTAAAGAAAGTAGGTACTTCATCACGTAAAAGTGCCATTGATGACCAATTTGCAAAAATAAATGACTTTGACTTTGAGCTCAGCAGTATGATGTGGTGACTCCCAAACGCAAACATTGGAATAAATTGTTTAAAAATAACAAACACTCTTCATTAAGTGACTAAATTCAATGAGTATTCTCCTTGATTTCCCTGTGATTCCATCATCAGATCCTTACTTGCTGAAAATGAGACCACCTCAGAAGTATACTCTGAGAGAGTAGCAAAAGAAATTTGAAATAGGTTCATAATTTCAATTCAAAATTAAACATAATTTCGCCATTAAGTCAAACTACAAACATTCTTTAGGATCAACAAAGACACAATTGTGTCAATTCTTTCAATGATGCGCCAATAATAAATGAAATGATTGTCATAACTAACTTAGTTGCGTCATTGTAGGCTCCAACACGTCCAAACACCTCGGGGCACCCCCGTGCAACTGTCGAATCTGCCGATTTTTTTACTACGGGATCGCTCTCAAAATGGCCGATTCACAAACGATATTAGTGCCCTCTATCAAAAACTATTGAAACAATAGCTCTGACAATTTTACCCTAGAAAGTATGCACGTAATGAGAACGTTTGGTATCAAAATGTCATTTTTGAGATTTTTGCAATTGTGACGTTGTTGTTTTGGATGAGCGATATTATAATTATCCCACAGTCAAAAGACACCTTCATGGTCATACACGATCACGATGCATGACCGTGGAGAGGCTTGCCAGACGTCAAAAATAATTATTTTTGCGGAGAAATAAAAAAGTATGCCATCCGTTAAGCCTGCACACGGTAGTCTTGCATCGTGCATGACCGTGGTCGTGCATCGTGCATGGAAGGATGATGCGTAGACCACTTTACGGTATATTAAGTTCCTTCAAGGATATTGCGTAGGCACTTAAGACTTTCAGTATCTATAAAAATAAACAAAAATATGTTATACTTACCATTTTATTTCACTAAGTTTTTGCTAAGGAATTATGCACAGTGCGGGGGCATGCGTGCGTTAAGTTTAATCAGTCGAATAGTCACCACCACATCACTGACTGACTTAAATCTGCGCGCAATGCGCGCATCGAAAAAAACAAATAAAAGAGATAGATGAAAGTAACGTTTCTTTTAACGATACTTGTAGTATGCATTTGGTATCGTTAACAAGCCTAGACCATGGTAACATTATCACTTACCGATAAAATAGTCGATAACGTTATGTCAGTTTAACGGTAAAAGGCCATCCAAGGTATCGTTACCAAGCATAACGTTACCTTTGCCATTAACGTTATCTTCGTCCAGCGAAGGTAACGATACCTGAATTTTAACGGTATTCAAAGCCCTGCTTTGATAATAGATGGTAACCAGGGTGTGGTGATGGAGCTAAAACGTGGCCATAGGAACTCCGCAATTAAACGACGCAACCCCATCGAGTTTGGGCCCGTTTAATTCGTCTTGACGAGTACTTTGATAATAGATGGTCACCGGGGTCTGATGATGGAGCTGAAACGTGGCCATAGGAACTCCGTAATTAAAAGACACAACCCCATCGAATTCGGGCTCGTTTAATTCGTCTTGACGAGTACTTCGATACTGTATGGTAACCAGGGTCTATTGATGGAGCTGGAACGTGGCCATAGGAACTCCGTAATTAAACGACGCAACCCCATCGAGTTTGGGCTCGTTTGATTCGTCTTGACGAGAACTTTGATAATAGATGGTAACCAGGGTCTGATGATGGAGCTAAAACGTGGCCATAGGAACTCGGTAATTAAACGACGCAACCCCATCGAGTTTGGGTTTGGGCTCGTTTGATTCGTCTTGACGAGTATTTTGGTTGGCGTGAATATGCATCTCCAACAAATTTGGGGGAAAAGTTCGTTCCGTTTTAATTGTGAATTATTTCTGACTGATTAGATGGATGACCCAATGCCAAAGTGAGAACGTGCCGAGGGCTGAATGGTATGAGGGTGTAAAAACATTTCATATCGCTAACGTTGCGTCTCAGGGTACCAGGGCGAACCCTGTTGTACTGAATCCCTTATACAATGGACCCCTTGGGGAATGGACCGTTTTTGTCCTATACTCGTGGGAACAACATGAATAAAAAACTCGAATTAAAATACTAAAAAGTTAAAAATAAAATTAAAGAAAAAAAAAATTTTTTAGAAACAAGCTTTTATTATTTGTGAATAAAATGAACTAAAAAGTTAAAAATAAATTTACCTGATGAGAAAAATACCATTATATAGGTAGCATTTTAAAAAAATAAAAGCGTGTTACATTGTGATTGCAGAAGAAAAATAATGGTGTATAACCTAAATGTTCTTTAGTGTTCCATCGAATTGTAACACGCTTTTATTTTTTTTTAATGCTACCTATATAATGGTATTTTTCTCATCAGGTAAATTTATTTTTAACTTTTTAGTTCATTTTATTAACAAATAATAAAAGCTTGTTTTTAAAAAAGTTTTTTTTTCTTTAATTTTTTTTACATTGACCCGAACGGGGATCGAGCCCGGAACCTTAGAGATGGCGACACCATATCGGCTCTCGGCTACGGAGGTCGTCAATTTCGGTCGTCGGTAATTCACAAAGATTATTGTCATTTTAAAATAAAAAGGTTTTAAAGTTATATAAGAAATTTGATTAAAAAACCTATGTTGATCTCTAGAAACCTAATTATATTTGTATATCTAGGAAATCACATAGATAAAAAGCTAATCATTTGTATCGCAGATATAGTGATCTTGATAAATTAAATATATATAGTTTGCTGGCAATAGCTTAGTGGTAGTTCAAAATACAAGCATAGACAGCAGTGGTAGGTAAGTAGAAAAAAAGTAACTAACCTAAAAAGCCAACTAATTATTTCAAAGCTATTTCATCATCATCATCAACCTTAGGAAGTTAGTTCATTACTGGACGAAATCTGGCTAAAGACTATCAGATTTTAAATTAAATTAAATACAATAAATAAATATTGGACAACATCACATACATTGCTCTGATCCTAACTAAAGTAAGTAGCTAAAGCACTTTTGTTATCAAAGAAATCGGAAATAACGACGGTACCACAAATCCCAGACCCGACACAAATAGAAATTGAAGATAAATAACACTTGAAAAAAAATCATCGACCTCAGGTGGGACTCGAACCCACGTCCCATCGCAAGCCGGGCAAATAAATATAAATATATATATATATATTTATATTTATTTACACAGGACGTCCACTGCTGAACATAGACCTCCCTGTGACATATCAAGTGAGAATAGCTTATTGTGATAATAAATATAAATATACATTTATCGTAGCTAAAGCACTTGTGTTATAGAAAACAGAAATAACGACGGTAACACAACACACAGACCCGAGTCAATATAGAAAAGTTCGTTTTTACAAGCTTTTATTTAGTTTCACCTGTCCCGTTGTCTGTAATCAAATCTTGCAAGTTAAATTTGATCCACTTCCCGGTTACCGATTGAGCTGAAATTTTGCATGCATATGTAAACCGCGTGACAATGCAATATTATGATGAAATGGTGATGATCTGATGATGGAGCTGGAAGGTGGCCATAGGAACTTCACAATGAAACGAAACAACCTCATCGAGTTTGGGCTCGTTTGAATCGTCTTGCAGAGTAGTTTGTCTTTCAATGGTAACCAGGGTCTGGCGATGGAGCTGAAGGTGGTCATAGGAACTCTGTAATGAAATGACAAAACTCCATCAAGTTTTGGCTCTTTGATTCTTCTTGACGAGTAGGTACTTTGTTTTAAGATGGTAACCAGGGTCTGATCTGATGATGGAGCTGGAAGGTGGTCATAGGAACTCAGTAAAGAAAAGACGCAATCCCATCGAGTCGCAGTTTGTTTGATTCGTCTTGACGAGTACTTTGGTGCTAGATGGTAACCAGGGTCTGATGATGGAGCTGGAACATGGCCATAGAAACTCCGAAATTAAACGATGCAACCCCATCGAGTTTGGACTCGTTTAATTCGTCTTGACGAGTACTTTGATAATAGATGGTAACCAGGGTGTGGTGATGGAGCTAAAACGTGGCCATAGGAACTCCGCAATTAAACGACGCAACCCCATCGAGTTTGGGCCCGTTTAATTCGTCTTGACGAGTACTTTGATAATAGATGGTCACCGGGGTCTGATGATGGAGCTGAAACGTGGCCATAGGAACTCCGTAATTAAAAGACACAACCCCATCGAATTCGGGCTCGTTTAATTCGTCTTGACGAGTACTTCGATACTGTATGGTAACCAGGGTCTATTGATGGAGCTGGAACGTGGCCATAGGAACTCCGTAATTAAACGACGCAACCCCATCGAGTTTGGGCTCGTTTGATTCGTCTTGACGAGAACTTTGATAATAGATGGTAACCAGGGTCTGATGATGGAGCTAAAACGTGGCCATAGGAACTCGGTAATTAAACGACGCAACCCCATCGAGTTTGGGTTTGGGCTCGTTTGATTCGTCTTGACGAGTATTTTGGTTGGCGTGAATATGCATCTCCAACAAATTTGGGGGAAAAGTTCGTTCCGTTTTAATTGTGAATTATTTCTGACTGATTAGATGGATGACCCAATGCCAAAGTGAGAACGTGCCGAGGGCTGAATGGTATGAGGGTGTAAAAACATTTCATATCGCTAACGTTGCGTCTCAGGGTACCAGGGCGAACCCTGTTGTACTGAATCCCTTATACAATGGACCCCTTGGGGAATGGACCGTTTTTGTCCTATACTCGTGGGAACAACATGAATAAAAAACTCGAATTAAAATACTAAAAAGTTAAAAATAAAATTAAAGAAAAAAAAAATTTTTTAGAAACAAGCTTTTATTATTTGTGAATAAAATGAACTAAAAAGTTAAAAATAAATTTACCTGATGAGAAAAATACCATTATATAGGTAGCATTTTAAAAAAATAAAAGCGTGTTACATTGTGATTGCAGAAGAAAAATAATGGTGTATAACCTAAATGTTCTTTAGTGTTCCATCGAATTGTAACACGCTTTTATTTTTTTTTAATGCTACCTATATAATGGTATTTTTCTCATCAGGTAAATTTATTTTTAACTTTTTAGTTCATTTTATTAACAAATAATAAAAGCTTGTTTTTAAAAAAGTTTTTTTTTCTTTAATTTTTTTTACATTGACCCGAACGGGGATCGAGCCCGGAACCTTAGAGATGGCGACACCATATCGGCTCTCGGCTACGGAGGTCGTCAATTTCGGTCGTCGGTAATTCACAAAGATTATTGTCATTTTAAAATAAAAAGGTTTTAAAGTTATATAAGAAATTTGATTAAAAAACCTATGTTGATCTCTAGAAACCTAATTATATTTGTATATCTAGGAAATCACATAGATAAAAAGCTAATCATTTGTATCGCAGATATAGTGATCTTGATAAATTAAATATATATAGTTTGCTGGCAATAGCTTAGTGGTAGTTCAAAATACAAGCATAGACAGCAGTGGTAGGTAAGTAGAAAAAAAGTAACTAACCTAAAAAGCCAACTAATTATTTCAAAGCTATTTCATCATCATCATCAACCTTAGGAAGTTAGTTCATTACTGGACGAAATCTGGCTAAAGACTATCAGATTTTAAATTAAATTAAATACAATAAATAAATATTGGACAACATCACATACATTGCTCTGATCCTAACTAAAGTAAGTAGCTAAAGCACTTTTGTTATCAAAGAAATCGGAAATAACGACGGTACCACAAATCCCAGACCCGACACAAATAGAAATTGAAGATAAATAACACTTGAAAAAAAATCATCGACCTCAGGTGGGACTCGAACCCACGTCCCATCGCAAGCCGGGCGAGTGCTTTACCAACTAAGCTACCGAGGACGACACGTGACAAGATGAAATTCCTCAAGTGTTTTTTCTCGCTGTCAAAGCCAGCGTATTTTGATCAATGTTGTAGCTATATGTAATAGAAATGTTTGTTTTCTACATTGACCCGACCGGGGATCGAGCCCGGAACCTCAGAGATGGCGGCGCTATATGTGTATAGTCTACACATATAGCGCCAATATGTGGAATACATATATATATATATATATATAAATAAATAAATAAATATATATATATATATATATATATATATATATATATATATATATTTATTTACACAGGACGTCCACTGCTGAACATAGACCTCCCTGTGACATATCAAGTGAGAATAGCTTATTGTGATAATAAATATAAATATACATTTATCGTAGCTAAAGCACTTGTGTTATAGAAAACAGAAATAACGACGGTAACACAACACACAGACCCGAGTCAATATAGAAAAGTTCGTTTTTACAAGCTTTTATTTAGTTTCACCTGTCCCGTTGTCTGTAATCAAATCTTGCAAGTTAAATTTGATCCACTTCCCGGTTACCGATTGAGCTGAAATTTTGCATGCATATGTAAACCGCGTGACAATGCAATATTATGATGAAATGGTGATGATCTGATGATGGAGCTGGAAGGTGGCCATAGGAACTTCACAATGAAACGAAACAACCTCATCGAGTTTGGGCTCGTTTGAATCGTCTTGCAGAGTAGTTTGTCTTTCAATGGTAACCAGGGTCTGGCGATGGAGCTGAAGGTGGTCATAGGAACTCTGTAATGAAATGACAAAACTCCATCAAGTTTTGGCTCTTTGATTCTTCTTGACGAGTAGGTACTTTGTTTTAAGATGGTAACCAGGGTCTGATCTGATGATGGAGCTGGAAGGTGGTCATAGGAACTCAGTAAAGAAAAGACGCAATCCCATCGAGTCGCAGTTTGTTTGATTCGTCTTGACGAGTACTTTGGTGCTAGATGGTAACCAGGGTCTGATGATGGAGCTGGAACATGGCCATAGAAACTCCGAAATTAAACGATGCAACCCCATCGAGTTTGGACTCGTTTAATTCGTCTTGACGAGTACTTTGATAATAGATGGTAACCAGGGTGTGGTGATGGAGCTAAAACGTGGCCATAGGAACTCCGCAATTAAACGACGCAACCCCATCGAGTTTGGGCCCGTTTAATTCGTCTTGACGAGTACTTTGATAATAGATGGTCACCGGGGTCTGATGATGGAGCTGAAACGTGGCCATAGGAACTCCGTAATTAAAAGACACAACCCCATCGAATTCGGGCTCGTTTAATTCGTCTTGACGAGTACTTCGATACTGTATGGTAACCAGGGTCTATTGATGGAGCTGGAACGTGGCCATAGGAACTCCGTAATTAAACGACGCAACCCCATCGAGTTTGGGCTCGTTTGATTCGTCTTGACGAGAACTTTGATAATAGATGGTAACCAGGGTCTGATGATGGAGCTAAAACGTGGCCATAGGAACTCGGTAATTAAACGACGCAACCCCATCGAGTTTGGGTTTGGGCTCGTTTGATTCGTCTTGACGAGTATTTTGGTTGGCGTGAATATGCATCTCCAACAAATTTGGGGGAAAAGTTCGTTCCGTTTTAATTGTGAATTATTTCTGACTGATTAGATGGATGACCCAATGCCAAAGTGAGAACGTGCCGAGGGCTGAATGGTATGAGGGTGTAAAAACATTTCATATCGCTAACGTTGCGTCTCAGGGTACCAGGGCGAACCCTGTTGTACTGAATCCCTTATACAATGGACCCCTTGGGGAATGGACCGTTTTTGTCCTATACTCGTGGGAACAACATGAATAAAAAACTCGAATTAAAATACTAAAAAGTTAAAAATAAAATTAAAGAAAAAAAAAATTTTTTAGAAACAAGCTTTTATTATTTGTGAATAAAATGAACTAAAAAGTTAAAAATAAATTTACCTGATGAGAAAAATACCATTATATAGGTAGCATTTTAAAAAAATAAAAGCGTGTTACATTGTGATTGCAGAAGAAAAATAATGGTGTATAACCTAAATGTTCTTTAGTGTTCCATCGAATTGTAACACGCTTTTATTTTTTTTTAATGCTACCTATATAATGGTATTTTTCTCATCAGGTAAATTTATTTTTAACTTTTTAGTTCATTTTATTAACAAATAATAAAAGCTTGTTTTTAAAAAAGTTTTTTTTTCTTTAATTTTTTTTACATTGACCCGAACGGGGATCGAGCCCGGAACCTTAGAGATGGCGACACCATATCGGCTCTCGGCTACGGAGGTCGTCAATTTCGGTCGTCGGTAATTCACAAAGATTATTGTCATTTTAAAATAAAAAGGTTTTAAAGTTATATAAGAAATTTGATTAAAAAACCTATGTTGATCTCTAGAAACCTAATTATATTTGTATATCTAGGAAATCACATAGATAAAAAGCTAATCATTTGTATCGCAGATATAGTGATCTTGATAAATTAAATATATATAGTTTGCTGGCAATAGCTTAGTGGTAGTTCAAAATACAAGCATAGACAGCAGTGGTAGGTAAGTAGAAAAAAAGTAACTAACCTAAAAAGCCAACTAATTATTTCAAAGCTATTTCATCATCATCATCAACCTTAGGAAGTTAGTTCATTGCTGGACGAAATCTGGCTAAAGACTATCAGATTTTAAATTAAATTAAATACAATAAATAAATATTGGACAACATCACATACATTGCTCTGATCCTAACTAAAGTAAGTAGCTAAAGCACTTTTGTTATCAAAGAAATCGGAAATAACGACGGTACCACAAATCCCAGACCCGACACAAATAGAAATTGAAGATAAATAACACTTGAAAAAAAATCATCGACCTCAGGTGGGACTCGAACCCACGTCCCATCGCAAGCCGGGCGAGTGCTTTACCAACTAAGCTACCGAGGACGACACGTGACAAGATGAAATTCCTCAAGTGTTTTTTCTCGCTGTCAAAGCCAGCGTATTTTGATCAATGTTGTAGCTATATGTAATAGAAATGTTTGTTTTCTACATTGACCCGACCGGGGATCGAGCCCGGAACCTCAGAGATGGCGGCGCTATATGTGTATAGTCTACACATATAGCGCCAATATGTGGAATACATATATATATATATATATAAATATATATTATTTTTTAAATTGAAAAAACAACTCATTCGTTCTAACGAAAGAAACTAAATTGCCTAAACTTTATAAAGGCCCTCGTGCACATCTCAGGATTAGCGAATTTAATCCCAAACTATCCATTTACATAGTATTAAACATCATTAATTAGCTGTCAGTGTGTATGACGATGACAGAGACAGAAAGATGTCTTAATCTCGTACTAAACTAATCCGGTGGTTCGCAAGTCCACATTATTTATAAACCTAACCTAACCCAATATAAACTCAGACGGCCTTATTACAAAACAGATAGACTAGGTTTAAACCATGTCTCTAGATTAACCAACCATTTTTTAATATGAGTCATTATTACCGAGATATGTCTGTTCTGATGTGTCAACATTTTAAATTCGTTGGTCTTGGTTTTTTTAGACATGGTTTAAACCTAGTCTATCTTATTTGTAATAAGGCCACAGTGCAGTACGGGACTAAGGTTAACCCACTGTACTAGCTTTCATAAAACAGTGGTTTAACCTTAGTCCCAGACTAGCAAATGCACTCTGAATAAGACTGACAATTTGTTCCAGGATTTAACCTCACGCAACAATGGTGACGGTGGTCGAAACAGTGGTTGCCACAGTGAGGGCTATTCAGGCCGCCTTGTTGCTGGTCACGGGCCTCCAGCTCACAGGGCACATGTGGCCTCAGAGTGCAACTGTCACTAGTAAGTCCCGCCTGTTGATTCTCTACACAAACTCGTGATCACTTCGAGAGTTCGTTTGTGGCAAGGAGGTAGACAGATTCGGCCTTCACGGTCTCTGTTGTCAGCAAAGCGCTGGGCGTTTTGCCCGCCACGCTGCACTCAATGACGCCATCAAGAAAGCTCTTGCTAGCATCGCCGTTCCTTCGACCCTGGAACCACGTGGGTTGGTGCACGATGACGGCAAGAGATCGGATGGTCTCACGCTTGTTCCTTGGGAGCGGGGACGGGCTTTAGTTTGGACTTTGGGACGCAACTTGTGTCGATACTAGCCCCTTCTCATCTTAGGGAATCTGCTGTTAAAGCTGGAGCTGCAGCGGAGTCCGCTAAAAATGCTAAGCGGCGCAAATATGAGTCACTTGCAAGTGACTACATATTTGCACCGTTTGGCGTAGATACTTTTGGACCGTGGGGACCGAGACCGAGTATTGCTCCAAAATTAATTAGGATTTCGGAACATAAAAATGCTGGCCTGCCGTTCCTCGCTCAAAGGCTTAGCTTAGCCATTCAGCGAGGAAACGCTGCTAGCGTTCTCGCCTCCTTGCCTCTTGAACACGCGTTTATTTTTGAATAGGTAGTTTATAATTTTTAGGTTAGTTAATTTTATTTTTTATTGCTCTTGTTTAAGTTTTATTATTCATTGCAAATGAATATAATAGATCACTTCACTTATCAAGGATTAGCTGTGCCCGCAACTTCGTTTGCGTGAACTACGGGATGTTTGGTATATAACATATTATATCCCACAGAAACATTAAATCGGGATAAAAAGTATCCTATATGTTAATCCAGAATTTATTTTATATGTGTGCAAAACACACACTCGAAACATCCAAACATCCTCACAAACTTTAGCATTTATAATATTAGTGGGATTAAATCATCATCATCATCATTATTTCAGCCACAGGACGTCCACTGCTGAACATAGCCGTTGTTCAAAGACAATTTTATGTTAAGAAAATCAATAGGCACTGCTTTGGGACCTACTCTGCACTTTTCACACTTCAAGTTGGGATCGGATCGGAGAATAATGTTCTAAAGATTTGTTTCAATTGCTTATTTTTTCATCCATAAAATGTTTTTGTTAATAGGCTAGTTGACACCACCAATCAATTGACATACTTTTTAAGAGCTGTCAAAACGGATATCTTCCTTAAAATTTGTAAAGCTATATCGGATTATGACGTCACTATCCGATAAACTCAACTGCCTCACTTTTTTACCATTTTAAAGCAATCAAAAATCAGTTTGTCTCTTAAATGAAATTGTACTGAGTTATTAGGCCTAAAATAAAATGTCTGTTTTAATAAATGATGCCTTAGAATTATTTATGAATGAGGTCAACATCCCTATTTAGGAGTTGTAGTTTTTTTTGTAAAGTCACAAATATAAAAGGTGTGATAAAGCTGACAGTCATATTATTCTCAGATGGAGCAAGCTACGACTTTATCATAGTCGGTGCGGGATCCGGAGGGAGTGTCCTCGCGAACAGACTGACAGAGGTGTCAAACTTCAATATCCTCCTGATTGAGGCCGGTGGTGATCCTCCTATCGAATCTGTGGTAAGTTACATTTAATGTTTATTGCTATGTAAACAAATACATACTTTTTTCCATCTTCCTTTTTTTAGGTGTCACTTCTAGTGTAAGTAAAATTAATTAAATAAATTGTTTCCACAATCACACCAATTATCTAGGTAACCCAAAATAAAGCAAAGCTTGTACTTAGGTACAAATGCTCGTGCTCATCAAACTTACATTTGCCCCTTGCGGGATTCGAACCCGCAACCCCAAGAACCGGATTAATATAGAAATATTACTGCTATTGTTATAAAATAATTAGTAATCAGGATAACGTAATAATAACATTTCAACTTAAATTATCGTATCCTTCAAATAGGGGCCTACGTAACTGTGAAATAATAACTTTCCAGGAGAAGCATCATTGTGCTTAAACTTTTACGGTATTCTGTGATGCGATATTTCCATATTCCACCCCACATAGCAGTAAAATAAACCTAATAATAATTGTTGTGACAGCTTCCAGGGATATTCCCGACAACACCCAACTCTGCAATCGAGTACAATTTCACATCTGAGAACGACGGGTACACATCTCAAAACCTGAAAAACGGAGTCGCCGGGCTGACAGCAGGAAAGATGCTTGGAGGCAGTAGCAGTTTACACCACATGATCCATGTCAGAGGCAATCCTAACGACTACGCAAAATGGGCTGAGGCAGCAGGAGATGAGGCCTGGACCTATGAGAACCTCCTCCTGTACTTCATGAAGAGTGAAAAAGTTGAAGACGACGGCATTTTAGCAACTGACAGTGCTCAATTTATGGGAAAAGACGGATACATGAGACTGACCAAACAAGCAAGTCAAGATAATGCTCCAATCTTTTCAGCATTCAACGAACTTGGACATGACATCGTCCTGAATTCAAACGATCCGTTTTTCACACTTGGTGTCTCTGAACCGCTGCTGAATATTGCTGATGGCGTTCGTCAGAGCGCAGCTGAAGCGTACTTGCGACCGATTGCAGACCGCGAGAATTTCCATCTTCTCAAAAACACGCAAGTGACTAAAGTTTTGTTTGACGATAACAAAAACGCGATCGGAGTCGAAGCGATCACCTCCGACGGAGAAACAATAACAATCAACGCTAATCTTGAGGTTATTTTAACAGCAGGTGCTTTGGTCACCCCTCAACTGCTTATGTTGTCAGGAATCGGTCCAAGCGAACATTTGTCCTCCTTCAACATATCCGTGATGTCAGACTTGCCTGTTGGTCAAAACCTGCAAGATCATATCCCGGCTATTGTTGTCCATACTCTAGCTTCAGGTGAAGCAGTCACAGCACCAGCTAATCCCCATCAGTTTCCTGTGCCAACAACAACTGCATACACTGCTCTTGACATGAACCAAGCCTACCCTGACTACCAAACCATCAATTTAATGTTCCCACCAGACTCAACTGCTTTAATCCAGTTCTGTTCTATCGTATTTTCGTATAAAGATGAGATCTGCCAAGGTTTCTTCGATGGGGGTAATGGCAAGACAACCCTCTTCACGGTTCACAATATGTTGTCCGCTGAATCCCGAGGAGAAGTACTGCTCCGTAGCGCAAACCCTTCTGATGCGCCTTTAATCAAACATGGGATATACTCTAACGAAACCGATCTCCATAACATGGCTCTATATCTTCAAGACTTCTCTAGAATCGTTAACACAACTGCCATGAGAAACTTGGGGGCGGCAATGATTGACTTAGATTTGCCCGAATGCAATGATTTGGAAAGAAACACTTACGATTTTTGGAAGTGCTATGCTTTGAGTTTATCAGCGACTATGTGGCATTACAGCGGTACCAGTTCGTTAGGAACAGTCTTGGAAAGAAATTTACTAGTCAAAGGAGTACAGAGGCTTAGAGTAGCTGATGCCAGTGCTATGCCTAACCCGATCAGTGGAAACATCTATGCTGCAGTCGTTGTTTTAGCCGAAAAAGCAGCTGATTTAGTGAAGTTTGCTCACGGACCATCACCAAGATCTTAATTATAGTCTCAATATAATGTAATTAGCTTCATTAATGCTTTAGTTTTTAAATGTTAAATAAAAATGATTGTGAAGTGCGATAGAGATTTTTATAAATGTATTAACTAAACTTTAATTAATTGATAGTTAAATATACAGTTTCCATCTTATTATTAACTTTTTTGCCCTCAAAATAACTGCTATTCCAACCAATCCAAATAACCAAGGTGGTGGCGCCACGATTAGCAGCGCCTTGGGAAAAAGAGAACTTAGTCAGCCGTCCCTTTAAGGAATGCTGGATGATAGCTCGTGGTTGGGTCGAGACCCTAGAGGAATGGACTGTAGGTTGATGGTTCGCGAATATATTGTTGCTAAATAGATATCTATAAAAGGGAACAGACGAAATACACAATGGCGGGCCAGTAACACGTGATACGTAACAGGGTGCAGTAATTAGGAAATAGGTGAAGGTGGTACGTACAAACGGTGTCCTCAGGGTGGTTCCAGGATACGTTAATCCAGGGGTGGTCCTTGGGTGTCCTCGGTGAAGACCTAGGCCGATCTAGCCAGCCCAAGTCGAATTCAAGCGTACGCACATACACCACACTTAAAAGCCGACACAAAATTCAGTTTCACACATATAACGTCACAAATAAAGCCTCGCAGCAAGTTGAAGACCGTTTCCAGAGCGGATAATTTTCTAGCACGAAAATGCAGGCTTCTCCGACATGTCTGTAATTGACACTGGTTTGCCTGCGGTCGCTAGGAATCCCGACCGTAGGAAAAAAGGAAGGGGAATAGACTAGGATGTACCCCCGTGTTCACTGGCGAAAATTATTATAAGGTAAACACACAAGCCTATCGAATGAGGCGCGAAAATTTGAATATAATAAATACTATGGCGTAACCACAAGGTTAATCTATGAAGAGTAAAATTTGGAATATTTTCTAATTTGACTTGTATCGATAATGATGACATGCATTTTAACTTAGTTGACTAATATCTCAGAGTGCATGAAAGCCAAAATAACAATGAACGAATGTTGTTTAAGATATTATAGCAATAATTTGATTTAATCATTCTAGAAACATTTTACTTTTTTATCTACATGCATTACACATAAATACTTGTCTTGACGATCAATAATATTGTCATTTGTCATAATAATTAAACTTATCAAAACGTACCTACTCGAAAATTTGTAGAACTAGATACCGTAGAAATAGTTTTATTATAAGAGCCACAGGCAATTACAACTCTAAATTCTGTCACATAGACATTTTTAATGAGCGGTTGATACGGTTTCGTCATCGCCTGAGATCCACTTAGAGTATTTCAGTCTTTTTGGCCCACTAGATTTTAATTTTAATTTTAATAAAACCTACACTAATTATTATTTGCTTGCTTGCTGTTTTTCGTATTTTGTCTCCATATTGGCAAAACTGTATTAATTAGCGTTGGAAACTTAAAATGCTAGTGTATGATTAATTAATTTTTAAGCTCAACGAAATATTGTAAAGCTGTTTGTTTCCTGAATAAAGAAAATAAAATAAATAAAATAAAAGGGATTTGAGATTCTGATCAAAATAAGATTAAATAAACGTAGATTTATCTTTTAATAGAATTACGATGAATTAAAATGCTTTTGATGTCAATGAATAAGATAAAAGATAATTTGCTTAAATAATATCAATATAGATGTCGAACAGGTGCAAAAAATTATAAACAATGCGTGCATTTACTTGTATGTTTTTCAAGTAGTTAAGCCACATACAATACATATATTGGACAACCTCCGTAGCCGAGAGGCGAGCACGCCGCACTGTGAGCGTCGCCATCTCTGACCTCCTGGTTTCGATTCCCGGTCGGGCCAATTGCAATTTAGGAAACGAACTTTTCTATATGGTCTTAGGTCTGGGTGTTGTAGTTCCCTCGTTGATCCTGATAATATCTTCAGCACAAGTGCTGAAGCTACTCTAGAAGAAAGTGCAAGGTCTGTGACCTTGTCCAATATTTATTGTATTTACACATAGAAATGTAATTTTACATGACATAGGCCAATCTCCTACGTGTCTCCTATACCGTTGTTGTTTCTGATTTCTGTACCACAAGTGCTTTAGCTACTTACCATAGCATCAGAGCAATGTATGCAGTGGCGGGCATTGCTTTTATTTCAAGGTAGGCAGTAGCTTTTTACTAAGGTGTTTTATTTGATAAAAATCTGTGGTTTTCATCATTAACACATACAGGGTGTAAAAAAAGGCTTAACATAGCCTTAAACCACGAATTCTATACATAAAACCAAGTAGAATGCAAATAAAATAATTGCTGGCAAATGACTTTTATTTTTGGGTATCAAAAAAAATAACTTATTTCTAACCCGCAATGTATAGCGCGCACGCCACAGAAGAAAGTTGTACTGAACATTTTTACCATGGTTCTTTGTAAAAAAGTTTAGTATTATCAAACAGAAGTCAATTTTGTAAAAATCTTTGAAAAAAAAAATGTAACTTTGACTGTCAATAACTCGGTAACCCGTCATTTCCCAGGTATAGTGTAAAAGAAAAAAATGATCGTAATAATACGTAGAATATGTGGCATTCGGCTTCGTTAAGCCTTTTTTTACACCCGATATATGTAAGTACCTTCTGCCTACCTCATTTTATTTATCATGTAGGCACTGCCTAATTGCCTATATGCACCGCATACCCCTGATGTAGGTATGTGATGTTTTCCAATATTTATTTATTTGTACAACTGGTGGTTTGGTTTGAGTTGTACTAGTTGTACGTAGTATTTATTTATCTCTATGGTATGAGGCTAAATTTTTTCGTTGTGATTTCTATCTTTTGATCCGATTTTTACTATTTTATTTATTAAGCCACTTGAATGTTTACCGATTAATTTCCACGCACCAGTTCAGTTGACATGTCAATAATACATACGACTACTAAAACAATTATGAAAAAATATTCTTTAGCTTTTGGTAAAAGATATTATATTACTAAGACTCCGTTGCCCGTCCGTCTGTCACCAGGCTGTATCTCATGAACCGTGATAGTTAGACAGTTTAAATTTTTAAGATGAATTTCTGTTGCCGCTATAACAATAAATACTAAAAAATATAATAAAATAATGGTCGTGTGGTGCCGGCACGTTAAAAGAATTGCACCACCCCTTCTCTTCCTATGGGTGTCGTAAGAGGCGACTACAGGAGAACCGCCACAAGAAGACGGGCAGCAGCGTCTCCTCTCCACCATTGGCCAAACTGCGATCGCCAACCCGTCTGCCAAGCGTGGTGATTATGGCAAAATCCTCCTTTTGGAGACGCCTGTGTCCAGCAGTGGACTGAAATAGGCTGGTGATGATGATGTTGATGATAATAAAATAAATATTTAAGGGGGCTCCCATACAACAAATGTGTTTCTGTTGATCGATATTAATAATTTAAGAGCCATCTTCAATTTAAAACCCATCTTCAATTTAAAACCGGACCATTACAAGGTACGGACGTCTGATAGGTTAATGGAATATACAAAAGATTTTATTCACGTTTGGGCTCAGTAGTTTCAGAAATCAATGAGGACCCTTTCCACTAATCTGGTCCTATTTTATAGAAAAAAAACGAATTAACGTAAATTATCGTGCACCGTACACCTAATGGTGTTGTAAAACGAATCCTTATACATTTTTAAAGTAAAATAACGCTCAAATCAGCAGTCAACACATCTCGAAAATACCACAAATAAATCGATCTCAGTGTTAGAACTTAGGGCTACCTACTAATGTTCTTAAACTCACTTTACCTTTTGACCTTTATTTCGATATTGATGTATACTTATTACTTATCTGTCGAACTGGATAAAGGGTTCTTCCAATACACACAATTTTATTATCGTAATGCTTTTTTATTCAATGTGCTATAATGTGTAATATTTTTATTACTGTAGGGCTTTCCCACAGGGTTTCATTGGACAAAAAGTACAATTTTTTATACGTGGAGAAAAAAATGAATACGAATTGAGACTTGACGACTTCCGTAGTCGTAAGGCCATCACGCCAAACTTGGCGTCGTAATTTCTTAAGTCCCTGGTTCGAATCCCGGTCGGGTAAGTATGAAAACGAACTAGGTGTTGTGGTACCGTCGTTGTTTCTGATTTTCTAACACAACTACAAGTGCTCTAGCTTACCTCAGGATCAGAGCAATGTATGTGGTGTTGTACAATTATTTTTAATATACTTTAAATAAAATTTATTATAAAATCGCGAGTATTATTATAAAATCTCTAGTGTTTCGAGTTGATTTACGATTATAAATGGTAGGGGTTCAAATGAATAGCCCAAGTCGGCGCGGTCATAACTCAGGCCAAAATGGCGGGTATCGTCCAGATAGCGGAATCATATCGCTTTTGTTTTCAACTTGCCTTTATTACGAGTCAAAATATCGTGATAATAGCTATAGATCGGGGAGGTAGATGAGGCCGAAGTCGTAATCATGACTGGGTACAACAATCTGTAGTACCTACTACTTGTATTGTATTATGCCCTGATGAACTGGATAAGGAATTTGATAAAATCTCAAGATTTTCTTCGAGAGTTTAATCATAACGCAATAATAATCCTATCATCATCATCATCTTCATCTCAGCCTATTGCAGTCCACTGTTGGACGTAAGACAAAGAGCGCCAAAGAGCACGATCTCCCGCTTTTCTATATCCTGGGTGGATATAAAAAAGCGGGAGATCGTGCTCTTTGGCGCTCTTTGGTGCCAGCCATTTTCCTAAGGTCGTCGGGACATCAAGCTGGGGGGCGATAATCCTATAAGTATACGAAAAATAGGACACTTGCGCGATCTAAGTGGGCACAATGCCATCTATCGGTATAAAACAGAATTAAACATATTACACAACATTGGCCTTAAGCAGTCTGGGAATATCCCTCGGGAAAATCGGTAAAAATTCATGTTAATAAGACCTTTCATGAACTTCTAAGGAAAATCATAACGGTTACGATAGACCAGTAAGTTTAAGAGTAATAGACGTTCAACTGAGTCGTTCAAAAATTCCTTAGAGGAAAACATTCAAACTGACTTGAATGAAGTAATTGCTGAAATATATTGTGGTAACGACGGGCAACTACGGAACCCTATACTTCGCGTGGCATGACACGTACAAGGCCGGTTTTTTTAACGAAAAAACGGTAAAAACATGGCATTATGGCATACTATAATGAAATATTAGAGAGGTATCTAAAGACCATTATAAAATTCTGGTCATTAGATACCTCTCTAATTGGTGACATGTCGCGCTAATGAATACGAGTACTACTCTCCTGCAAGTGATTTATTCGTGTTGCAGTCAAAGTGGAAAGACAGACATACTAGAATGTCTGTATTCAGAAAATAGCAGGTGACTGGTAAGATGACGGAAACGCTTTGACAAAATATTCAACTACTTACCTTATTAAGATGTTTTTTTTTACCAATATTGAAATTTGAAAAAAAACAAATCATTTTTATATACATAAAATAAAGTCCAATATTGAAATCAGAGGGAAACATTTCACTTTTCTATATTTACATAAAATAAAGTTTTATAAAAGACTAAAAAACCGACTTCAAAATTAAACGTAATAATTGTAGAAAAAGCGTTAAATAATATTGACTAAAACCTAACTAATCAGTTATTTATGGAGTCTAGTCGGTGTGAATGAACACATTAAAAATTATACCCAAACTTTATAGACACACATGTATTGTGTGTCTATAAAAATTGAGGGCTGCCCTCGATTTCCCAGGGATTCCATCATCAGATTCGGACTTGGTTAAAATAGGACCGTTTCAGGAGTAAATTCTTTCAAACAAAAATATAAATTTTGAAATCGGTCTATAATTGACGGAGTAATCACGTAACAAACATACAAAAAAAATATATCCTCCTTGTCGTGTCCGACAACGGCGACCTCAGACTCTTCTATCGTGAGCACGAATGTGGCTGGCGAAGCCTAACTTTGATATGAACACCCGGTCACATAAGGGGCAGAATAGCTGTCCATCCGCGTTATACGTGTCGTTGTAGCTGGGTTTAGGACGATTATTGCGAGTTTGGCGCTTTTCGTCGAGTTCCTTCAGACGACACTCTTCAAAGTTGGCTACCCCCTTCTTTAGAGAATGACGCCACTTGGGTCTGAGAACAGCAAGCTCTTCCCAGCATTCAGTGGAGATACCGCAAGCGGACAGGTTACGTTTAAAAACGTCCTTGTACCGCAGATACTGCCCCCCGCGTTTGCGCTTTCCACTAGCTAATACCGAGTAGAAAACGGACTTTGGGAGTCTACAGTCATCCATACGGTGGACGTGACCACACCATCTTAACTGCATTTTCATGAGTAATGCCTCCATGCCAACCATACCCGAACGATGGTTGTTGTTGTGTTGTGTTGCCACAAAAAAAATAGCATTTAATCGAATTGAGAATCTCCTCCTTTAATGAAGTCGGTTGAAATAGTAATTTACCTAATAAAGATTCTGATATGGCTGAATCTTTGTTTTAGCGTCTTTTGTTAAATGTTTTTGATAAAAATATCAAAAGAGCAGAAAATATAAAAGTGCGCATTTTTATCCTACTTGTAGAGTAGTTTAGCAGCATGTCGTATTAAATTACTACGCATTTTATATTTATCTAATTCCTTGTAAAATAAATAAAGTTTGAAAAAAATGCATGTACACCTAAAACTTGCCACAACACCTGGTATTTTGACATTTGATAATAAACACTGTGTGTTGGACTTTAAGTTGAAAATTGATTGAGGAAAATTGACGATTGGGTTCTGCTTATCCTATCAGATATTTTTAGTATACCTAGTCACAAGTCTTGTGTTATCATTTAACTAGCTTAATAAGAATGTTTAAACAAGTGTTGTGTATAAGAGATTTGGCCAAATTATTATTTAAGCAGTAAATTGACGTAATTACTTTCGTTGTAAAGTTAATTTTATTCTTGAATAATCTGTCAACCAAGTATAAAACCGCAGGCTTGGAAACGAAGACATCAATTTAATTTTCGACTTCTATGGCCAACCTTGGTAAGTTTTATACTAAATTTATTTCTAGCCAGGCATGTATTGGCTTCATTATCTGACGAAGGTGACGAGTTACAACCAATTGCTGGATATAATAATGTCCTTAAGAAGAAATTTAACACTATCACTACAGTTGGGGGGTGTATGGGAGATCACAGTTATGGGAGAATAGTAGAAAACGCTGCGGCCTATTTTTAGTCCAAGGACGATGTACTGCCTCAGACATTAGTCACCTTTTAAAATATTAATGGGTTTTGTCATTGTATTCTGCCAGTAACAACACAGCGGCCCAAACTACAAAGACAACAGTCACTAACAGACTGATTCCCATGACTATGTATAGTTCGGAGATTTTAAGACCACAATTGGTTATTGTTACGTATGACGTATTTGTTATCTGTATTTGTAGGTAGATTTGGAACTTATAGAATAGGGATGTTGACCCCATTCATAAATAATTCTAAGGCATCATTTATTAAAACAGACACTTTATGTCAGGCCTAATAACTCAGTACAATTTCATTTAAGAGGCAAACTGATTTTTGGTTGCTTTAAAATCGTACAAAGGAAAGGCAGTTGAGTTTATCGGATAGTGACGTCATAATCCGATATCGCCATACAAAATATTAGGAAGATATCTGTTTTGACAGCTCATAAAAAGTACGTCAATTGATTGGTGGTGTCAACTAGCCTATTAACTCGATGTACCATTCACTGCTCCCGCCAGTCGGGCAATAAACCAAATATGCGATGGACGTGCGGTGTTTTATTTATTAGTGGCGAACGAGGACGGTTACATTTTGGAATATAAGATGGCGGCGGTTAAAATCAGTGAATTCGACGTAGTGAACGGGAACTTCAGTTCATATTGCGATCGGCTGGACATGTATTTTGTGGCAAATAACATAGCGGACGATAAAAAGTTACCGACGTTAATATCTATAATTGGTGAAGCGGGTTACGAGTTAATGATAAATCTTTGCAGCCCTGACAAACCCCATAAAAAGACTACAATGAAGTCGTGATGCTGATGTCCAATCATTTACAACCAAAACCCTCGATATTAGCCTCCAGATATCGTTTTCGTCAACGTCGGCAACTATTGGAAGAAACCGTTACTCAGTATATGAGCGAGTTGAAGCGGTTGTCGCGAGCATGTGAGTTTAAAACTAATCTCGAGGAAAATCTGCGGGATCAGTTTGTTTGTGGCCTTCGCAGTGACGCTATACGGCAAAGGCTGTTTTCGGAATCTGATTTGGTCTGGAACAATGCCATTAAGTTAGCGATAACCATCGAGTCCGCGGCAAGAGATGCATCTACAGTGGAAAGATCGTTATTTTGCGAGGGGAGCGGAGGCGTCGGCATGGCGAGCCTGTCGCAGGTCAGCAGAAACACGCGCGCATCTGGAAGTTTCGCTTCCCGGCGACAAAGCGGTGCAGATAAACACGCGGATGTGAACCGACTCATGAATAAAACGGATCCAAGGCGCACGGGAGGCTGCACAGCGTGCGGCGACAAGACCCACGTTTGGCGAGAATGTCGATACCGAGCATTCGAATGCAGTCGATGCAGGCGAGTGGGCCACTTGCGTCGTATGTGCCGGATGGCAGCTGGGGGCAACCTGGGCAATACGGGTTGGCAAAACCCGGGTGGGGTGGTCGGTGTGACACCGGGCTATCACGGCAGCGGCGCAGGGAGCAGCGGAACGCGCGCCGGCGCAGCACGTGGCGGCGCGGCACGTGGCGCGCGGGGCCGGGGCCGGGCCACCGCGGGCCTGCGCACTCACTACGCGCAGGAAGAAATACACTCGGGTGAGGTAGAAGATTTCCAAGACCAAGATGAGGAAGAAGAACCAATATATTTAATGTCTTTGGAAGATTATAAACCGGTAAGCATCCCGATCAAAGTACATGATAGGTTCCTTAAAATGGAAATAGACACAGGGTCGGCTTTGTCATGTATAAGTGCAAATACATACTCGAAAATGTTTTCAGAGCTCCCTATGCGGCCTTGCACTCTGTCCTTACGATTCTATGATGGAAGCAGAATCAAACCTTTAGGAGTTTTAGAGGTCAAGGTGCAATGTGGAAAAATATGTAAAAAGTTAGACTTGTATGTGATTGAAAACGGCAACACAAATCTGTTAGGTAGACAGTGGTTGACCGAATTGGAAATAGTTATACCTAAATTTGTCAGTAACTCGGCTCAAACATGTAACAGGTTAGAATGTTCTAAAGAAAAATTAACAGAAGACCTTTCTTCTAGATTTAAAGATGTGTTCGAGAAGGGGCTGGGGAAGTTCAGCGGCGGCCGGGCTCGGCTCCGGGTGCGGCCCGACGCGACGCCGGTGTTCTGCCGCGCGCGCCCCCTGCCGTACGCGCTGCGCGAGCGCGTCGACGCCGAGCTCGATGCGATGCTGCGCGCCGGCATCATCGAGCCGGTGGACCACTCCGACTGGGCTACGCCGCTGGTAATTGTACATAAACCTGATGCCTCTCTACGTCTGTGTGCGGATTACAAAGTTACCTTAAATCGTGCCTTACTTGTAGATAAATTTCCTGTACCGAAAATCGAAGATTTATTTTCGAAGATTAGTGGCAGTCGATATTTTACGAAACTAGATCTAGTAATTCCGGAAAAATGTAGGGATAATATACTACGTGAGCTGCACGATTCTCACATGGGAGTGGTAAAAACCAAGGCATTGGCTCGCAGCTACGCTTGGTGGCCGGGCATCGATGAGGCTGTGGAGGCGCGGTGCCGCGCCTGCGAGGTGTGCGCGGCGCAGGCGCCGGCGCCGCCGCACCACCGGCCCTGCTCGTGGCCGTGGCCGAGCCGCCCGTGGTCACGATTACACCTCGACTTTTTAGGGCCTATAGCGGGTAATAAGTATTTTGTTATAGTGGATGCGAGTTCAAAGTGGGTAGACATCTTTAGAATGCCTAGTACTACGGCACAGATGGTTATAAATAAGTTACGAGTAGTTTTCGCTCGTTTCGGTTTACCGAAACAAATTGTTTCTGACAATGGTCCTCCATTTTCTAGCGAAGAAATGGGTACCTTTTGTCAAAATAACGGTATCGATCAGGTATTTACAGCTCCATATCATCCTTCGTCTAATGGAGCAGCAGAAAACGCAGTAAAATTATGCAAAAGGGTAATCAAAAAGGCACTAGTTCAAAAGGTTGACGTGGAGTTAGCGTTAAACCGTTTTCTTTTAATTTATAGAAATACCGTTCACAACACAACCGGGGATAGTCCGGCTCAGTTGCTGTTAGGGCGAGTAGTACGCACTAGGCTCGATTGCTTAAAACCTGACCGTGAACAAAGAATAACACACTTACAACGTCAACAGGAAAATACAGCGGGAGGTAATGATCGTAACTTTTCGAATGGCGACAGTGTGTGGTATAGAATTTTTGGGGGAAAGAATAAATGGGAAAAAGGTTTAGTAACTGACAGGTTGGGAGACACTGATTATCAGGTTAAGGGTGTAGATGATCGGGAGGTACACCGCCATGTAGATCAATTAAAAAGGCGCGATATAAGGCAATCGTTAGATACACAGGCACAGGATCCGCACACAGCTGATAGCATTTCATTATCAGCGGCGTTCGCAGCGGGGCGAGGGGGCGCGGGCGAGTCGAGCGCAGGTCCGGAAGCGAACAATGCGAGTCCAAGTAGGTGCGGTGAGTCACCTGTGCGCGCACCGGACTTGCGGCCGACGACGAGCGGAGCGTGCGCGCTGCCAGTAGTTAGGGACGCAGATTCGGAGCCCGGCCCGACCGTAACGCGCTATACAAATCGTGTGCGTAGAAAATCCAATAGATATGGTTTTGAGGAAATAGATTAAGTATAAATAGTATGGTTGTTGTTTTTTAATGTAAAGTGTAGTAAGTAAAACTATGATTATGTTTATATAAGTATTATTGAGAAAATAAATTTGTTCACCTTAGAATAAAAAAAAAAATCGTATATAAATTATGAAGTGCATTCGTGCAAACATAATCTCACCAGATGACTACCTATGTAATGTCTATCTGGTTCGTTGATCTGACTTGATGTGCCCAAGGGTCTATTTAAATAAAGGTATTATAATTATGTATACTTAAGCTAGCTTAACCCTAATTTTAGCATCCTGTGTAGGTTAGGTGTTATTTTCAATTGATTAGTTATAAGTTTCAATAAATCATGGGTTTTAGAGTAAGGGTGGAGGTGTTACGTATGACGTATTTGTTATATGTATTTGTAGGTAGATTTGGAACTTATAGAATTAACTCGATGTACCATTCACTGCTCCTGCCAGTCGGGCAATAAACCAAATATGCGATGGACGTGCGGTGTTTTATTTATTAGTTATAATTGTTAGTTTCATCATAATCATCATCATAATTTCAGCCACAAGACGTCCACTGCTGAACATAGGCCTCCCCTAGTGACTTCCAGATCGGCCGGTCGGGAACGACCTGCATCCAGCGGCTTCCTGCAACCTTTACCAGGTCGTCTGTCCACCTTGTTGTTAGTTACTGTTAGTTTGTAAAAAAATATAAACACAGCTCTACCTAAACCTTTTTCGAAAGTTATTTTTTAATTTATATTTTTTCAGCCATGGAGGCTGCAACAGCTATATCTACGGTCCAGGTAATCCAGAGCTTCTTGAGCGTTCTGAATACACTGCAGTTGACGGCCTACAAATACCCAAAGCAGGCTAGTTTTCTCGGTAAGAATACAGTATCTAACTGAAAAATTTAAACTTTTAAGTGATAACATTTTTTAAATATTTTTGAGAATTTTTACTGCCTCCTCCTCTCAACTATTTAAACTGTCTTCAATCTGAAGTTGTCTGAGAGAGATCATTTTTAGCGATAAGACCACTTAAATTGTATCATTTTACATGTATTTTTTCTGCGTTTGTTTTGTGTGGTTTGCAATAAACGTTTTATCTTTCTTTCTTCTTTCTTTCTTAAAGAGTAGGTATCTGTCTCACATTGCTTAAATACATTTAACAATTGGAAATTATTAAGCAACTGTACAGTTTATTTATATTAAACTTATTCAAGAGGCATCCATGATTCAAGAAATGCCCGATATTAGTCCTGTATGACGTCCTCTGCCGAGAGGCGGGCATGCCAGATTTGGCGTCACCATCTCTGAGGTCCTGGGTTTTAATTCCTGGTCTGGTCAATGTTGATAACTAACTTTTCTTAATTCTTTCGGGTCTGGTGTTTGTCGTACCGTCGTTGTTTCTTATTATTGTAACACGTGCTTTAACTATTTACCTTAGGATCAGAGCAATGTATGTGATGTTGTGCAATATGTATTTATTTTAGCCAACCGAAACTTCGACTATGTGGTGGTTGGAGGTGGAACAGCGGGCAGCGTCCTGGCTGCCAGACTGACTGAGAACCCTGACGTCACCGTTGCCCTGATCGAGGCAGGAGGAAACCCACCGCTAGAGGCTACGGTAAGATTTAATGTTGCTAATATCCATGGCATAGTGCTTGCAGTCCTTCATAAGACCCATTTGGTGGTAGACCTGAGAAGTTGTATCAAGATACCGGTTTTTAAAACTAAAGCTGGAAAAGAAAAAGTCCAGCCTTCCAACTTGTAGATGATGTTCAGTTGCGGTCGATATTCAGAAATGATAGACACTTTTAACAACAAACTTGCTGGTGGTGGCCGATGAACCAGCGCACTTATAGTTAGCCGGTCAAAGTGCCAGCGTCAGTGATCAGAGATACCCAAGGATGGTTACTTGACAAGTTTTATTTCACAATTTTTCTTCTTTATTGTTTTATCCGTACAAATTATATAACACTATTCGTGACTTAAATACAACTAGCGGTACAGAAGTTGAGCACTGGGCGAAAGATGCGCAAAAGACCATTACGATTACGTGATTGGCCGGCGGTGCAGGCACGCACCGCCGGCCGTGATTGGTTGCTAGCTCCGCGCTCACCGTTATATGCGTAAAGCGATCCACACTCTACACCGGCGCTCAACATCGAAGCAGTGTACTGTAGCTATTCTACACGATACAATAAATAAACGAAATAATATGCAATTAATATAAAATGCTAAGTAGCTTTGCTAAAGATAGCATATTTAAAAATGTACTATTTTCCTTAACATTCTGTAATCGGTTTGTTGTATTGTTCAAGGCCTTAAGACAGGCGTTCTTTAAATAACCATTTTAATATGTATGCTAATAAGGTAAATGTGACAGAACCAAAACTATTTTTAAGACTTTTCCTCTCCTACTTTCTGCTATAAATAATGTTTAAATTTAAAGTTGAAAGCTTTAAGGTAGTATAATGTTGGACTGAATAATATTTTTATGTTTTGTCTTCCATATTTTTGTTATGTTTCATAAAGCTTTAATCATAAAAAAAAAACTGACAGAATTAAACTTATATACGTCATTCTCTCTTACAGTTACCAGGCGTGTTCCCTCTGCAAACACGAATGGACTACGACTATAACTTTCTAGCTGAAAATGATAATTTCACCTGCCAACACGTTCAAGATAAGGTCGCTCAGATGACAGCAGGAAAACTCCTCGGAGGAACCAGCTCGCTCATGCATATGGTCTATTCAAGAGGAAATCCCCAAGACTTCAGTCGCTGGGCTGAAGTAGCCGGCGATGAATCGTGGAACTACGATAATCTCTTGCCCTATTTCATTAAAATGGAAGGCCTTGAAGACCCTGCAATTCTTAGCTCCGAAACAGCCAGCCTTCACGGGACTAAAGGACCATTAGGTCTGACCAGAGAGCCTAATGCTATGAATAACAACTATATCAAGTCGATGGAAGAAATCGGCTTCAAATACAACCTCGACGTCAGCAGCAATGAAACACTTGGAGTCTCTGATCCCATCTTCTTCATCTCAGATGGTAAAAGACAAGACACCGCTGAATGCTACCTCACGAGCCCAGTTAAAAACCGAAAAAACTTATACGTCTACAAACAAACTATTGCCACGAAAATTCTCTTCGATGATAATAAGAACGCTATCGGCGTGGAAGCCCTCACAAATAACAAACAAACTGTGACCTTCAAAGCTAACAAGGAAGTCATCATCTCAGCTGGTGCCGTCAAATCACCTCAACTGTTGATGCTGTCAGGTATCGGTCCACAGCAGCATCTCAAAGAGTTTAACATACCTGTAATATCTGACTTGCCTGTTGGTCAAACCCTTCGGGATCGCGTTGGAGTAGCCTTGGCCTATAAAATGCAGGCTTCTATCATACCTTTTCCTCCCATGGACCCCCGTAAGTTTCCTGTACCAATTACTGTCGCATATAAAGCTCTTAATGAGTCTCAGACTGTCCCTGATTTTCAAGTCCTGAACCTCGTCTTCCCACACGACCAGTTGGGCTTGACTTTGTTGTTAGCATTAGTTGCAAAATATGAAAATGCAATTACTGACAAATTTATTGAAGCTAATACTGGTCACGAGTTCTTTTTGGCTATTGTCAGCAATGGACAGCCTGAATCTACTGGGACATTATTGCTTAATAGCATTAACCCACTCGAGCAGCCTAAGATAGATTTGGGTCTCTTGAACAATTCATCAGACATTGATGATATGGCTAATTACTTGAAATACTTCGCACAGATTCGAGATACTTCTCATTTTAAAGATGTAGGCGCTGAGTTTGTTGAGTTGGACTTGCCCGAATGCAAAGATTTTCAACATGAATCTTTAGACTACTGGAAGTGTTATGCTGTCAGTATGTCTATTAACTTCTGGCAGACTATGAGTACTTGCTCCATGGGATCCCTGGTAGATTCCCACTTGAAAGTAAAAGGAGTTCAGAACTTGAGAGTTGTTGATGCTAGTGTTTTTCCTTACTTTACTTCTGGGGAACCTGCGGCTGCTGTGGTTGTGGTAGCTGAGAAAGCAGCTGATTTGATCAAACAGAGTCAGTAACTTAGTACACAAAATTGTTCCGTAGTGAAATTGAAACCTGGTTGGTGTACTGCTGCTGGTAAGCCATAAATTGTTAATATGACGATTTGAAAGCAGAAACATATAATAGATTTTTTACTTAAGAAACAATAGATATCAATTGATAATGTTTTGTGGTAGATTGATAAGCTATTACCAATTGATACCTAATAAAATTTACTTAAGGAAGCTCGATGCATCGTAGTTTAATTCCTAGTTAATAATTTTAAATTTAATACAATATAATGTTGTTCTCGACCCATTGTTTAATTGTTTTGTATTTTATACATGTCAATTCTTTTTCAAATATAAATCGGATCCTTTGTTTATTTTTTTGGAAGCAATTATATTCTGATACCTTTCCCCACTCAAGACCCTTCAATCCTTTGCACTTACAATCCTGGGTATACTTAAAGAAGTAAGCTTTTACAGTCGAAACCTAATATATTATTTTGTTGGGTATATTGGTTTGTATATCAAGCCGAAAATAGCCTATGTTAACATAAGCTATTTATATGCATATGCATATAAATTCAGAAACAGTATGATGAATTCAGAAACATTTTTTTTTCAAATTTTCATACAAAAAAAAATTTTTGGAATCCGACATTTGTATGAATTTTTTTTTTAAAGAATGATAATATCAAATTTCTGCCTTCACTATAGTAAATATTTATATGCATAATTATGTTAACAAAGATTTGTTTCAGCTTGATCTAACTTACCTAACGCGCTGTATATTATTGCAATTGCGTAACAAATTGATCATAAAAAAAAAATAAGTCAGACAAAACCACAAAACTCCTATTTCTAACAATGCCTACAACTCGAAGTTAATTGGTGGAAGAGCCTCGCTCGCTAGCGCTGTTTGGGCGCAACTGGATTGTTTGAATTACGCCCGATTTGCTAATTTCACCGTTGTACGGTACCCTGCGTGCGCCGAGCAACTTCGATTGCTTAGGTATCCGTTCTAACTTCTCTTTGCGATTTTACCTGAAATAATCAGCTACGACTATTCAATGACTATGTTTATTTTTTATTTTATTCCATTGATAAATTTTTGTATTTTATTGTTGTTTTATGATTTTAAATTAAGTATTATTCATGAATTATATTTTTATGCTAACACTATATAACACACGGGAATAGGGATAATGACACCATCCATAAATAATTCTAAAGCATCATTTATCCAAACGAACTCGTAATTTTGGGCCCTGTCATGATATACATTATCATTTATTTGTAAAAAAAAATTGTGATTGTTTTAGACCCAATTAAAAGCAAGGCATTTTGAGTTTGGTGAACAGTGACGTCATAGTCCGATATCGCCATACAAATTCTAAGGTGTTTTACAGCTCATAAAAAGTATGTCAATTGATTGGTGGTGTCAACTAGCCTATAACCTCTTTTTATTATGTTCCTGACGTTTCGGCATATTGCATACAATGAGGATTTGATTGCATAGGCCGTAGTCGCGGGAAGACTGGCGATGTACGGCGCGTCGGCCCAAGCTCGATGAGGACTAGGTATTCAACCACTTGCATTTCTTAATTATTTGTAGCAGCGGTAACGGTCAGTCCGACAAACTATACTCACAGTATCCGGGTTTGTTTGGGACGGCGTAAAACGCGATATGCACTTTGGAATCACCGTATTCCATGCTGATGACAAGATAAATCCGTCTTCCCGTTTGAAATTTGTGAATTTCTTAATTTCAATGGCTTCTCTTACTAATAATGACGGTCAGTTGAGACGATTTTTAGGGCATCCAGATTAACACGCAACGGCACCATGTTTTTGGTGAATAAAGTATTTGAATTTACCTACGCAGCTACGTTTACTTTAATTAAAGTATTTAAAGGAACCTACTTCAATAATATTTAAATTTAAAGTTGAGAGTAGCTCGGTTCGGTTCAGAGAGGTTACTTCAGTTTAAATTATGGAAATGAGTTGGTTTTTCAATTTCGTAAGGGCGATAAGCCTTAAAAGGGGTAGCCCGCCTATAACAAGTAATCGTTTTAAATATCATGCATTTCGCTTGGTTTCAATGTGTGCAAGTAGAGGGATAGCTCAAGCATTGAAACACATACTTGAACACATTGAAGTAGGGGAGATGTACTTTGAAAAGGACAAATATAAAAATGGTTTCCAATCAAGACTATTTTTGTTGTATGGCAACTCCAATGCATATCCATTTGCACCGAACTTCACGCTCCTATCATTTCAAAGATAGCGGTGCCGCACGTCTTTTTGATATTTGCAGTAAAAACAAAATTTTCTGGATGAATGAAAAAAATATATATTTGAATTTTCAAACAAAGTTTGTATGAAATTTCAAATATATTTTTTTGGGTTTTGCGAAAGTTGTAGAACTAAAGTTGTTCAGTTTCATGAGCTTAGCTACCACCTGAGAGGTTTTGCGTTATTTCATTAACACGTAGTATTGATTTAAAATGTCGCATGACGTCACGCCTAGGTACAATTTTTACTTATAAATAACGTCACGAGCCGCCTCTCTTGAAATTTGACGGGCCTTAAATTTGTAATTTTTCCGTTGATTGACAAAAGAAAAAATAAGTATTTTTTTTATAATCTAACTGACGAACTAAATAGAATTACATTTTCTTAAACCAGTCGTCATCCCTATTCTAGGCGCACTTTAACCTTTTTATTTTATTTGATAAAAGCTCTCTATAAAACGACTAGTTACCAATAAACTCAAATATCGATACCGACAATGAAACGTTATGCGGTAAGGCACTCTGCCTCATTGGGAGTGAGCGTTCTCCGCGGAGGTGTCATAGTGACGGAGGGTAAAGGCTTTGCTCTATCTAAAGATGTGCGTAGCGATGGCTTTTTTCAATTTGAAATTCAGGGGGGTAACCATGAACTCTTAAAACAATCTCAGATCTGTCAAATCTTGTCAATTCTGCCAAATTTCGTACGTAATGACGTACGAAATTGTCAGATTTGAGATTGTTTTAAAAGTTAATGGTTACCCCGCTGAACTGTTAAAAAAATGATACAATACACATTACAAATCTTACGGCTAATAACTTACATTAGGACCTTATATAGCCGAAAAAGAAAAAGGAATATGAATATAGGGTCTTAGTAAACCAAACACTTAGTATATACCATTATACCTATAAACAACTTTAAAAAATAACCAGTCGATATTTTTTAGAACTTGAAGCAAAAAAGTTAAGAGTGCTAAATTAATTAATGACGAATTTAATTTTTTATGATTTGTGAATTGTGAATTGTGGTAGTGTATTTACGGCAATTTTATTTGTTTATAATTTATTTCAAAGTATTGTCATCGATAAAAAAAGTCGAATCGTGGAAATTAATATCTGTATGTGTGGCATTTAGCTGATGCCTTTCGGTCGTTCATATCCAAAATACAAACTTATAATATATTTTTATTTATTTATTGTAGTTGACTTACAGTATATTGTGTTACCAGATAAAGTAGGTATAGATCTTTCATCCATGATTTATCTTCTTTTTGTTAGTTTGCTATGTTTCAAAAAGTATAGCATCACAGTGGATTACTATCTTTATAGTAATTCTGACTTATTATTTATATAAAAACCTTTTGTATAAACTGCCGAAAAATGGATAAGGAATTTTGTTTACCTTCATTGCTAACATTATACGATAAAAAATTGTTGATATAAAAATACCTGATATACATTACCTACATAATAAAGTGCGTTAACGTTTGAACACTGCTTTTTGACATTAAGTCCGCCATTTTTGCCACTAAAGTACCTAAGTGGCACAAATGGCGGTCTGTGTAATAAAATATTTAAAAAAAACACTAAAAAGATTATTAAAGCTGGGGGTCCGTTGTCGGCTGTCATCTTACATGCACTCAAAATCATCATCATCATCATATCAGCCTGTTGCAGTCCACTGCTGGACATAGGCCTCCCCCAAGGAGCGCCACAGCGCACGATCTCCCGCCCTTTGCTTCCAGTCGCTGCCAGCTGCTTTCTTCAGGTCATCGGTCCGCCTAGCCGGGGGGCGTCCTACACTACATTTGCCTAAACGTGGTCTCCATTCAAGACCCTTCCTGCTCCACCTCTCGTCGGTTCTGCGACAGACATGGCCAGCCCACTGCTACTTCAGCTTGCTACATTTTTGGACAATATCAGTAACCTTAGTTTTAAAATTAGCACTCAAAATGACTAATTAATTTAAAAAAAAAAATAAAGACACGCACGCCTTAAGGGTGTTTCTGATTTTGAAAGAGACCATGCAACTTTATGCAAGCGAAGTCGAGGGTCAAAGATGGGACCTTGGTCTGCCCGTAATAATAGTTGGATCTGAGGTTTTGCCACTGCTGTCAGTGGTCAATTATTGTGTCAAATCATTGCTGCGGCAGCCTGCTGCGTGCTGCGGAGTTGGGAATCAAATAATTCTTAGAATAAATAAAAATTGTTTATTTTAGATAACTTATCCATATATAGGTTAGTAATTACTGACCCATATAACATGTGTTTAAATGTACAGTACCTACCTACACGGCTCATATTTACTTCTCGGTTTCTATTAAAAATCGTTTGAATGACTTGCTAAATAAACGCCCTCAAAAATTAAAAAATACTTCAGCCGATTTTCAGCTTAAAAGCCTATCGATAGTGTTCAATATTCTAATTTAAAAAATATTGGTTGCTATACTTTTAAATGAAAAATAGTGTTTTCTTAATAACTTTTTCTAATAACTATATTTTTCATTGATTAAATTACTCATCTTCATCGAATATACTTAATTTAACGAATAAAAAAAAGAGAGATAAATAGATTTTTATAGAGTTTGACGTAAGAACTACATCTATAATTTGTAATCTATAACTTCTTTGTAACTATAGTATGCAATCTTTGATAAACTTGTCTTAAATAAAAATCACTATATAACTTTCTTTACACAGTCACGCTGTATTAAGTTTCGTAACCGCACTAAAATAATTCAATAATTCAGATGAATATTGGGAATCCGGTTTTCTATTAAATTATCTAGCTCAAGAGGAGCTCAATAATAATTTTACTCTCATTATGGAGTCGGAGTCCAATCAGTAAATTAGATCTATCTGCTATTAAGTAATCAGAAGCCTAACTACAAGTGCTTAAGGTACCAAACTAACGGCCGACTGGATTACAGAATATTCATGATCGACATTACTATGTGGGCAATGTTAAGACCTGTACACACGGACCGCCTTAAACGAGACGAGGCGACGGATGTAAATAAAAACAATCTGTATTTTCTTGCAAGTTCAAGTCAAATTGAAGAGACTGAAACGAATGACGTCTGGAACAGCATAGCAAATTGGTAAAATGAAGCAGCTATGGACACATACGTGACGTGAAAATCTGAGGTCTGCTGTTTTTGTTACTTATGGTAAACAATATTTGAATTGGTTAAATCCAAGGGTCAATAGTAGTAGTAGTAGGGCCAAAATCAAATACGCGTACGCGGATCGAATCCATGGTTCTTTACCATACTCTTTGGGTGGATTGTTTTTCTTTTTTTTTATTTACGACCGGTGTATTTTTAATCATTAAACATTTTTTGGTTCCGACAAGTCTTTGACCACTCAAATAAAAGGATGTACCCCGACTTCAAATTTAAAAATCATAAGAGATTAACATTTAAATGTCTGTATTTTATTTATAAATGATAATCTAGTCTCAAATTGTATTCATGCTGAAGTTTGATTTGAAAATATCGGCCTCATCGTATCGAAGTAAGGCTGAGTCGCATCATGAGCGACGGTCATTAAAGCAGGCAAAGGTGTTGTCAATATGGGTGGATTAAGGTGGAAATACACATGGTTTTGGCTAAACCAACTGACAATAGGTGAGTTGATTGTCTTAGTTTAGGATGAAACATTGCTTTAAATGTTATACAGGGTGTACAAGAAAATAGGACACTCAATAAAACCACGTGCTCAGCTGGTCATATTCAACTTTTTCTATGGGAGCAACATCGAAATCGAGTTTTTTTTGAGCTGCTTCATACAATCTTACTCTCATACCTCGACGATAATGTATGGAGTATCTGAAAATATAATCACGATTTTAATGTTGTTTCCATAGGAAAAGTTGTTGTATATGACCAGCTGATCATTGTGGTTTTAAGGAGTGTCCCATTCTTTTTACACCCTGTATACACCCAAGGTGGTAGTGATTTCATCTTGATAGCATCTCTCTTACGTCTAGTATGAAATAACGAGTCTTGTACCTTACAACTCTCACACATACTAAAATAAATAAATAAATAGTAAAATATTTTCACAATCACACCAATTAGCTAGCCCCAAACTAAGCAAAGCTTGTGCTATGGCGACTAGATAACGGATAAACATACTTAAATACGTTTATAAACATCCATGACTTAGGTATAAATGCTCGTGCTTATCACACTAACATTTGCCCCTTGCGGGATTGAAACCCGCAACCGCAGACATTGTAGTCCGGAGCGCGAACCATTACACCAGACGTTCGTCAAATAAAATAAAAACCGGCCAAGTGCGAGTCGGATTCGTGAACGAAGGGTTCCGTACCATTATTAAAAACGACAAAAAAATCACGTTTCTTATATGGGAGCCCCCTTAAATATTTATTGTATTCTGTTTTTTAGTATTTGTTGTTATAGCGGCAACAGAAATACATCATCTGTGAAAATTTTAACTCTCTAACTGTCACGGTCACGTTTCATGTGGTACAGCCCGGTGATAGACGGACAAACAGACAGCGGAGCCTTAGTAATAGAGTCCCGTTACCCTTTGGGTACGGAACCCTAAAAATAGTACAGTCACAGATAAAAATTGGCAGATTTTTTGTCGAACAAAATAAATGTCATATATTGTTTATGAACTCTTTAGGAAACTATGCTTAAAATAATTTTCTATAGCAATATGTCTCATGGGTTTAACCTTTACATAAAGACTCAAAATCTGCACATTTCACATTTGCTGGCAGGATAAATCAAAAGCACCTAAACGCATATGAATGAATGAGCACGTTAATTCGTGAGTCTATGCTGACTTTGAGCGAACGAACGCACTAACCATTGAACTGGCTTATCTGGTCAGCGAGTGTTCGAGCCTAGTGTGTATTAGTTATGATCGGGATTCACCTGCGTCTAATGCCATTAATTAGTGCGCTATTTGATATAGTACCAGTGGCGGGTATTAGTTTTACTTCGTGGTAGGCAGTAGTTTCTTCTTAATTGTTTTTTTTTTAAATATCAGTGGTTTTCATCAATGACACAGATTTGAAAGTACCTACTGCCTAGCTCATTTCATTTACTAGTTAGGCACTGCCTAATTGCCTATATGCACCGCACGCCTCTGTCCGTACGTTACTCAGTATTATTAAGTCGCTATAGTACAAGCTTTGTTTATTTTTGAAGCTTGATTATTGCTGTAGAATGAGAAAGAAAGTAGGTATACAGGTTGAACCAAAGAATAGGACACTCCTTAAAACCACGTGCTCAGCTGGTGATATAATAATAAATAAATTGTTTCCACAATCACACCAATTATCCAGCCCCAAACTAAGCAAAGCTTGTGCTATGGCGACTAGATAACGGATAAACATACATACATAAATACGTTTATAAACATCCATGACTTAGGTGCAAATATGCTCGTGCTCATCACACTAACATTTGCCCCTCGCGGGATTCGAGACCGCAACCGCCAGGCATTGAAGTCCGGAGCGCGAACCACTACACCAGACGGTCGTCTACATACATACAATATACATACTATTAGAATCAGAAGTAGAAATAACTTAAAAAAAATAAGCACAACTCACAAACACTTTTATTTAATTTGACAATTATTTTCTTATAAAACAAATTTAGACAATCAGAGGAACAGAATACTCGAATACACCTATTATTTGACATACACACGCAAACACTAAGACCTAAACCGTTAAACAAAACCTAGAACATTAATTCGTGACGTGACCGAGATCCTAACGCCTCAAACGCTCGAACAGAAGTGTCCCCGCGCGCGGCCCGCCGCTGGTTTTATAAGAGTCAACCCGGGGTAGGGTTGGCGTTGGTAGGGGGGTTGCTTATACGGCCTCTCCTGACGCCGAGTCGTCCTCGACACGATGTGTGATGCCGCTAGGGCCGGCATCATATACTGATCCAGTCTCTATGTCTTCGTCCAGCAAGGGCATCGAGAGTCCGACCTCGGTAGTTGGTGTCTTGTCACCGGTACTGGTGACGTCTACTCGTCCAATGTTCATGTCTGCATCCAGTGAAGCCATCGATGGTTCGACGCCCGAGGATGACGCCGTCTCTGTGGACTCACGTTCGTCCACATTTTCGTCTGAAAATAACATTCAATTAACAACAATCCAGTAATGAACTAAGTATAATGCATTCCACCATACTCAACCGTACCATACTCAGTCATCATTCAATTAATTCAAAGTCAACTATCACACCTTCTATTAATCTCACATACATACATCATTCTTTAAGTTAAGTAATCAGAGACGTCTCTTAAAACGACAAACCAAGCCTAGGCGTTAACTTCCATAACTTCAGGGCTGCTAACTGACCTTCTTGATCACCATCTGTATAAGCATTATTAGAACGCCAAGGCAGTATGCCTGTAGTTCAACGAACGCCAAGGCACTAAGCCTGTAGTTCAACGAACGCCAAGGCACTAAGCCTGTAGTTCAACGAACGCCAAGGCACTAAGCCTGTAGTTCAACGAACGCCAAGGCACTAAGCCTGTAGTTCAACGAACGCCAGGGCAACACGCCCGAAGTTCAATCATCAAACGCCAAGGCTTTACGCCTGAAGTTCGGGTAACGAACGCCAAGGCTGGTTAAGCCTGCAGTTCAAGTAACAAAAGCACAAACATACCTTCAAAGAACGCTGCGCATGTCTCTGGACACCACTCGCCTCGCCAGGGCACCATATATTGGGCCGCTGCTTGCGTGGTTTTCCCATAACCACCACTCAGTAACTTAAGCTCGTACCGTCCGTTAGGTAGAACCTTCACAACCCTGTAAGGGCCTCGCATCCCTGGATCTAATTTTCCTGTGGATTGCGAGTATTTGATAACAAATACCAAGTCGTCAAGTTTGAACTGACGAGGTGGGCGTCTGGAACGATTCACATAATTGTCTTGCCGTTGCTGATTTGTTCTCATCAACTCATTAGCCCGGCTTCGACAAATCTCTCGCCAAGCTTCCCTGTTAGGATTCGTATTAGCAAAAGCAACATCACGAATAAGTGTCTGGATTACTGGCGTAGTCGCGTCCGTCCCAATCATCAAGTTTAGTGGTGATGCTTGGGTGGTCTTCTGTTTGGTAATGTTGAGGACCAGCTGAAGCTTCCACAAGACCTCGGACCAGGAGGAGTCCCTGTGATTCACCTCAATCCGCAACATGTTGAGAACGGTGCGGATGTATCTCTCCGCTTGGCCATTCGCATGGTGCATTTCCGGAGTGATGTAATGTATGTCACAACCCATTTCGTTTATCCAAGAAACGAACTCCCCTGACTCGAACATTCGTCCGCGGTCAGTAACTATCAACTTAGGGACCCCAAATAATGAAACCGCTTGCGTAAATGCGCGTTTCAATTCACCCACATCTTGCCGGTAGATCGGGTATAAGAGGCAAAACTTTGTCGAAGCATCTACCACGACCAAAATGAATTTGTAGCCATTAGACATAGGAAGGGGACCCAACACGTCCATATGGATCGTATTAAATGGAGAATCAGGCTTTTCCCAAGATGTTATGTTCTGATGAGGGGATCGTGGTACTCTCTTTTTGGAAATGCAAACTAAACAGTGAGCCACGTATTTGTTAACAAATTGGCGAAGCCCCGGGAACCAGAAATGTCTTAGGATAAGGTCAAGTGTTTTATCCGCGTTAATATGCTCATGCTCGTCGTGAAATATTCTTAATAAACTTAGCCTGTGGCCTTTGGGTATATAGCACAACAATCGACTTTCCTCACCAACGGGCGAGTAGTTATAATACAGGAGATCATTACGAGCTACATAACGCGACGAGTCAAGTTGACCGTCCCTCAATTGCTGCAGCAACTCTTGTGTCTCATTATCGGCAGATTGTGCGATTTGAGCCCAATTTCGCGGTCTTGAAATTTGATTTGCCACAGCAATCGAAGGGTTTCGGCTAAGGTAATCGACATGTGGCATCATTACCCCCTTTCGGTACTCTATGCAAAAATTGAAATCTTGGAGGTAAATCCACCAACGCGCCACACGCGGCAACAGGTCTTTCTTTCGCTCGGTGGCCTTCAGGGCATTACAGTCTGTTACTACTTTAAACTGTAATCCAACTAGGTAGTGGCGGAAATGCTGCAATGCTCTGACGACCGCCAGCGTCTCTAACTCATATGAGTGGTATTTACTCTCTGCACCTTGAGTCGCTTTACTAAAATAAGCTACCACATGCTTCCTACCATCGTTGTGTGTTTGTAAAAGAATTGCACCGTATCCGGCACTACTCGCGTCCGTATGGACTTCGGTGGGTAGGCGAGGATCGAAAACGGATAGAACTGGTTGACTAGTTAGCTGTTCGATCAACATGTGGCGAACTTTCTCCTGCTCTGGACCCCATTTAAACTCGACGTCTTTTTTAGTCAACCGAGCGATACAAGCAGTTAACGTGGCATAGTTCTTAATATAACGCCGAAAATAGCCCGCAAGTCCTAGAAACTGACGCACTTGCCGTACGTTTTCAGGAACTGGTGAATTTACGAGAGCTTCCACCTTATGTGGACTCGGCCTCACCTGACCCTGGCTCACGATCCGCCCGAGGTATTCCACCTCTGTTGCCAGAAACGAACACTTCCGCAGATTTATGGAAAATCCAGCGGCTGTGAGCGTTTGCACGACCTCTTTTAGAAGAGAAATACCCTCGGAGATCGATGAGCTCATGATCAGGACGTCATCCACGTATACTAACACCTGACCAGCCTCCACATAGCGTCGCAACGTTTTATTGATGATACGTTGATAAACGATCGGTGAGTTCGTCAATCCGTAAGGCATCTTGACGTACTCGTAATGGCCCTCCGGAGTGACGAACCCCGTGAGGTGAATTGACTGCTCATTTATGGGTATCTGGTGGAAGCCAGTAGCCATGTCAAGGCTGGTAAAGTACTTGTAGTTCCCTAGTCGATCTATGTGGTCGTCGATTAATGGTAACGGATACCGATCCCTAACTGTGATCCGATTCAGAGCCCTAAAATCAACGCATAGTCGGTCCGAACCGTCTTTTTTCTTTACAAGTATGATCGGGCTTGCATACTCCGAGTGTGACTCCCTGATAATTCCTTTGTCCGAGAGATCCTCTATTATTTTACGGACCCGAAGTTTTTCATCATGCGAAAGTTTATAAGGTCGGTAGGCAATCGGGGTTGGACTAGTTAGCTTAATTTCCATCTCGCCGGTGTTAACGGTGGTAGTAGCCGTACCCGAGATGAAAAACTCCGAGTATTCCTTGATAACTTTAAGTAACGACTCATAGTCGTCTCCCTTTAAAGGGGTATTTATTTCAATTGACTCCTGATTTTTAATCGCATTAATTTGGACTGAGGAATTATCAGATCTAGTCAAATACTGTCTATCCTTGGTGCGAATATACACGATGCCGTCCCGATTAAGTATATCCGTTCCTATAATAATCGGAGCGTTCATGCATGACGAAGGTACCACGATTAGGTCTGCTTCGATCGAAATCTGGTCAAATTCAAGAGTAACCGTCACATATGCCGAAGCTATAATTTCGTTAGTACTAATGCCCTTTAAAACGCAATGTGTGGGCTTTGGTTGACACGAGAGGTATTTCAATACGTCTGAGGAAATGAGAGACACGTTAAGTGCACCGCTATCGATAATGGCATCCATGGGGACGCCACTAACTACAGCAACAACAATATCATTGGCACCGGCAATTTTGGAACTATTTTCCGTGCAAAGGTTAATATTTCGTTCGTTCCGAGGCTGTGACCGATTTTTAGCAAAACAATCGTTTTCGATATGACCTATTTTTTTGCAAAATGTGCAAGTGATATTGCTCCTGCTATTTGAAGTAGAAGTGGATACGGGGTTGTTCTGCGTCCGGCAATGGCGGCTAATATGCCCTTTTTGACCACAAGAAAAGCACTTTTGTTCATTCCGATTTAGATTAGGCTGATGAGTACGCTTTTTAAATACTGGCGCGTTAGCAGAATCTAATTTCGTGCGTACTGGTTTTGTGTAAATAGACAAAAACGAAACTATGTCTTCTGAGCTTAGTTTCGCGTTGGCCGCGGCGGCTCTTATTTGCGGGTTATCGATACCGCGTATAACTATCAAAGTCATCAGTTCGTCGCTTAGTCCTTTGACTATCCGTAAACGTAATAACGTGCGACGCGCGTACTCGGCATATGTGGCGTACTTGTCGGACGTTGTATTCATGGTCTCAAAAAGAATATTGGCATAATCTAGTTTTCGCGGGCATAACGGTTTGAATTCTAGCTTAAAATTGGTCCACGAACGTTCAGCTGTAACCCACTCATTTAACCAAACTTTTGCGTCACCCCTGAGGCACGATCCGATTCGCGATAGACACTCATAGTCACTCCAACCATTCGCAACTTGAGCGCGGTCAACTTCCTCGCACCACGCGTCTATGTTATGGATTGATGGATCAAAATTTGAAACAAAGTAAGTGTTGGATCTGACTGGTTGCAGTGATCTAAGAGCGTCTACAAGGGCCTTTGTTGGGTCGTGAGCACTCGTTTCTTCCTGATTTACTACTTGTGAAGTTAAAGTATTTGTATTAGATAGGTTGCCTGTTACTCGTGGCTCAAGGGTACTCGCCTGGGGTTCCGGTGTATGGGATCTAAACACATTCGATTCGCCTTCAACCGCCGTGAGGCGTGGAGTACTACGCACTATTGTGTTATTCGAAAAATCCGTAACACAGTTATTTTCGATCGATGTTAAACGGTTCATAATTGAGTTTAAAGTGTTACTAATCGAGGTATCCTTAGTGTTTTGTTTACTACGGGACCGTGTTCGATCACGGCGATAACTATAACGCGAACGGTCGCGTCGTACCCGTGACGGGTTTCGAGATCGTGTTTTGTTCCTAACGCGCGATCCACTACGCGTCCTATGACGAGACCGTCGATTCCGCGTCGTTGTTTTAGACCTGCTACGTGAACGATATCGCGACCTTTCACTAGAAACACTGCGAGAACGACGTCGCGATCTACCCTCGTTACGCGATCTAGCCCTGGATCCGCCGGTCATTTTAACAAAAACACTGAGTGCGAATGTAAACGAGACCCCGTTCCTCTTTGTGGGCTATAAGAGTTACCGATCCCACTTCTGATATTAGAATCAGAAGTAGAAATAACTTAAAAAAAATAAGCACAACTCACAAACACTTTTATTTAATTTGACAATTATTTTCTTATAAAACAAATTTAGACAATCAGAGGAACAGAATACTCGAATACACCTATTATTTGACATACACACGCAAACACTAAGACCTAAACCGTTAAACAAAACCTAGAACATTAATTCGTGACGTGACCGAGATCCTAACGCCTCAAACGCTCGAACAGAAGTGTCCCCGCGCGCGGCCCGCCGCTGGTTTTATAAGAGTCAACCCGGGGTAGGGTTGGCGTTGGTAGGGGGGTTGCTTATAATACATATATACAATATACAACAACTTTTCCTATGGGAGCAACATCGAAATCGAGATTCTTTTCAGATGCTCCATACATTAACATCGAGATGCGAGTAAGTTTGTATGGAGCAGCTAAAAAAATCTCGATTTTGATGTTGCTCCCATAGGAAAAGTTGTTGTATAGGAGCAGCTGATCACGTGGTTTTAAGGAGTGTCCTATCCTCTTGTACACCCTGTATATAATAGTGCAAGTATTTCTCATTATTACACTCCTTACCTGTTAGAAAAAACTCTATCCACTATAGTCTCAAAGTTTAAACATTCCTCTAGCTCTTAAAAACAAGTAAATACTCTGCCTACCCTCCGAACAAAGTATATAAGGTATAAATCCATTTTGTACGGAGTTCCGCGGGGTTTGCACGTACTTTAGCGAAACTCGGGAAACTTAACCTACTTTAAAATTAGCAACTAAGCGGAATTCCTGCGAAGTTTAAAAATACCTTGCCTTTCTACAATAGCTTACAATCCACCCGTTTCACGAAACCCAAATATACAGGGTGTCTGAAAAACTTAGTTATTTATCTAAACTCCCAGTTTATAAGTAACGTCATTCTAAGCGGTAAAACTAGCGGCACGGAAGTTGAGCGCTGGGCGAAAGATGCGCAAGAAGACTATTACGATTACGTGATTAGCAATTCGCGCGCCGCGCTTCCACCGCCGGCCGGGATTGGTCCGCTCCGCGCACACGCGTCAGTTGTATGGAAAAGTCTCCAAAATATATGTTTGTCAGTTGTGTGTCCAAGTTGTTAACTTAATACAAAATTGTTTTAGTTATTTTTGTTCGTGTTACATTGGTTTTTTGATATAAGTAAGTGTACCTTATTAACTTAGAAGCAACCGTCGTCTAATTGGGATCACCATATCCCATTAAGTATATCGTTTGTTGCGTTTTTTTAAATATGTAAAGTAAAGTAGATACAGGATGTAAGTGGCAGCGCGTAGGTAAATTAAGGAGAGAGCTCAGTAAACGATTCTGATCATGAATCAATAAAAAAAACCGTACCGTACCGTACTTGTATTTTCATGAGACTATCCACATTTATCTTAAATTTTGGTTGTGGGGCACGTGGCTTGCCCGCTTTACCACGGGCCGTTTTCGTCTTTCGGCGTACCATACGATTACAAACAATTAATAAAGATAACGGCCCGGCTAACGTTGTACCCATGAGTTTCGGTCGTTTTGCGGAATGGTTTCCGATGTGATAATTTCATACATATCTAAATTTATTCAGTGAAATATTTTTATCTATTATCTAGACTTCTCATTTTACCTTGACTTTAATTTATGCTGCCCTATACACTCTGTATAAACAAATATATTAATTTTTAGATCAAATTTTTTGGTTTACATTAAGCTTTAACTGACAGACGGAAGTTGAAACTGACATTTAAATCTACCTTTTATCTGAATCTAAAACCTTTTGGCTCTGAATCTTAAATTAATTTAAAATGCCTAGACAATATTATTGAATTTGTAATTTTTTTACGATTTCAATAACCACCCTGTATATCTTCTTTACGTAGGTTTAAAATTCAAAGCTCAAACATTCTTCGTCAAGTTTACACCCGTGTACCAATGTTCGAAGAGACGTATGTCTTTCTCTGTCCCTCTACCTATAGACATTCATACCTATCTCTGTCTTTTATGAATTACAGTAGAATCCGTTTATTATGACATCGAAAGGAATTGACAAACACGTCATAATAAGCGGACGTCATACAAAACGTTTTGTGAAATGAAAAACCTTTTTTATGTAAATATGTATGTACTTAAGTATTTTAACAAAATCATTGAGATTGTCGAATGACCCACGCCAAATTCCTTTGCGAGACATGAGTTAGATTCTCCATTTTCTAATCTGCATATTGTTGCACCTTTCTCTTCAATTGTAAATGCTTTACGTCGTTGAGATGACATTTTTTTCACAGTAACAAACAAAAAACAATGCGTGACTTTTAAGCGTCAATTACTCACTGAGATTCAAAACAAAAACGAGCCACGTGCCGAACGTCGTCGGGAATCAACGAACATTACCGGAGGTGTAAAGAATCATGTCGGTCATTATAACCGGACATAATTTATTAAAAATGGGTCATAATAAGCGACATTTCACTGTAAGGGAAGTCATTATATCCGACTTTTTAGAGAATTTTATATGAAAACCAAACTTCGTGGCGTAATTACGTCATAATAACCGGTTGGTCAATATATGCGGGGTCATAATAAACGGATTCTACTGTACTGACCTGTTTTGTGAAGTTCAAGGTTTTGGAATAAAATAAATATTATCGTTTATTTGCCATTACAAATGGTACAAAGTGATAACCTCCGTAGCCGAGAGGCGAGCACGCCGGACTTAAAATGGCGCCGCCATCTCTGAGGTTCCGGGTTCGATCCCCGGTCGGGTCAATGTAGGAAACGAACTTGTCTATATTGGCTCGGGTTGGGTGTTGTGGTACCGTCGTTGTTTCTGATTTCTATAACACAAGTGCTTTAGCTACTTACCTTAAGATCAGAGCAATGTATGTTATGTTGTCCAAAATTTATTTATTTAAATGTGTTAAAAAGAACTTATCTAGGTACCTGGTAAAGGTTGCAGGAAGCCGCTGGATGCAGGATGTATCCAACTGGACAATCTGGAAGGAAATCCCCTTTCTTTATAGTTGTCCTCTGCTTAAAGGTTGTCTGGAAGAGATCGCTTTTAGGGATAAGACCGCCTAAATTGTAGATCTTTCTGTAAAATATTAACTGTAACTTCTTTGTTTGGTGTGCAATCAAGAGTATCTATCTAGGTATTTATGTTCAGCAGTGGACGTCCTATAGCTGAAATGATGATGATGATGATCTAGGTACAAGTATTCGAACTGCATGCAGGTTTGTTAATTCCGTCGAATGTAGTTGTTCGCGCTCCGGACTACAAAGCCTGGTGGTTGCGGGTTCAAATCCCGCGAGGGGCAAATGTTTGTGTGATGAGCACGAGCATTTATACGTAACCCATGGACATTTATAATCGTATGTAAGTAGGTATGTTTATCCGTTATCTAGTCGCCAAAGTAAGCATTTCTTAGTTTGGGGCTGGCTAATAATGCCGTCTATAAGCTAAAAGGCTGCTAAATGACATTTGGTCATTTTCCACTTTTGATGACATGACAAGCGCATGAAAGCCCTTTCATTCGATACACCACATGGTATGTAAGATTTGTACCGCCGTTTTTATGACTAACCCCCACCATTTTCGCTCTTGTCATCTCAACAAAAGTGAAAATGACCAAATGCCATTTAGCTGCCTTTTAGCTTATGGACGGCAAAATTGGTGTGCTTGAGGAAGCAATTTATTATTAGTATTTATTATTATTTGATGGTGTTATTCATTTATGTATATTTTGTCAAAACAATGTTCGATTTAGCCATAATAACAGATTCAGAATTTCAATCGTAACAGATGTCATTTACATTGAACGACTAGTCGTTTCTTTTAATCAGTAGCAATTTAAAAAGTTACCTACACCCAGTGTACCTCCAATCCTACCTCGTACCGTCGGCACAAAAAGGTGTCTCTGTCGAGCAACGAAGGTACGACGGTGCGCTAAAACGTCCAGTACCGTCCGCAGATACGGGTACGTTGAATATTTTATCGCTGCTCCGTGTACTAGCTCTCGGATTGTGATATGTTTACCCGTACAAGTACTAGGTGCTGATTTTGTGAAGAGGTTTAGAGGTGTAGTGGAAGTAATTTGTCTAGAATTTTTAGTCACGTTTTCTAGTTCTGATGCTTATTAAATATTAAGATTTTATCCACTATGATATAAAATAAAGTTTAATTAGTTACTTAGAAATTTAAAACTCTAGAATGGCTAAACCTATCGTTTGGGCTTTAATTAGTTGATTTTTCGGCTCCGAATAGCAGAATAACTACATATTAAAAAATCGGGACAATTCACAAAAAATATCATGTTCAAAGAAAGAAATTAATTTGGTTCATATCACAAATACTTAAAATCGTATTCATATAATGCAATAGACAACACTCCAATTTACATGGTTTTAAAGTAAAAAAATAACTTACTTGTATTTCAAGGTTATATTATACGGATAATGTACCTAGTTTTCGTGTACAATGCGTTTTGATGACACGCCCCTTCACCACCTCCTAATGTACACGTAGCGCCCTCTATAGATTCTTCAAAGTTAACTCTGTACCACTAATAAATACTAGTTCCACAGAATAAAAAAAAAATTAAACTAGAACTTTTTTGCTGACCCTCCATCTAATAATTTGCGTCAAGCGAACCGTCACTTTTAATCTCAATATTGAGATGAGCACAATGTGAAACTACATCTTTTGCCATCCCTTTCGCACCTACAGTTGGTACTATTCGTATCTCTTTCGCACAGTATATTTCTATTCATTCCTAGAGTAAAATAAAAACAATGAAAGATGAATAATAAATAAATTCTTCTAATAATGCAGTCTCAAACTAAGCAAAGTTTTATAATTTAAATTTTAATTGTAATAACACCTGTAATTTACCATGTGACAAGCAAATAAATTATTAAATAATTATGTAAATGTAATTATTTTGCTTACAACTTCCGCTTAGTTACGCCGGCATAGGAACCCCAATTACACCACCTGTAACCCACAATCTGAGGACAATCACAGGCACATGCAAAGAGCACCGCCCTCCCTCCCTCAAATTACATGCGAAACAGACGAATGCAAAAGTTAGTACCCAACACCGACATAAAAACCTCGACTGAAGTGGCGAAACGCGCGTCGAGGTTTTTATGTCGGTGTTGGGTACTAACTTTGTAAGCAAAATAATTACATTTTCATAATTATTTAGTTATGGATTTCCGCAAAGTAACGCCTGATTCTATCAATTTTTAAATAAATTATTATTATTAATATTACATTCATTCATAGGCTTTCTTCATCTAAGCTGGAATAGTGTTATCCTCACATTTTGCACAGGTAAACGGATTATTTCGTAGTGATGACCCAAATTAATCGTTACCGATAAATTTCTATCGAATCGCAACCTAACTAATGCCGTGTCATCGGTTAGGGTAACCTAAGTCGTAGTCATTTATCGATGTTCCTAGTAACGGATAGGTATATCGATGTATCAATAATGTATTTCAAACAGACATGCTATAGGTTTTCATGTGAGACTATGGACTGACTGCCTGGTTTAGTGGTGGGTGACCTAGACTATGAAACCACTTGTAGCTCAGTGATGGCATCTCTTTGGTATCGATTACTAGCTAAACAACCCACGAAATGTAGCAAACCTAAGTGGCAGTGGGCTGGCCACATCAATCGCAGAACCGAGGAAATGTGGAGTAAACGGGTTCTCGAGTGGAAACCACGTCTTGGCAAACGTAGTGAAGGGCGCCCTTACCACGATGGACCGACGACATTAGGAAGATGGCTGGCAGTGGATCGATGAAAAAAGCAGGAGATGCTCTTTGGCGCTTTTTGGGGGAGACTTACGTCCAGCAGTGAACTGCAATAGATAGATAGAAGACATCGACGGAGCAGTTGTGATAAGATGAGTGACCATACCAATAATTATGTAATGACTCTTAGTATCACAAGCATCTCTGTGCTTTGGAGGGCACGGTAAAATTTGGTCCCGGCTAATATCGCTTGATACTATTCGCGAAGCCTAGTCAGAGGCTTTTAGGCGGCTTAATTACATCTGACAGGTTTAGTCACGGCCTTTCAACACCCCTATACTGCACCGCACTAAGCCTGCGTTGTGGAGTATGGCCTGCAAACCACCTCATTGTTGAGGTGAAGCCAAGAGGCCTAGCACAAAAATGTATCTTTCGATCGGACGTATAAACCTTACAAATTAAAATAACCAGTCTTATGTGTGAATCCTTTGATAAAATATGACTTACTCAATCTAGCCGTGTAAAAAACCCAACCGTTTTAATTGTTATTAAATTTTCCAAGTTTTGATACAAGTGAATGGATATGTAAATTTTGATCGGATAATACGACCGAACGAACGATCATCTTGTGCCCTGCAGTCGGACGTACATACAGGGTGGTCCAGGCCAATTGGATATAAAATTTTTTTAGGTAGTCGGCTTAGGGACCTATTTTACCCGCCAGGAAAAAAACGCTTGACAGCCGCTTACAAGATATGTTTTTTTTTATTTTAGAAATATCACCATTTTTAATGTTTTAATTACTTTTAAAATGAAAAATTCTATTATTTTATTATTTTAGGTGCTTAGTTAGACATTGCACTCTCTCAAAAAAAAAATAGACATCGCGCTCTCTCAGAAAGTGGTGATATTTCTAAAATTAAAAAAAAAATCTTGTAAGCGGATTTTTTCCTAACGGGTACAAATAGGACCCTAAGCCGACTTCCTTAAAAAAATGTATATCCATCTGGCCAGCCTGGACTACCCTGTATAGGTATACTTTACTATAATTTATAGTTGATAAGCTGGCAGACTGAACCGTCAGTATTTCTATCTCTGCGACGTGAGTAAAAGTCAAAATGCGGTTTGATGCGGTTGCATTAAAAGAACACTAAAGTGCTTGCCGCTGTGGCGCTAGTGAGCGGGAGTAAGAATTTTAAATAATGATCTTTGCTTTACTTTTGCACGAGGTTTGGCTGAATCTTTAATGACGTGTATATTTTAAACAGAACATTAAATATATAGCAATGTTTAAAAGAAGCTTTCATTATTCAAAGTTTTTATACTTATATTCTTTCATCAAATGATTATCACTTGAAGTTTACGATATCATACTTCTTATAAAATCACTCCTTCTAAAATAAGCTTGTGCTATGTGACCAACGTCGATTTTTTGTGGGAAAGTGTTTTTTCGAGATTTTCGCGGCTCCAAATCCAAAGAAAATTAAATGGATTTATACCGAATATCTGATAGAAACAAGAAACAATTTAAAAATATGTCTATTCTAAAAGCAGTTGTAATATCAGCAGTAATGTGTTTTATTTAACTTAATCTCATTTATAACATCCAGCATCTGCTTAAATAGTACTTAATGATTCATCACATCTCCAGCCAAAGTGACAAACATCAATCATAAATAATTATAAGACATCATTCATTAAATCTGACACCTTATTTTAGGCCCGATAACCCGGTTCATTATCATTTATTCGACGAATCTGATTTTGTTTGCTTCAAAACCAATAAAAAGTCAGGCAGTTGAGTCCGTTAAAGAATGATGTCAAAGCTTGCTATCGCCATACAAATTATAGGGCAGCCCCCTAACCATGAACTCTAAAAACAATCCCAAAGTTGTCAAATCTGTCAATTTTGGTACGTCCATTTCATACAAAATTTGACAGAAATGATAATGTTTGACAGATTTGTGATTGTTTTAACAGTTCATGGTTAGGGCCCAGAGGTGCGTTTTGACCATAGACTTAGGATTCGCTACGGTTTTGACAGCACAAATAAAGTATGTCAATTGATTGGTGGTGTCAACTAGCCTATTGTGTAGCGATACCTACGATGTTTCACAACGTACCTACGGATTAGTCCTTCTTAAGCTATTTTTTACTCTGAAGGAAAAACTCATTTTTTGCGTTTCACGACCGTCAAATAGCGCTATATGACACTCGATCACTTTTATTATCTACATATTTTTATCTGTTACATAACTATTTGGCACTTTATCCTTACATTTTGAAACAGAACAGGTTGGCGATCGCAGTTTGGCCAATGGTGGAGAGGAGACGCTGCTGCCCGTCTTATTGTGGCGGTTCTCCTGTAGTCGCTTTATACGACACCCATAGGAAGAGAAGGGGTGGTGCTATTCTTTTAACGTGCCGGCACCACACGACACCTCTCGGCTACGGAGGTCCTCAATGTCACTGTCGGTAAATTCGGTAATGTCACGATGGCATAACGATCTGTGTTATCGTTTTCAAATTGTTACTCTGGCTAAGCCCACAGGTGCGTAGATGATCCAAAGTCGTCTAACAATAAGAGGGTAAATAAAGCCTCACACACGACCTAAATTGGTTGCTTGATAATAATGGCGCCTCACACAATGATTAACATAACAGTACTCTGAAAACAAACAGCGCGATCTATAGTGTGCGGTATAATTCTAGCGCTGATTTTAAAAACCCCTAACATGGGTTCTAGGATTTAGCACATTAAAAAGTATTTTTAGCGCTATTCATAAAATTCTGAAACATGTTCCGCTACTATACATATTGTAACGTTGCACGTACATTTTCATACAATTTTGCATATTTTATAACAATAATATAATATAATAATAATAATTTAAAACTGACCTACAATATAATTAAAAATAATTTTATCCTAAATTTGTCTTTATAATTGACTTAATCATATTATAGTAAAACGATCAACCGTTTTATTATTTCACGGGTTACTGCGCGGGACCCTAACACACGCGCGGAATTTCTATTGTTCTCTCGAACATTCGAGACGGGCAACGGCGGCGGAGATGCGCCGCGCTTCTATGAGCATTCACCGTACAGCTCGCGTTCTGTGCGCTTAACATATTGAATCCTTTGGCGGACGTTATCCGTAAGGAAATTAAACTAATATTATAACGGTCACTTAATGACATAGTTGCAATCAGAATCTTAGAAAATAATAAATTGTGTGTGTTGTGCTATTCCCCGATAGGGTGAGTGATGAACAGTGTTATTTTGCTTGTTTTTCGTAGGTAATTGCGTAGTAGCTTTGTGTACAAAAATATAACGGTTTTCTCTTTGAGCATTCAGTGTTAATGTTTTCCTTTTGCACCTTGGCGTAGTTACATAATAATTAATCTTCTTGTATTTGCAATTGGCGTAATAAGTATACGTAAATATTTACCGTAACTGTATTTTCATATGTAAACTCCGTACTGATTGATTGCGATCACAGCCACTTCACCTTCTACTTATTAGAACATTCTTCCTGAGTGGCTTGGCTTGGCTTGGCTTTGCTATGCTGGTGTGATCGTAATCGTCAGGCGTCGTCAACTGCCTGGCTTAAGCTGGATCTTCATATCTTCCAGGGATCCAGATTAGGAGTCAGAGATTTGGAATCAGGAAACGGGACTTCGGACACGGAGGATTGCACCAGCACAGTCTACGGCTAGCCACTTGCCACCTTCGGCCTACACACCACAGGGAAGTTCGGATCTGCGGAAGTAGCTATCAGTCGGGCCCGTGTAAACCTACATTGATACCCCAATAAATTTTGTGTGTACGTTGTGGGTTTTTTTTACAACGCCTTAAATAGGTAGGTACCCACACGTAAACGTAACAATATACTGGATGACTTTTTACCGTCAGGAAAAAATAACTGTGTATTCTGTACCTACCTAAAACTGTGTGATATTATGTGAGTGTGTTTATAAAATACAACGGATTTTATAAATTTTGAACTGTCCAAAAAAATGCATAAACATAGAATACATCAGTGAATATGCGTTTGAGTTTTGGTCGGTTTTATATTTTTATTATTACTTTACCAATATGCTTTCTTTAATGTTAAGTTAGTCAAAATTAACTTAGAATTAGATGGTTATGAGGATAATAGGTGATAAAAATAAAATAAAAAATTAAACTTTTTTTTAAATTATCATGTTATCATCACCTATATCATTTACCTATCTAACACGTTTATTTTCTTGACGGTAAAAAAAGTCATCCAGTATAGGCAAGAGACAACACAATTCGGTAATCTAAGCCATAGTTGCACCATCTTACTTTAACTTTAACAAACGCCAAAAGTCTGTCAAACTCCATAAAAAAACACCGGTAAGTTAAGGTGGTGCGTGTATGCGTGTGTGCGTGTGTGCGTGTGTCGCGCGCACGCGTATGTGTATGTGTGTGTGTGGTGTGTGTGTGTGTGTGTGTGTGTGTGTGTGTGTGTGTGTGTGTGTGTGTGTGTGTGTGTGTGTGTGTGTGTGTGTGTGTGTGTGTGTGTGGTCTGTGTGTGTATATATGTGTGTGTGGGTGTGTGTGTGTGGTCTGTGTGTGTATGTGTGTGTGTGTGTGTATGTGTGTGTGTGTGTGTGTGTGCTGCTGCCAATACCGTTGCCGCAGGCAGTGCCATATCTAAAGGCATTGCGGAGACATTGCCTGTTATTGTTATAAACACAACAGCGACTTTATGCTGTTGTTGATGCAGTTATTGTTTCGGTGCCGTAGCCAAAGCCTTTAGTAGTGGGTCCAGGAATTCCAGGATATAGGCTTAAGAAGGAACTGCACTTTTATACTCAATTAAAAATATTTCTCTAAAGCCACACGTTCGTCACCTACTTTGACACATTCCTTTCGTCTAACTGAACCATAACTATACGTAATATAGATATAGTATAGTATAGTTTCGTTTGTACAGTTTTACGGTTTCTTAGTGCCGTAGGCATTGTAGGTGCCATTGCCGGTGCCATTGCCATTGTATTTAACGTTGCTGGTGGCGCTGTTCTGGTATCGCGTTAAGGAAAACCTTGTGTGTCGTGTGTTGCCGGCACTTTAAAAGAATTGAACCACCCCTTCTCTTCCTATGGGTGTCGTAAGAGGCGACTACAGGAGAACCGCCATAAGAAGACGGGCAGCAGCGTCTCCTCTCCACCATTGGCCAAACTGCGATCGCCAACCCGCCTGCCAAGCGTGGCAATTATGCGAAAATCCTCCTTTTGGAGAGGCCTGTGTCCAGCAGTGGTCTGATAAGGCTGGTGATGTGTTAAGGAAAACCTATTTTTCTGAAGCGTTTTTAAGACGGACAATCAGTGCGATTCTTACTAGCCTATCTGTCTGTCTGTATCTGTATAAATCTAGATTTAATCTCGCATACACACTTCGACTGTAAACCAGTCCAGTGGTACGGGTGTTCACCGAAACGAAAAGTTTTTAATACCAAAAAAGTTTTTCAGACATATTTCAGTGGCGCAAAAACCCTCCCCGCCCGTCTAAATTGTTTTGGATGTATTTTCATGATGTTTTATTATTTCAGTCGCGAAATGTTTTATGTGAGCTCGACGAATGTTTTTGCTGCATAAAGGGCTGTTATTGCTTGTTAATGTGCCGGGTTCGAGTCTGGGCGGACTGGACCTACAGATTAAATAACGCTTACGTTACACGGTTTAAAATGTGTATTTTTTTATTTGATTGTGTAATAATATGGGTCGAATATTATTTTGAATAAACTTTTTATCACATAAAAAGGAGTTATGGTCATTTTGATAATGTTTTTGTAATTTTTCTCTATTTTATGCCGTCTCGTTTATTTTATGCCTGAAACGTTTCTCTTTAACTTGTTTAAGTATTATCTCATCCTATTGCAGTACCTGCCTCCACCAAAAAGCGCCAAAGAGCACGATGTCCTGTTTAAACTTATGTAAATTTAATATTTGCACCAGACAATACACCAAATGTTCGACCTCCGTAGCCGAGAAGTGAGCACGCCGGACTAGGCGTCGCCATCTCTGAGGTCCCGGGTTCGATTCCCGGTCGGGTCAATGTAAAACGAACTTTTCTATTTCTCGGGTCTGCATGTTATGGTACCATCGTTGTTTCCGATTTCTGTAATACAAGTGCTTTCGCTACTTACCTTAGGATTAGAGCAATGTATGTGATGTTGTCCAATATGTATTTATTTATTGTGATAGAGGCATCTTCCATCATACCCAGACTCAAGAAAAGTTATTTTGAAATTAACCCGGACAATTAGCAATTTTTATTAATAGTTTTTATGCAAATTTGGATTATAAAATGTTAATCTTTTAAAATTATAATCACGTTCCTCGCTTATCACTCTCGATTAAAAAACCTCGATGTTCAATATATTCTGATTCGAGCATTAAAAATAATTGCAATCGTTTATCGAGTCCTCTAAGGTCCTTGACCCTTCTTATTAGAGCTAACTATTGAGTTGTTAAAAGTAGTTTCTCCAATAAGGAAAGGAAGCCGAGACAATGTTGCGAGCAAGTGTATTGGTTGTAACAACTAGTGGTGGGGGGACTGTCGATAACTATAACTTTCTGGGCTATAAAAAAATAATTATGAGGCGATAAATGTGAGAATTTTGTTTTTTCTTTCCTGAAAGCCTAGCGAAACACACATCAGACATTATGCTTCTAAGGTCGAGATTTTTTTTCACAATTTCGATAAATTTAGAAATAAATAAAGTGATAGATTAAAAAAAAAACTAGTGATGTAGTACAATCGATCCTCTTCTTCCATGGTTGGTATATCAGAGGTTGAGGATCGTGACCCCGTCTACTTAGTTGCCTGGATGATGAGCTGTAAATTTCATTGGTGTACTGCTTAAGTCTAAAAGACACGGTCACATTGAGTATAGTAGAGTTGACCTAATGTACTAACAGTGTAATTATAAAATAACCAAGGGCAATAGAGGATACATTAAACTAATGAATGTTATTTTACAGAAATAAAAACTGCATTTGCGAATCTAGATCTAACTTGTGTAGCCAACGGATCTTTAGCCTAACAATAATATATTGCTAGTAAAGATGATGTATATATTATAATATCGACAAAAATATCCGCAGGTATTCATTTATTAACTTTAATGTTTATTTTTATTTTCTTGCAGATACTTTTGGCGATCTTATTCTGCATGATCTTGTGTCTGCTAGATGGCGTCCATTATTTCGATACTACACAGGAGTCTGCAGGACAGAAATCTAAATGAAATTCTTTTAAGACAACCAATCGCCTGAATAGTGAAGTAGAGTTTTTATCAACTTTTATTATACACATTATCTAAAACTATCGATAACTCAAATCACTGCACTAGTAAGAAAGCTCGCACAATAAAGAGTTGACAAGTTAAGCCGGATTTATATTATGTGTAGGCTTCATGTTAATGACTTTAAGTTGTTTAAAACAGAGATCTTATTTTACTGAGTCAATTTAGATTTAATTAAAATATTGAAGTAACAAAACATTTTGCTTAAGCAAGATAAAAATATTATATTAAGTTGCTTCCTGCAATGTCTTAAACTTCGTAATTTTTTAAAGAAATCTGTTTACAATATAACGATTGAAAGATTGATTGATTGACGATTGAACACCAATGAATGCTTTAATGGAATCAAGAGGTAAATATAGGAACTCTTTAATAGCCACTAGTATCGAGTTTGGACTCATTTAATTCGATTTAACGAGTTCCGTGTACTTATTTATAACCATGTTTTATTGTATTTATAACAACTATAATATTGCCCATAACCTATGAATTTCACCTATTACGTAAGTGAGTGAGTAAGTGAGCGAGTAAGTGAGCTGTAACGCGCAGCGCAGATACGCCTATAACTCGGGACTGCTAGCACCTTGCGTATGAGTCTGAGGAACAAGGAATGAGTGGAGTCTTTGTACTGTGTTATGTTTTTTTTTTAGTTTCACTACATGCTTTGACAAAAATACTCGATGAATCCTGCTGGTTTTGGAGCTGGAAAATTCTTGTTTTTTAGATCAAATAAAAGAACAAGAGGAACCACTTGAATTTGTTTTTCAGAGAATTTTGTTTTATGTATTTAAAGACGTGAAGTCTACACAATAAAATTCAACACTTTTTTAATAAATTCAAGTTAAAACTGAATTCCAGTTAATTTTATATTTATTTGCTTAAATACTTTAACATTTTAACTGGTTGTTATTAGAAGGTATATGGACGAAATAAATATATAAGGCAGAGAAACATAACTTGACATTACTTCCTAGGTACGTGCGTATTTATTTAAAGAGCTGCAAGCATGTCAATGCTTACTGACGAATGCGTCGTGGCATTGATCATACATTATTAAAACACTGCAGAAAATTAAAACTGCCACTCAAACTTAATCTCAATCAAAAAGTAATGAAATAGCTCACCGTCGGATAATAGGCGCCAAAACTCAATACAGCATCTGTGTAGCCCAAAAGGCTGATAGAGGATGCTAAAGCTCGCTGTGAGCAAAGGCTATGTATAGGTTTAAAAATACTTTTGAATGATACGAATAAAACTACTACTACTATCTGTATGTGTGTATGTCTCTAAAGGAAAGAAAACATTAAAAGAGAAATAAAAGAAAGTAGATATTCTGAAAATACAATTTAGCATTATAAACATGTAAAATTATAATATAAATAAATAAAATAAATACAAAATAGCAAAGGAAAAGAAAAAAGATAAAGAAAAGGCACCGGTGCCCATACCAGTGGAAATAAGAAAAAAAAAACTTCTACTTCTACACCGGAGCCTGCCTGGCTACGAGCCGGAGTCGGCCGGAGGGATTTGGGGTTCTCTGTGGTGGTCTGATATACCGCTGTCACTACTCGTCCCACGTCCTAGTCGGGGTCTCCGCTGAAAACCAGCGTTACGGCTTTGGCTGTAACCACCTTTTTGACACTCTTTTTGTATGTTCGATTTATTTCTGTTTGTTATTATGCCTATGTGTGTCAAATAAAAGTTTTCTATTCTATTCTACTCCATTCATTCCCCTGTGCCGAGCTCAGCAACGATAAAACGGACATTAGCCGTCCAGCCCGTAACTCACAGCGCATTTGCTGTTTCGACGCACCCGCCATATTTCGTCTTTACATCCAATAACACAACGGTTAGGTGTCTGTTTATTTATATTGCAGTCTCAATGGCTTTTAATTGTGCGTGAGAATATTGATTTACCACTTGCACAATGACTCTTTTAACACAATTAACGCCAAACCAAAGCAAACACATTTAAAACATCATACTCTCTGCTTAGAGCATTCAACCAACGTCTCTGTCAGTAAATTGACAGTTACAAAACTTAATCAAAATATTACCGAGATATTTTGATTATGTTCTGATTTGAAATGTCGCATGACGTCATGCCTAAGTATGTTGTTTACTGACGTCACGAGCCCTCTCTCTCGAACTTGGACTTGCTTTATCTTTGTAAATTTTATCCCACCATAAACATTTTCATGTAAAATGTTGCCAAGACGAGACCGTATAACTCGCACTGACAAAATGTTATCAGATTTTAATTGACAAAAGAAAAAAGTTTAATAAAAAACTAAAAACCGACTTCAAAATGAAACTAAAAAGCGAAAAATAATATTGACTAAATTGTACCTAATCAGTTCTTTTTGGAGTCGGTGCCAGCCATCGAGAGTTAAAATGTGTTCATTCGCACCGACTCCAAAAAGAACTGATAGGTATAATTTAGTCAATATTATTTCTCGCTTTTTAGTTTCATTTTGAAGTCGGTTTTTAGTTTTTTATTAAACTTTTTTTATTTTACAATTTTAAATGTTAAGTCCTCTATTTTTTCCCTCCTAACTTCGCCAAAAATTACTTTACAGCAAAGTAACCTTAACTAAAATTGGTCCTCTATGGACCCCCCATTTCATGGTATGATATAAAAAAAGTTTAATAAAAAACTAAAAACCGACTTCAAAATGAAACTAAAAAGCGAAAAATAATATTGACTAAAACATACCTAATCAGTTCTTTTTGGAGTCGGTGCCAGGAATCGAGAGTTAAAATGTGTTCATTCGCACCGACTCCAAAAAGAACTGATTAGGTATGTTTTAGTCAATATTATTTTTCGCTTTTTAGTTTCATTTTGAAGTCGGTTTTTAGTTTTTTATTAAACTTTTTTTATTTTACAATTTTAAGTGTTAAGTCCTCTATTTTTTCCCTCCTAACTTCGCCAAAAATTACTTTACAGCAAAGTAACCTTAACTAATATTGGTCCTCTATGGACCCCCCATTCAATGGTATGATAAAAATAAGGTGTTATATAGGGTCAATTTTTCGACGAAAATTTGTAATCAAAATCAAAAAATCAAAATCAAAATCATTTATTTCTGTAAATTGGCCATAAAAGGCACTTTTACATGTCCCAATTTTTTACCTACCACTGCTTCGGGGCTATTGTGGGCTAGTGCCGAGAAGAAGCAGCGCAAGAAACTCGGTCACTATTGTCAGCCTCTTTTAAAAATAAATAAATATTTTACAAGATTTGTTGTGAGCTAAGCAGTTTTAAATCCACACATTTTTATCATTTATATAATCACTAACGGTGTAATAGCCCTTTTTCATTAGAGTACTTTTAACATGCAATTTGAATTTATATACAGGCATTTCAACAATGGATTGTGGTAATTTATTAAAAAAACGAATACAATTGCCCATGAAAGAACTTCCTACCTTGTGCAATCTAAACATTGGAACGGCAAGTTTATCTTTATGCCTGGTATTATACTTATGTATGTCATTTTTCTTAGTAAACAAGTGCAGATTTTTGCGAACATACATAATATTTTCAAAAATATATTGTGAAGCGACTGTAAGTACGTTAATTTCTTTAAATAGTTCTCTTAGCGAATCTCGGGGTCTAAGATTGTAAATAGCCCGAACAGCTCTCTTTTGCAGGACAAATATGGTTTCAATATCTGCAGCTGAGCCCCATAACAGTATGCCGTATGACATTAAACTGTGAAAATAACTAAAATACACTAATCTTGCCGTTTCAACATCAGTCAGTTGTCTTATCTTTCTCACGGCATAAGCAGCTGAACTAAGTCTTCCCGATAAAGCCTCAATATGAGCACCCCACTGCAAACGGGAATCTAAAGTTATTCCTAAGAACGTTGAGGAATTAGTCGTATCTAGTTGTTCTTCTTTTACAATAATATGCGTTGAGACCTGTCTCACATTAGGCATTGTAAATTTAATGCATTTAGTTTTGTTCGCATTGAGCAAAAGATTGTTGGTAGTAAACCAATGCAATACTTGCGAGAGGGCATAATTGACATCATCGAAAGATTCTTGGCCCCTTTTGATTTTGAAAATTATTGATGTATCATCTGCAAACAATACCATCTCACATAGATCTTTTGTAAAGTAAGGAAGGTCATTTATATATATAAGAAACAACAGCGGTCCTAATATCGATCCCTGCGGTACACCCATAGTTAGAGGTGATCCGGAAGACTCAGCTCTATTTATACATACTTTTTGCGTTCTACCTGTGAGATATGAATTTATTAAATCTAAAGACTTCTTTGATACACCATAATGTCTCAGTTTTTTAAGTAAAGTTTGATGATCTACACAATCAAAAGCTTTTGAAAGATCACAAAAGACACCTAAAGCGTCTTGCTTACTCTCCCAAGCATCAAATATATGTTTCAAGAGTGCAACTCCAGCATCGGTTGTGCTTCTACCTTTCGTGAAACCATATTGTTTATTATGTAGTAATTTATTCAGAAAAAAATGAGATAATAGTTGATTGAACATAATTTTTTCAAATATTTTACTAAGAACTGGTAAGATAGATATTGGTCGAAAATTGGAGGGGTCACATTTCTCACCAGATTTAAATAAAGGAATTATTTTACTAAATTTCATTGTAGTTGGGAATTCTCTATCATCAATACATTTGTTAAAAATGATTGTAAGATATGGGGCTATAGTATTTATAATTGTACTAATAATATTAACAGAGATTCCCCATAGGTCTTCTGTGCTTTTCAGTTTTAATTCTCTAAATGCTTTTATTATTCCATCGGGATTTATATATCTAAAATTTAATGGGGACTTGCATTCGTCAACATTTGATTTTAGAAGAGATTCAGCTAGTTCAGCAGACGAAGCAAGATCTTTAGTTGTAGAAGTAGCTATGTTTGAGAAGAATGTCTCAAAAGTATTTGCAACTCCTATGTCTGAGCTGATTTGCCTATCCCTAATTTTGAGAGAGTAAGTGTGATCCCTTGACTTTTGCTTACATGTTTCTTTATTTATAATATTCCATGTGGCCTTTACTTTATTAGTAGAACCTGAAATCAAGCTGCGAAGGTGGTTGGACTTGGCTTTGGCACATACAATTTTAAATATTTTTGAGTACTTTTTGACATGTTCTATGACTAGTGGGTTCTGAGAATTTGCTTTTGAAGCATACAAATCATATAAAGTATTTCTACTTTTGTAAATACCAGGTGTTGCCCAGTCATTAAACTTACAGTTCAGTTTATTTGTTTTTAATTGCTTTTGAGTAAAAATCTGATCAAATTCCTTTCTGATTAAGCCAAAAAGATCTTCATATAATTTATCAACACTATGTCCATTATTAGGCCTTAGTAAATCTACACCATTATTAATATTCTCCTTAAATCTTTCTATCCTACTTACAGTAACTGGCCTATAAACAGCCTGTACTATGTTTGAGACTTGATGGTGCACAAATGATGCCTTTTGTCCACTATGGTCCGAACTTAGACAATTTATAATAGATTTATTTATTACATTGCCATTACAAAAAATGTTGTCTAAGCAAGTCGCTGTTGTGGGAGTTACCCTTGTGGGTTCATAAAAAAGATTTATCAAATTATGTGACTTAAAAAGATTTAGAAAGCCGGACTGAATATTGATTTTTCACTAATATATTGACGTTAAAATCTCCACAAACAACTACTTCCTTGTTAGATTTACAGACCTTCCCTAAGGCCTCATCCATAATGGATTCAAAGATATGGTAATTAGCAGATGGGGGGCTATATACACTTATTATAATAAACTGCTCTAGCTCAACACACGCTAGTTCAATATTACGTTCAGATGAGAGTGACACAATGTCTTTGCGTTCTTTACATTTTAATTCTTTGTTCAAAAGGACAAGCGATCCCCCTCTAGTAGTAGACTCCCTTGTGAACGAACTACCAACTTTATAATTATCAATGTTTAACATTAACTCATGTTTATTGAACCAGTGTTCTGTTATGCAAATTACATTAACATGAAAATCTTGTAGAAATAACCCTAACCCTAACTCTTTGCCGGCCAGACCTTGCATGTTTTGATGAACAATATTAAAGTTTCTATTAGGCCTGGCTTTTGTCTTCCCTCTCAGTTTAAATTCTTAGAGGTAGTCAGAGGTATATTACAATTAGTGTAAGTCTTAAGAAAAGGGTTTACCTACACTCCAACCAGAACGGCGGCTATTTTGGTGTCGTAACCATAGGATAAGGTCTCGCGTTAAATAACAGGATAAATTAAGAAAGGAACTTTCAATTTTTTTTTCGTTACTGGGTGTGCGGGTACGCCCCCAGTAAATAAAAATTGGCGGTCTGGTACCTCATAAGCTCCACGTCTGCTCAACACACTGCGAAATACGTTCTGTCGACAAATTGCAGTATTATCTTCTAACTCCTATCCGTTAAGGAGTTCTGTGGCTTCCATCATCAGGTCAGCAACATGACATGATGATTACCAGACCCAAAAATCAGCATCGAGTCAGAAAAACATTATGGGTGCCTATAAAAATTGAGGGTTGCCCTCGATTTCCCAGGGATCCCATCATCAGAATCTGACTTGGAGGAAATGGGACCACCTCGGGAGTATACCCTTTCAAACTAAAAAATAAATTTTAAAATCGGTCCATAATTGACGGCGTTTTCGCGTAACATACATACAAAAAAAAAAAAACATTCAGACGAATTGAGAACCTCCTCTTTTTTTTGAAGTCGGTTAAAAAAAAGAGTCCATTTTGTTTGGTAATATTAGTGACGGACTAAATAGAATGTCATTTTCTTTACACAGTCGTCGTCCTTATATCCCTATTAGTTATTAAGATCCCTATTACTGGCTACCCAATAGAAGATGAAATTAAAATTCTGTCGAAAACAGCTCATACAACCAACGAGTTTTGACTGCTGTGGATAGGTGAGAGAAGAATAGTGGTTAACTGTGTTTAATTGAAGATAAACAACACTTGAAAAAAATCATCGACCTCAGGTGGGACTCGAACCCACGTCCCATCGCAAGCCGGGCGAGTGCTTTACCAACTAAGCTACCGAGGACGTCACGTGACAAGATGAAATTCCTCAAGTGTTCTTTCTCGCTGTCAAAGCCAGCGTATTCTGATCAATGTTGTAGCTATATGTATAGCTGAGTAGTATACTACCGTCAACACCCTATAGAAATATTTTTACAAATATTTGACTATTGGTTAAGATCAGAAATGCTTTAACATTGTAAATTTTTGTTTTTATCAATTCCATGCAAGGTTTTAATTGAAGATAAATAACCTACCTAACTACTAATAATCGTAATGCAATAAATAAAAGAGTATTGACCCGATTCTTACTAATATTATAAATGCGAAAGTTTGTATGGAAGTTTGTTACTCTTTCACGCAAAAACTACTAAACGTATTTGAATGAAATTTTGTACAATAGAATTATGATCTGGATTAACATATAGGATACTTTTTATCCCGATTATTGAACATTTGGTCCTGTGGGATAATTTTCTATTTAGTGTTTTTTATTTGAACGAATATTGGCGTACGGAAGGAATAAATATGAATGATTTTTTTTTCATTCATAGTTATTCCTTACGTACGCCAACGCCGCACGCCGTTCCGTTTTTTTTATTCGCCAAATTCGATGTATATCTGAGTATGTTAGTTAATTTTCTCGGGTAATTAAAAATTCACGGTGTATATGCAGCCAGCATATGTAAGCTACTTCTCGAGCGGTAAACAAATCGTACGATTCGACAGATATAACCGCAGTACAAAGTAAATAAGTACATGTACAGGAAAAGTCGTTCAAAATTAAATTCCGTAGTACATCGTCGAGCAAGTTGACGGCTTTACATAGGAAGCAGGCAACGACGGAACCCGGAATCCGGAATCCGTACAGATTTGACTAAAACCACGCACTCAAACGTTTGCAAGGGAAATAACGGCTACCTACCTACCTCCAGCTAGAGCTGAACCTTTATTGCATTTTAACTAGAATACTTATATACTGTTGTCTTTTATTTACGCGAACACGATACATTTAAATAAAACTACTTTTACGGATTATTTCGCGATTTATTAACATTTTATTTAACCTGACGTTTCGAACACTTTACAGCGTTCGTGGTCACAGGTAGACTAAGGTGTTATTCGTCTTTACAATATTTTGAAAAAATATAAACTACCGTCACTCAGTTAATATTCATTTGTGTTCCTATCTACGCAAAAAGTGCTAACTGTATCTAGAGGTCTTGCAGTGCGGGGCCTAGCACGGGATTTCGTTAAAACAGGATCCCATGCTGGTGGTATTTTCCAACCATCTTCTCTGTTGAAATTCGATTAATTAGAATACTTATGGCCTGTTTCACTTCACAATGCACGGATAATTTCTGCATAAGTTCTGAATAGAGTATTCGTTACTTATCTGTAGGATAAACACTATTTTTGCAGTTTACCACCGTCAAATAGCGCTTTAAGACACATTAATTCAAACACTTTTATCTTCTACGTTACATAGTTATTTGGTCCTATATCCGTTCATTGTGAAAAGGTCCTTATACTAAATCTTTATTAATTGTTATTATATTTAAAACATTATTGCTGTGAATTTTTGTTTTTAGCAATTCCATGCAAGGTTTAATTGAAGATAAATAACACTTGAAAAAAATCATCGACCTCATATCGACCAAATACGCTGGCTTTGACAGCGAGAAAAAACACTTGAGGAATTTCATCTTGTCACGTGACGTCCTCGGTAGCTTAGTGGTCAAAGCACTCGCCCGGTATGCGATGGGACGTGGGTTCGAGTCCCACCTGAGGTCGATGATTTTTTTCAATTGTTATTTATCTTCAATTATTGCTGTTATTAAATTCGTTCAGAAAGCGGACTTGTGGACATGAGTCATCTCTTGCTAGTCGATAAAATATTTAGAACAGTGTGACAGAACGCAAATATATGAAATAAAATAAAAACGGCCAAGTGCGAGTCGGCCTCGCTCAAGAAGGGTTCCGTACCATTGTCTATAAAAAAAACTTGTCCAAGTGCGAGTCGGCCTCGCTCACAAAGGGTTCCGTACCATTATTTATAAAAAGCGTGAGCATGAGAGCCTCCTTAAATATTTATTTTATTCTGTTTTTTAGTATTTGTTGTCATAGCGGCAACAGAAATACATCGTCTGTGAAAAACTCAACTGTCTAACTATCACGGTTCATGAGATACAGCCTGGTGACAGATGGACAGACGGACAGCTGAGTCTTAGTAATAGGGTCCCGGTTTACCTTTTGAGTACTTAGCCATAAAATTTGTGGTTATCTTTATCGTGGGTCTGCAAAGTTTCGATAGCAATATTATTTGAACGTTAAGTAGACGATTCGATTTGCATAGTACCTAGCGGCACAGTTGACAGTGTTTCGCCTTGATCGCAGTGTTCCCGGGTTCAATTTCTATTTTAGGTCAATTAGGGTCAATGTGATTCCAACATAAACAAAATTTAAAGAGCTCAAAACTACATCCTTTAACAGATAAGCAATGCACCGTGGTTTATTAGGAACTCAGAGGCGCACGAACACTTAAACCTGCAAACTGTAAAGGAGGAAATAAAAACATGTCTCGACGACCTCCGTATCCGAGAGGCGAGCACGCCAGACTATTATAGCGCCGCCATCTCCGAGGTTCTGGGTTCGATCCCCGGTCGGGTCAAGGTAGAAGACGAACTTTTCTATATTGTCTCGGGTCTGGGTGTTGTGGTACCGTCACTGTTTCTGATTTCTATAATACAAGTGCTTTAGCTACTTACCTTAGGACCAGAGTAATTGTGGGGTATAAATTCAACATTAAGATGCTAAGGAATGCTTGAATGCTAGGAGCATGGGATTGATGCTGAGAGGTCGAGGGTAAGGTGAAAGGAAACGACCAGTTTGAGTGACAGTTAAAAATACACTTATTTATTCATTGCTCGTTTAGCCATCTTCGGGTGCACCAGCGCCTGTCCAATTATGAGTCGAAGTGGTTGCCATGGCCGAAAACGGTCGGAAAGATCATCATTATCTATAAGTATGAGAGTGAGTGTGTTCGTTCGTACAGTAATGTATGTGATGTTGTCCAATATTTATTATTATTATTATTTATTAATTATGCATAGTAGTATTACCGAGATAGAGACCTAAAGAAGATTTAAGAAAGTAGTAAATAAACGGATGGGAATTTTGTGCACTCATATTTCTTTTTAACCACCATCAAATTTTACGATATTGGTACCACTAGTTTTAATTTTATTTTAAGTTTTTATGTATTGTACTGTATGTAAATTTGGTGCCATTTCAATATTTTTTATTTCTTTTCTTTCTTCTTTCGATAGCCAGACGCTTCTGCAAACGAAACTGTATTAATGCATTTAAGTGCATTAGGCCTCGAGAGTCCGTTGTAGTGATGCTACCTTATCGATAAATTATCATATCGATAGTTTATGTCGGTAGAACGAGGTTGTGGATGGTATCGTATTGCTAAATACTCATATCAACAGTGGAATACTTCTGAAGACTTGAAAAATAAATATCCAATCGTAACAGTCACCACGCTAATGATATTACGATACTGTCGATATTTCACTAGAGAATTTACTGTTATGTTACTGTCAAGCTGAAGAGCGTTACCTATGTATTTAGAGTCATATATTATATGCCATATATGCTATATATGCTAAATTGATTTTTTTTTGTATGAAACGTACAAAACAGGGTTTAATTAATACAACACGTGTTGCCTGACGTGCTCTCGACTCGATTCAGTGGTAGTAATTTAATCCCTAATGGCAAACTTTTTATCGATATCGTTAAAATTTCCTTTAAAAATTAAAATATTAGATTTACTTTACATATAAAAAAAGTGCGAGTCGGACTCGCGCACGAAGGGTTCCGTACCATTATTTATAAAAACGACAAAAGAAAACACGTTTGTTGTATGGGAGCCCCCCTAAATATTTATTATATTCTGTTTTTATGTATTTGTTGTTATAGCGGTAACAGAAATACATCATCTGTGAAAATTTCAACTCTCTAACTATCACGGTCCATGAGATACAGGTGGTGACAGACGGACAGACAGACAGACAGACGGACAGCGGAGCCTTAGTAATAGGGTCCCGTTTTACCCTTTGGATACGGAACCCTAAAAACTATTGCAAGTCATCGGCAGACAGACGTTACTCCTATTGACTGTTTCAAATCGCCTGACTTTCGGAGTTCATCGTAGTCCTTAGTATTCATTTCCTATCGATTCTTATCGATAGTGCTGGTGACATCACTAGACCGGCACAGTGAATGCACTCAGACTGAACGCAATCTAATCAGTTGCGCGGAGTGATGGCGTTAAACTGAGAAGGGACTGGGCCACGCTGGGCTGATTCGGTCGGCCAAAAAGGACGTTCCTAATTAGCATACGAGTACAGACTTAATGCCATGAGGCATTCTCTACAGTTGACCATTAGGCTAAACAGAGATGTTTCGTGGGCGGAGCGTGTGTTTTATTTTTTGTAAAGCATACGAATCATTTAAATCCTTTTAAATTTTGGAAGAAACCGCGGAACATACATGAAAATATACTTACTGTTGATTTTTGTTTGTTGAGCCTCATTATTTTTGATGTGGGTTTATAAATGAATCCACTCCATCAAGAACCAATGCCTAAGCCTACAAAATGATTCCATTGGAATCGGACAAAGATAAGCAAATAAATATGCATGGTCAAACAAAAATCGCAATCCCAACGTTTTGTAGCCGGGAAATATCATTCGACTCGGATATTTACGCGGCGGAATCCCGGGCCCCGGCGAGCGCCGATATTAGGGACACTTGCACATCCCGAATCCCGATCATTGGTGAGCACCTTTGTAGGCCGGGAGGTGAGACGAAAAAAGGTACGAATGGAAATATTTTAAGGCCATTTTTCCGCTGCGTCGCCATCACGGCTTCGAGAACGAGATGACGGCGCTGAAGTAGCGGTACATACATTAGTAAATTTTTGAAAAATAGCCGCGTGTCCACCGAACGTTCGTCGCCGAGATTGCGAGTAGATCGGCGTGACCGCTAGAATTCGGACCGATTTTATGATGGCACGATGTGCCGGCAGTACATATAAGCAATAAAAAAAGACGTTGGTTCTTGTCCAAACTACCGTCGCACCGATCCGTTCGTCCGGTTCCTATGCACGACAAAGCTAAGACTACTGAGCCGGTTCGGCGCCTGTGGACAAATGGAACGCCGTAACGTGATTTAAAACTCGGTCCGAATAATATTGTTTCTCGTTGACGTACCGTTGACGGCTGCAGTGGACAAACGTCCCAACTCTTTGTAGACACGAAGAGTTTAGACATGGCACGCAAAGTGCCAGGCACTGATTCCAGAAACAACTGATTAATCAAGTGTTTTTAATAACTAGATTTTTGGTGTTAGTTTTAATTTCGATATAATCGAATACTTGGCGTTTGCCGGTTTGGTAAAGTTTTGATTTCATTGATTAAGTTATATTTATTTTTCAAAATTTTACCAATTTTTTTTTATGTCATCGATATTTTAATTTCTATCAAATCTGTCTCTGCTCCCTGACTACGAAGTACTGAAATGCGCCGCTTTATACGCATATATAAAGCGGCCGTTCGCAAAAAGGTGAAATTGGACCGGCCAGTAAAGATGGCGGTGTGAAAATTTGATGACCTCCGTAATAATACTCGGGGGACGACGATAACTAAATGGGCAGTTTTAATAATAGTACAAGTGCCCTTACTTTTATAACTTGCGAAATGCTGACTATATTGTCTAGAGGCGTTTCTTTTTAGAGCTTGCTGGTAGTAATACTACAGGATGTTTAAAAATACCGGTCAACTTTTATTCAGAAACGAATCTTTAGTACCTCGTTGGTGTAAGTCAAAATGGCGGCTCAGCGGTCCTGACTATTATTTTAATTATTTTAGCGGTATTTTAACTTAAACAAGATGATAATATAAAAATTTGTAATGTGACCGCCTATACCTTTCTTTTGATTGAACACGTGGTAATTTTCTCAAATTTATTTCTTTCGAGTTAGAATTTGACGATTGAATTCCTTTTAATATATATTTTTTTTATTTATATACTCCATATCACCGGGGCCATTATTACAAATCTATTGACACTTCGTTTATTAAAATCGGTTCAGTAGTTTAGGTGCTACGGTGGAACATACAAACATACTAGACTGCCAAGATCCCCTTCATTTGGTTTCGCCGTAGTCAGATAAAAAGGCTGACAAATATGACCGAGTTTGTTGCGCTATTTTTTGGACATGCATGTACTCGTATGTATAAGTGCCCGGAAGATGGCTACTAAAACAAATTTATTTACCAATTTCCAAATAGGCTTTTTAACGGAATAAAATATTATTATTGACTTTATTCTTCCTACCGATTCCTTACATCAATTCTAGTCCCAACTAAGCACAGCTTGTACTATAATGACGACCTCCGTAGCCGAGAGGCGAGCACGTCGGACTTTGAATGGCCCCGCCATCTCTGAGGTTCCGGGCTCGATCCCCGGTCGGGCCAATGTAGAAAACGAACTTTTCTATATTGGCTCGGGTCTGGGTGGTGTGGTACCGTCGTTGTTTCTGATTTCTATAACACAAATGCTTTAGCTACTTACCTTAGGATCAGAGCAATGTATGTGATGTTGTCCAATATTTATTTATTTATTTATTTTAATAACTTAATAACGGATACACATACTTCTATAAACATCCAGGAATTAGTTACAAATGCTCGTGCTCATCACAAAAACCCATTTTCCTCTTGATCTACTCTTATCATTCCAATCTTTCATCATCATTACCGAACGTATCTTTAAACATCCGATTTCATAAAATTCCAACCGACACGAACATGAACAAAGCCGGGGGCATTGGTAGCTCAAATTAATTGTACAATAACGTTGATCAACATCGCAATAAAACGGAGGTAAAAAGTAGGATTTCATATTGTCGCAATATTGAGATTAAAGTAACGCATCGCTTCACAACGTGTTTGGTACGAGGGATAAGAAATAACGTTTAAAAATTTTTCATCATCATCATTTTAGCACACAGAACGTCCACTGCTACACATGGGCCTCCCTCAGTGTCTTCAAGATTGACCGGTTGGAAGCGACCTGGATTCAGCGGCTTCCTGCAACCTTGCAATCGACGAATCCCACTCGGCTGTGAACCATTCGGGAAACTACACAACATCTTCGGGTCTAAAATACCTCAATGCCTAAAGACGAAAGTCTACAACCAGTGTGTTACCAGTGATGACATACGGAACAGAAACGTGGACTCTTACTATGTGCCATATGCTCAAGGTTGAACAACGCGCTATGGAAAGAACTATGCTACTAGGCACTAGGCATTTCTTTACGAGATCGAATCAGACATGAGGAGATCCTTAAACAAACAAAGATTGCTGACATAGCCCGATAGGTCAGCATGCTAAGTAGTGGGTTGGGCCATACCATGTAGAACTGACGGCTGCTGGGGCATAAAGGTTCTAGAATGTAGGCCACGTACCGGCAGCCACAGCCTCAGACCTAATGTAGACAGATGACCTGGTAAAAGTTGCAGGAGCCGCTGGATGCAGGTCACTTCCAACCGAATAATTTGGATGTCATTGGAGGAAGCCTATGTTCAGCAGTCCTATTACTAAAATAATGGGAAAAATGAATATAATGATTTGAAAAAAAAAGATAACAATTGCATAACAATGGCCCCGTCACACATGTGTGCGCGAACTAAACGAGAGGATTAAATCTTGGTTTAGGTTATTTGACCTGTTAGACCCATAGATATCTTTATTATTGGTGACTCGACTTCAAAAGACATTTGAAGTCTGTGGAATTGAGCTTCCCGTACACAAACTAATAGTACTTTGTCTATATAGGACACCCACATCAGACCCAAATGTTTTTCTTGACAAACTGAATCAGCTTCTATTTGATATATCGAAAAAGTATAAACCGTCTACTAAAATCGTTGTTGCTGGCGATTTCAATATCAACACCTTAAAAAAAGGACACATTACGTATTATTTACAAGACTCGTGCTATAATCATAATTTGCAATGCCATATAAACGTACCGACACGCAAGGATAGTTGCATTGACCACATATTGAGCAACATCAAAGATGCCAAAGCTACTGTGCTTCCGTTATATTTGTCAGATCATGATACCGCTCAAATACTAACCTTTCCAGTACTCCAAAACAAGTTTGGCCCTAGCTCGTATGTGATATATAAAAAGGACTATGCTTACGAAAATATCAAAAAATTTCAAGAGTGTCTAAGAGCTTTATCTTGGTCTGAAATCTATCCAGGAACGGACTTAAACGAGGCATTCAGTAATTTTCACGAAACTTTATGCTTGCTAAATAAACTAAGCTTTCCTACCAAAAAAATACGCATATCGACAATAAATAAAAACAGGCAAAACTGGGTTACCAAAGGCCTAAAACATAGTTGCAAAACAAAAAGGAATCTACGCTTCCGGTACTACAGGGATAAAACACTTTTGAATAAAAATACATACAAAAAATACTCTTACATACTAAATAGATGCATAAAAAAATCCAAAAAGAACCAAAATATAAAATTTATCCGGCAAAGTAAAAACAAATGTAAAGCAACATGGACTGTTATTAAGAACGAAACATGCTCCCCAAACCCTCATGACAATATAGCAGATCTTAAAATAAATAAAGAACACTTGACAAGCCCCTCTGACATAGCTTTTGCTTTCAATAAACACTTTATAGAAATGACTAACACCAGTAATTTGACGGTTAGTAGCATGCAGTACACAATGAGTACTAAAACAATGTTTCTCCGACCAACATCGGAAGCTGAAACAAAAAAGGTAATTATGTCTTTACAAAAAAACTACCTCTGAAGGTTATGACGGTATTAGTACAAAAATAATCAAACATTGTGTATGCGAACTGGTTCCTATCTTGACGCACCTGATTAACTTATCGTTCGCATCAGGAACCTTTCCTGAGCTACTTAAACTATCCGTCGTTAAACCTATTTATAAAAAAGGTGATAGAGATGATGTGAACAATTATCGTCCAATAACGCTCATACCCATTCTCTCAAAGATATTCGAAAAATGTATGTATCTAAGAATAATTGACTTCAGTAATAAATTTAAGATAATTGACAACGAACAATTCGGCTTTCAAGCAAACAAATCGACTACAATGGCTATATTCACACTTATCGATACAATACTGACAAATCTTAATAACAATTTCCTAACTAGCACATTGTTTTTTGATCTGTCTAAAGCTTTTGACTTTGTCTCACATGACCTATTATTAAAAAAGCTAGATTCAATCGGAATAAGAGGACCAGCACTACAGTGGATAGAATCATATCTAACAAATCGCCGCCAGTATGTTACTATAAATAGAATAACTGGAAACGAGTTGATTTCATACTCGTCTAGCGTCATACACAACAAAAGCGGCGTTCCTCAAGGAAGTGTTTTGGGTCCAATATTATTCATACTTTATTTAAATGACATAATGAAAACTATTAATCACAAATGTATCTTATTTGCTGATGACATATCCATAGTTGTGTCATCTGATAGGAAAAAATACTCAATACGGGACCACGAAATTGCGATTAATAACACTATTGACAAAATTATAAAATGGCTAGATGAAAATAATTTAAAAATTAATCTAAACAAATCCAATTTCATCCAATTTAATAAATACAAACATCAAAAATACAATTTTAAACTAAACATTGACAAAATAAGTGAAGTGTCGCAAACTAAATTCCTGGGGGTTGTTATAGATCAAAATTTGAATTGGCAAGAACATATTGATATTCTGTGCAAAAGAATCAATCAATTTACATATGCTCTCTACAAAGTAAAAAATGTTACTAACAGGGAAACAGCAGTAACTACATACCGCGCATACGTTGAGTCAATATTGCGTTATGGACTTATAATATGGGGCAATGGCTTAAATAAAAGTAAAGCATTCATCGCACAAAAAAAAATGCATTAGAGCTATAAGTGGAATCCCACCCGGCGAATCTTGTAAACCACTATTTGTTGGCCTTGGCTTACTACCACTACCATCACTCTATATTTTTGAAACTTGTGTTTTTGTAAAGAAAAATGTTGAATTGTTTATGAAAGCGCGCGATGTCAACTCCAGAACTAAAAGGAATCCTGATAGACTAGTATTAAGCACTATTCCAAAATCAAAAAAGTACAGCAAAAATTGCCCCGCTATGTGTGTACAAATTTATAATAAAGTTCCCAAGGAGATTCGAGAACTTAATTTTAATATGTTTAAAAATAAACTCTACAAGTGGCTACTACAAAACAATTTTTATGATGTAAGACAACTTCTAGAAAATAATAGACCCTGAATTTGCATGCTAGCACTATCAGCAAAACATGAGGACTTTTGTTTCAATTATATCTTGTGCTATATATTGAATTGGACATCATTGTAATTATTTTGAATTTTTTTACTTATGCAGTGACATTTAATTTAATTCAATTTTGTATTTTTAAACAAGATAATTATGCCCATTCAATGACATTTGCATGCTCATTTATGTAGCCTAACATGTGACTCTGAAAATGTATTTAAGAACTGTATATACCATGTTGGATGCAAATAAATAAATCTAAATCTAAATCTAAATCTCGATAGGTCAAGTATTCGAAGCGATAAGACGCGCTACTTCCACCAGACAGTGTAGGTCAAATGCACCCGAGAAAAAAAAGCCAGAGAATAAAAACCGTGACACAGTGATGTGGCCAAACTATAATTAGCCAAAACACAGAGTCGACCAGTTACCATATCATAAAAAAAATATTATTCTCTTTTTATTTCCACTTGAACCACCCCCCAACAGGGGCTCTTGTGCAAACAGAGATTTCGCGTATAAAACATTGATTAACCCTTGACCTGGCTTTTAATTTTTGAAGGCAGTGTGTGTAATAATGTGTATGCCCTCGGGGTTAAACCCCGTAATGCATTGATGGTGAAGCGAGCCGGTCACGCTCTGAAAGCTTCGAATAGGTATTGGGATTATTGCATAAATTTCACAGGTATTTTATTGACTTGCCCAGTTCAGCTACGCTGGACATGAACAGTTCATCTTCATAATTTCAGCTACAGGACGTCCACTGCTGAACACATGCCTCCCCCAGTGACTTCCAGATTAGCCGGTTGGAAGTGGCCTGCTTCTAGCGGCTTCCTGCAACCTTTACCAGGTCATCTGTCCTTGTGGTTCGAATCAGAAATGAGGAGATCCGTAAACGAACAAAAGTCGCAGACATAGCCTGATGGATCAGCAAGCTGGCGTGGTAGTGAGCGGGGCACATAGCACGTAGAACTGACGGCCGATTGGGCAGAAAGGTTCTGGGATGGAGGCCACGTACCGGCAAGAGCAGCATTTACCGTTACCATAGGCTTATTCCATCTTCTTTCTATAGCTTTACCGACCGTCTGGTAAGTGATTCGTGCTCCGAAAAACAAACCCTGGCGATTTTGCTCAAAAATTACTAATATGACATTGAGGTATAATGTACTAGCTTACTAGAAAACACATCTCGAACTAAATGTTTAAGCCAAGCATTGTAGTATTCAACAATCAAGAAGCAGTTTTGACAACTTCAATTATTGACACTGACTGAAGGTTTGTAGTCCTGTACTGGACTACATTTCTTGGCAGAAAAATTTGTTCGAGATGTGTTCTCTAGTACGCTAGTACATTATACCTCAATGTAATAAGATAAGAATAAATGTCCCAGTTGACCTGCACTATCAAATATTAGTGACCAATGTCTACACAACTGGAGTTTTTCATCAGGAATTAAAAAGTGCAGTTTAATTTGTATTCGAATAACCGGCTCAGAATGTCGGCGCAAGCAATTTTATCCTCCATATTGGTTGAAGTTCATAAAGCAGCCTTTTTATTAGCGAAAAACTTATCATTAGGCAGTATAGTGACGGCAGCGGTAATGGCATGGCATATCATCATCATCATCAGCCTTTGAAGCCAAAGGCCTTCCCTACAGAAGTACACATCAAGGGCTCTGAGCTTTTTGCATCCTTTGCTCTTTTGGTGGAGGCTTAAGTCCAGAACTATATTGCAATAGGCTGTCACTTATAATGCAGCATCTAAGACACTTTTGTATTTTTTTGTCAGGGAAGACATTTTTTTTAATACATAAGTAAAATGACGATTACATCTTAACCTACGTGAGGGAGCTACCCGAAAAAAATATTTTTCAAAATTTTATTCTACCATTTAATCGGATTGATTGATATACTTACATAGATACCTCCATAAAATTACAGCTCTCTAGTAACAACAGTCTCCTAGCAAAACCTCTGATGCACAGACAGACAGACGGACATGACGAAACTAATGGGTCCCTGTCAGGACCCCTAAAAAGTATCACAATTTTAGGGTGTAGTTCAGAGTTTACTCCATGTATTCTGAATAACACAGGGCATGATCGCTTTTCACAATAAATACAACCTTCAGTACTACATACTATTATCACAACTCTGTGTAAGTATAATAATATTTACTCAAGTATTAACCTATTATTAAACTTACACTGTAACATTCTATGGGAGATGCCCTCTGAAGCAGACTTTCAAATATTTGTTTTTTCTGTCTGGTCTAGTGATTTGGCTTGTATTACAAATTTTTTAAATTTATTAATTTGCTCAGCTTAGCTCTCAATTTATTAATTTTCTATTGTTGTATGTGGGCTGGCCACATTTGTCTCAGAACCGATGAAAGATGGAGTAAACGGGTTCTCGAGTGGAGACCACGCCTAGGCAAGAGTTGGCTGGCAGTGGTTGGATGTAAAAAGCGAGAGATCATGCTCTTTGGCGCTCTTTGGGGAAGGCTTACGTCCAGCAGTAGACTGCAATAGGCTGAGATGATGATGATGATGGTTGTGTATGGAATAAAAACTTTCTTCCCTTTTGCTATCAAAGACTGATGATGATGACAAACCCAAAGATGATCAACAAGCGATCATTTTCGACAGAAAAAATAAAATTTTGACAGAATATTACTTTAAAGTTTTGGAGGACCTCCGTAGCCGAGAGGCGAGCACACTGGATTATATCGCGTCGCCATCTTGTAGTCAAATAGTGTAGAAAACGATATTTTCTATATTTGCTTGGTTCTGGGTATTGTGATACCGTCGTTGTTTCCGATTTCTATAACACAAGTGCTTTAGCTACTTACCTTAGGATCAGAGCAATGTATGTGATGTTGCTCAATATTTATTTAAGTTTAAAGTTAATCAATTGTAAAGCAACCCTTAAACCTGGAAAACCAGACGGTTGGGTCTTCGCCAAAATTCGACTTCAGAAATCTTTTTGCCAACAAAAAATGAGGACTCACCTTAAATCTCTTATCCACTGAAATTCAAAGGAATTAATTTGGCGACAAATTTTATGCGCTCGGAAGTAATAGGATAGGCCTACTAGCTTTTACTTCTACTAGCTAGTATTTTTTGGACATTGACCGTCTTTAACACTTGTCTAATGATAAGTCAACCAATTTGAATGTTTCGTAATAATATGTCTCGAATGTCTGATGTGTCAACATTTCAAATTGGCTGACTAATCTTTAGTATTTCTTTTTGTAGTAAGGCCAATGTCCAAAAAATACTAGCTAAAAGATAGTAGGCCAATCCTATTATATACTTTATACCGTTTTAGGAAAATATTCGTAATACTCAATAAGCCAATTTTATACAGGGTGTACAAGAGAATAGGACACTCCTTACAAACCACGTGATCAGCTGGACATATACACCAACTTTTTCTATGGTAGCAAAATCGACATCGATAATTTTTTTTTAGCTTCTCCATAGAATTTTGCTTGCATACCTCGATGATAATGTATGGAGCATCTGAAAATAAAATCACGTTTTCGATGTTGCTCCCATAGGAAAAGTTGTTGTATATGACCAGCTGATGACGTGGTTTAAAGGAGTGTCCCATTCTTTTGTACACCCTGTATATTATAACATACAAATTAAATTTTGGATAACATCACTTAATACTCTTTAATGGTAAGTAGCTAAAACAATGACAATAACACTCAGATCCAAGACAACATAGAATTTTTCCTATGGGAGTTACACCGAAAACAAGAATTTTTAGCTGCTTCATACAAACTTACTCGCATACTACGATGATAATGTATAGAATACATAAAAAAATCGCGATTTCGATGTTGCTCCCATAGGAAAAGTTGTTGTAAATGACAAGCTGATCACGTTGTTTGAAGGAGGGTATTGTTCTCTTGTACACCCTGTATAATATATGATTTGTTGCCCGTAACAGTTATAACCACTAAACCGTATCAGCCATTGTTTTTGCACAATACACACCAAAAAGCTTCCCCAACCACTTATAATATTATTTCTCGTGCAATTTCATAAAGCCGATATGATGCGCACCAATGCATTTCGCTTTTAAAATGTAATCAAATTATTTGGATACCGTCCCTCTTGTGTTTATAAAATAATTTATTGTTTAAAGATACAATATACAATTATGTTAATATGATGAAAATTGGATCCGATAATGTAAGAGCAAATTTATCGAGGATAAATTTGTTAATATAATTTTGAAATTGCATTTTAATGTTTGAGCAGACGAATTAATTAAATATGGGTGCTAAAAAATATCTTAGTAGTTGTTTGTGCTTACTGTACGTACCGATATTTTTGGAATACCTACATTGTACCTCAGTTACAATTCCAAATTAAGAATTTTATTTATTTATTAATCCACGTAAAAAAAGGAGACAGGACCAGAAATATTTTTGTTTTTATCTGCCTGTTACTAAGGCTCCGCTGTCCGTTTGTTTTGCTGTCTGTCTTTTTGTCTATCTGTCCGTCTGTCACCAGGCTGTGTCTCATGAACCGTGATAGTTATAGAGTTGAAACTTTCACAGATGATGTATTTCTGTTGCCGCTATAACAACAAATACTGAATAACAGAATACAATAAATATTAATGGGGGCTCCCATACAACATTTAGTATATTTTTGTCGTTTTTATAGACAATGGTACGGAACCCTTCGTGCGCGAGTCGGACTCGCACTTGGCCGATTTTTATAATTACAAGTATGTTCTTTATGAAATATCTGCCCATAGACCATCATTAATTTTGTTGAGTCGAAAAATCTTTTCAAAACTCAGTCAAAAGATATTGTTTACTTTATTATTTATTTGATAAATTAGCTGAGCAATTAAGGGTGTCGGATTTAAAAACTTCGGAAGTAGGAGTAATCAATCTTGCATTTTGAGAAGGGTTGTAGAAATTCGAATATTATATCAAATTGTTTTGGTAGAAAAGATATTTTGAGAATTAATGATAGTTGAAATTGAATAATTTAAATTTATTTAAACATTATCCAAATTTAATTTACTCTTTCTCTTTCTTGTTGGACAGGTGTTTCCCTGATTCTAATAAATTACAGGGTATTTAAAAGAACATGCCAAACCTTGAAACCACTTTAGGTTGATACACAACACAAATAATATTACTATAGGTGCTAATCCGTACCGTGCCGGTGCCGTGTGGTGCCGGCACTTTAAGAGAATAGCACCACCCCTTCTCTTCCTATGGGTGTCGTAAGAGGCGACTACAGGAGAACCGCCACAAGAAGACAGGCAGCAGCGTCGCCTCTCCACCATTGGCCAAACTGCGATCGCCAACCCGCCTGCCAAGCGTGGCGATTATGGCAAAATCCTCCTTTTGGAGAGGCCTGTGTCCAGCAGTGGACTGTTTTAGGCTGGTGATGTGAGGTGCTTATCATATGTCATCTGTACCTAACAAAGTAAAAATAACATTTAAAGGTACTATACAGCTTATACGTTTAGCTTTATTCTCTGTAGACCGTCTGCGAAATGTTTTTTATAAAAAGTAAATCCTTTATTGGCTGTAGAGTAAACATATTATTCAAACTTTGTTAATTAAGAGCTGTGGATTTTGTTTTATAAATAAATAAAATAAATAAATAAAACCTAGATAAGAGTAAACATATGCGTATTTACTAAGAATTAATATGAAATTGAAATCGTGCTAAATTTCAGATGTGGCTTGATGATAATGTTCTGTAATGTATTAGCAGCTTGTAGTATAACACCTTATATAGACCTCCGACGACGACGACCTCCGTAGCCGAGAGGCGAGCACGCCGGACTGTATATGGCGCCGCCATCTCTGAGGTTCCGGGTTCGATCCCCCGCGGGTCTAAAACGGCCGCATTGGATGTTTCATTTTTAATCTGATTCATTTAGTGAAATGTAGCGGAAATGATTTGCAAACCCTAAAACGGCCACATTAATAAATGAAGCATATACAATTCATTTCATCAAATGGATCATATTTGATGACGTTAAAAAAATATAGTGACGCGTCCAATCTTACTTTACGGTTTTTGTGAAAATGAATGTTTTTAACAACATAAAGGAACAAAATGTTTCAAAATACTCAAGTTTTGTGTGTTCTACAAATATCAATACAAAATAATAATAAAAATAACATTAAAATGGTGGTTCACCAATTTGACATTTAATATGAATTACTCTTTTCATAATAAGTGGACCATATTACGAATTTCCATACAAAACTGTCAAATTAGATGAACTGCAAATATGAAATGTTCGAGGCTCATTTTATGATTCATCAAATAACATTTCATTTTAAGATTTGCTAAATGAAACATATTATGAACGGAATATGAAACATGCAATGCGGCCGTTTTAGACCCGCCGGTCGGGTCAATGTGGAAAACGAACTTTTCTATATTGTCTCGGGTCTGGGCGTTGTGGTACCGTCGTTGTTTCTGATTTCTATAACACAAGTGCTTTAGCTACTTACCTTAGTATCAGAGCAATGTATGTGATGTTGTCCAATATTTATTTATATATTTATAGACGTAGTATATTACTTACTCTGTGCTATTTAATTCTAATAGACTAGTAGTGTAAAGATGTGTGTCGATGGAGTGGACTGTGGGTTGCTGGTAGGTCTTCGAAGGATTTAAAAGAAAAGCACTGTTTTCTTGCCACAATAAATTAATTAATTAAAAGCGACACACTGGCGCGTTACAAATGGAGGGAACGGAAGAGAGAGCAGAGACAATGTTTTTATATTTTTTTAAAACTATAATGTTGGTGTTGCCAACATGTTAATGTCAATCTCAGCAAAATCACTTTGTCTGTGATAATGTTGCAGTTTTGGTATAAAAATTATATCTACTGATTTATTTGGATCGCATGATCGTCCATTCGATTTTTGAACAATATTATTTTTGACAAACACAGCTAGTTCAAGGATATATTTTAACGACTTCCGATGCCGGACTTGGCGGGGCCATCTCTAAGGTTCCGAGTTCGATTCCTAGTAGTATCAATGTGGAAAACGAACTTTTCTATATTGACTCGGTTCTGGGTGTTGTGGTACCGTCGTGGTTTCTGAATTTTATAGCACAAACTTTTTAGCTACTTACTTTAGGATCAGAACAATGTGTGATGTTGTCCGAATTTTTTTTAGGTAACTACTGTCATGTTCCTTTCAGCTCCGTAGGTCATCACCAACCATTAACTTAAAGGCATTTAAGCCTTGTAAATGTTTGTTTTTAGCAATTCCATGCAAGGTTTAATTGAAGATAAATAACACTTGAAAAAAATCATCGACCTCAGGTGGGACTCGAACCCACGTCCCATCGCATCGCATTTAAGCCTTTCAAATGACACCACTATTTTCACAAATTCCCCTATTATTACAAATGTAATCGAAAGGGTTAAAAGGTGTATGCTAATACCGCAACCTTCAAAGTTTAATTTAGCGGTAAGGCGTTAAAATCTTTAATATTACGAAATTCCGTTCATCCGTTACTAAAGGTTTTGATTGCGTTCTTTATTGGAAAGGGTTCGTATAAGTTAAGCGGTGGTTTAAGAGGTCAACAGTTGAATGGGTGACCCTTATTGCTTATAGTTATATGTATATTCAAATCCTGGGCTATACAGGGTGTACAAGAGAATAGGACACTCCTTAAAATCACGTGATCAACTGCTCATATACAACAACTTTTTTTACGGGAGCAACATCGAAATCGTGATTTTATTTTCAGATGCTCCATACATTATCATCGAGGTATGGGAGTAAGTTTGTATGCAGCAGCTAAAAAACTCCATTTCTATGTTGCTCCCATACAAAAAGTTGTTGTATATGACCAGCTGATCACGGTTTTAAGGAGTGTCCTATTCTCTTGTACACCCTGTATAGTATATAGTTTTTATAAATAACATAATAACCTCCTGGTATGTAGCTGTAGGCTAGCGCTAGCTAGTACAAAACGAATTAACTATGTGGTTTCGTGTCTGGGTGTTGTGGTACCGTCGTTGTTTTTGATTTCTATAACACAAGTGCCTAAGCTACTAATCTTAGGATCTGAACAATGTATATGTGATGTTGGCTTATACTTATTTCATTTATTATTTTATTTATTTTGAAGCTTTTTAATTATTTATTTACTTTTTACCATTTACAAGTCAGCTTTCATTGTAATATTATATTTTTAATCAAAAGCACTTCCATGACCTCCGACCGACCGACCGATAAAGATTTGGCGTTCAGAGCTCATAAACGGTGCATACGAGCAATGTATAATATAAAACAGAGAGACTCTTGCAGACCAGACTTTTCTTAAACTGAAAATTTTGACCGTGCCATGTTTGTTCATCTACGAGAGTGCAGTCTTTGTTAAGGCGAACTTGGATTTATTTGAGTTTAAGACACGCGCGTGTCATCAATATAAATTATGTGCAATAACCAGTAGGACAGCCTTGTTCAGACAAAGTATATTTTGCAACGCGCCACACATATTTATTAAAATTCCCGAGTTCATTCGCAATACCGATGATCTAATAATTTTCAAAAGAAAACTTCATGATTTTCTAACAGAGAAATGTTACTATAGGATCTGGGGGCACGGCAGTGCCCCCGCCAAGTCGAGCAAAAAAACGCGGCACGGCCGTACTATCCTTTTCTCGAAGCAGTTCGGGCCATTTTCGACCCCCTATAACTTCGTTGTGGATTTAACTAGAAGCCTGTATTTTTAGTAACCAGGCAAGCATTGTATAAACACGGTATATTTCAAATTTCATTCAATTTGAACCAGTAGGGTAAGAATTATAACAAGTCAAAGTTCTTAATTTTGTCACTCACTGACTGACCGATCATCAAAACTCTAAGGCACTTCTAGTAGACATAGAAGCTTCAAATTTTGAATTGAATCCTTTATTGTATGTATTGACTGACCATTATTTGAATTTTATCATGGCTTTTTAATTTTGACATTTGATATTTATATTTGACATTGTAATTTATTGACGTGAAAAAAGCATGACGTGACATATTGAACAATTTAATTTTATTGTATAATTGTAAATTAATATTTGAATTGGAATTTGAGTAATGGAATGTAATAATATTTAAACTATAATTTGATTAAATGTTTAATTCACAAATGCCTCATGGAGGCTGTAATGTAACATATTTACCACCTGTATATTATGCTAATGTATATTTTTACTACCACTGTTACATTATGAAGTGAGTAAATGAATATGAATGAATGAATGAATTTAATTAGTGTTTAGTGTATAAATCAAGGAAAAACTAAAATATTTTACAATTTTAGTCCCGTTTTCTAGATACACCAACTGCATAAATAACTTTGTAATCCCATTTAAATATATGTGATCACAAAGTTACATTTGCGGTTATGGATTATGTTTAATGGTAACTTGTAATTTTTTTTTTTTTAAACAAAGGTTTTTTTAAACATGCCTTTATTAATTGTTAATAATCCTCCTAACCGAATTCGGTTACAGCGACCACTTCTACTAAATGAGATGAGAAAGCCGCCGGGATTCAAAGTAAGCGACTTTGACATTCACGCGCGTTCTCCACTCTCCACGGTTGGATGCTAAATCCTCCCAGAGAGAAGGATCTATGTCACATCCCTTCATATGGCGCTTCAGCACATCTTTGTACTTGAAAAGTTGTCCGCCATGCCACACCACGCTTGCCCTTCTGAAGCTCAGAGTAAAAAATGCGCTTCGCCACTCTCTCCTTCGACATACGCGAAGCATGGCCACACCAGCGAAGTTGTCGTCTCATAAGATACGACTTAATGCCACCTACATTGGCTCTTCTCAAGACTATAGTATTACGCACACGATCGGATTATGGAAACAGTCTAGTTGGCGAAAGTGGCGTCGATACGGTGTCCGTGTTTCGGCAGAGTACAAAATATTAGGCAGCACGATAGCCATGTAATAGCAACATTAGTGGCTAACTTCAAGTCATGCGAGCGGAAGACCTTGGTGTTTAATTTGCCTAAGGCTGCTGCAGCAGCACCGATTATGCTGTTAATTGCGGCATCAATGTGATCCCCAAGTAACGGAATGAAACAAAACGATTAACTTTTTAGATTTTTTTTACGCGAAAATCTCGTATCAAAAATACGCCATCGGCGACTACAGCGTAGTTCGTAGCGCAAACAAAGTTAAATAAAATTTGTGTTTTGATGAAACATTAAAGAACATTTAGCATATTTTAAAGTACGTAGCAAATATGTTATCATAGTCAGAATCCACATTCATAACAAACGGAACGAACGAACAAACTTATTTTCCCAAAGATAATGGGGTCGCATATTCTCGTCCACCAAACCATCACCTGTCACCACACTCACTCCCTATCAAATACAGTCCACCCATCAAAACGAATCAAAGTCGACGCAGTTGTGTCGCTTAGTTACTGAGTTCCTATGGCCACCTTCCGGCTCCATCATCAGACCCTGGTTACCATCTTGCACCAAAGTACTCGTCAAGACGAATCAAACGAGCCCAAACTCGATCGGGTTATGTCGTTTAATTACTGATTTCCTATGGCTACCTTCCAGCTCCATCATCAGAACCTAGTGACCATCTAGCACCAAAGCACTAACTCGCCAATACGAATCAAGCGATCCCAAACTAGATCGGGTTATCTCGTTTAATTACTGAGTTCGTATGGCTATCGTCCAGCTCCATCATCGGACCCTGGTTACCATCTAGCACCAAATTACTCGTCAAGATGAATCAAACAAGCTGAGACTCCATGGGATTGCGTCGTTTCTTTACTGAGTTCCTATGACCACCTTTCAGCTCCATCATCAGATCAGACCCTAGCATCCATCTTAAAGCAAAGAAACTCGAATAGGTTGCGTCATTTCATTACAGAGTTCCTATGTCCACCTTCCAGCTCCATCATCAGACCCTAGTTACCATTGAAAGACAAACTACTCGTCAAGACGATTCAAACGAGCCCATACTCGATGAGGTTGTTTCGTTTCATTGTGAAGTTCCTATGGCCACTTTCCAGCTCCATCGTCAGATCAGTAACATTCATCATAATATTGCATTGTCACGCGGTTTACACATAGGTATCTGCAAAAGTTCAGTCAATCGGTAAAGGGAAGGGAATCAAATTTAACTTGCAAGATTTGATTACAGACAACGGGACAGGTGAAACCAACTAAAAGCTTGTAATAACTAAAAGCTAGTAAAAATGGTCAATCAACGAAATGCAAAAAAAATAATGGGGCATGTCTTATGAAGTTATACCAAAATCCCGCAAAGCACTTATTAGGTAAACTAAATTGTCCGAAATTGTCATGAAAGAAAGAACACTAATAATCATAACCGCGGCCGGCGGAGGTAGCTTTCCCGCGCCGCGGCTTCCACGCTTTCCCTTCGTCACAGAAAGGCGGACACTTTTTTCCAGGCAACCTTTGAGTCTTACTGTGATATCGCAGGTATACACATAAACCACGTTTTATATAACTTACGTATACAAAAAGAAATGAGATGCCATCAAAAACAAAACTTGTAAAAAAAACCAAGTCTCGCAACTCAGTTCTTCTACCGTGAAAAGTTGTGAGATCCATGTAATACCAAGTCGGTTAATTTATTTGGTCTCTACCTAAGGGACCTTCTGTCTTAAGTTATTACGTAAGTAGCTAACTTAACAACATCTTATAGTGACCATATCAATATTAAAAATATTTTATGTTTAAAATAAATAGATTGACTTGGCAATCGAAAATAATCCAATTTCATATAATAAGTATTCGTTGTGAGATACACTGTGTTATCATGCGATTGCCAAGACGATTTATTTATTTAAAACATAAAATATTTTTAATATTGATATGGTCACTATAAGATGTTGTTAGGTTAGCTACTTACGTAATAACTTAAGATAGAAGGTCCCTTATGTAGAGACTAAATAAATTAACCGACTTGGTATTACATGGATCTCACAACTTTTCACGGTAGAAGAACTGAGTTGCGAGACTTGGTTTTTTTTACAAGTTTTGTTTTTGATGGCATTAGTGATTTCCTGACAGATCACACTATTTAAAAGTGATGCATAGTACAGTCCGATTTATTAATAGTGACACGTGTTTTCATCTCATTAAATTAAATTAATGACACTTCATATAAAATTTATTATTGTATGCCAATACGGCGGGACACAGATGATCTGCACCATTTCAATTTTGTACCTGTGATTCACAATAAAGAAAGTTTGAGTTTGAGTTTGAGTACACTGACAATTAAAAATTCATACATTCATGTTGATACTAAGAATTTATATAAATGGTTTATTAATCTATTATTTTTTATAATTGTAACAAAAGATTTTGGGTTATCCGACAAAAATGTTGCCAAAAAGCATATTGAAACGGCTCCCCAAAAAGCAACTGCGGTGTGGATGCAACATTACAAAAACAATGTAAGCACTGGCCTCTCAGACAGCTAAAAATGTAACCGGAATTTTCTTTTAAAAACAAAAAGTCCCGTTTGAAATTCGAAGCCGTCCGATTCGAATTACAAATCGCCGCGACCAAAGGAACGAGTGTTCTCATCTTAAAAATAATGCTTTCAAAAATGGAACCCGATTTCGTATTCTATAAAACAGATTATCATAAACTTGAAACTCGTTTGCAATTCACATGAAAGGAGGTCGCAAATTCGATGCAGTGTTTTGTTGCGAGAATATATTTACCTACGAATTAAAACAATTGACGATAGGTACCATACTAGTTTCATCCCGGGATTTTGTCTGTTAAGATTTCAAAATGAAATCAAAGAAGTTTGAATAATCTTCCCACAGGAACGCACTAATAGAATGAAAAGTGTGAAAAAAAATAATGTGTTAGGGTAGATCAATATCTACATGCCAAATGTTTATTCTATGTTATTTGAGTTTTAACGTTTCGAGCCGAAAAACTCACATTATCTAAAATTACTTTTTCTATGCTTTCAACAACAAATACCTTAGTAAAAATATTGATAGAATTAAAGCATTCTGCATATAATACTCTAAAAGTAATAATAGTAACTTTCGTAAACAGTGCCAAGTAAGCAATTTTAATAACTCCAATTTAAATGCTACGTACATACATATTTTCTAAGTCTACGATACCTCGTATAACTTTCTATGACTACGCTACGGGAAGACTCGTAGCTGATAAGTAAGCGTTACGACGTTTCGTAGCAGTGTCTTTGCTACGGCGCGCGTTTGACTACGAGACTTCACTATGGAATGAGTACATATTTTTTTATGTATCTGCAAAGCTAAGATCGTTTGTTCAATGCAGAATAAAATAAATAATACATAAAAGATGATATTAACGGTGGTCTGCATCCCAAGTTAGTTTTTTATTCATATCTCTAACACAGCAAAATGATCTAAATCCTTTAATAAGCCAACAATTCTATAATTTAGAACACTGTCTCCTTAACTGCTGGATGTGGGAGCTGATATCTGCAAAAAAACTTAAAACTTAAGTAGACATCAACTTCACCTTAATTGTATAGGTTACCTTATAATTGTGCCTTAAAAAAGAAAAAAAAAAGACCTCTGCAGCCGAGAGGCGAGCACGCCGGACTAGGAGCAGTCATCTTTTGCTATATTGTCTCGGGTCTGGGTGTTGTGGTACCGTGGTTGTTTCTGATTTCTACAACACAAGTAATTTAGCTTATTAGGAACAGAGCAATGTATGTGATGTTGTCCAATATTTATTTATTATTTAGCTTTAAGCTTCAGGTTAATGTAGAAAACGAACTTTTCTATTTGTCTGTGGTAGGTATTGGTGGCACCGTCGTTGTTCCTGATTTCTTAACACGTGCTTTAACTACTTATCTTTGAGCAATATTATTCCGCATATACCCTCGATAACCTTAACTGCCATCCATTAACTTCAATACCGTCCATAGATCTCGCATGTCTCATCATGCAAATCTCTTTTCTCTCCAGCAGGGCTAGCATGCGCAACACGATAAAATTTTGTCATGGCATTTATCGACTTTTGACGTAAATATGTCGTTTTGTCTTCGATGATAACAAAGAAAAACTAAAATATCATGGCAATGCCGTGTTTTAGTGTAAAAATAAGTGGCTACGAAGAACGAGAGTTCCTGAAAATATTAAGAAAAAGGATTCGAGACGACGAGGTTAGGGAAAACGACAAATTATCGTCGAAGACAAAATTTGTCTTGGCTATCGATAAAATAACCGATGCGCGCATGATAGCCCTGCAGATCTTTCGTAACAACACATCACACTTTAAACCAGTCGTCAGAATGTGTCGCCTTTACAACGATATTGTGCAGTCCCATCCGGACATCGATATCTCTATGCGTAATGCAAATGTCTTTCAAAGTAGTCTCATCGCCATAATTAAATAACAAATTTTCTTTTCACTTATTATATCATTATTACTTTCACACACATTGATTAGAACTAATTAATACTTATAGTATTTGTAATTTTGTTAATTCAGAACATATAGGATGCATTTTTTTAGGTTACAATTTAGCCCTTAAGTCATAAATTTTATAGTCTGTGAAATCATAATTGTAATCTGTTTTGCGTCTTGAACAAATAAAATAATAAAATAAAAAAACCCGCAGTTCAAACTCACTTAAATGGCACCGGAGGACCCCGTCAGGTTTTCAGTGGGTAGAAGGGCCTCACTCTGAGGTTTGGAGTCCCACATAACCTCCGGCTACCCCCGTGGCTGGCGTGGTATGCGTAACGGTATTTCCTTGACGCAAAAGATCAGAGTAATGTATGTTATCCAATTAACAATATACAGTATGTTAATTAACGATAGCGTTCCCGCTAACAAAAATAGTAGCGCGAAATAGTACCTAGCGCATTTGCGCTGCTCAAATCCCATTCATAAGTCTCGTGACGTTGCCGTTGGGCGGTATTGAGGGAAAGTGGGCATAAATAGGGTGTTTAATTTTACGTATCTACAAATTATTTTTTGTGATCTTTTAAAATAAAATAAAAATTTTTTTTGGAATATATTTTCTCTTATGTCATTGACGTTATACTGTTACGGGTTATCGGGAACGCCTTTCGTTAATACTTTATTTATTTATTAAAGCCAATTAAAGTGTGTTAAAGACACCTATTTTAATAAAAATAGATCTACTTATGTCAAGGTCAGATCCGCGTAAATCTTCATATTTAACAACGCTAAAGAGGCGTAGAGATTTATAGAGGTTAATAAACTAGGCTGTGCGGGCGTTGGCCGGTATATTGTGTTACGTACACACAAACATACGTACTATTATTATAATCATAGGTGTTGTAGGACGGTAGGGTTGTCAAAAGTGTAATAATACAGGGTGTAAAAAAAGGCTTAACGAAGCCTTAAACCACGAATTCTATACATAAAACCAAGCTGAATGCAAAAAAAATAATTGCTGGCATATGACTTTTATTTTTGGGTATCAAAAAAAATAACTTATTTCTAACCCGCAATGTATAGCGCGCATGCCACAGACTATGCCTGTGTGTAAGCGGTCCGAGGGCGAGCGGGTGGCGCGAGAGCACTGCGCCCGGTTTGAAAGACAGCGTAGTTGTGTGCGTGCGCACGATTCATTGCTGGCCCTTTAAAGGCCTTTTTTGAAAGAAGTACTGAAAATTTTTATCATGTTTCTTTGTAAAAAAGTTTAGTATTATCAAACAGAAGTCAATTATGTAAAAATCTTTGAAAAAAAATTGTAACTTTGACTGTCAATAACTCGGTAACCCGTCATTTCCCAGGTATAGTGTAAAAGAAAAAAATGATCGTAATAATACGTAGAATATGTGGTATTCGGCTTCGTTAAGCCTTTTTTTACACCCGATATAATAAGAAGTAACCTAGTTTGCCACGTTTTAGGGTTAACCCTAGCCGGGCTACGAGTAGGTCAATTTTTTATCAGCCTATCGCCCTTGATAACGCGTTTTATTTGAAATCCCAAATAGTTGGGAGCTCTAAAATCCACGTAGCTCTAATATCCACACCAGCTCGATCGCATTTTGGCTAAAAATCGGGCCTAGATGCCTTATAAAAACATTTTAAATGTAAAACTAAAATAAAAAAAATCTTTGACCTTATCTAAAGTCTACGTAGACAAAATCGCGGGCAGGAGTTAACATAATCCGAATTGGGCCAAAATTTAAAAAAGCTGCCGATTTTGCAAGGTAAAAAAAGTTATATGGAAAGAGAAATTACGATAACGTTGTCACAAACTGTCAACTGACAGTTTGGCAAGAAATGTGCACCCTATTTTGTAACATCTTTAATACCATGTACTTATGCAAATAAATAATACTATTATATAAGGTCCGATTTTATTAGTGTTCATCCTGTTAACTTGTGACTATATAGGTGAAGAGCAATCGTAAAAACCAATTTTCAAATGTGTACCATAAAAACGTAAAAACTTAAAAATAAAAAAAAAACTAAAAAAGTTAAAAATTAAAATACAATATAACAACATTGACTTCATATTGCATAAACTCGTCCTATCTTTGGTACGTTTAACCGATCTGATTATCCGTCTTATTCCTTCCCCTTGTCAGAGCGATAAAGAGTTGAAGATAGGACAAATTTATGCAATATGAAGTCGATGTTGTTATATTGTATTTTAATTTTTAACTTTTTTAGTTTTTATGATAGACATATGAAAGATGGTTTTTATGATTGCTTTTCACCTATATAGTCACAGGTTAACAGGATGTACACTAATAAAATCGGACCTTATATATTATTATAAAAAAGTTGTACATTAAAACACGTAAAACATCTAATGAAAGTGATCCCACAACCTCTATCTATGAAACACTTAACCCCTACCTGCATCCTACTTAACCCAATATCCGCTGTTATTATTTTTATAGTGGCAACCCTACGCTATAACCCTCCCGTGCCGGTACTAAATTACCGGTTACAATTCATTTGGGCGAGGTGTCGTTGGAATTTACGGGGTAGAGCAGGCATATTCGTCATTGTGGTTGGGGACACACGGGTGGGTATTACACACCGACCCGCTATGAAGGTGGTAAATGAAATTAAGTTACCGACGAGAGTTGTGAGTGGATTATCGACTAACCATATTTGTAAAGATACTCCTTGAAATCTTTCAGACAACCTTTTTCTTCATAATTTTAACATAACTTGAAAACAACATAGAACATGAATAATATTAATCATTGTATGTACGTTGTGGAAATCATTTATTTAAAAAAAATGATTTGCGTGGTCCTCCATTAGGGGCTCTAGGCGGACCTACACGCTGGCAACAAAGTGTAATTGACCGAAAGCAGATTAAATAATATTATATTATTAATATATGGCGTCGCCATCTCTGAGGTTCACGGTTCAATTCCCGGTCGGGTCAATGTGGAAAATGAACTTTTTTACATTGTCTCGGGTCTGGGTGTTGTGGTACCGTCGTTGTTTCTGATTTCTATAACACAAGTGCTTTAGCTACCTACCTTAGGATCAGAACAATGTATGTGATGTTGTGCAATATTCATTTATTTATTTATTATGGTGCTCTTTTATCGACTGATAGTAAATAAAATGCGTACCATTATTTTTACTGTGGATACAAACCACTTCCAGCACAAACGTATTTGAACTAATTTAAAAAAGTAAGATTTTTTAATTGACCTGAACTGAAAACCAAATTCTGAAGTACTGCATTCAAGACGCACTGATTTGCAAAAATATCTTCCCAAAGCTGAAAACAGTAACAGCTGCGTTTCTCTCCACAATTCCACTCCGTATGTTTTCGCATAACAACGAACTATTTTGTGCTATCTAAGCCGATTCCAAAACGGCGCAGTTCCAATAATAAGTAATTGCTTTAGGTTTCTTCTGGACCTTAGTAATGCGGTTTTAGATGAAAGCTAGATGGAATTATCTGAAATTTTTTAGAACTCGATAATTATCTAATTAAAAAAGCAAATTGCAACATGTAGAGGCTGACTTCAGAGTTAGTCTCTACATGTTGCAATTTTGACGTCGAAATACTTATTCTATGAGACATTAATGAAAAAAAATCAGATGTCCCAATACAGTATGGAAATGTGATATTTGTATGTGGAATCTTTGTTCCCTTTTTAGGGTTCCGTAACCAAAGGGTAAAACGGGACCCTATTACTAAGGCTGCTGTCCGTCTGTCTGTCTGTCTGTTTCTCTGTCTGATCGTCTGTCCGTCTGTCACCAGGCTGTATCTCATGAACCGTTGATAGTTAGAGAGTGAAATTTTCACAGATGATGTATTTCCGTTGTCGCTATAACAAAAAATACTAAAAAACAAAATACAATAAATATTTAACGGGGCTCCCATACAACAAATTTGATTTTTTTGTCGTTTTTATAGATAATGGTGCGGAACCTTTCGTGCGCGAGTCGGACTCGCACTTGGCCGGTTTTTATGTTTATGCTATATAAATAATTGGCAAATATTTAAGCAACTAATACATACATTTTCATATTTGCTGTTTTGTGAGTAGGTTAATATTTTACGATACCGCACATCGCCATTCATGTCGTGACCATGTTCAATGCAACTGATCCGAAACATCGAGACCACCAAAAATAATACTAATGCCAAAGATGTATGTAAGTTATAATTATAAATACTTATTTAAAAAGATGTTATTTTAATTAAAGAAACCTACATAGAAAGGGATCCCTACAAATTCGCCAAAACAAACTTGCCCTAAAAAAGTGGTAAAAATTAAACAGTCATTAACAAAACCTTACTTTGTCGACATTCTTTTGATGAACGTTTTTCGGGGAGTTAATTAAATGAACGCGAAACAATATGAAATTACTCGCCTTATGTTTCAGATTAATACATCTTTCTTCAAGACTTCGTATTGTTTGTGGATTAGAGAAAACATGGACACGGCATATTTTTAATTTAACAAATTATTATTAGTTGTCAATTTTATGATAAGAAAATATTGTAGTCCATATTATTCGCTCATTTATTCACTCTTCTTTGACTTAATTTTAAGGTACACCTAGACGAAGTCGCGGGTAGAAGCTAGTAAGTATACTGTGACGTTTACTAAACGACATATTAATTAATTTTTGGGAGTTGGCTTATCCCAGACTCTTTTTTTCGGGTCTATACTGACCTGTTGATAACTAGACTGGCCGTTTATATTCATAGAACGGTAAAAAATAACGAGTTACCGCCATAGACGCGGCTTTAAAAGTCATGCTCGCGTACGCACACCTATGGGTGCGCTGGACGCTACCGGGATATTTTGAGTTAGGCACACCCTGGAGTGCGCCGGACGCGTCACGAAGCGCAATTCAAGTGACGTACCTACACGGCCGGAGTGGTAAGGGCATTGCGCTGATTTGAGCTGCTAGCCGTCACGGCCCACAACGAACCTTGACATTGAGATACACCCATTCTATTTTTGTACGTATGAAACTTCATATAAGTATCTTGCAAATACTTGTAATGAGTTTTAAAATATACTGGGACGTTGAAACACTGGGATGATTGTAGTTATTTATTTAATTTGCACAAGCACAAAGTACACGTTATGAAGTTTACGATGCAAGAGATCAACCATAGACATCAGTTAGCATAAGAGTACAAAATTACCATAGACACACAAAATTCAAATTCAAATTCAAACTCTTTATTCAGTATCAGGTGCAACAAAAGTGCTCGTATACGAGTGGGACATCACACATACCATCAAAAGCGCTACGATGTTATAAGACATAATAAGCTACCTAGATTCTGCATTTAAATCAACAAACTACGAACTAAATTACCACATCCACATCGATTTGTGCATCCTAACAAAGACCCTGTATTTCCTCCATTTACCGTCAGTCATTCGCAGGCGTCTCTCTCCTCTTTTATTACCATAGCAATAAGGTTCAAATTCCGGCAACAAAGTTCTATTGTTCCTCCCTTATTATGGGAGTCGAGATTCAAAGTTATTTATGTAAGCATTTAATAGGAGCGTCTTATATTATTTCCCTTTGTCTTAGTTCTGGCCGTGACATGATAGATTAATATTCTTCTATCTTCTAAGAATGCCATGTGAATTAGTTATTATTTTTGGATAAATAAAGTTTAATCTTCTTGCTGTTTTTATCTGGCGTCAATCAAACTAGTTCTACGTGCCTAGCCCACTGCCACTTTAGCTTGCTAATCCGTCGTGGTTTGTCAGTGAACGTAGAGCTTCTGGAATAGGGCGCAGCGTGGGACTTACACTCACAAGGTGGACAGACGATCTGGTAAAGGTTGCAGGAAGCTGCTGGATGCAGGTCGCGCGCAACCAGACAATCTAGAAGTCACTGGCCTATGTTCAACAGTGGACGTTCTGTGGCTGAAATGATGATTATAACGATGAATTATGAAAAGATCGTTTTCTCATTGGACATAGACTGGAAATCGAACTTGCGTTATAGTACGCTGATATGTCAAATCACTGATCTTACCACGGGTTCACGGTTTATTAAATTATTAAAATTTATTTGTTTTCGGAAGACCTGCATTTTTGATTAAATTAATTCTAAGTGACAATAAAAACAAACAACAGAAAATATAAAACAGATTTTATTTAGTTATGAGGTATATTATAGGCACATAAATTGATTTCTATAACACAAGTGCTATAGCTAAGTTACTACCTTAGGATCAGAGCAATGTATGTGGTGTTGTCCTATATTCATTTATTTATTTAAAAATACAAACAGACTGGATATGACCAATAGACAAAGGCAACCTTATCAAAATCTACTATTTTCCTTCTAATATATTCTAAGACTTGGACTTTAAGCAGCCGGAATCTGTTAGAATCCGCTAGAATTCGTTCAAAAAACGACCTTATTGCTTAAGCGATGGATTGAAACAGTACTTACCCGGACCGGTTTCCGGCTGGGTATAGTTCGAGCCTTAGGTTTAATATCTGATATAAAAATCAATTAAAATGCTACGTCCACACCGCTGCGACATGTCTTCCGCAGCAATTTAGCTTAGGGCTACACTAAGTTGAATAATGAATTGAATTTAGTTAAATCAAATTGAATGTTGAATAGTTTATGCCTACAGCTGCTAGATCTGTCATTGTGGTATTAATATCATGGTGGCGTATATCCGGGCATGCGCTGTTGGCACAGTGGCGACCTCTGTGGATTTGTGGTCATTTAAATGATACGCCTCGGTAACTTCTGCAATAACAATGGCATATTGATCGTGACTGTACGGCTTATCTTGGCTAGCATTACAATTAAAATCGAGGTATAATAAGCCTTGATAACAAAACAACGACCGAAAAAAGGTTTGCGTTTGAGGTTAAAAGTTGTTTGTTTGTGCACTCGAATGTAGCAATTTATCTTAGAAACGGTTAGACCGATTCAGATACGGTTTTATGTATAAACCGTTATACAATGTGATATTTGGTGGTACTTCTAACCCATTAAGGCTAGGTGCGATATCTAATTTTATCGACAAAAGTAATAATTTGGGGGTCAAACCCTCATCCCCTATGAATAGCGGCCATTTTGGTTTTTTTAAACTTTAGGCAATAACGAAAGTTTTATATGTCAAAGAAACATGAAATTATTTGTGACTCTATATTATTAACAATTACATAGAAACATTACTAATATAAGAATATCCTAATTTGACAACTGTGTTACATCCATCATCATCGAGCTTTTAATAAATATATTGAATTATATTGTTTCACCTGACCATTCAGTTATTTTGGTAGACCATAAGGTGTTAGACGACCGTCTGGTGTAGTGGTTCGCGCTCCGGACAGCTAAGCCTGGCGGTTGCGGGTTCGAATCCCGCGAGGGGCAAATGTTTGTGTGATGAGCACGAGCATTTGTACCTAAGTCACGGACGTTTATAAACGTATATAAGTATAATTATCCGTTATCTAGTCGCCATAGTACAAGCTATGCTTAGTTTGGGGCCAGATAATTGGTGTGATTGTGGAAACAATTTATTTATTTATTTTATTTGTACTGTAAAATAGATAACGTTCACGATATCAAAAAAAGTACACACAATATGTGTATCATCAGTACTTTAATCCCGTACAGGAGAGCCGGTATAGTTATAGGGTTGTCACTTACTTAAGATGCTCCGTCTTAAGTTATTTGGTATAAGTTCGTAATTAATGATTACATCTTGATTCTTAATAGCATTCTGGGCTAACGAAATTGGTCCTATATGTACCATGCTTTATACAAATAAACTTATTTTATTTTATCTCATTTAAAATAGTAAAAAAAATTCTATGTAAAAATACTTAGCTATTTATTTTTGGTAATAAAGCAAGCAGACATCTGTCACTATGACATTTAGATAACAAAAAAAAAATCGTTGTTTGTGAAAACTTAACATGTGTCATTTGTAAATTTTACAGTTTTTAAGATACTGAAATATTCCACGTTTTTGCAAGAGAAAACGTATTTATTAAAGCTTTCAAAACCTATCAAAAATGTAGTAAACTTTATTTGGAAAGTAAAACAGCGTATACAAATTACTAAAACTAAATCTGCGTATAATTTGTGCTTTTCTAAATTATTGCCTATATTTGATTTTACTACGCGAAAACAAAACCTTTCACGACATGTATTGATTTTTTATTAAAAATTTAATCACTTCCCCCACGTATCAACACTAAATTTTTATTTCGCTTATCATACAAATAATTAAAATATTTTTTAAGTTATTAAAACTGAATTGTACAGTTTTCTAAGAACATTACGCCGCTCGACAACCCTAATAACCGGATATAACCAGTTTGAACCGCATCAATCCGGATGATCCGTACAAAGGTTCTCCAGAGATAGTGGGCTGGATCACAATAAAGATGCATGCAGTAGGTCTACTTTCTATTACGCGTTCAATAGTTAGCTTTCAAATTAAAAAAAAAAACTTAATTTTGTCATCTTTTTATCATTATGGTGCTTGATAAACATAGGTACAAATGTTTGTGCTTATCACACTACATTCACAGTTACATTTTAAATGTAACTATAAAAAATTACATTTAAAACTGTCGAAAATCAACATCACCAATCAAAAATATTAACATCTTCTCGTTCAAAATACCTCAGTGCCTAAAGTTGAAAGTCTACAACCAGTGTGTTTTACCAGTGAGACATATGGAACAGCAACGTGGCCTTTCACTATGGGCCTTATAAGGAAGCTCAAGGTTGCAGAGCGCTCCATGAAAGGACTAGGCTAGGTGTTTCTTTACGAGATCCGAAAAATGAGAAGATCCGTGAACGAACAAAAGTCGCTAACATAGCCCGACGGATAAGCAAGCTAAAGTGGCAGTGGGCAGGCACTTAGAGCTTAGAGCACTTAGATAATAAAAGTTCTAGAATGGAGGCCACGTACCGGCAAGCGTAGCGTGGGACGTCCACCCACAAGGTGGACAGACGATCTGGTGAAGGTTGCAGGAAGCCGCTGGATGCAGGTCGCTACAAACCGAACAATCTGGAAGTCACTGGGGGAGGTCTATGTTCAGCAGAGGACGTCCTGTGGCTGAAATGATGATGATGACGAATCAAAGATAGGTATAAAAGCAAAATTTGTTTCCTATTTGTGTGTATTAATAAAACACCGATCTAAGATTTAAAGACAAGTGATTTCTATAACACAATTGCTTTAGCTACTTACCTTAGGATTAGAAAAATATATGTTATGTTGTCGAATAAAAAAAGTGTTTTTATAAAGTCCGGAACCCTCTACTACGTGACTGCGTGTCTCAATATTAAAACGTCTGGTTTTTTAGGGTTCCGTGCCCAAAGGGTACAATATTACTAAGACTCCGCTGTCCGTCTGTCTGTCCGCCTGTCAACAGGCTGTATCTCATGAACCGTGATAGTTAGACAGTTGAATTGTATTTCCGTTGTATTTCTGTTGCCGCTTGTTGTTAACAAATACTAAAAACTTTAGAATAAATATTTAAGGGGGCGCAAACATTTTTTTATCGTTTTTATACATGGTGCAGAACCCTTCATGCGCAAATCCGACTCGCACTTGGCTGGTTTTAAAAAGAATTAAAGTGTGCCTTCTTGTTGTTTTTAAATTTTTTAACTAGAGTGTGCATACGGTGCCATTTTTGACTGTGGTTGGGGTTGTTTCTTACAGAAAATGGGGTTTAAAATACCCAAGCAAAGAGAAGTGGACTGTAGAAACTTGAAGTTGGTTTAGTATGGAATAAAGCGAAGATTTTGGGATAAGATATATAAAAAGGATTTTTAAAAATTTAATTTATGAACTTTTTAGTAAACATAATTATGAACTGTGTTTGCATTTTCTTTTTTAAAAACTTAGAAATATGACGCATACTTTTATTTAACAATCTTTCTTACTGTAATAATAGTTTTTATTATGAAATTTAATATGCCCACATAACTCTTCAAGCTCTTTGTCTCGTTCCAAAGTTTATGTAATATGAATAAGGAATTTATGTGATGAAATTTCTGAAAATAAACTTAATTTAAATTGCATATTATTAAAACTCAAAGTCAGAACTCAGAATTTTGTAAATACCTAAAACGCATTTTCTATGAGTAGTAGATGATTAAAAGAGTCATTTTGACCCAAATACCTCATGTAGGTATGTCAAAATGTCTCTTTTAATAGTTGACTTATACTAGATGCGACAGGTCAATTTATTATCATTTGACGATTGTAATTAAACCTCTGGAACCCTTTGAAAGGGATAAAATAATAAGGGTCCATTTTTTTGGACCATCGCTCCACTTACAGTTTTATTTAATTGTGAAGGTTACCCTTACGTTTTGTAGGGTTCCATACCCAAAGGCTGAAACGGGACCCTAGTACTAGGACTCCACTGTCCGTCCGTCCATCCGTCTGTCACCAGGCTATATCTCATTAACCGTGATTGTAAAACAGTTGACATTTTCACAGATGATGTATTTCTGTAGCCACTTTAACAACAAATAAATATTAAAGGGGGCTTCCATACAACAAACGTATATTATCGTTTTTATAAATAATGGTATGGAACTCTTCGTGCGCGAGTCTGACTCGCACTTGGCCTGTTTTTTCTCACCGCAGAGTAAATGTTACAAATCCATAAATAATTTCTAAGAAATCAAAGGGCACATGCAGTGATTCGAACTCAAGACTGGCAAATGTGTAGCCAGATTCAACAACTAAGCTACTCTGCTCTAACAAATACACACAAATTCGCCAATGAAACAGGCCTTCGAATAAATAAATCTTTCTACTAAAAGTAATGTGTAAAGCTAAGCCAATTCATACTTATGAAAAACAAACCTTTCTCATCTCTTTTAATCTAGTTAAGTAGCTTTTGCTAGGTGTTTTACCAGGCCAAACTATCGTCACATCAAACCATATACCGATCCCTAGTTTAATAAATAAAATAAATATTGGACAACATCACATACATTGCTCTGATCCTAAGGTAAGTAGCTAAAGCACTTGTGTTATAGAATTCAGAAACAACGACGGTACCACAACACCCAGACCCGAGCCAATATAGAAAAGTTCGTTTCCTACATTGACCCGACCGGGGATCGAACCCGGAACCTCAGAGATGGCGACGCCATTTAAATAATAAATTTCTTATTTCTTCTTCTTCTTATTTCTTAAAGTCCGGCGTGCTCGCCTCTAGGCCATGGAAGTCGTCACGTCGTCGGTCGGTTGTCACGGAGGTCGTCAGTTTATATTGCAAGTTGAAAAAAAAACCATCTGTATCCTGTACGTAAGACGTTTATAATGTAAAACAATAATAACAAAAAGGTTGTAGATTATAGGGTAGAAAATAATTGAATGACATGAACCAAATAAGACATTGACATCTTCTTAAATTCTAAATCTAAATAAAATTATAAAAATAAATATTGTCAAATGGTAGTAGCAGGGTTAAGAAAAATAAGCTTCCAGTCGGAATCATGAGCCTTAAGGTTTTAGGTTTCAAGGCTCAAGAGCCCTAAAAACAAGATTTGAGTCGAAGCTTAAGTCTTAATGAGGCTTTGGATGTCTCGAACCTTCTATCAGCACAGGTTGACTTCTCTAATACCACCGGCATGCCAGAGCTTCGTTTGTTGAGTAGATTAATTTAGATCTATTTATTTATTTTTAAAAAATCCAATAATATTATGGCTTTATTTCCTCTATGCCATGGTTGTCTGGAAGCAATCGCTTTAGACGATTAGTCTACCTTATTGTACATACTGTGTAATGTTTGTACAATCATTGTTTATTTTGTAAAATAAAAAATATAATAATAATCTATAAATCCCAGGTACTCAAGAACACCATTCTCAAACTTGAGACTGGTGTATGAATACGTTCTAAGTCGGGGTGCAAACAAAACCAGCGGTTAACGAGGATATAAAATTAAAATTACTTTCGGTTAGTCTACGGTTCAAAGCTGTAGCTTGTTCCTAGCATGTAAGTACGTGAGCGTATAGGAAATGTATTTAAGATCATAAACCTACCTAGCTAGCATGACCCACAAAATACGATATGATAAGATATTTATGATAGAGCCATTTATTGACATCAAACTGTCAAAATATGAACTTTTGCACCGCATCTTGAACTTTTATCGAAACAGCGGTCATGCTCGCTTAAAAAGTTCAAGTAAAAATACGTTTCGATCAAAGTTCAAGATGCGGTTATTATATCATATTTTGACAGTTGGGTGTCGATATATCGCTTTATCATATCATATCGTGTTTTGTTGATCATGCTAGCTAGGCTGATCGGTTCCTATTTTTATATGCCTGTTTTTGTGTGGTAACATTTTTAACTGACTTCAGATAAAAAAAGGAGGATTTTCTTAATTCGGTTGGTATATATTTTGTGTATGTAGGTACACCGATTACGCTGAGATTTCTAATCCAATTTACGTGATTCTTTTTCTGTCCGATGCGATATAAGTGCCATTTTTGGTTCCATAAAAAATATTTGAATTTTGTTGAGTACTTATAAGAGAAAACTTACACTTAAGGCCAACGTATGACGACTACGTATAGGTAGTGGTTCATGCTCCAGACTAAAAAGCAAGGAGGTTGCGGATTCGAATCCCACAAGGGGTAAGTGCCAAGCGGGAGTCCGCTTAGCTTGTCCTTTGTATAAATATGCTAAGGTGGTTATTTGTACGAGTTTTTTTTCTGCTTTGGTCTACTACGGGTATAAGCTTTGGTGGAAAACTCATATGCCTTTGCCTATCGGGTTTTAATGTACACATTGTACAACAAGCAGCACGAAAGATGGGAAGTTGAGCGCTAGGCGAAAGTTGCGCAGATGACCATTATGATTTCGTGATTGGCTAGTCGCGCGCCGCGCCTGCACCGCCGGCCGTGATTGGTTGTTAGCTCCGCGCACACGCGTGTCTGATACGATGATCGCCTCGTAAGATGCGCAAAGCGACCTTTGCCCCAGTGCTCAACATCGGTGCCACGTACTGTAAAGTACAGTCAACAGTCAAAATTTCTGCAATAGATTTTGAACTTTAAGTCTGACCTATAGAGATCATTTTCAAATGAGAAAATTTGACATTTTGCTGTAGGTCGACGAGCTGTTGTCCGTACATGCGATAACAAATGTATTACAATAAACGCCAGGCGCCGGCGGCCGAGTGGTTGGATGGCCCTCGGCAAGCGCACTCGGTCGCTACTTCAAATGGACACGACCGTTTGTTTCCTCAATTGTTGTTGTACAGTGGAGTGTAATTTAAAATTTGTACTTTAATGAATCGTTACACAATTTTATGTAAGTACTAAAGCAATCATGAAGTATGTATTATTTTATATTGTTTTAAACTTTCATGGTCACTAACATTAGAATAGTTTGTTACGGGATTGCTACCATGTACCTTATTTTTGAGTTCCCGATATTTCGGCACTGTTGCAAGCGCCATGATCACGGAGTAACTGAAGATCTTGCGGGTAAGTTGTTAAGGAATATCGGGAACTCAAAAATAAGGTACATGGTAGCAATCCCGTAACAAACTATTCTAATGTATTATTTTTCTCTTTATTGTTTTTGTCATTGCAATGTTTAACTTGACGAACAAAAATATACCCCTAATGTCAAGTAGGTATATTTGGACTTGAAAAAACTTGAAAAAAAAAGTTGCCCGTAAATGTAGGGATTAAAAAAAAATAGCGACATAATTAAATTAAATTATAAATTAATTTGTATTATGTATTAATTTGTAAAAACATATTTATGAAAAGATACTTTAGATATATATATATATACACCAAGATATTTTAGTGGCTGTTTTCCCGCAGTAAAATAATTCCATCTTAGTAGTACAATAGATTAATGAAGTTTTTTTATTCAAATCACCTGTAGGCATTCAAATTCAAATCTCCTGCAGCGCGTGCGATGAAGTTTATGCTGTATTACTTTGTGCGGTAGCTTCTTTTACTTTAAACATTTATTTCGTGCGGCAGGCAGTACCCAAATACGTCACATCTCGTAAAAGAAACTATCGTTTCTCACGCTGTCGAGTTGATTGTTTATTTCTTTGATTAGTTGAGAACAAAAATATTTTTATAAAAAAAAATTACTTGCATGGTTCGATAGTACTACTAAAGGTAAATCGTTCTGCCGCGGGAAAACAACCACTAAAATGTCTCGGTGTATATAAACTTGACTGTACTTGTATTAAAGAGGAAATAGAGCTTTTAAAACCTAGATCTTTGGTGATTTCATAGCCAGCTTATTAATGAATTATAACTACTGTCCACATCACAAAAAAAACTATTAAATAATTTTGAAAATATATTTTAACTACCACCGCACTAATTTATTGCAGTAATTGACACAGTTACAATACGAAAGAAATATTTTACTAGGTATGGGATTAATTTTCAATCAAGTATAAGCATAATAAGATCATCTGTTATAATATAAGATCCAGAAGCTAAAAACGTCTCTCGGGAAATCTAACGTCTCGACCCGAAGGTATTAATCAAACGAAAACAAGGAAGAACGAATTGTTTCTTAAAATAAGATGAATACAGGGTGATTCCTTAAAGTTTTCGAATAGAAACACGTCGGTTTTACAGGATATAATATCATCTTAATAAAATAAAAAAGAACAGTAACCTCTATGAATAAATAGAACATTTAAATTTGAGTTAGACTCGCGCACTAAGGGTTCTGCACCATTATCTATAAAGAGCAAAAAAATACGTAATTATTTTATTCTGGTTTGTAGTATTTGTTGTTATAGCGGCAACAGAAATACATCATACTGTCACGGTTCATGAGATACAGCCTGACAGACGGACGTACAGCGGAGTCTTAGTAATAGGATTTCTAAGGTGCCGTTTTACCCTTTGGTTGGGTATGTAACCCCAAAAATTATTAACAGGTTTCTAAAAATGATATAGGTTTCCGCTCTATTTGCATCAGTCGTCCGAAGAACTTATTATGGTTGAATGGTACAACACAACTCAAATCTAAAAGAAATTATTTGTTGCTGTAAAAAAATCACTTACCAAACCAACTATCTAGTCATTTTTAAAATTGCCTGTCGTTTCCATATCCCGCAGCTTGAACTTCGACGAGTAGAAAGAAATCCAATCCCGCGCATACTTGACATAATCAAACTTGGTTGTCCAAATGAGTTCCATAACTTAATTTGATATACCTTCCGCGGGATTGTCGTCCAGTGTGGGGAAGAAAATAGCAGGGTATATCATAGAGAAATATTTTGACTTATAAAGTGAATGTTGTATTTTTATAGTTGTGTAGTTTGATGGGCAGTTTATATTTTATTTACTGTCAAAATATCATGTACATAGCTGGGCCATATCCATGAAATCTTAAAACAATCTCAAAGTTGTCAAATCTGTCAATTTTGGTACGTCATTTCATACAAAATTTGACAGAAATGATAATGTTTGACAGATTTGTGATTGTTTTAACAGTTCATGGTTAGGGACCTGCCATCTTGAACTTTTATCAAACCAGTATGTCCGTGCTGGAAGTCGCGGTCATGCTCGCTGTTTCGATAAAAGTTCATATTTTGACAGTTAGGTGTCGATTAATCGCTATATCATATCATATCATATCATATCGTGGTATGATATGATATGATATGGTATTGTATTGGTACACATATTGGTATTGTCGGGAGCTGCATTCTTAAGATTGCGTTTCATATCATTCGCTTCGCTCCTTCAGTGTGTGCTAGCTTAATACTTGAGTTGAATAATATATGAGAGTCGTTTTCCTTCGTGATGTCGAGAAATCGGGACCACAGAAGTTTGTGCTTTGCCATATATTTGTTTGTTTGGAGTGCACGGAAAAAACAAACATGCGTAAGTATGTATAATTATTTGTATGTTCGCATACTTAATAACTTGTAAAAGGAAATAAAGTTCAAAGCAATCTATAGGGATATATGTATAATATAGTCTTATAATAATGGGACTTAAGTTCTTTTCTGGAGACTGAGTTCTTTTTAAAGACTCAAGTCAGAGGCTAGCTCAAGTCTTTGAGTCTTTTAAAAAGACTTGAGTCATGACTACGAGAACTCGTGTCGTGACTGAGTCTTTTCAAAAGAACTTGGGACTGACTTAAGCTAGCGTTCGTTACCACAAGGCTACCACCGCTCAAAACATAAATTTACCAAACATTATTTTTAAAAAAAATAAGCAAAGTAAAATATCATACTCACTCACAGACTCAAGGGACTCGAAAAGACTCATGACTCGCCAGACTAATAGTCTCGAGTCAATTAAAAAACAAGTCAAAAAAAACGAGTCAAAAAAAAAACAAGCCTGGTAAATGGAAATGGAAGAATGTATCATCAGTGATACTAAACGATCAAAAATCTAAGGGCTAATTTATTTTATTTTATTTTTATTTTTTTTTATTCAAAATCCACAACTCTTAAAAAAGTTATAATTCACATTTATATCTAACTTACGGCCAATAATGGATTCTATATATAATAATAAACATTATATTGTTTTAAACTCTCATGGTCACTAACATTAGAAGTAAGGTACATGGTAGCAATCTCGTTACAAACTATTCTAATAATAAACATCTTTTAAAATCACATTCAAAGTGAAAATTTTATAGAACAAATATTATGTAAAGAAGAAGAAATAAAAAATAAAATCAAAGAGAATACTAGCATGTGGGTGAATGTCTGGGTCTGAATGAATGGTATAATGAGTACGAGTATGTACGAGTGTGAATGAGTGTAAATGAAATGTGTGTGTGTTTGTGTGGGTGGTCGGGTTGTCCCACCGAGCTAACAAATTGCAAACCGCCTTCCTAAAAGACCGTTTGGAGGTGCTAAATAAATCAATTAAAGCAATACTTTTGTTATAAGTATTTTCAATGGTCAGATATAACCCGATAACTGACAAATGTTGACAGTTTTCGTAAAGTATATGTGTCAAAACGTTTCTTTTATTCGTATAAAAGTTATGTGTCGTTACTATATAAGGTCCGATTTTATTAGTGTTCATCCTGTTAACCTGTGACTATATAGGTGAAAAGCAATCGTAAAAACCAACTTTCAAATGTCTATCATAAAAACTAAAAAAGTTAAAAATAAATGACAAAATAACAACATTGACTTTATATTGCATAAACTACCTATCTTCAACTCTTTCTTGCTCTGTACAAGGGGAAGGAATAAGACGGATAATCAGATGGTTAAACGTAGCAAAGATAGGACGAGTTTATGGAATATAAAGTCAATGTTGTTGATTTTTAACTTTTTTAGTTTTTATGGTACACATTTGAAAGTTGGTTTTTACGATTGCTTTTCACCTATATAGTCACAGGTTAACAGGATGAACACTAATAAAATCGGACCTTATATGTTACAAAATCAAAACCAAAAACTTTAAATGTGTGACAAAAATATTTAATTTAAGCAATTTATAGCAACGAGGTCTATTGTCATCCCCTTATTAGCCACAATGGGTTATTAGCCGTTGGAGCGGCGCCAATATAAAACTACCCCCATTTATTGGCGCCGGTGAATTTTCGCGCGAATTATAGCGCACCCGTAGTCTTTCGTCCTGAGAGGTGTAGAGACGCCTCGTTTTAAGTTTATTTTAATATATTTTGTGACCATTTTTTGGCTGTAACTCTGTTGTTTTCCGCCCCAGTAACATATTTGATACGTAAGGAATAAATACAAACTCTGAAAACTGGTAAAATAAAGATTAACATAGGAGTAACAGATGAGAAGAGTGACAGTAAGTAATACTTTCATTTCATACCTTTTAAAATAACTATTAACCACTTACTTAATTAATCATCACTAGAGTTATATTTTATATTTACATATTTAGTTAAGTTTGCAGTGTAGACTAATACCTTTATTATCGGGTTTTTTAATGTAATCAAATCACTTTCATCCCAACCTCGACTTTCTTTTTTCTTACTTTCTTGCTGAGCTTAACTTGCTTCAAGCAAGTAAAATTTTCTAATGTTTTATTGTGCTTGTCTGCTTTGAAACTTAATACTTGTAAATAGTCCAAGGAAAACTTAGTAGTGCCGGCACCACACGACACGTATACAAAAAAAAATATCATAGGTATCAATATTCCTATTCGGCCATAGGTTCTATGTCATTTATGAAAGGTGGAAAAATTACATTTTCATCAAATTTATTTTCACAATCTAGACAATATTATGTTCATCTAAGTACTTTTAGGAGAAAATATACACATTTTTAAAAGTGCACTAATTACTTCCGCTTATTGCCCAAATATTGTCAAATTTTCCTATGCTGTGCACGACGAAATTTAATATGACATTACAAATCTCTACCATATACGCGTATTGACAAAATTGGCTTATGATTTTAACATTTGAATATAAGTCATACTAGAAAATTTGTTTTCTAAATGTATGATATATAGTGTTTGTTATGTAGGTACCACCACTTAGTAATTACTTACCGCATTTCTGAAATGTTCATGGAACATATCCATTAAAAGAAATATTCCAAAGCCATTGGTTACCATTTGGAGAATGAGCTAAAATAAAAAGGATTTCCTTATCATTATTTAAATAAAACAAAAAATAGAAAACCTTCAAACAAATTTATACATCCAATGAAGTTATAGTTTCAATAAATTCAACTTATAAAACTACAAGCGGCTCTTCGACTACTTTTTAATTTTTTTGTTTAGTATCCTAGCTATCCGTATATTTACTAAATCGTGCATCTTTATGTAAAAATCAACTGTAATAAATAACACTTGAAAAAATCATCGACCTCAGGTTTGGACTCGAACCCACGTCCCATCGCAATTATCTTCAATTAAACCTTGCATGGCATTGCTAAAAACTGATCTATCAACAATCAGACAGTAAGGCTAATTTACTGTCTGATTGTACAATAACTATCTATGTTTAATGTTCACGCTGTTGGTTTTCTTGAATATTTATTCAATCAGCTAAATATCAGCGCAATCCGTTCAGTGGTTTGAGCTGTACGTTGATAGATCAGTCATTCAGTAACGGTTGCCTTATAAATATACGGATGAAAATGTTTAGATCTAATCCGACTCCACAACATTCCCTGTTTCATTATTTGAAGTGTAAGTAATTAAAATCGGCAGCAGTGATATTAGTTCTCAGGTGAAACGGAGGCATTCTGTGAATCCATCGCCATAGCCAATAAGGCGAGGTAGGTATTCCCACTTCGAATGGCTTTAATAGAGATGTGACTGAAATAAATCTATTCCCTTTGAAACTGACGACCGTCTGGTGTAGTGGTTCGCGCTCCGGACTACAATGCCTGGCGGTTGCGGGTTCGAATCCCGTAAGGGGCAAATGTAAGTGTGATGAGCACGAGCATTTGTGGCTTAAGTCATGGATGTATATAAACATATTTAAGTATGTTTATCCGTTATCCTAATTATAATAACACAAGCAATTTAGTTTATAATACAAGCTTTGCTTAGTTTGGGGCTAGATAATTGGTGTGATTGTGGAAAAAAATGCATTTTTGAGTTTAAGCGAATGCTGATTTTGATCTTAAATGTTAACTTCGGATACGTTCCCCGTGGCGATATGTGCCTCGATTTTAAAAACTCCAAATTACCAACTAAATCCCAATTCAATGACCTAAGTATTCAGAAACGGTATAGCGACATCAGCGCCTCTTCCGATGGATCATCACCATCAACAGCCTATATCAGTCCACTGCTGGACACAGGCCTCTCCAAAAGAAGGATTTTGCCATAATCGCCACGCTTGGCAGGCGGGTTGGCGATCGCAGTTTGGCCAATGGTGTAATGGTGGTTCCAATGGATAATAAAACTCTTTTACAATATGCCTACCAATTTAAGTCGTTTAATGAAGTACTCGTGTGTTTAGCTGGTTGAACATAGGCTCTTAGATGATATTTATCAAAATTAGGTATGTACCTAGTAACTTTATTGAAAAAAAAAAACATCATTCTTTCATTCAATCATTCATAGCGATCCTTCATTGGTTCCATTGTTTTCATCGAGAACGTACGGAACGTAAAAACCGCGCATAAGCACGTTCGTATACCGCATATTCTCAGCGAATGAAGGAATATTTTGCTCTCTGGAATTTTAAATTAAAAAGCATAATTTCCATGCCGATACGTAATACGGTAAAACCTACTGTCACTCGTATTCCATATGCGAAATTTTCGGGCGATTCCGAAATCAATAGCCTCTCTCTGATGTCGATTGGCCTTTGTGGCTCGCAAATATTTGAGGAGCTGCTACCAAATAAATTAAAAGTGATTTTTAGGGTTCCCTACCCAAAAGGTAAAACGGGATCCTATTCTAGCTTGTCTGTCTGTCTGTCACCAGGCTGTATCTCATAAACCGTGATAGTAAGACAGTTGAAATTTTCACCGATTTAGTATGTCTGTTGCCGCTACGACAGCAAATACTATATAATAAAATAAATATTTAAGGGTTCTTCCATACAACCAACGTGGTTTTTTTTGCCGTTTTTATGGATAATGGTAAGGAACCCTTCGTACTCGAGTCCGACTCACACTTGGCAGGTTTATTATTAAATTTATTTATAGGTAAAGTATGCCTACATAAGTTCCATTAGTGGGGATGGGGTTTGTTGTGAGGCAATGACTAAACCTTACTGTCGATTTTTTGGAAAACTATCAACTTTTTGTTTAAAATTTATAAAGATAAACATAATTAAATCAGTTAAAAAACCGACTTCAAAATAACTAACCAACAAACTAAAAAGCGAAAAATAATATTGACTAAAACATACGTAATCAGTTCTATTTGGAGTCGGTGCCAGCCATCGAGAGTTAAAATGTGTTCATTCGCACCGACTCCAAAAAGAACTGATTACGTATGTTTTAGTCAATATTATTTTTCGCTTTTTAGTTTGTTGGTTAGTTATTTTGAAGTCGGTTTTTAGTTTTTTATTAAACTTATTTTATTTCACAATTTTAAGTGTTAAGTCCTCTATTTTTGCCCTCCTAACTCCGCCAAAAATGACTTTACAGCAAAGTGACCTAGACAAATGTTGTTCTTCTGTGGACCACCCAATGGTATAATAAAAATAGGGTGCTATTAATGATCAATTTTTCGACGAAATTTATTACAAGTCCCAGACGCCTTTAAAATAAGCTTTAGTTTTCACCTTCTAACTCCGCCAAAAATGACTTAACAGCAAAGTAACCTTAGCTAATGTTGGTCCTCTATGGACCCCCCGTCGAATGGTATGATAAAAATAAGGTGTTATATTGGGTCAATATATCGACGAAAATTTGTAAGTCTTAAGGAAAGGGTTTTCCTACACTCCAACCAGAACGGCGGCTATTCTGGTGTCGTTACCATAGGATAAGGTCTTGCATTAAATACGAAGTCAATTTAAGAAAGGAACTTTTAATTTTTTTTTCGTTACTGGGCGTGCGGGTACGCCCTCAGTAAATAAAAACTACCTCATAAGCTCCACGTCTGCTCAACACACTGCGAAATACGTTCTGTCGACAAAAAGCAGTGTTAACTTCTAACTCCTATCCGTTAAGGAGTTCTGTGGCTTCCATCATCAGGTCAGCAACATGACATGATGATTACCAGACCCAAAAATCAGCATTGAGTCAGAAAATATATGCAAAACATTGTGGGTGCCTATAAAAGTTGAGGGTTGCCCTCGATTTCCCAAGGATCCCATCATCAGAATCTGACTTGGTGTAAATGGGACCACCTCGGGAGTATACCCTTTCAAACTAAAAAATAAATTTTGAAATCGGTCCATAATTGACGGCGTAATCGCGTAACAAACATACAAAAAAAAAAAAAAAAAACAACATTCAGACGAATTGAGAACCTCCTCCTTTTTTTGAAGTCGGTTAAAAAGGCGGTCACATCTTGTTTAGTTATCATTGTATTCATTTCGACTATAATACTAATTACGATTGAAAGTAATTTAAATCTTCTATGTATAAAACATTATATATATTTGTTATGCAAACGTAAGAGTAAAGAGTTTCTAATAGTTCAGTTTAAAAAACCATTAGAATCAATTTTACCGACCAATGGTTCGATGCTTTAAAAACTACAGGGCCGTATTTAGTGGTTTGCGTTTGAGCTAAATCTTAAAATATAAATAAAACTGTTTGTATTTATAGACAATATGGAAGTCACTGGGGGAGGCCTATGTTCAGCAGTGGACGTCCTGTGGCTGAAATGATGATGATGATGATGTATTTATATTCAGTGGACAAGGTTGTAATTTTACCAATACAAACATCTATAAATAGCATAAAACAAAGTCTCTATTTGAATTTGTCTGTTTTGCTATAAGTTTTTCTAAAGTATCTATAATAATATGTATCCAATGTCGATAGGATTGATAGATAATGTCTTTTGGAAGGTTTATACAAGTGAGTAAAAAAGTAAATTAAAGTTTTACGGAGATATTCAGAACAGAGTATAAATATAGGAATTAAAGATAATAAAAATTATGCAGTCAAAAATATAATTTAAATGCATTACGACTCAATAACACAGATAATACTTACAGCCTGCATAATTCCCTTTCCTTTGTATCTCCCTTTCATAGGACAAGACTGAGTTTTGGAAACCAAGATATGTTTGTAATATAGGTCAGTATTGTGATAATTGCACCACCGAGGTTGCCATGACTTACAATGGAGTTTTTAAAATCTTTTTCCTGCATACTGAACTGACCCTTTTTAACAATAGGTTTAAGTATACATATATCAATCATATATATACATATATGATTGATATATTTAGCAGTATGCAGGCCGCTTCCAACCGGCCGATCTAGAAGTCACTGTGGGAGGCCTATGTTCAGCAGTGGACGTCCTGTGGCTGAAATGATGACTTCAATCATCTCTATCCAAATATTTAATGATCTTAAAGGTGTTACCTAAATTTTCTTGGATATCCGTCTAAAAAGGCATGTTCTGTCGAGCAATAATGTTTTTTTTAAAGACTACTAGTAATATTATGTAGTATTAATTACAAATTATCTGAGTACGGGCCTGCGCTTTCACGGTCCATTACCAATCTGGTGCTCGGCTGTTTGGTAACGATTTAAGCAGTTTCAATATTTACGCCATACGTAATGTGTTTTTTAAAAATGATTGTTTATTTTGTTTCTTTTTTGCTTTTACTTCAAGTGGAGACTAAAGTTGTAAGACATGTTTTAACTTTATTTATTTTAAGTTTAATAATTGTTAGAATTTATAGCGAATATTACGGGTACCTAATGATGTAGGTATGGGAACCCGACACACAATAGAATATTATAACATTTGAGTATAATTGTATTGAAAATATGTATGTAGTATATGTATATGAACAATTGAAATCGGTCGTGTCTTTTGCTCGGCTATTTTGCGTCGTAAATATTTTCTAAAAGATTTGATATTCGTATTTAACTAGTTCATTGAATTTATTTGGTTAATAAGTTCGAATGAACGAAACGTTTTTGTATTAGACCTTCTGATGCACCTATGCACAGAAAAACGTCACACGAATTTCATGATTTTTTGACCCCGACCTACTATGCCCCTACTATGCTTCATATTTGGCAATTATTTTACAATTTTTCTTACGGATTTTTTTTTGTGTATGGTTAAAATTTTGTGTTTCAAAACATGAGATAATTATTATAAGTACCAATTTATTGTTAAGACTTAGATTGTGGAAGAGAAATAAAGATTTGTATTATTTATTATTATAATAATGTATTAGATTTTGATTTGTCCTCGATTTGCCTACACCGTGTTGTGAGCTATTTTGGCCATATTGCACGAAGAGAGGCCAACAATCTAGAAAAGCTGGTAGTAACAGGAAAAATTGAAGGAAAAAGACCCAGAGGCCACAGCCCAAAGAGGTGGTCGGACCAGATCTCTGAACAGCTGGAGCTACCAGTCAGCGCCGCCCTTCACCGGGCGACGGACCGTATCAGTTGGCGGCAGACCATGAAGCGTCTTAGGAGTCACGATCCTCAGTAATGGGGGAACGATTGAGAAGAGAGAAAAGATTAGATTTTGAAATGTGACGTCACAAAATTAGGGGCCATGTTACTTGTTGAACCTCTTCCCCTTCCACTTAAACGTGTACGTGTATGGGGATAGCCCTATAAGTCGGTGGCTAACAATAAATTTAGTGTGAACGCACCCTGGTAGTACGTCCACTCACAAGGTTATCAGACGACCTGCCTCTCTAGCACGATCAACAAAACACGATATGATACGATATGATGTAGCGATTTATAACCTATTTACTTTTAAAATATGATAACATAGCCGCCATCTTGAACTTTTATTGAAACAGTAAGCATGTCCGTGCCGGCGACGTCACGGTTATGCTCGCTTTTTTTGATAAAAGTTCATATTTTGACAAAAAATATGCGATAAATCGCTATATCATATCGTATCATATCGTGTTTTGTTGCACATGCTAGAGGGGCTGGTAAATGTTGCGGAAAGCCGCTGGATGCAGGCCGCGCGCTACCGGACAATCTGGAAGTCACTGGGACAGTGGCGGGCATTGGTTTTATTAAGTAGGCAGTAGATAATTATTGTGTTTTAATAATGAAAATCTAAATCTCCGTGCTTCGGAAGGCACGTTAAAAGTTGGTCCTTGCCAATATCGCTTGATATTGGTCGTGAAGCCTAGTCAGAGGCCTTAAGGCGGCTTGATAACATCGGACAGTAAGGTTTAGTCACTGGCCTTACAACACCCCTCCACTGCACCGCACCTGGCCCGCGTGGTGGAGTATGGCCCAAACCACCTCATAGTTGAGGTGAGGCCTGTGCCCTGCAGTGGGACGTATATAGGCATACTTTAATATTGAAAATCAGCAGTTTTAATCAATGAAACACAATTGTAAGTATTTACTGCCTACCTCATTTCATTTATCAGGTAGGCACTGCCTAATTGCCTATTAGACAACATCAACATCACATACATTGCTCTGATCCCAAGGTAAAGCAGCTAAAGCACTTGTGTTCTAGAAATCAGAAACAACGCCGATACAACACCCAGACCCAAGCCAATATAGAAAAGTTCGTTTCCTACATTGACCCGACCGGGAATCGAATCCGGAACCTCAGAGATGGCGACGCCAAGTCCGACGTGCTTGCCTCTCCGCTACGGAGGTCGACCGGTATATGCACCGCACGTCCCTGCTGGGGGTCGCCTATATTCAGCAGTGGACGTCCGCCAGCTGAAATGATGATGATAATGATGACCCTAAAGGCTCATGTTTATTTTATTTAAGGTTTTTAATATATTTATTATTTTCAGACGAGATTTAAATTGAAATTGATGACTATAACAAAATGTAAGCTGGCTAATAGCAAATGGAGTCCGGACCGGTCGATATGTGACCGGACGCACTTCACAATCAACAAATTAGACAGAGACACAACTGTTTTGAGCACTAACTTCTCTGTTGAGAAAAACCTAGGACCTGTTGTTGTAAGAAAATATAATTTAATAGATGCATAAGAAGATATACAGGATGTACAAGAGAATGGGACACTCCTTAAAACGACGTGATTAGCTGGTCTTAAACTAGGTATAACTTTTTCTATGGGAGCAACATCGAAATCGAGTTTTTTTTAAGCTGCTCCATACAAACTTACTCGCATACCTCTATGATAATGTTTGGAGCATCTGAAAATAAAATCACGATTTCGATGTTGCTCCCATAGGAAAAGTTGTTGTATATCAACAGCTGATTACATGGTTTCAAGGAGTGTCCCATTCTTTTGTACACTCTAGAATAACATACAAAAATATTTATACATACGGACGAACATAGGACCTCCTTCTTTTTTGAAGTCAGTCCAAAATAGAAATATTGAACATCAACCTATACATTAGTTTGATCTAAAGGAAAAGCACTCGTGTTATAGAAATCAGAAACAATGACGGATTCGCAGCACCCAGACCCAAGAAAATATAGTAAAGTACGTTTGCTTCTTTGACTCGATTGGAAATCGAACCCGGGACCTCAGAGATTGTAATAACATTAAAAACTGTTTTGTTTTTTGAATATACTCCATACATTGTCAATTATCATCGATTTATGGTCATAGATTGAATCGAGCACCTAAAAAAATTTTGTCGAATTTGATGTTGCTCCCATTTTGTATAAGTTGTGCTTATCACGTGATTTTAAAGAATTTCCTATCATTGGTCACCATGTATAATACAATAACTTACGAGTAACTAAACAGTATTTATTTTTGTTTTATGTTTTCATATCCGTCTTAGAAACAAAACAAGGTTACTAAACTAATACTTCTCAGTATTTCTTATATACAGGATGATTTTTGGGTCGTGATCCCAACCTTTTTTTATTGACTCAGTAAACGATTGCGATGCTACCTGTATATATTTCAATTGAAACAGAGATGATTAGTAATTTACGTGTTTTAATTAAAAAAAGGTTTAGCAACTTAAAATGCGTGGTCACCCTACTTACTACTTACTGCGACGATTGATAAATACATGCACTTGACATAAGAATTCTTGGGAAACAGTAGGAACAATGATTTCAAATCATCGCATTTTAATTTTAATTTTTTCTGTATTAACTAAATAAGTCGCAGGAATGCTTTTAGTCCTAACCTATCGTGATGCTTAGGCGAAAGTGAGTAAAATGCTTCTTTCTTGCTCCACGATCCCTTAATCATCCTGTATTTCAGATGAGTTACCGCACGTACCAGCTCAAACAAAACTCAGAAAGGAACTTAGTGTTCAAACTAGAGAAAGTGTCTTGCACCAACCCGATGACATTTCGGTTGGTTCAGATGATACAGGTTAACCTGACGAAGGATTGCTATCTTTTACCTGTAAGTTAGAAAACTCTTTTTATTTCAATGCCTGATTTATACTCGTATTCGACAAGCAACAATTCTTGCCCATCATTCACTCACTTTCACATTCACGTTTATCATATCACACACACACACACACACACACACACACACACACACACACACACGCACGCACACACACGCACACACACACACACACACACACACACACACACACGCAGCACGCACACCACACACACACACACACACACACACACACACACACACACACACACACACACACACACACGAACACACACACGTACGCACACACGCACGCACGCACACACAAACGCACGCACGCACACAGTGTGTGTCGTACATACACACTAAAGCACATGTAACATGCTGCAGTCATACTTTGTACTATGTTTATATTTTACTATGAATAATTATTTAACTTTACTTTTCAGGGAAACTACGGTTTTCAAAATCTGAGTATAGAAAAACTATCCTGGGTTTTGACTAAGACCGCCACGGTTCCGGGAAAGTAAGTTATATCTCGAATACGAATCTTATTGTTTTTAAGCATAATTAGAAGAATAAATAGAAATAGAAAAACTTCTATTTGACTCACACATAAGGCACAATATTCCAAAACATAAATTAAACAACCATAAAAAGAGTGTCATAAAACTTCTTTATACAGGGTTACATTGCAAAGTAGTACCAAATTTTCAGGGACCACTCTGAATCAGTAAATAAATTGATCTAACACATTTAAAAAAAAATGTTATTATTACAATCCACTGTTAAAAGATGGTACCCGTGGATAATATTGTCTCATTCATAAAAAATATGCACGCAATATCTTTGTGCAACCTAGAACTGCAAAGTTCAATGCAATAATAGTCACAATGGCGCGCGACAACAAACCTTAGCCCTTTCGATGTACATTTCTAACAGCAGGAGCGCTTGCGCAAACCAGAGGTTCAAATTGCCGACAAATACCGTATGCAGTGCAACTCCTAATCTTATTTTTAAAATTTGACACTACTTTGCAATGTAACCCTGTATGTTAGTATTTTAATATGGAATAATGAGATCCGTAATTAACACCCGTACATTTTGATTTTCAGATACATCTACCAGCTTGAATTCGACGATCTGAAAGGAGTTTTGTCTTGTTTCGATTTCGTTTGCGATTTAATCAAAAATCCTTAACTTAGTAGACATAAAAAAGTGTTTAAGTAATTGCAAATCAGCTGAAGAGCTATTGAAGAGGAATAGAGGAGTTAGAGTCCATGAAATTCCATGCAAATGAGACTTAAGACCTCACCGATTAGGTACGAGGTTTTCATTTATCAATGAACTATTTCAGAAGAAATCTTTTATTTGAACACAAAGTATTTACAAACTCAGAAAACTAACTTAGCCCGGAAATAGAAAAAAAAACCCAAATTGAATAACAAATGAATAAAAATACCTAAGCTATTTGCACAAAATATAGTATTTTATTTTACATCCTAAATACAATATCCAACTGGACCATAACTATGAACCCTTAAAACAATCTCAAAGTTGTCAAATCTGTCAATTTTGATACGTCATTTCATACAAAATTTGACAGAAATGATAATGTTTGACAGATTTGAGATTTAATTGAAGATAAATAACACTTGAAAAAAATCATCGACCTCAGGTGGGACTCGAACCCACGTCCCATCGCATTCCGGGCGAGTGCTTTGACCACTAAGCTACCGAGGACGTCACGTGACAAGATGAAATTCCTCAAGTGTTTTTTCTCGCTGTCAAAGCCAGCGTATTCTGATCAATGTTGTAGCTATATGTATAGCTGAATAGTATACTACCGTCAACACCCTATAGAAATATTTTTACAAATATTTGACTATTGGTTAAGATCAGAAATGCTTAAACATTGTAAATTTTTGTTTTTAGCAATTCCATGCAAGGTTTAATTGAAGATAAATAACACTTGAAAAAAAAAATCATCGACCTCAGGTGGGACTCGAACCCACGTCCCATCGCATTCCGGGCGAGTGCTTTGACCACTAAGCTACCGAGGACGTCACGTGACAAGATGAAATTCCTCAAGTGTTTTTTCTCGCTGTCAAAGCCAGCGTATTCTGATCAAAGCAAAGTCTGTTCTGGTCAAAGCACTCGCCCGGAATGCGATGGGACGTGGGTTCGAGTCCCACCTGAGGTCGATGATTTTTTTTTTCAAGTGTTATTTATCTTCAATTAAACCTTGCATGGAATTGCTAAAAACAAAAATTTACAATGTTTAAGCATTTCTGATCTTAACCAATAGTCAAATATTTGTAAAAATATTTCTATAGGGTGTTGACGGTAGTATACTATTCAGCTATACATATAGCTACAACATTGATCAGAATATTTTATTTATTTCATTTGACAGCGAGAAAAAACACTTGAGGAATTTCATCTTGTCACGTGACGTCCTCGGTAGCTTAGTGGTCAAAGCACTCGCCCGGAATGCGATGGGACGTGGGTTCGAGTCCCACCTGAGGTCGATGATTTTTTTCAAGTGTTATTTATCTTCAATTAAACCTTGCATGGAATTGCTAAAAACAAAAATTTACAAGACGTGAGATTGTTTTAAGAGTTCGTGGTTACCGCCCAGAGCTCGCTGTCTAGGGGAAAGATGCCTAAAAGGTTTGCCACGCAATTTTTTTAACGTATCATGGTTTTTAAGTTGTGAGTTAAGTACAAAGCGATTGCGATTTGTAAGCGATTGTAAGTGGATTAGTGACTATTCAATCATACCTATATAATTAAGAATTAAACGAACTTACCTTGTGAAGTTCGATTCTAATTATACGAGTACCACGAACGAAGATGATTACAAGTTTACATGCAGCAGTACGTAGTATGGTGCCGTCCTTATCACACTTTTTAAAGCAACTAAAAGAAAAAAACTATTTCTGTCTCACTCCCTCCCACTCCACCCGGTCTACGGTAGCACTAGACGCCATTAATTTTAGAGTTAACTGAAATCAAATTTTTTGTAATTATTGAGAGGGGTTAGGTAAATGAGCCTGGGTTGGGTGGGAGTAGGTAATCATCTTCGTTCGTGGTACTCGTATAATTAGAATAAAACTTCACAAGGTAAGTTCGTTTAATTCTTAATTATACTTCGTACCTCTTCCGAAGATGATTACAAGTTTACATGCAGATGTTTAGAGTTTCAAACAAATTTGATGAGACCAATATGCATTTAAAAATAGAAAGAAAAAAAAAATACAACTTTGGCTGAATACTTATAATATTATCTCATTTCCTCAATGGAAATAACAACAGACAGTATAAAGTATTTTCCATAAAAATTGGTAACAAAGAAAAAATTATAATAATAATAAAATTAATTAAAGATTATATATTAAACAAAGAGTTCGCAAAATCATTACTGGTAGCAGTTGCTACGTTTACATCTCGGTTGTAATACTTAAGGAACACATTGGATGTGTCGCTCCAGCCTGCGGCCCTACGAACCACCTGCAGGCTGACTCCAGCGCGGCGCGCGGCCGACGTGGCGGCGTGCCGCGTGCTGTGAGCGCCAAATATATTTGTGTCTATACCACTTTTATGCAGGGTAGTCTTAACGCAGTGCGAAAGTGTTTGCGGCCCTACATTATTATGAGGTTTTCTGAAGCTAATAAATAAATTTCCTGATGTATTATTATTTCGAATATTTAAAGTTTTATTTATGTATGATTGTAACGATAAGGCCGGACAGATTTTTGGATTTTCTAGAATAAAGGGAAGCCTTATTAGTGGTTGATAGGCTCCAGGCCGGGAAGTTTTTATTAAATCAACAATTTTTATTATGATATAATCGCTTTCGACAACAATGTTTTCAATTTTGATCAGACTTAATGTTTGCATTCGCTGAGCGGATGCAATGGCAAGTAAAGTTATGGTTTTTAGAGACAAATCACGAAGGTTAATGTTTTCATAGGGATAGAACCGACTTAAATAATTAAGCACGATGATTGGGTCCCATGTAATGTCGTACTTAGGTGCAGGTGGTTTTAATTTAAAAACACCCTTTAAGAGTCTAGTAATCATGACATGGGAAGTAACTGTTGGATCTAGTAGGAGTGACAAAGCTGATTTGATGGTATTTAGTGTACTATAGCTAGCACCGGACTCAAAATTTTCTGTTAAGAATTGAATCACCTGCGACACGTTAGCTTCGCAATAATTGTAATGATTACTTTGACAGAAATCCCACCATTTTCTTAATGATGAATTATATTGATTTAAAGTATTTTCAGCGAAAGATGCCATTAGTAAATTTAATGAAGCTGATGGAGCCCCTCGCTTCATGAGCGTCTGCCGGATAATTTCGACGCCACCAGGGAAAGGTCTGCATGGAGAGGATGAACTTGCCTGAAAGGAGAATGGAGTAATGACTTGCTGGGCTGAAATATGATCTCTCGTGAAACCACCATTTTTTGGTACATTGGGTACCACGGCTGGGATGGCCAGTATGGTACGACGACAATGCCTATCGCTTTATCAGATTTAATTTTTTGGAGAACCTTTGTAACTAAACAAAATGGGGGAAACGCATAAAAATCTAAATTTTCCCAGCTAAAAGTGAATGAATCAACTATTTCGGACTCAGGGTCAAGTTTCCAAGACGCGAACCTTGCACATTTATGATTTTGTACACTAGCAAAGAGATCAAACTGCGGCTTGCCCAAGGATTTTACTATTTCATTAAACGCAAAGTCAGCCAGTTCCCATTCAGTATCAATTTTTAATTGCCTAGATGCAAGGTCAGCCTCGGTGTTATCAGCTGATTTAATATATGATGCAAAGATATATAAGTTACGATCTTCACACCACTGCCAAATTTCACGAGATAAATCATTGAGGTGTGTGTGAAGCGTACACCACCCATCCGGTTGATGTATGCTAAGGCTGTACTATTATCAATTCGAAGAAGGATATTACAATTGCGTAAATGTGCTGCGAATGTCTTCAACGCATAAAAAGATGCTTTTAATTCTAAATAATTGATATGTTTTGCTAAGTCAGATGTATTCCAGTTACCCCCAGCTGTGTTACCATCACAGGCAGCACCCCATCCAGTACTGGAAGCGTCACTGAATATGAGCTTATCGTATTTGTCTTGTCTAACTGGATGAAAACTTTGTTCGATGTTAGATACCCACCATTTAAAATCGTGATGCAAGTAACTGTCGATATACATTTTTTTATTATAATTTTCTGAAGTACCCAATGCCAAGTATTTCTCCCTTTCAAATAATTTCGTGTAAATCCACCCATAGCTAACCGCTGGGCAAGCTGAAGTTAATAGACCGATAAATTCTGAAAATTGTCTTATTGTGCAATTTTTTATCTTAAGAAAATGTTGTGCTTTTTCCTTAATACGCATTTTTTTATCTTGTGGTAAAGACAAGGTCATATCACTCTTATCAAAAATAAATCCCAAAAATTTGCACGATCTACTGGGTGCAATTTGGCTTTTGCTCATATTTATTATAAATCCTAAAGATTCTAAAAGGGTTATGGTAGTGTTGACATTGTGAACGCATTGTTCAAAAGATGACCCAATACAGCAAAAGTCATCTAAATAATTTACAGACATATGACCAGCAGAGCGAAGTTTATATAGTATTGGTTTAAGTAATTTCGTAAAAACGAATGGTGCAGTACATAAACCAAACGGGAGGACGTTAAATTCAAAAATATTTGAACGCCATTGGAATCTTAACTTTTTACGATCCTCAATATCAATATTCACCAAAAAATAAGCATCCTGTACATCTATTGTAGCCATATAGTCATTGTGTTCTATGAGTTTCAAAACCGTACGGTAATCCTCCATTTTGAAATGCTGGACGTCTATGAACTTATTCAAACCTTTTAGGTTTAATATGAACCTATGGTTACCATTCGGTTTTGGAACTGTAAAAATAGGTGAAATGTATTGTCCTTCACATGATATACAGGCTGAGATAAATTTAGACTCTAATAAATCCGAAACACAGTTGTCTATGATGTTTGCTTCTGTATCAGAACAACACCTATTCTGGGGTATTTTATGTTGTACAGGATTATCTTTAAATGGAATTTTATAGCCATTGATCCATGATAAAATAATAGGGTCATTTGTAATACCAGCCCATTGCTGATAAAAATATTTTAATCTACCAGCAACAGGAATAAGTACCTGTGGATCCGGAGTCAATTCCTCCTCCCCCGATGACGTTGCGTGTTCCTCGAGCTGTAATTGCGACGGTCGCGCGCTGGAGCCGCTGGAGCCGCCGGCCTCCTGGGTGGTAAGGGGTTCGCTCGCGGCTCGGCGGCTGGTGCTTGCGGCACCCCCCTGGCGTTTAAAGTCCCACGACGAACTACAGATATTTGTCCGCTGATGGCCGGTTTAGGCTTTGTTCGATTATCTGTGGTTGTCGGCCGAAGTTCCATTCCGGACTTTGAAATTGCCTTCGAAGATTTCAAATGTTCCGCAAGGTCAGACCCGAATAGAAAGTCATCTATCTTTGTATTTTTAATAGTGTCTCTTGTTTCCTTGTTCAATGTATTAATAATAGCGTATCGCCTCGATTGAGATTCTTTATAGTGATAGTCACACAGTAGACGACCAGCGTCACTTAGTAATTTAATTATTTCCTGTGAGGTATCATCTTTACTTTTTAGTAAGGTCAAATTCAGGGCTTTACCCAAGGCTGACAATGAGCTGGCCAATTGGTTTTGCTTTGTTTGTGAATAAGAATCTTTCTTGTTATTTATTTCTGTTAAAGCAGCTTTTATTTCTAAATTAAGCTTAGGAGCTTTCATATTCGGGCAATTTTCTGGAGGTAGATATGTTTTTAGTAACTCTGATCTGTTTTCTTTGGATAAGCCATTTAATAAAATATGTTGCCACCTCGAAGCCACATCTTTGTGTAGGTTATCCCCAAAAGGCTTTTCTGTGGAAGTATCATCGCCTAACATGCTTAAGATGTCTTGATTTAATTCCGGACATTCCTCAACCGTTACAGAACATTCCGGTTGGGACTGGTTATCTGCTTGGTTTTCATCTGAAAAGATGTATTTAAATAAAAATCTATCCATAAAGGATGATAGCTAAATGGCATTGTTATAATGTAAAAATGTTACGTATCCATATAGGATACATAGTAACGCTCAAACGCGGTATACGCGGAGCTATAGGTAGGTAGTGCTCAACACGATATACGTGTAGCAAGTTAAAAAACTCGACCCGGTTTACGGGGAGTAACAAGGAAAAAATAAGTACTCAACACGATTTACGTGGAGTTAAATTGTTAAAAATCATTAAAATTTGCAATAACTTTAGTATTTTGAAGTATCAATAAGCTAAAGTGTAACGATAAAGGTATTTAAAGCATTTGGCGTTAAATATGTATAAAGCGCATAGTAACAAAAGCCATCGGCGACGTGTCGGCGCCAGTATGCCGATATGATGCGCGAGTGCGAAACAATACATACAAAAAAAGCAATGTTTTACTTACCACACGTTATTTCTAATTCGTTATCTGCTGACTGCACTGAACGTGATGAGTCATCATGTAACACTTCACTTTCTGAACTGGATGAAATTTTACGACGACGTTTTAATCGTTTTTCTAGTTTACGAATTTTTTTCCTTATACTATCGTAGTCTTCGTCTCGCGATCTTTTCTTTCCACCCATTTTGACACGAACGTGTGACTCGGACGACACAAAATCACGTAATGGCGTCTAGTGCTACCGTAGACCGGGTGGAGTGGGAGGGAGTGAGACAGAAATAGTTTTTTTCTTTTTGTTGCTTTAAAAAGTGTGATAAGGACGGCACCATACTACGTACTGCTGCATGTAAACTTGTAATCATCTTCGGAAGAGGTACGAAGTATAATGACATTTATCACGAGCATCTCCGTGCTTCGGAAGGCATGTCAAAAGTTTGGTCCCGGCTGATGTGGAGTATGGCCCAAACCACCTCATATAGTTGAGCTGAGGCCTGTGCCCTGCAGTGGGACGTACAAAGGTACATTACTTTTCTTACTAAATATTACCAAAAGACTCTTTAAAAGCTACCTTCTTATCCCTTTTTCAGCCTTAGGGTTATTTTTGTAACACTCTGTATCGAAATAGGTCTGTGGCCGTACATTTTCTCTATCTCTAAGCAACATACTTAAGCGCTGATATTTACACCTGGCGCGGTTATCACTGATGCTAATAAATCGTTAACCGACTGCGCAGAGGATGTTAATTTAGCCGAATTTATTGGAGTCCGATCGCGTATATATTTAGACCGGGAGCTGCACAGAAAAGTGGTCTGATTTACGAGATGCGGTCTCCTTACCGGGTGTAGTCCGGGAGGGAGGACATAAATTGTGGCTTATTTTGTTTTGGTGTTGTTTTGGGCATTATTCATGTTTCAATATTTGTCACGAGACCTTAATATGGATTCATACGAATGTTGATGTTTTTTTTTAAAGCTCTACGACTTTTCGGTAATGTCTTATTAATGCTTTTGTAAATTACTTTCAAGAATTAAAGATAAAGAAGCCATAGGCTCATATCAGATATGGTTAATTAGTTAGTTGTCATATAATTATGTAAAGAAAACTAAATTGAATTGGAGATTTCGTAAGAGTACAAGTGCAGTTAAACATACCCTTTTCAAAGCATACTGCACGTTTCTCTACTCTGGCAGTCTGTGGGTCAGATACACTCAGAAATCGTACAACGCTCTGCGAGTTCAGTTTATCAATGCTTTCAGGATATTTTTGGGGCTGTCTCGTTACTGTAGCGCGTCTAGGATGTTCTCGGGGGCACGTACAGATTGCTTTGCGGCTATCGTGCGAAAGAAATGCGTATAGCTGATGTTCAGGGGTGCGGAGTGAGGAGTGGCACTAACTAAACTAAAATGTTTCGTACCAACTAAAAATGTAATGTGACAATGTGCAATACATTATTTGAATTTATACTACGAGTAACAAAATCACTGATGATTTTGGTGCTCAATTTCTTGTTTGGGACCAACAAACGGAATCACAAACAAGATTTCTCTATTAAAAATCGTACTTAATAGCTGATTGGACATTTAGTATAGAGATGAAGTTTAACCCCATTTTCAGGAATAAAATTGGCTTTATGGTTTTTGTTGTTATATAAGTCGTGTTTATTTATTCAAATATATATTTTTTTTACATCTTAATATATAAATGAAAGTCGTGTTTGTTCCAACACTTATAACAAGAGAACAGCTGGACCGATTTTCACGGTTTGTGATTTGTTGGATTTGTCTCCGTCCCGAATAGCAGAATAAATAATAAAAACATGAGAAAAGCTGACGAAAAAAAAAAGTTAGGAGGTACGAAGTTCGCCGGGCCAGCTAGTTTTTAATAAATGTATGCTGGAAAAGAGACCTCTGGAAAAATGTATTTATGCAATAAGTACCATTAAACATAAAGATGCTTAATTTTAAGACCATGATATTAAAATTGGTGTATGTCTTAGGCATATTTGTATTTTTATTTGTGCACTAGCTAGGAACATTTACACAGCCCATTTAAATCCTACTAGGTACACATTTAAGGACCTAGCTCCCGGACTACAGTTCCAGACAATCCTAGAGCCGGTTACGACCAGTTTTATCCGGCTTGTCGCTTCTTCAGACCAAAATGGCGGCATAATTTAGTTCCCGCGGTCGTCGCCACAATTCGATTTTAGTTTCTTAACGTCTGAAACTCTGGCTTTGTGTTGCTATGCGGTTTTGTTTAATCTTTAGTGGTTTGAATTTGATAGTTTTATTAAATCTATACGGGCTAAAGTTTCGTTATTATTATAACCAATATGTATTTGTATTGCTTAGGTAGAACAATGATTTTAAAGTACGAACCTTATAATTGTAAATATTTACATGTCATCTTAAGTATGGCGAGACATGCCGGAATACTAAATTTTATAAAATATCATCTCAATACCATGTTTCATGTGAATAAATTAATTTGAATATGAATTTAAAACCACGTCATTAGCTGCTAATATGCAATAAAGTTTACTATGGGATCAACATCTAAATCATCATCATCATTTCAGCCACAGGATGGCAACTACTAGACATAGGCCTTCCCCAGTGACTTCCAGATTGGTCGGTGGGAAGCGGCCTGCATCCAGCGGCTTCCCTCAACCTTTACCAGGTCGTCTCCACCTAGAGGGCTATAATGGCAGTGGGCGGGGCACATAGCACGTAGAACTGACGGCCGATGGGGCAGAATGGTTCTGGAATGGAGGCCACGTACCGGCAAGCGCAGCGTGGGACGTCCACGTAAAATGATTTGTAGTTCTATACAAAAATAATGCGTTAAGTACTTACAAGTATTATCTATTACTAAGACTTCGTTATCTATCTGTCTGTTTGTCCGTCTGTCACCAGGCTGTATCTCATGAACCGGGATAGTAAGACAGTTGAAATTTTCACAGATAATGTAAAAAACAGAATTAGATAAATATTTAAGGGAGCTCCCATACAACAGACATGTTTTTTTTGCCATATTTCGATAGTGGTACTGAACTCTTCGTGCGCGAGTCAGACTCGCAATTGGCCGGTTTTCACCTTAAACGCAAAGCCGTAAATTCAATTCCCGGATCCGATCAATTCAGAAATCGAACATGTCTAGACGGACTTGATTCAGAGTGATTTTAAACCGACTTTAAAAAAGGAGGAGGTTCTCAATTCGTCCTAATGTTGTTTTTTATTAACTGTCTAGGACAATAATGTAAATTACCTTATATGTGATCATTATGTTTGGTGTTTTGTTTGGCGTAGGTATATTTATTTATTTATGAAGCATCTTCTTCTTCTAAGAGTGCCTCTCCAACTAGTGAAGGTCAGCTACTAGTATTGCAAAGTGTTGACGGTCTCTTGCCAAGTTGAGAAGTCTACACGCATTTCCAACTCCTGTCTATTCTTTGATGTTATCCATTCATGCCATCCTCTTTCTACCAACCTTCTTGCTTCAAATCAAATCAAATCCTCCCTCGAACTTTCCCATTATTATGACTTGTGGCAGGTGATATTTGTCATCAATCTTTTACGATTTCGATTTTCTGCCGTTCTAAAAGTTGTTTGATGTCGGCAAATAATAATGTAGTTTTATGGAGTGTTTTATTCTTTTGAATACCCTCTATCCACCTTTTACTAAAATTATTTTCCTTAAAGATGAAATAAAATGTAAATTGCAAATTGATATAAGAGTCCCGAGAGACTCGTATTTGCTATTATCTATTCATTCCATAAGTTATAAAAACCGTTTTTAATTAATAAGCTAGCTATTATTTCAATTCAAAATATCAACGACAAATGTATAGAAGCAAAACTGTAAAATAAATATTTTGAAAGTTCAGTAGTTACTAAACGCAGGTCATATATATTAAAACCTTTGATTACATATGTCTAGATTCCCTGTTCGAGTGTCATAAACGTCAAAAAATGTATACGCCAACTGTTGGCGCCAAAGTTTGTTTCGCCCGCTCAGTAGCGCGCTTGTTACCATAGCAACCCATAATTGTTACCATAGTAACCATAGTTGTTACTCACTCAAATCTGGCCTGTTCTTTTGGTGACAATTGCAGCACCACACTCTATCGAGACATGTTTATAATCAAAGATTAAAACTAGATGTGCTCGCAATTTTGTTTGCGTGGACTACAGGATGTTCGGTATGTGTTATATCAAACAACGATGAGGAGGATCTTTTTTTTTGTTTGAAAGAGTATACTCCCGAGGCGGTTCCATTTTCACCAAGTTAGGATCTGATGGAGGAATTACACGGAAATCAAAGAAAATTCTCAAAAAATATAGGCACATTAGAGTGTGTTTGTCAACTTTAAATAACTTATTCAGATGTTTGCGTCTGTCAGTTATCATATCATACTGCTGAGCTGAAGATGAAATTTAAGTCACAAAAATCCTTACAGACGTCTACAGACAATATTTTGCAGTGTATTGGGCAGACGTGGCGCTTACGAGGTACTGACAGCAATTTTATTTATTAGGGGTGTAAACCAACACACCCAGAAACGAGAAAAAAAAAATAAGTTTATCAAAGTGACTTAATTAATTAATTAACTAATTAATGTTTATTTAGGCAAATAACACCCGTACATATTGACAAATCACAATATAAATTAAATTTCAGTCATTAAATTATAAAATACAATTTCATAAGAATCAGTATTGAATATAAATAATATAAATGTCACTGGAATTAAATATTAATACATTTGGCCAAAAAGTAATTAAAAATAAATAAATGTCGTAAATTAAAATTAAATGTCAACTGGTAAACAATGCTAATAAATTCTTTTTGGCATAGGCACACTAGTATGCCTTTTACAACAATGCCGAATATTACACGAGTCCAGTCTTGCAGCTATCATCGCCAGGACGGTGTTGGAGCTGGCCCAAACTCTGCGTACCAATGATGCAACCCTTTTGCGCATAGTTGCGTGGAAGCAGTCGACGCGAGCTTCCGCAAACATACCCGAGGCACTGCAGAATCGGGGCAACCCCATCACCGCCCTGAACGCATTGTTGAACTGGACGCGGACTTAATTTTGAACGAATTTGTGATTGCGATACATGAATGGTAGGCTTACTTTTAACTGGACCTCACTTCTTTTAAACATCTTTTAGCGACCTCTATCTAACCGACCTAATGATGAGAATAGTTTCTTAATGATATTTTTTTGTAAAGGGCTTACCACTAAACGTTAATAAAATATTCATCGTTTCATATAAACTAAATACCGACTTCAAAATTAAACTAAAACGCAAGCAAATTGTATTGACTAACTAAAACATACCTAATCAGTACTATTTGGAGTCGGTGCGAATAATACATTTTAACACTACATGACTGGCACTGACTTATAAAATAACTGATTAGTCTTAGTAAAAGGCTCTTTCCTTAATAAATAGTGCTTCTCGCAGTCCACAGCGTTGCTTGATATGGCAATAGTATGGCAATCATCCTGAAGTCCACGCAAACGAAGTTGCGGGCACAGCTAGTTTATAATATAAGTTAACTTTTTTAGTTTGCTTTTCAGGATACTTGTGACAAGTTTTACTAAAAAAATGTAAATTAAAAATTAAAAAACTAAATTATTTCCACAATCACACCAATTATCTAGCCCCAATCTAAGCGTAGTTTGTACCATTGCGAGTAGTTAACGGATAAACATACTTATATACGTCTATAAACATCCATGACTTGGGTACAAATGCTCGTGTTCATCACACTTACATTTGCCTCTCGCGGAATTCGAAATCGCAACCTCCTGGCATAGTAGTCCGGAGCGCGAACCACTACACCAGACGGTCGTCAAATGTTTTCAAATTGGTAAGTTCAGTGATTTATTATATTAAAACTGCCAGCCGCGATGTTTCTATGTTATCGTTCGTTCACCGTAATGTTGGTGTTTTTTCTTCTAAGTCCAAGGGCAGAGGTCACTAAAGTTTCCATTTTGTTTGCTCTAGACTTTTAAGGGTCTGGCACCAAGGACAAAAGATTCATAAAAAAACTAGCTAAAGTATTTCATATTTTAGTTATTTGGTTATGTATACAGGGTGTACAAAAGAATGGGACACTCCTTAAAACCACGTGATCAGCATTTTTTTAGGTGTCCCATACGAACGTACTCGAGTACCTACCTCGATGATAATGTATGGAGCATCCGAAAATTATATTACGATTTCGATGTTGCTACCATAGGAAAAGTTGTTGTATATGACCAGCTGATCACGTGGTTTTTAAGAGTGTCCCATTCTTTTGTAAACCCTGTATATAAATAATAGGTTTTGATTACCTACACGACAATCAGCCAACTTACGGACTGCATAGATTAAGGGCCTGTTTCACATATGCAGATAAAGTGACAAAAGTCTGTCAAACAGATATCTCCTAGCCTAGCCTGCTTTTGGGAAATTTTTAACTAGTACTGAGAAGAAGCAGCGCAAGAAAATTCGCTGATCCTGACATGCGCAAAAATGACATGTGGGGACCCACATGTCATAAAGACAGTTTTTAAGACCTACATGCGCACATGCGCAGGATTAGCGAGTTAAATCCAGAACTATCCACTAACACGGTATTGAACATCATTCTTAGCTGTCAGTTTGTATGATGATGACAGAGACAGAATGATGTCTTAATCTCGTACTAAACTAATCCAGTTATGCGCAAGCCCACCTAAGAGGTTAACCGTACTTATTAAGCGTTACGAGTATTACTAGAACTCAGAAACAACGGTAGGAATTACAACACCCAGACAAATAGAAAGTTCATTTTCTACATTAAACCGACCGGGAATCGAACTCTGGACCTCAAAGTTGGCAATGACAAGACCTCTCGGCTGAAAATGGATGTCTCATACTAACTTCTTACACTGGGTTCCTATATTGTACTATGCGTAAGTGTACATCAGCAACTGATCGTATTGGTGTCAAAAGTAACGAGCCGTTATAGTCGTTCCTATAAAATTTGACGAAGCGTCATTTATAGGAACGCTTTTGAGTATGTCAAGTTGACAATTCCTACCATCCGTTAGCAAAACCAAACGTTTCTCGGATATAGGAACCGGGCTTTAGTCACGTGATATTCTTTGTATGGAGAATCGTTCCTTTTTCTTGGTCTTACACTAAAGTAGTCATATTTATGCACCACATTAGCCTTTAAGAGGTTATCCATATTTAAATTAAAATGTTTATTTGCTTTTGAACAGGGTGCACAGAAGATTTACAATGATGAATATTATTATCGCCTATCCAGCCATTAACAAAAGCATGCAATTACAAATACAATTATTTTAAAAATACAGAATTTCTTACTCAAGTATACACCGAGAAATTTAGTGGTTGTTTTTCCGCAGTAAAATGATTCTATCTTAGTAGTACAATAGATTAATGAAGTTTTTTTTCTTTAATTTAAATCGCCTGTACGTTGAGCGTGCGATGAGTGTGCGATAAGCGATGAGTTTATGCTGTATTACTTTGTGCGGGAGCTTCTTTTACTTAAAACATTTATTTTATGCGTATAGCAGTACCCAAATACGTCACATCCCGTAAAAATAAAATATCGTTCCTTACCCTTTCTACTTGATGATTATTTTTTTTGGACAAAAACAAAAAAAGCACACATGGGTCGATAGTACTACTAAAGGTAAATCGTTCTGCCGCGGGAAAACAACCACAAAGATTTCTAGGTGTATAATATATTATATTTAACATCGATGAATTACTGATTGCTGACTCTCCTTGTAATTCATAAATTTAAGAGAATAAAATGATTGCTCGACAAGCCATTTTTGGAACGTGATTTTAAATTGATTTAAGGACAAGTCTTTCGTATCTTGAGGAATATTATTATAAATTAATATACACATGCAGAAACAGTTTTTTTGCATACGAGCACTTTTTTAAAATAAAATCAAGGACTAGTCTATTGAAATTTCGAGTGTTCCGGGGATATAGATCTTTGGTCTGTTTAAAATGGATAGGGTTCTGTTTAACATGGTAGTAATTTCTTAGTCACGGATATTCTTAGTTATGGAGAATCTTTTCTTTATCTTGTCTTACACTAAAGTAGTCATATTTAAGCACCATATTAGCCTTTAGTGGCCTTATTACAAAAAAGATAGACTAGGTTTAAACCATGTCTTAAAAATAACCATCCAATTTAAAATGTTGACACATCAGACATATCTCATAATAATGACCCATATTTAAAATTGGTTGGCTAATCTTAAGACATGGTTTAAACCTAGTCTATCTTTTTTGTAATGGGGCCGTAGAGGTTTTCCATATTTAAATAAATAAATAAATATTGGACAACATCACATACATTGCTCTGATCCTATGGTAAGTAGCTAAAGCACTTGTGTTATAGAAATCAGAAACAACGACGGTACCACAACACCCAGACCCGAGACAATATAGAAAAAATCGTTTCCTACATTGACCCGACCGGGGATCGAACCCGGAACCTCAGAGATGGCGACACCATATTAGTCCGGCGTGCTCGCCTCTCGGCTACGGAGGTATATTTAGCATTACATTTATTAACTAAGAGCCATTGAAGTGTGATCAGCGCAATCGGATCGAAACGAACTCCAGCGAGCGTTGGCGCAGATACACGTGATAATTGTTCCTCTCATCCGGCGCAGAATTTAATAATGTGACGGTACACTCCGACTCATTAATGCAGTAGTTTTGCTGAACTATCGAAAGGTTTACTATCGAAAAAAGCTACAATAAATTCAAATAAAATCATTTATTTGCTTCACATGTATGGTTAACAGGTGGTAAACATTTGTCGATCGATCGACTAAAACAAGTGCTTTAGGTAAATAATAAATAAATAAATTGTTTCCACAATCACACTAATTATCTAGCCCCAAACTAAGCAAAGCTTGTACTATGGCGACAAGATAACGGATAAACAAACATACTTAAATACGTTTATAAACATCCATGACTTAGGTGCAAATGCTCGTGTTCATCACACTAACATTTGCCCCTCGCGGGATCCGAACCCGCAACCGCCAGGCATTGTAGTCCGGAGCGCGAACCACTACACCAGACGGTCGTCAAGGTCGTTTAGGTATGTGATGTTATCCGGTATTAATTTATTTAAATGTCATTATAATCATCATTTCAACCAAAAGACGTCCACTGATAAACATCCAATGAGTAGTGTAAAATTGGGGTATCTGGATCAAAAGCACTCCACACGCCTAGTTTTCACCTTTCTTTCGAGTACTTTTGATCCAGATACCCCAATTTTACACTACTCCAATGAATACAGATTGGCCGATTACAACCGGCTTGCGGATACAAAAGTCGCTGGATAGCGACTTCCTGCAACCATAATATACCCAAGTCGCCTGTCCACCACGTCTTACCACGTGCTACTGTCAAAACCTAACTTCTAGGGGCGACCTCATAAGTATCGCGAAAAACGGCTTAACGTTTTTTTTTACAACGTTAAAGTTTTATTTACAACGTTACCCGTTTTAAATTTAAAAGTTAACGTTTACCATTTAATTAAAAACGTGTTACCCGTCTAAGGCTTGTCTCCCTGCCCTGCCTTTCAAAATAGTTTCAACGTACGTCCACGCACGGGCATTGTACCACAGACCTAAACGACGAGCGGCGAACGGCAGCGAACAACAGCGAGCAATGTTAGGTTCGCGAGCGAACACCGATGCGTCTAACACTCACTACTCATTGTAAATTTTTGTTTTTAGCAATTCCATGCAAGGTTTAAATGAAGATAAATAACACTTGAAAAAAAAAATCATCGACCTCAGGTGGGACTCGAACCCACGTCCCATCGCATACCGGGCGAGTGCTTTGACCACTAAGCTACCGAGGACGTCACGTGACAGGATGAAATTCCTCAAGTGTTTTTTTTTTCGCTGTCAAAGCCAGCGTATTCTGATCAATGTTGTAGCTATATGTATAGTATCTTAACCAATAGTCAAATATTTGTAATAATATTTCTATAGGGTGTTGACGGTAGTATACTACTCAGCTATACATATAGCTACAACATTGATCAGAATACGCTGGCTTTGACAGCGAGAAAAAAACACTTGAGGAATTTCATCCTGTCACGTCAAAGCACTTGCCCGGTATGCGATGGGACGTGGGTTCGAGTCCCACCTGAGGTCGATGATTTTTTTTCAAGTGTTATTTACTCACTACTCAATCTTCCAAGTGTGCAGTCACTGTATGTTGCTAATTGACCTTGAAATATACCTTTTAATTATACAGTTCGCTTTTCACTTAACATCTAAATTAACTCTACATCATCGGAGGAACCTAACAACGTGTGTGTCTGTAGAGGGATAGATCAAGTAAAAGACTAAACATTAAAACTACCAGACCAATAAAATGATGCAGATATTATTATTATAATATATTTTTCACGGTAGCTGTACCTCGAAACAAAATGAAACAGGAAAAAAGTTTTATTTTTGGACTACGTTGATTCTTTACGTTTTGATGGGTTTTTTGGCGCTATTTTTTATAATAATTGATGACCGTTTCATACGAAAATAATTTATTTTCGATAGTTTTTAAATGATAAATGTCAATTAGTTGTTTGGATATTTTGTTTGTGTACAGTTTCATTTTTTTTAATCCTATATGTATAGAATGTAGAGGAAGACTACAATTAATAGAACCCTATCCTAATTGCGTAGACATGTAATTTATTTTGGTTGACAACAATGCCGCCTTTATTTCTTCAGTGACGTACTAATACCAGGATTTATACCTAATGCTATGGGTATTTTAATGTATTTAAGTATGTTTATCCACTAGGATAGACATACTTAAATAACTAGGTAGTCCTATTTTTCATAAAAAACTATATAAGGTGTAGACTTATCAGTTAACTCTTTTCTAGGGGATGATACTACTGCTTAAATAGAACATTATTTTCCATGTGACCAACTTCAAAATCGCAAAACAAAACGCCATTTCCCCATACAAAACAGCAGACCAGCTGAGATCAGTTTTGTATAAAGATATGAAATATTTTTTTACGATTTCGAAGTTGGTCTCATACAAAAAGTTGTTTTATTTGAGCAGGAGAACCACCTCCTAGAAAAGAGTTAACTGATAAGTTTACACCTTATATATGCTTAGTTTGGCGCTAGATAATTAATTTAATTGTTGAAAGAATGTGTTTATTATTTTTATCCCTTCAGTCAACTGATATATCTCAAACATGTTTCTGTACATTGATATATTTTTATCTTTAAAAAAGCATAGTACCTACACATAACGAGGTAGATACTTAAAATTGAAATAATACTAATTCTCTTCAAACTTAAATACAATTCGAAGCTACATCCGTCTCAACTTCGCTCAAATCAAAATATAGCATATCTTATCCAATTTAAAATGTAAAATTCATACTTATTCATTGTACTTACTTAAGTTTCCGAGTCTCGGTTAAGTATAATATTTGAGTTTGCAAATTTGCGGTTTAATCCTATTACGATTGAACCTATTCTAGAGTTGGGTATCAAATACAATTTAAAGTAGGTAAAGTATATGTTTTAAGTCAAACTTTAGGGCATGACAGGCTTCACCTCAACTATGTGGCGGTTTGGGCCACACTCCACCACGCGGGCCTAGTGCGGATTGGTGGCAGTGGCGTGCATTGGTTTTAATTCAAGGTAGGCAGTAGATACTTAATAATGTCTTTTATTTATGAAAATCACTGGTTTTCATCAATAATACACATTTGTAAGTACCTACCTCATTTCATTTATCAGGTAGGCACTGCCTAATTGCCTATATGCACCGCACGCCCCTGATTGGTGGAGAGGTGTTATAAGACCAGTGACTAAACCTTACTGTCAGATGTAATAAAGCCGGCTTAAGGCTTCTAACTAGGCTTTATGACCTGACTACTTTTCTTAACCATAATATATTTCATAACGAGTCTTTATTATATTTATTTATTAAATTTCATCTGTCACATTTAAGGATTTTTTTACTAGGCAAGAAATGTTCTACTACATAAGCTGAAAGACTCTAACTCTATTAACTGGTCTATCTTAATCGTTACCTACAATTTATCTGAAAAGTTTATGAAACTACTCTTATCATGAATTAAAGATGAATGAAATCATGCCTTAAATGGATGTTAATTTCAAAAAGTGAGGACTAAATTTTCGGTTTTGGGTCAACATTACAAAAAAAAAACACACATTATAAATATGGGTAAAATTTATAGAATCAGGCGTTACTTTGCGGAAATCCATAACTTAATAATTATGAAAATAAAATTATTTTGCTTACAACTTCCGCTTAGTTACGCCGGCATAGGAACCCCAATTACACCACCTGTAACCCACAATATGAGGACAAACACAGGCACATGCAAAAAGCACCGCCCTCCCTCACTCAAATCGCTTCGACGACTACGAAGCGCAGCCAAGGCGACAACATCTCTCCTGATGATGCCACGTGAAGTGGCAAAACGCGCATCGAGGTTTTTATGTCGGTGTTGGGTACTAACTTTTGCATTCGTCTGTTTCGCATGCAATTTGAGGGAGGGAGGGCGGTGCTTTTTGCATGTGCCTGTGATTGTCCTCAGATTGTGGGTTACAGGTGGTGTACCTAATTAGGGTTCCTATGCCAGCGTAACTAAGCGGAAGTTGTAAGCAAAATAATTACATTTTCATAATTATTTATAAATATGGGTTATTATTACCGAGATATGTCTGATGTGTCAACATTTTAAATTGGTTGGTTATTCTTAAGACATGGTTAAAACCTTGTCTATATTTTTTTTAATAAGGCCATATACGTTTTACGTAGTATAATACTAACTCTGTACATAAATAAGTAATAGTATAATCAATTGCAGCGGCGGCAGATATTTTCGAAATACCTTTTATGTATAGCTTACAGAACAGCTCAAAGGCAGCAAATATAGTATTATTATTTTGAACCAATAAAATAAGATTTCAAGCGGATCCAATATAACTGATCGCGCCAAAATTTCAAAGCCCCATCCTCGCTGAAATGTGAGGAGCGTTGTCAAAAAAAAGAAAAATATTTTTTAATAATATTTTCTGATATTTTTGTTACAGAAACTAATACTTTAAATTGAATTTATCACTGCTCCTTAACCCTCTCTACTTCTCCTTTACTTGTAGGTCATTTGAAAGAGATCGATCTAGCGATAAATTGTTCAAATGTGCAGTTTTAAATTAGATAGTAAGCAGTAATAAATGCGCCATCTTTAAAAAAAACCGCACAAATAAAAACTATACACAAACTACAGTATTTAAAAAAAAAATGGGATCACTCACTGATAAGGGTGGAGGCCACGTTCGTGATACGTCCAGGTGGGCAGATGACTTGGAAAAGGTCGCAGAAAACCTAGACTAGATCAGTATTTGAGGTCCTGTAAAATTATTATGATAATCCACTTGAATCGCACTCAGCTGTCAAAGCGATGTTGACTGGCAAACATTATAAAGCCGATCACATAAACATTTTATTTTTTTAGATATTTATCTTATACATGTTATAGTCTTTAGTTTATGTGGGCTGGCCACATCTGTCGCAGAACCGATGAAAGGTGGAGTAAACGGGTTCTCGAGTGGAGACCACGCCTAGGCAAACGTAGTGTAGGACGACCCCCAGCTCGATGGACCGATGACCTTAGGAAGATGGTTGGCAGTGGATGGATGAAAAAAGCGGGAGATCGTGCTCTTTGGCGCTCTTTGGGGGAGGCCTACGTCCAGCAGTGGACTGCAATAGGCTGAGATGATGATGATGATGATGATGTTATAGTCTTTTGCTGCATTTTTTAAATTCACACTATACACAGCACGGGTATTAATGCAACACATACGGTCTCTTTTTATTACTTTTCCGACGTTTCGGACAAGATGCATAGGTAGGCCATGGTCGCGGGAAGACTGGCAATGTACGGCGCTTCTTTCCAAGCGCGATTAAGAATATTTACCCACCCTCATATCTTGACTATTTGTGGCAGAGGTACAGTCAGTCCGACAAACTATGCTCAAAACCCCGTCAGGCCACACCAAAGAGACACAATGAAAATTTTATTGTTACGCAGCCACCGGTGGGTAATTGAAGTAAGATATGTGTAGTATTTATACCCGTGCTATGTATAGTGTTAATTATTATTTATCTTATTTATTATTAGTAAGAAAATCGGAAAAGTATTCACCTGTTTTGCTATCGCTCCGCATAAGCTTAGTTTAGATTCCCCCAAGTTCTTTATGTGAAACAATATGACGGGCGCGGGTCAGCTTTTTACATGAGAGATATTCGCGATAACAGGGACCCTGAAAGGGATGTCTTGATGCGCGTTTCCATTCACGCAAGATTTTTAATCGGACGCAGATAAAAATAAAAGGGCGATGGATGAATCAGAAATGAGACGATCCGGAGGCAAACCAAAGTCACCGACGTAGCTCTCAGAATCGCAAACCTTAAGTGGCAGTGGGCGGGGCACATTGCTCGCAGGACTGATGGCCGTTGGGGCAGGAAGGTCCTTGAATGGCGGCCGCGGGCCGGAAGGCGTAGTGTTGGTAGGCCCCCACAAGGTGGACCGACGATCTGGCGAAGGTCGCGGGAAGCCGCTGGATGCGGGTGGCACAAGACCGATCTTTGTGGAAATCCTTGGGGGAGGCCTATGTCCAGCAGTAGACGTCTTTCGGCTGATGGATGGATGGATGATAAAAAATATAAATAATGTACTTACTGTGGGTTAAGTTGCACGAGAATTACTTTTATTTCTGCATGTTGAATTTAGACATATGACAGATAAAAATATATTATCTGTAGGTACGGACAACAGCTCGTCGACCTACCACAAAATGTCAAATTTTATCATTTGAAAATGAACTCTATGTGTCAGGCTTAAAGTTGAAAATCTATTGGAGAATTTTTGACTTTCGGGGTAGGTCGACGTGCTGTTGACTGTACATTAATATAAAAAAAGAAAACAGTAGGAACAACAGGAGTACAAAAATGTGGTTTATACATTTTATTTTTTCTGTATGTGAACCTATATAAGCGAATACTATAACTAGCCCAATTTTGATTTGGTTTTTATTGCCTAAAAGTGTAAAATCCTACAACTTCAAAAGTGTAAAGTGTGACTACTACTTCCGATATAGCTTGAACTCTCTTTTTTCGACTCCAAAGTTTCATATAAAGAAGAGGTCATGAGGCATGCGTGGAAAAGGGTTTCTTTTCTGGACTGTTTTAAAGAAAAGCTCAGACGTGCTCAGATCCAGAAATTCTTACATACTGACTTACTACGTACTTCATCATCATCATCAATCCAGCCATCGGACGTCCACTGCTGAACATGCCCCCCCTAAATGTCTTCCAGACTAGTCGGTTCGAAGCGGCCTGAATCGAGTGGCTTCCTTGTACATAATTACTCACCTACGTTACGTCAGATGATCGAATCGTATTTGTTGCAGGGCCATACAAATTGCTACCAACCTAACCGATTTTTTATCTGATTGTATTATGGAAACGGGCTCTGAGATGATCTTTGCGCCGCCCTCCAACCCTCTTGAACCCTCGCAAGTTGAAATTAGCCTTTGGATAGTATGCAAAGTTATTATTAGTTATATTTTTACCGGCTTTAAGAATGGAAGAGTTTCTAAATTCGTCGTGTATCTTTATACATTATCCATTATTAAAAGGATAAAGTTAAGCATATAGCTTTAATAAATGCCATGAAGAAGCTGACTTCTACAAATCCTGAGAACCACAAATTATCATTTGTTTAAGTACTTACTAAACTTAATTATGTAACTTAGAACCAGATTTGTATGAAAAACTTTTTTTACAAAACAAATAACTAATTTCTGTCGTCACCAGAGTATTATTAGTCTTGATGAGGTCAACCTTACTTCTTCTTATAGGAAAATGGTTGGTTAACACACTTACAACATCACATAATACATTGCTCTGATCCTACGGTAAGTAGCTTAGGAACTTGGGTTATAGTTAAATCAGAAACAACGACGACATATAAGAATTAGACAAAAAAAGTGGGTCGTAAATAATTTATAATGAAGAATTTTTTTTATAAAAGCGTCAGAAAAAACGAAATCTGCATTTATATTCGTTAGAGATTCAGTAAAATCTCCTAATTTTCAAAACTAATTTCATTAGATTGAACTCTACACGTTGAACTTTAAATTCAAAATCGGTCGAAGAATTTTCCATTTTGTGGCTTTACGTTACGAATGAAAGAAAATGAAAAAAAAAACAACAATAAATAACTATTAATGCGCTACAATTTTTAATAAAACCAGAACAATAGCGTTGTAATAACGGTATTGAGTTATTGTTTTACAATTTTGATTGCAACGTTGATTAACTAACGGTATTTTACCATAGGCTGCAGATTTATGTTTCTAGATCCAACAACTAATTTTTCTCATCTCAAATTAGAGCTTTTTATTTGTATTATGAGCACGCAAGAAAATGCAATCATTATTATAAAAATACAAAGAATATTAGACCTGAAGACCTAATATGATTCGCTATAATTGCAAATAAATCTCTTTTTCTAGAAATAGCTTATTTTGATAGTTCATTTTGTTCTGACCAAATCGGTTTACTTCAAAATTGGTTAGCCATAAAACCACAATAAATAAATATTCAGTAGGTTCGTAAAAACTAAAAGAGTGAAAGAAACTATTTTATGTGTACAAATAGACCTCAATTAAGCAATTTTACTTGTTTTATTTTGTAAAAATTGTACTTCTTAGGCGCTTTGCAGACGGCGGGGCGGGCCGGGCCGGTCTGACCGCGAAGCAATAAAGACCACGTCTGCCTGTCGATGCCCGCGGCTGCCCTCGCCACGAACACAAAGCACACCGCCGCGCCGCCAGTGTCCGCCGGGCACCTGCGACGCGGTCTTTTTGCCCTCGTGTGCGTTGGTAGTATAGGATTCCCTTTGCGCTATCCTTCGCGGTGAAATTGACCGGCCCGGCCCGCCCCGCCGTCTTCAAAGCGCCTTAAAGGTACCATTGCCTTTCGGTGGATATCTTGATTTAATCGAAAATATACAAGAAACTGACACGGCCTTTAGTAACTACCGATTGACACTGATGCACATACACAAAAAAAAAAACAACTTAAGCCTTTGTCTGCCACGAAACTGGACACAATAGAAAATTTATTGTATGGGGGTCACCGGTGACCACCATGGCGCTCAAAGTGACAACATAAGATTTTTTTTTGGGAGAAAAGTAATTTTACACTATTTTCCGTGTCACCGATGTCTTCAAGGTATCCCAAAGATCAATCTGTCCTAAAACAACTATAATTTGATTAAAGCTAATAGGAGCAGTTTTAATAGGTCATTTATACGCTTATCCAAAATAAAATATGAGTCATAAATAAAATAATTTATAAGTGCTGTCCTATCTTCTTATTCTATTAGGTTCAGGTGACGTTATATCGTTACATTACTTACTCTACTTCAAATTAATTGATCCGTGTCGTACCTAATCTCTTGAATGACGAGACAGTCTAAGGCCGGATTCGATCACGCTAGAGTAAGTTGTAACTCGAGGGTAAACGACTGCTTAATATAGAAATAAGCCAATTTGTAATTTTACCAACCAAAATCTAAGAATAAGGTAAGCATAGAATAGATTAATGTCAAAGTAGCACTTGCCAAACCGACTGATGTAGCAGCGTGTAAATACAGATAGATTATGTTTGTAGATTAATTATGTTGATTCCTATGAAACCCGCCCTGCGAATTGAAGAAAGAGAAATGGTTTCGTCGTCAGCACTGAAAACTATTGGCCCACTAACCTGCAGACCAGGTCAGGAACGCCTCACCAAGCTCCTCTTCGCAGTTCACACCGTGAAGCACTTTCACGAAACAGATTGTCAAATCACTTTTGGGTATTTATAACGAGTTGCATGCAACTTTCAGCTGTCCATCACGGAGAAAAAACGAACTCCTCACCAAAATTACGCGAGAAGACGCGCCTGCGATGTCGTAAAGGTTAGGAATGCAATGCAATGGTCGGCGCCAGTGTTGCCAGGTTTAGCGAATTCAAGAGCGCGATCCTTTGGCGCGTGAACCAAATAGCCTCATATACTAACTTATAGAAACCATTAGAAAATAATAAATTATTACTAAAGAAATTACCTATTACTTAGGTTTAGTAATAATAAATATTTTAAAAATTAATTTGGTTCACTTAAGGTGCCCAACCACCGACACTGGTCGCATAGAAACTGACAAGATGTCATTATTTGGCATTGACACACTCTAATCCTACAAAATTGAATTGTTGAGGCATTCAAAACAACCTAGAAGAAAATGGATTTCATAAATTTTGGTAGATTCTACATTCGTTCATCATTCACACTTCACTTGAACCATAGAACAACAATATTAAGATATATATTCCTTAAGTAAGTTGGAAAAACGTAAAAAAAATGAGTTAAGATATTCTCGTAATAGCTAAACTAATTTTTGAAAATATTGAATTATGGATACTGTTTTATCTGAAATAAATGAATTTTAATTTTTTATTTTTTTTAAACTGGGATAAATTAATGTTTTGTTGATTCCTGCCTAAATGGTGCTAATATAACTGTTTTTTCCCTCCAGTTTTTTTTTGCAATAAAAACTTCAATCCACTTTGACAAATGACTATCACCACAGAAATTGGGAGAATCCTTTGCAATAAAGAGCCCCCAGCAGTCCCACTGAATAAACTTATACTGTAATAAGCCGTTGAACTCAATTTCTTTTCTTAACAATACTAATCGGCTTAGACAGAGTATTAAGTCCAAACATTTAGAATTGTTAGGATTTCAGTTTAAAGTATTAGAAAACTAATTGTAAGTACGGAGTTAATACGTTTACGTACTGTGGCTTTTAAAATAATTTGTTAATTATTAGTAGAGTTTGCATTTGCAGTCCCTTTCTTTACAATTTGACAAGGTTACTTATATAACAATGTTTATTATTAAATAACAACTTTCAGTAAGTTTTTAATATTTAAAAATAAATAAAAAAATGCTGTTTCATAAATTATTATCGAGGTAGAGTGTCAGCTTTTATGAAGAAATAAAATTTGCTAGTGATGTTAACACCATAGATTTTTAAACGTAAGAAATAGATCGTCTCCTTAGGAGCTACTGTTTAAAAAGTAGGTATATCCTTTTATATCAGATAAGTATGACTGTCCAATCCAGTCAATTTTAATGAAATTTGTAATTGGGGCAATTAAATAATACAATTTAAATATCCAATGGCTCCTAATATAGTTTTAAGTGTGCACTTACAATAATTTGGATCGTAAATTTTTGTTTTTAGCAATTCCATGCAAGGTTTTAATTGAAGATAAATAACACTTGAAAAAAATCATCGACCTCAGGTGGGACTCGAACCCACGTCCTATCGCAAGCCGGGCGAGTGCTTTACCAGCTGGCTTTGACAGCGAGAAAGAACACTTGAGGAATTTCATCTTGTCACGTGACGTCCTCGGTAGCTTAGTTGGTAAAGCACTCGCCCGGCTTGCGATGGATGCCGATGGTCGATGATTTTATTTTCAAGTGTTATTTATCTTCAATTAATAATATGGATCATCATTGTAATCTGTTTTATGAATAAATTATTATTATCCTTTCCTTACCCGTAAATATTCCGATAAATCCAGAGGTACCTTATTTAGTATATAAAGCGAGGCTCTGACTAGACTGTGCTACCACCTTGTTATAGTACCTCTGTAATCATCATCTCACTTTGAAAGTTGGAAGTCCACAGCTTGGCATTCGCCATAGAACGGTTTTGGGCCTTCCCGCAACCCTGGCCAAAACCATTCAGAATCCTTTGATAACTAATTCATCATCATTTCATTCAAAGGATATCCACGGCTGAACACAGGCCTCCCCCAGTGACGTCTAGCCTGTCGATTCTGTAAACAAAACCGCGCTCACTTCGTCGCTGCACTCGCCCATCAACGATATAAAATATGAACCTTCTTACTTACTAGATAGAGTCTATGTTCGTTTGTACGGCTAAGTCGAGTTTTAGAGCGCAGGTTGATTAGTTGCGCGCGGCTGCATTTAGCGTCGTCCTGCAACCTTTACCAGGTCGTCTGTCCGCCTTGTTGGTGGACGTCCCACGCTGCGCTTGCCGGTACGTGGCCTTCATTCCAGAACCCTATAACCGGTTTTTAAAGTCAATCAGTTTTTGCATTCTGGTTTTTTAATATTTTCTCCGTAATGTGTGTGTGTATTTGATGCAATTTATTTTATTGAATACATGTACTGTTGGTTTACCTTTTGAAATAAATAAATAAATCAATAAAACGAAAAGTTTTAAGAACTTCAACTAAGCGGCAACACTTAATTCGAGTGATTAAAAAATGAGTACTAAGCAATAGAAAAAGAGTTCGCACACGAGTTCGTATTCATGTTCGAAGTCAAGATTTATTTCTAGTGTTTCTAAAATACGTCTCGTGGGCTGTTAGCAACCAGTCAAAGTCATTTATTTGTCCCAATTTTTTTTTCCTACCACCGCTTCGGGACTACATATTGGCTATCCTTTTTCCATAAGGATTTTTTTAATTTTTGAACTTATAAACAGGCAAGTTAACAAGAGTTTGTGGTACTTTATTAAAGATTTGTATACATTTCCCCAAAAATGAATTGCTGCCCGCAACATTGACAAGGTCATCAGTCCACCACGCTGAGTGCCTTACAGTTGACTTATTATTTATTTTTTAGGCCGGATTCGATTAAGCTGGAGTAAGTCGTTTACCCTCGGTAAACCACTGCTTAATCTAGAATAAGCCAATTTTTCATTTTACCAACCACAAATCTAAGAATAAGGTAATGAACGAACATATTTTTATGCGGTTAATGTCAAAGATGGCTCTCGCCAAACCGACACTGGTCGCATAGAAATTGAATAGAAGTCAATAATTGGCATTGACACTCTCTAACCCTTAAAAATTAAATGGTTGAGGCATTTCAAGACACCCGAATTTCATAAATTTTGGTATGTCTAAACATTTGATCATCATTTACACTTGAACCATAGGACAACAATATTAGGAGTGTGTGCCTAAAGTAAGTTGAAAACTAAACGAGTTTAGATATTCTCATAATAGCTAAACTGGGATAATTTATTGTTTCTTCGAATCCAGCCTTAGCCTTAGCTCGAATCTGTTAATCTCAAACCTTTATTCGTTTGCGTTTTGCGTGGACTGATGAGATAAGTTTCAGGGAAGGTTAAAATTATTTCGATTACCGAAAATAAAATCAATTTATTTTTAACATGTATGCTTTAATTCAATTTATGCCGATTACATAATGAGCTTTATTACGTAATATCAAAGTCACATCCGGAATTATCGAACAATTTACAACCTTATTTAGTTACCATGTAGGTATATTTTACAATGAGAGAACGTGATTTATATATCAAAAAAGATTTACCCAGCAACTCGTTTAAAAAAAACAAGGTATTTTTAGGAATAGCTAGGAAAATCTAAACGTAACGTTTATTTGTTATATTAATAAATTAACATAGTATCTCAGTAAACCGTTAACCGTTAAGATGTGGGGTTCATAATAATTAATCGTAAAAAATATATATTTTTAAAGAAAGCAACGAGAAATAAAAAAAATCATTTTCTTAAATAAATACTACCTAGTTGATATGGAAAAAATATTTTTTTCAAAAAAAAAATGGAAACTATTTAACCAACAAATTAAATCCCCGTAAAATAATCAAATAATTCGGAGCTTTTGGTTGTCAACGAAATGTTACTTTTTAAAGTAAAAAAGAATTACCACATCTTATTAATAAGCTAATATAAACCTTTTTATAGCTTGCGATTTTAGCATTGACTCATTTAATTAAAATTTAATTATCTTATCATATTGACAATATTTTTTGAACGTTCGATTGTTCTTATCCTAAATGACAAGCTCTTGATTTTTTTAAACCAAAAAAAACGAAATATCTAGGGCTCGATACAATTTGTTTTTTTTTTAGCAAAAAATAATTTATATTACGTAAAATGTAAAAACTATTTTTTTCCAAATCGAGGCTTTCAAAATTCCATTTTGATTTTTTTATTGGCGTATTCTTTCAAACAAAATCGTGTGGTTTTTTTAATACTTATGAAAATACTTAACGATTTTTGTTCTTCAAAACAATTTCTCATACATTTTATGTGGACTTTAATGACTCTATCAAACTAACAAAAAAGGTTTTTATAATTCTTAGTACCTAGAAAGTTCGTTCGAGTAATGTTATTCTATTTTTTAATATTAAGTGATATTTTACTCTCAAAAATGGCATAAAATTATAAGGCACGGTTTTAATTTACTAAACTTACGATTACAATGTCGAACGAGAAAGGACGTTTCACAACTAACGTGTTCTATCTAATTTTAGATTAGGTTTTATGCGAAAAAAACACTACATTTTGGCACTTTTTTAGAAAAAAAAAAATATAAAGATAAATTATATGAAAAATCCAGATACAATCTTTGATATGTTTCAATTATTATTATTGGATCATACAAACATAAATAAAGGAAAAACAAAAGGCAATCAAATAAAACAAAACTATATTATTAGATTTTTTATTTAAATTCGAAATGTAACATTAAAACATTTCTGTAAATATAAAATCGTATTTATCAATGGATGGATTTTCAAATATTTGAAAAATATGTTTTTGTCTTTTCAAAATAATTATTGAAAATCATACAATTTCAAATTTGCCAATAGACAGTGATTATTAAATGTGTTACAAGTTCGATATGAAATGAAAATAAAACGAAAATAAAATATAAGTAGGTAGCTTAATAACTTAAAAATAAAATTAATAAAACTTTGGTATTCGTATTAAAACCGATTAAATTTTGGAGTAGAAAAGCTATTTTAATATAATAGAAAATTACATGAATTTATTTACAATCATACTAAGCTGGGTATAAATTACGAAATTAATTAAGAAAATTATACTTATTGTCAGTTCGCATTTTGAGTATTATTTTTATATTATTTACATACTACTCGTCTGAAATGCTGAAAAAACCTAGGTACTTGTAAAAAATTTACAAAATAATCTAATGAAAGTCTTCTTTATTTTATGTGATGTCATTATTTTTTTAATACTATTATTTAGATCCAACAATCGCCATTTGGAATTTCCATTGCCTTTCCTTAAGTTGACACTACATTTATATTTCTTGGGATTTTACTTGTATCATGTTAAAAAGTAATATATTAAATATAACATCTGTAAATAAATATAATAGGATTATAAAACTTTATATTACATTAATGAAAAGTGTGAAACTTCCAAACGACATTAGGTATCTAAATATTTGGCAGTACTGTGTGATTAAAACGAACATTTCATAACAAATGCATTGCAACATTTAGAAATAAATGCATCTAAACATTTACAAAGAACAATCTTAAAACAAACGGTTATAACCGACGGGACAAATTCAAAATTTTCCCAATAATTTTTTTTTATCATTTCATTCATAATATCATTAAAACATTGAAAATTTATTTATACCGTAACAATCATTAATCTATCGAAAAAAAACTTAAAGAGATCCATCGTGGGAATCGTTCGATTTTTATTTAGCAAAAGAAGAAATAATTTTTAATAATAAAATTTTATAATTATTATCTAAATATAATTTCTAAAATGATTTATTTCGATTGGACATGAGTGTGTTTCGCTTTATGTCTTTTGGACGTAATGTCGCGTATTATAATTAATTATTATTAATAATAATGATAAGTCAGTCGAAATGTACAACCAGACTTAGCCCAAATAATAACTTGGCAAACTGTAAGTGACTCACACGTGACAAGTGAGTGACTCGGTGACTCGATCACACAATGAGTCGGAACTAAAAGTCTAATTGCACACAAATAACATTGTATTGTCAAAACATGACTAACTAAAGTATCAATAAGTAGTTCAACATTCAATAACTTAATATTGACACAACTTGTAGGATAACTGAAGTTATCAACACAATAACCCGTTAAGAAAGTCTTAAACACGATTAGTTTAACTCAGTTCAAAACTATGAGTGACTCACTATAATCACAAAACTAGTCATTCTAGTTTTATGTTCATAGTGAGTGAACAGTAACTCACAGTGTCTTTGACTTAGGCAATAGTATAACTAAACATAGATTTGACACCGTGTGAGCTTGAGTAAAACTCTTGACTCATTGTAATAACTAACTAGCTATATTTACACAACGAGTGTGCAACTCAACCCAGTGAGTTAGTGACTCATTGTCAACAACTATCTATGATATTTACAAAGTGAGTTAGGACTCGATGCGTGCCTAATTCGCTGTCCATGGCTCCATCACTCACATTAGTCACTTTCTAACTAATTGCACGGTTTATGTTTGTTCGTATATCACATGAATTATTTCAAATCTATCTACAATAATGTATCTAGTTTTTTATTTACACTGTAACACTTTACACGACGTGGGTTTCACTTCTTTTGTTGTAAGATTCGTCTATGGTCACGTTTTGTTTTTTATTTTCTTTTCTAATGGTGCCGTATTGTGGCACGTCGGAGGTGAGGTTCTGGACAGTGAGTATCTGACTCGAGTTGCTGTTCTGTGGTGTGCTGGATGACACAGGGCTCCCATATTGGTTTCCGTACTTGTGTCTCGAAGGGTCTTTTAGTATGGACTGCGGTTGTTTGATCATCGACGGCGTTTGAGATAACTGGAGGTGCTGTAACAAACGGATCAAGATTAGTTTTACGCAATTTTAACTTTTGTAATTTTGTTTAACTTTGTTGATATACGTAAATCATAAGTAGGTAATGCTATTTTTGCAGTATCGGAAATGAAGTGTTTAACTTTTACAGTCCTATAAAAAGATGTATGTGTCTTTAGCAGTAGAAGAGCGGTCGCGGAAGGGTATGTCATCATTCGTGTAAACAAATGGGTTTTAATAATCCATCTGGAATCTTTCTTTCTTATAAGTAAAAGATGTATTAGTATTTTTGTCTGGGTAATTATTATCAAATTAATTTCATACACGTAAATTTTATGTAAGTTTTTAGCTATTTGATAATTTGTTTTTAAATTGATGACATCATTATTTTGTGATATGCTTATTTCATTTACAATTAGTTATTTTCTTAGTAACTTTTGGATACGTTATACAAGTATCTGTGATTTTGTACCTAAGTCATACAATGAATTTTACATAATGATATACCTATATCTAATCATAGTATAAGCTCAGCTCAATTGCGCCCAATAGTGGCTAGATTGGGTAACAAAATAGTTTTTTCTTACTTATTTACCTGCGTGCAATTACCCTGATGCAGAACCGTGACGTCAGGCGGGGGGACGGCCATCTTGTCCAGCCGTTGCCGCCGTAACGTGCCCCCGGAGGATTGTCTGTCTAGAGCTAGGAAAAGAAAACGTTTTCTTAGAAGTAGTTAAAAAGGGTTAAGTTCATAGTTTTTTTTTGTTTTTCGTTGGGGTAAGAAGTGATTTGTAAATGCTGTTAGATCGTGTCTAAGGTGATATTCCATTTCAGAATAATTGAACACACGTCTCTTCGCTTACGCTACGACTAGTCTTTTAATTGAGCTATTCGGGGCAGTGTTGGCAATTTGGCATCAATCGATTAAAATTTTTTCGTCGTCTATGATTAACGATTGTAGTTATCAATCTTTAATTGCGATTGACCTCTTATTCGTTCTTTTTCATGTTAATGAGATTATCTTTTTGCCAACACTTTACTGAGAGTAGGGCTAGCCACTGAGCAAATTCGTTATGTTAACTAGTTATTTTCGTTAACTCAGTTGGAAGAGCAGATGCCTGGGTTGCTAGTACGAGTTGCACAAAACAACCAAGTCACATAAATCGATTGAAAAGTAATACAAATTAACATTGAATTTTCGAAAAAAGTTAACGTCGCGGCCATTTTGTTGTTGCAATTTTGTTTAGATATTGCTGTAAGTGGTTTAATACTAAATAGTTTATTTATTGCTCCCATCATCATCATCATCATCACCAGCCTATATCAGTCCACAGCTGGACACAGGCCTCTCCAAAATGAGGATATTGCCATAATCGCCACGCTTGGCAGGCGGGTTGGCGATCGCAGTTTGGCCAATGGTGGAGAGCAGACGCTGCTGCGTTCTTCTTGTGGCGGTTCTCCTGTAGTCGCCTCTTACGACACCCATAGGAAGAGAAGGGGTGTTTGCTCCCATAATAAACTTAAACTTATTAAAACTATAAGACATTATGGGCCCTGTAGTGCACTGCAATTAGGAGAGGGGCGGACCATCATGAATTTATCAGATACTATTCGGTTTAATTACCTATATTAGTAGATCAATGGTAGGGGGGTTATATACGTAAGAATCGTGAAAAAAGGATTTTTGCATGCACTATGCAGTGTGTTAATAATTATATATTTTAAAAAGCAGTTGGGTTGGAATAAAAAATATATTAGTAATTACAAAATTTTAAAAGGAAAAAAATATTTTTAAGGTATAGTTACAAAGTTTTTACCATCTAGCCCATAGTTGTGGGGCGGGCTGGCCATATGAGACGGAGACCCCCCGGGCACCCCCCCGTTCATGAGAAGGGGTTTCGGCAAGGGCTGCGCTCCGTACTGCTGCGGCGGGGTGGGCGTACGGCCGGCTTGCTATAGAAGGAAATTATATGTTAATGTTACAAATATTGTAAAGTGTGTCAAAAATGTTACATAAACTGTATATGGTGATGTTACAAAAACTGAATTTGACGTTTTGTGTTGAGTTGCAGCTCGTCAACCTAACACAAAACGTCAAATTCTCCCAATTAATAAGGATCTCTATATGTTGGCCTTAAAGTCGAAAATCTGTTGGTTGATCTTTAACTTTCTGGGTAGGCTTTATCTGCCGTTGACTGTACAAGGCACTTTAAAAGAGTCAACTCGTTTCTATCTTTTATTTAATACTAAAATAGCAATAATTAAGGAATAAATAATTAAAAGTTTCTACAGGGTGTTAGGTAAATGATATATCAAGCCGAAACTAGCCTATGTTTACATATATGCATATAAATATGGGGAAGTGAAGATAACATATTTTTTGAAAAAAAAAAAAAAACTTTTTATGTAAATCGGATTCAAAATGTTTTGTTTCGTATGAAAATTAATAAAAAAAAGATGATATCAGATTCCATTTGTTAACATGGGATAGTTTCAGCTTGATATACTATTAACAAAACACCCTGTATATTTAAGCAGCAGAATCAGATTTTACGAGGTTATTAATGTTTTTAAAATAACTCTGTGAATTTCTCTGTCAGTGTAAAAAATCTTAGTCGGCTATCCCAATAAAAGCATGTTTAGTGTTTTTAAATAAAAATATGTGTTTCCACTTACTTGTTGATGTAAATATTCCCCAATGAGCGGTGGATATGACAGGTATCTATCTGAAGCCATGTTGTAGTATGAGCCGTCTAATGGAGGCATCGGGCTGGGAGCTGGCACGTAATTTTGTTTTCCTGCGAAAAAAGATTTTATGTAAGTAGGAATTAGGATAAAAATACAAAAAAATATAGCAATAATAATAAAATTACAAAAAAATGCGACTAAAAAATATCCTCGTAATAAATAACTTTATGTAACACTTTTCGATAAAATTGTAAAAAAAAGAAAATTAATGTTTTGTCTCAAACGGATAATCAACATTGATTTTTAGAAATTTAAAAAGAATGATGATTTGCACAAAACAATCAAGGCCTTATTACAAAAAAGACGGCCTAACTACAAAAATATAGACACGTGTTGAACACCTGTTTACAGATAAGTCAACCATTTTGAAATGTTTGTTAGTAATATGTCTCGAATGTCAGATGTGTCAACATTTCAAATTGGTTGATTAATTTCAGACAAGTGTTCAACGCTTGTCTATCTTTTTTGTAGTAAGGCCGAGAAGGTTTAAACACTTGTCTAAAGGTTAGTCAACCAATTAAAAATGTTTCTTAATAATATGTCTCGAATGTCTGATGTGTCAAGATTTCAAATTAGTTGACTAATCTATCTTTTTTTTAGTAAGGCCAGGCGATTTTGTTTTGGCGTTACACCTTGTAGTATAGTACAGGTACAGTCGATATCAAAACTACTTTTAAAAAAACCCCGTAAATACAAATTCTATTGCTTCTCGATTTTTGGAATTAAAGGGTAATTTACAATAATATTTTATTATGTCGTCCTTATAATTCATAATCGGTGGAACGGCCTCTAATTCACTACCTGGCCAAATTTACTTTCAACAATGGTATTGAAATTTAAACATTTCTAATAACAGCCATTCAGCATGAATGCGTAATTCAAGCTATTGTTTTTGAGACTAAAAGTAGATCTTGTTAAACAATTCTTGTTTAGTTTGGTGTTTTAGCTGTAAATTTGGAGGAGGCATAGAATTGAAATACATTAAAAGTAACGTGATCAATCAATGAATAATGAATGAATTTAAATAAATTAAAAGTAATCAAGATGTATCAATCTTGTTATATCATTACCTAGGAGGTATTGCAAGAAATTGAGTAAAAGCGGCTCGTAGATTCAACAATCTTAATAGCATAATTATAAAATATCAGGTCCCTGAACAACGATTATTTATTACAGTTAAGGTTCAAGGACTTGTAAGATTAATGTCATATTTTTAATTCATCTTTCCGATATTAGGAAAGATCTAAAAGTCTTTAGAAAGGTTATAATATTCGGTGCGTTTTACTTATATTGGGCAATTTATAAAATACCAGCTTATCAAGACATTGTCTTGTCCAAAGATAATCAGCTCTCGGAAGACATTTGAGAACATAAAAATTTTGTGGTTAATGGTTCTCTTATGCGAAAGTTATGGTTCTCTATCCAAAAATCCACTCAAAAACAAAAAAAAAAATACCATAAAAACCGGTCAAGCCGCTAGGAAGAATTGAGTGACTTAGACACGTATAAAAAAATTGGAATGTTGACGCTAGTAAATTTTTTACTGGCGTAAATACACGGTGTTACTTTGCATCCTTGCCATATTTACAGAGGTAACTATATCACTGACAATGATAACAAATCAGTAAAAAAAGTAAGATCATTTTTTTTTAAATCTTGAGTTTTTTTTTAATTTTATCGACAATCTATTAAGCACAACACTAATTATCGAAACGCATGCACATCACTGTTCTTATTTATCGGCACAAAAGACTGTAGTATTACTTGATTAGTGATCGCGTACCGTTCGAGACAAAATCGGTTTATTCCTATGTGTACTGCAAAACCAAATTTACTAAAAACTTAGTGTGCTTTATTTATGGGAGTCTCTAGTTTATCTAAATAATAGGTATGGTTCCCTACTTTTATCTCTGTGAATATGGCAAGGATGCAAAGTAGAACCGTGTATAGTAAGGGCTAATATTATTTAGCATTTCTCTAATAATCGACTTAACTCCTAACGTCCTAGTTATTATTTATATAACTTTATAACACAAACTTCCAAATAGTGTACAAAACGTGAACTTAATGCTAACTAGCATTCTCTGCCAGTCAACCATCATGCAGTGTCATTGAGTACTTACCAGCACTTCGACCCAGTGTGCTATGTCCACTGATGTCCTTATGTCTGTGTGGGTGAGGCAGCGTCCTCGCGTGGTCGCCCTCGTACACCGCATAGTTAGGCGGGGGGTAGTCGAGGGGCGGGGGGATGGTGAGGCCTTGCTCGTCGAGTAGGTACGCGTCGGTTTGCTAGGAAAATAACGGTAGGTTATAGAAGGTTTGGAATAGTCGTTTATTTTATCATCATTATCATCATCTCTGCGAAAAAGGGCACGATCTCCCGCTTTTTTTCTCGTTAATTTTCTAAGAGGATAAAATTAAAATCGTGGGGAGGTTCGGGAAAATTAAACTGTCGAGGTTTTGAAATGTTTTGTAGGAATTGTCAATTATTTATTTCAGCCAAAGGACGTCCACTGCTGAACAGGGGCATATTTTACTCTGTGACAAAGGCCTCTCCCAGTGAGTTGTGAAATAATAAGTGTTAAAAATATAAATTCACAGATTAAACTGTTTTGTTTTGAATTAAAAATGATAGTTTACTTGTCTCTAGCTCTAGTACGGTTTGATTTCCGGTCATGTCAATATAGAAAACTAACTTTTCTTTATTGTCTGCGGTCTGGGTTTTGTAATAACGTCGTTGTTTCCGATTCCTATAACACAAGAGCTTTAGCTACTTACTTTATGATCAGAGCAATGTGATGTCGTCGAATATTAATTTAATTACGTATTTTATTACAATATCCAAAGCTATAATTACAATTTAGATGATCTTACAAACTAAAGTACGGCCAATAACGGATCCACTTTTTAAATTTTGTAACTTTTATAATCGTGCGACAACTGCATTAATTAATTACCTGGCTAAGCATATGCCGGTTAGGCATTGAGGGTACTTCAGGAATAGGCGGCGGTGGTCTATCATCCCCGTCATCCTGCGAGTACGTCTCCGACTTCTCCGATACAGAACTGAGGGTTTCTCCTGTCATAGTGTCGTTGTATGAGGACGGCGCGTACATTTCTATGGTGGCCGATTTGGACGCTTGCCCTGCTTGTTCTGTTAGGAAATAGGAGGCTTTTGTAATTTTAACATGCTTATACAAGGTGTAACACAATGAATGCACAATCTCACAAGGGCTGATTCTGGTGTTCAAATACAACAACTTTTACTATTGGAGCAACATCGAAATCACAAAAAAAAATACTTCTCCATACAAACATGTCAGCCGATCGGCGATTTTGCTGGTAAGGTGATTTTTTATGAGCATGTGCGTTCATTATGTTACACATTGTGAGACTCGTGAATCATAAAATATTAATTGGGTGAAAAATTATCTCTTGATACTTTTTAAAATAAATAAGCTTTTGATAGATTAAAAATCATTACAATGCTAAAAGAAAAAAGGTACTTAGTTTATGATTTAAAATTGGTTAAGCTGGGCAATATGTAAAAACAATATTATAGCACAGTCAGTGATAAAAATATAAATAAACTTAAGGCACCAACTTGTATTAAGTGTCAGTCAACGTGTTAACATACTTTTTATACTGACTTTACTATGTACTGACTGTTGTACTACCTAAAAATCTAAATTAAGATACGGGTAAAGCATAATACCTAACCAATTATGGTCATCAAAAAGGGAAAAAATGCCATATATTTAAAAAAAAAACTTGTTTACAGTACGTCTATACATACAGTTACATTTTGTAAAGCGACATTTGGAAGTATTTACAAAATCCCTTTGATATTGCTTAGTATTTAAAAAAACATTCTCCACAAAAAGCAACTGCAATAATAACAGTAAAACTGCAACGAAAAATCTCACCTTTCAGTCTTCTAGACCGCCGTTTCAACACAAAGCAAGCGACTAAAGCAGCATTGATCAACACTAGCACAGCACCAGTTATCGACACGTACACCACTACGGGTTTCGATACGTCAGCAGTTTCGACGTATTCTGTCGATATGACATTCAGCTCGCCTACTTCGGATGAGGGTGATGCTAATGATGGAGTAAAAGAAAAAAAAAACATAAGAAAAAAATAAAAACATGCAAAATAATTATGGACAGAAGTTTTTTTATAAATACGAATAGAAAATTAATAAAGAATTAATCATAACTGCATGAAAACCTAACAATTCAAAAGGTTTTCAAATTAGAACAAAAAAAAACTTCTATCTACAGAATTATAATACACTTAACAACGACACTAAAAATTACTTCTACAACATTAAAAACTTTTACTGTACTTGGATTAGTTTTTTTACTAACGTGGTAACGATGCGGAAGTAATTATCAAAGTAAAGCAATCCACGCTACGGTTGTGAATGGATGGATGACCAAAATTGAGGCAAAGCCACCACGTTTTATATCAGGAGCTTGTACTTGTTTTACAATATGAAAAACTAATCCAACACACACAAAAGCCCAAATGGTAAACTTCAAACCTCGTATCCTCTTATTCGTTCTCCTATGAAGACAGAATCCTATCAGCAGTACATTCAGCAATATCAGAGCCGTACCAACAATGGTACCGATGATAATAAATACTCCTGGTACGTTATAAGAGTTATACTCTTCTGAGCTCGAGTGTACTGATGATGGAATCATATCTTTTGTTGCGTAAAAGAAAGGATTGATGTTTATTATCACGTATTTTTGGAGTAAAATTTAAAGTGTTATTATAAATACCGACTATACCTAAAGTTAAACAAGAGATCATTATTTTACAGTGTGATGTTTTCAAAATAAATTACTTTTGCTATAGAACCAATGAAGAAATCGAGAGTAAAAACACTAAGGATACACTTCGGTAAATTAGTGTAATTTTGGAATGCAACAATTGTTTTTGTTTGTATGTATTCAAGTATGTTTGTTTGTTATCTATTTGCCTAGTTTGTGGCTAGATTATTAGTGTTATTGATAGAAGAATTGAATAACTTACTCAGTGTAGTAATCTTGGTGTCGTCAGGTCTGTATTTACTCTGGCCAATGTTGTTGATAGCCATAACAGAAAACACATAATCAGTGTTCTTTTCTAAGCCACTGATTGTGTATGTTGTGGCATCCTTGGGCTTCACGTCTTCGTATTTGTAGGAATCATCGAAGATTTTTCTAAAAATTATAATTAGATGTAAGTAAATACTAAACCAATGTTACAATTATTTTTAGGCCGATTTGGATTTTTAAAAAGGAGTTTTACTAAACACGAAGAATTTACATTGTCTTTGAGGCCGAAAAAAGTCACATTCTTCCAAATTGAACAACTTTTTCTATAACCTTATCAACGAGTTTGAAAAGTAAAATAATATTATTTGGAAGAAGTTAATTACTTTATCAATTTGTTATTACTTCCTCAAGTGATTACTTTTCGTCTTAAAATATCTGCGGCTGTAAAACTAACGAAAATCCATGTTTAGTATTTTTAATACAGCTACTAGGAGTAGAAAGAAAATCATACTTTGTTTTTTTCTAAAGGTTATGTACTTACCGGTACCGAATCCTGTACCACGGCATCAGTCCACCATCAAATCCGGGCACCCATTCCAAAGTAACTGAGTTGTATGTTACGTTTGTGACTGCTAATGATATCACTTGGTCTGTAACAGATTATAATTATTATTAATATAGGTTTTCTATTTAAAGGTTCTTTCTAAGGAACCAATTCCAGAGTGAAGTCCAGAGGAGAAGTTTAAGTCCAGAGTGAATAGGCATCTTCTGGGCAAGCTCGCTCCATCGTAGATCCCATCTATGCTCTAGAGCAAGATTGGGGTCAAGAGTAAGCCCATCTTAAGTAAAAAAAAAAAAAAAAAAAAATTTCGCTATCCCATATTAAATCAACTGTTATTATGTTGTTCAACAAAGATCGATAAAACCAATTTCCTTCTACAAACAAACCTAAATTAGACACTTTAACACGTTTCAAGTTTAAGAAAATAAATCTATTAACTTTTATTTCAATGTAAATCATAGTAAAAGATATTGAATTTTATCTGTAGAACCCCTAAAATAAGAAAATTAATAAAAAGGACTTTATTGAGAGCAAATTAATATAGATTCTTAAACTAATAATGTTTACAATCACTTTCGAAATTTATTTTAATACAACGGCTATTAGCTATGATTAAATTATTTTATAAAACAGAAAAACAAATTTCGAAAAATATTATGTAATTTAAACTACAAAAATTCACGGATCTTATAATCTTACCTGGCGCACTAGTAATATCAAGCTTCACAGACGTAGTCCCGAACCCAAGATCATTCCTAGCCCCGCATTCATAGGAGCCATAATCTGAGGACGTGACGTCATTAATCAGCAGAATAGACGTATAAGTTACTGGATCAACCTTGTGGTACTCCGCGTAGTATTTCGTGGATGTGTTGACGGGGAGTTTCGCCCCGTTTTTGGACCAGGTGAAGTTAGGGGCGGGGGCTCCTTGACATCTAAAAATGGGTTAGCAGATTAGATTTTGTAAATTAAAAGCTTATCAACTTTTAAATTTACCGAAATGATTGTTTTCTGAGTGCGAATTAGCGGTTTCCAGTACTACGAAGCCAAGATGTGGCACAGTTTCTATAAATAAAGTGTAGTAAGTACCATATAGAGTCATCGGAATATATTTACTGTCAAATGTATGCAATTTTTGAAACTTTTGTGCCTAATCCAGTCCGAATCTGTTTAGCCGTTGATGTTTCATTGAGTAATAAACATAAATGAACATCGAAAAACCCATTAAAAAACTATCAAAGATAAATCTATTTACTATTTATTTATTTATTTAAACTTTATTGCACAGGTGAATACTATCTGCAATATTTGTAAATTATTTCGTTGTCTCTCACTTACTTGCAAGTCAACCTGCCCACTTGCCCGACATTCGAAGCGGACTTCATGAGGCTGGGCGTCGAGTCCATTTCTGGTTTGAATTTGACCACCAGCATTACATCTTGCCTACTTTCTTTGCCCACTCCATTATTGACTACACACTGGAAATTTCCCACATCTTCTCTTGTTGCTTTCGGTATGGTCAAATAGCTGGTGGAGTTTCTGGGCTCGAAAGTAACCGTTTTTGAATTCATATCGTAGTTTTTGCGCTCCCATCGTATATGTTCAGAGTTCAGAGGGTTTCCAGTAGCCGTGCAAGATAAGACAGCATCTTCGTTTGGATTTGTAATAGCTGCTTGACCTGTTGCTTTTATGCCAGCCGCATCTGCGAAAGACAATTTATTTAGTGTTTTGTCTTACAAATAATCTATGACATTATTTTATCTACAATCAGACTTCTTTATTAGTGTTATCATACTTGTTGGTTACCTTAAAACATTTTGTTTACTAAAACATTTGTGTCGAAAAAGTTGTCATAATACACAAGTTACATTTCTCTAAATATATAAGGTCCGATTTTATTAGTGTTCATCCTGTTAACCTGTGACTATATAGGTGAAAAGCAATCGTAAAAACCAACTTTCAAATGTCTATCATGAAAACTAAAAAAGTTAAAAATAAATTACAAAATAACAACATCGACTTCATATTGCATAAACTCGTCCTATCTTCAACTCTTTCTCGCTCTGTACAAGGGGAAGGAATAAGACGGATAATCAGATGGTTAAACGTAGCAAAGATAGGACGAGTTTATGCAATATGAAGTCAATGTTGTTGATTTTTAACTTTTTTAGTTTTTATGGTACACATTTGATAATTGATTTTTACGATTAATTTTCACCTATATAGTCACAGGTTAACAGGATGAACACTAATAAAATCGGACCTTATATTTTGTTAAGAACTCTGCAACATGATAAACTACAGTTTCAATTGTTTGACATTTCACATGTATTAAAATTTGTCAAGTACTCATGTATTTTACATTTTAACAGAATATAAACTCAACTTACTACCTAGCTACAATGCAAAGGCAGGGAAGTATCCCTAAACGTAAACACTAGAACCGTACAACGCCAAAGAAAACTAACACAAGCTGCCACCAAAATGGCTTCGCAAATACTCACAGTGCACAGACACAGTGATGTTGACCGTCGCAGCCCCCTGTGAGTTGACCGCCTCGCACGTATAGACGCCCGCGTCGGCGCGCGAAAGCCGAGTCATGTTCAGCATGCTGCCTTCTGATATTATTCTATCGTCTATGTAACAAAGAAAAGTATTTCGTTATGTTCTTTGTATGAATGATAAAAATATAAATAAAAAAACAAATAAATGGTTGTTAAAATTTATTGATGTCATTATTAAATCATCTAAATACAACACGATTAGTTATGAACGTAATTTTAAAAAATATATATTATTTCAGTTATGTGGATATGTTCGGTGTTCCATACTCCAAAAGACATTTAAAATTATGCACTTCCAGCTATTATAACGAGTGAATTATGATAAGATAGAAATTTCTAGAGCTGTGACTATTATAATTTTAGTGTTACTTCTGTCGTTTACACACTTTGATTATTTTTAAAGAAGAATGAAAGAAATACAAAGTAACAGTTATCACAAGCGAGACAGTGAAAAATTGGAAAAGGTACAATAAAGATGAAACTTTTATAAAGTTCCGTAGAAACTGTTATAGAACGGTAACAATTACTATGATAGAGAAGACACAAGCGAGAAATTAAAAAAAAATGTGATATAAAGACATTAAACATCTATGAAAACTTACTACCACTGCTATACGAAGATTGCGTAATAGGCAAGCCGTCTTTGGTCCATGTGTAGGTGATACTCCCAGGGTTGCCGTCAGCTCTAAGCACAATGATTAGCGGTTCGTTCTCCTCGCCCACTGCCGTCTCTGGTGTTGTCTCATCGAATATTGGTGCATCTGTCGTAAAAAACGTATTTTAAAATATTGATAGATGATAATTATTCAAAGTCAGTCATTTATAAAGCAATTATGTAAGTCCTCTTTCGGGAATTTATACCATACCAGCATACTATCGCTTCGGGAATACATATTGTTTATGGGTTCCACTGTCTTACGAATTAGGTTATTTTAAAATGCCAGAATATTTTAGAAATCATTAAAGGAAAAATAACAAACTGTATAATAGTTGTCAATGGTTATTATGAGATTCTAAATGTAGTGTTATTTAGTAAAGTGTTAATTTTGTGTTTCATAAATATCAAAGTCATTAACTTACAAAGTACTTTCAAGCTCAAGGCATCATGGACACTTCTTTGCAGCGCCTCGTTCATCGCCTGGCAGGTATACACTGCCCCATTCAAGTCCTTAGTTATATTCAGCTTCAGATCTATCGTTGAAACAGTTCCTCCATGAAGGCCTTTCTTCAATTGCATCGGCGAACCTTGAAAAAACAATCTTTGTAAAGCAACCGCCATACTTCCTCTTTCATTTTCTACAAATATTTAGAATTTACAACTTCAAACGTATCAAAAATTATGTAACAAGATATTATAATTAATAATACGGGAAGAATTCTTGCTTTGAAGCCGAATGTATAATATTAAATAAAAGCAACACGTTTCAAATTCTAATTACAATAAGGCTTCACAAGCGTTATTATGTCTTTAATTTTCAATTTGCGTCTGTATGTCTAGAAAGATATCTTGTAATTAATTACTCTTCAAAACTATATAATTCTGTTGGTTATGACACTAAATTAAAATACAGTCTGTAGCAAAGCAAATAAATTATCAAACAAATTATATTTTCTTGAAAATTTATTACACTGCTGATTTCAATAACTTGTTATACCTATATAATAAGTTATTCAAATCAGCCGTGTAATCAAGCGAACCCTAGTTCGCAATATAATCTCAAAATTTATTAAATTTTTTATTACATTATTAATCGTATTTGAGTATGCTTATTTGTTTTCTAGTCGCTTTAGTACAAAGTAAGTTAATTTGTAGCCAAATAATTGTGTTGAAAACTATTTTTTATAAATTTTATATGATTATGTACGATTTGATAAAACTTCTTTTGTACCTTGTACAGGTATACCATCACGCCACCACGAGAGTGTCGCAGGTGGATTACTGGACGCTGCGTCGCAGTAGAGTGTCGCTTCGATTCCAGGCTTCAGCTCTTCGGGCACTGCTCTGACTTTCACTGTTTCTGGGGCAACTGTTGACAATATATTTATAATTAGTAAAATAGTTTTTATTTTGTTACTAGCTGACCCGGCGAACTTCGTACCGCCAAACATAAAAAAATTTTTCGTCAGCTTTTCCAATGTTTTATTATATTATATATTCTGTTGCGGGGGGAGAGAAATCCAACAAATTATAATCCATGAAAATCGGTCCTGCCGTTCTTGAGTTATAAGTTTTGTTTGTAACAAACCCGACTTGTTTTATATTTTAAGAAATTAGTAGCGAACAATGATAAATAGGAACTTAAACTGGAGTATCATATAATCAAAATAAAATTACTTTATATGTACATACAAGTAGAAATTATCCCTTATTGCAAAAAAAACGACGATAAAAATAGAAAAATAAAAATACATTTCAAACTTATGCATCGCCATCATGCAAAATTTGATTATCAAATACGTATTTATTTAAAATTTAATTAACACATGCAAAATATTTTACTAAAATAACTTCATCAGTATCGTTGTTTGATTTGATTATCAAACGTACCGAGTTCAAATAATATTCGACAATTTACCTACACAGTACCGGGAATTGTAAATATTGTACTTAAAACGCGAGTATTTTGTATAATGCTGAGAATTTCAGTTCCAATCCGCCATTATTATTTTCAATATAGAAAAAAAATATACGTTGACCCGACCGGGAAACAAACCCAGGACTTAAAGGAGGGACGGCGAGTCCAGCGTGCTACACTATACACGGACGTCTCGTCAGAAAGGCAGACATAACAAAAATGTCGTAAAGATTTACTGACTAGTAGATTTTGGCCATTAGAGATTGATTAGGAACTTGAAAGAGATCTTTGCATAGAACATGGCGGGAACCACGAACTCTTAAAACAATCTCAAATCTGTCAAACGTTATCAAATCTGACAAATTTTGTATGTAATGACCATAGATATAGAATGTACAAGATAGACAAAGGCTCATTGCAAATGATACAAAAAATGTGACACGTATGTTTGTGTGTAGTAGTGTTGTTCAAGCCACAATTTTTTTATCGAAAAATTGCAACCGGCATCAAATTGATTTGGCACAAGTCACAATCGCCGCTGACCTTGAAGCACCTAAAGTTAAACTTAATCTTTAAACAAAAAAGAGGTGAAAATCAGTATCACGGAAAGGATACGGGGCTTTCTGGGCTTGTATGTGTAAAGTTAAGATATGGTCGAAAAAAGGTCATATTTGTGTTATACAAACTTTACAGTCTGGAAACTGAAAAACAAGTTTACTCGCATTAAATCGAAAAATGAGTAATTGAATATTGTGAACAAGTTTATATAATGGAAAAATAGAAAACGGTCGTTTTAAATATGTCATCATCATCATCATCATTTCAGCCACAGGATTCACAGTCATTTCGTCCACTGCTGAACATAGGCCTCCCCCAGTGACTCCCAAATCGGCCGGTTGGAAGCAACCTGCATCCAGCGTCGTCCTGCAACCTTTACCAGGTTGTCTGCTCAAATATTAAATATGTAACCTATTTAAAACAATTTCATATCATAATTTCATTTCAACATATTCCTTATAATCACAGAGTTAATATTATACTACTTACAGTAGGTGGTTCTGTGTTCATAGAGTTGGGCATCAAACACAGGTGTCAATCAAATGAAATAAATAAACTTCAATAATCGTGACATAAAGTATGTATTGTATTGTATGTGTTTGTACGTCACGGACCTTCTTTGTTTAAGTTTAATCTGTAAGATTTGATTAAATATATAATTATCTGCTACCTACCGTGATATCGAATCTTTGGAAAGATGATCTGCTAAGTATATCATATTTATAAAAAGCTATTTTACTTCACCTAAAATGATTAACTTACACGGAACAATATTACAAGGAACAAATAAGGTGGGTACTGAATCTTTTAATAATATACGTCGAAAATTTCTTTTAACGAAACATCTGTCCTCAAAATGTTTACTGCAAACTGTTGACTGTTTTCGCGGAGTCCAATCTGGCCTGTTTATAACTCTTATCCACTTTTCGCGTATTTCAGGTTTAGATGGTATTCTTAAAAAAATATTTTATATCATACTAAATATTTGACTAAACTATACAGAATTCTTTTAGTCGTTTAGAAACAAGTTATATTTTAGATGCCCAAAAATAAAACTAAAATCTCATAATGTAATCACAAAAAAACAGTATTGGAGTGTTTTTTTGTAAACAAACATGATAAATATTTTTTTAGTAATTGCTACTAATCTTCTATACCCACAAATGGCTGTCGATATTTTATCGATACTTATGACGTCACCGCTAGTTCAATCCCTAGTGTAGACATACAATTTACTATTTTACCTAATATTTATTGTAATTATGTCTTTAACTACGAAATACACAAACACACACCAAACAAAGTTCATATTCTTCTGTAAAATCCAAGTTCTTTGTCGATTATAATTACGAATTAGACACAAATTTGTTTCAAAATATTTTCATCAAAAAATGTATTTACCTGTGAAATGTGTATTTATTTGGGTTATATGTTCTTGTCACATCAAAATTTATAATTGAACAGCACCCCATGTCTACAGAAATATTTAAATAAGTTTTCCGTTTGTAATTTTGTATATTTTAATAAAATTAATTTTGACGTTTGATATTGAAATCATTTATAGTCAGTTAAATATTTTTTTTGTGTCACATAGGTACATTGACATCCGTCTTTTTCTATCTTGTAGGATGCCCGCAAGGATATGATGTCTCTTTTCCACGCTTTGTCAGTCTTTAAGAGCGTAGCAAATCCTAAGTCTATGGTAATGACGTACCAAAATTGACAGATTTGACAGCTTTGAGATTGTTTTAAGAGTTCATGGTTACCCCGCAGTATTAACAAAATAAAAAAAAAACAAAGTTCCGTGGCCGACTGACGCATTGCTGACTGGAAAACGAGGATTAGTAAAAGTGCATTGCCACTTTTTAAATCATACAAAGCTAAAAAGCTAGCTACTTATAAAATATACCTCTGTGACCCAAATATCCTAGAACTGACCTCGCTACGCTTTTAAGAGTTCCTCATACACGTACGTAATCTATTTAAACGGAGGTATTTTTCGTTTTCGGAACGAGTTAGATTGAACTTAAGTTTATAAAAACCATTTAAATTAATTTCCAAATTACGAAATTAAATATGTTTAACATAAAATATATTTAACTAATATGAAAGTTTAATTGATAATTAAAACTTTGAAGTGACCCAACCTACGTGAGTCGGACCCTTATGAGTGAAAATTATGAAAACGATAAACGAACGCAGTTTTGAGTGAACCGAAATTACAGGTTGCTGATTAGAAATTTAAATAAGGCAAAGCAATATGAATTCGCTAATTTTCCTTTAAAGTGGTAAATGTACATCATTAGGTATGCAAAAGGTAAAAAATAACAAAATTCGTTACAGTCTTTTTCGAATTACTGCGAAATAGATTTTTCAGTTTGTATGAAAAAATGTAGTTATTACGCGTCCCCATTGCTCTATGGCGTCACTGGCAAAATAAAACTGGTGTGTTTTCTTAGTGCATAAATTTATAACTACCTCGGTAGCTAAGAGGCGAGCGCATCGGGCTTGGCGTCGCCATAACCCGGGTTCGATTTTCAATCAGTCACTGAAGAACATGACCTTTTTAATATTGTCCAGACCCGAGTCTGGGTGTTGTGAAACCGTCGTTATTTCTGATTTATAAACACTAGTGATTTCGCTACTTACCTTAGGATCAGAGCAATGTATGTGATATTGTCCAATATTGATTTATTTATGTAATTTAGGTACTCTCTAATAAGAAATCTTGTATTTATTAAGGGTATGTTTCACTATACAGGGTGTACAAAAGAATGGGACACTCCTTGAAACCAGGTGATCAGCTGGTCATATGCAACAACTTTTCCTATGGGAGCAACATCAAAATCGTGATTTTATTTTCAGATGCTCCATACATTATCTTCAAGGTATGCAAGTAAGTTTGTATGGGGAAGCTGAAAAACAGATATCGATACATTGACCCGACCGGGGATTGAACCCGAAACCTCAGAGATTGCGGCGCCATTTAAAGTCTGGCGTGCTCGCCTCTCGGCTACGGAGGTCGTCGTGTACATTTAGTGTCTCATACTCATCTTAATCATACTTACAGTGTACATTTAGTGTCACGGTCTCAAACAGTGGTATCTCAGTGGCGCTGTTAGTGGCCTCACAGCGGTACTGGGCTTGGTTGTCTGTGACGTTCGTCAGTATCGAGATCTCTGCTGACACTGACTTGTCGGTGGTCTTCGTCACTGAGTGGATCTGAAAGTACACATCTTGATTAATCCGTATGCTCAAAGAAAAATGATAACAATAGGGATGTTGACCCCATTCATAAATAATTCTAAGGCATCATTAATTAAAACAGACACTTTATTTTAGGCCTAATAACTCGGTACAATTTCTTTTAAGAGACAAACTGATTTTTAAATGCTTTAAAATAGTAAAAAAGTAAGGCAGTTGAGTTTATCGGATAGTGACGTCATAATCCGATATCGCCATACAAATTATAAGTAAGATATCCGCTTTGACAGCTCATAAAAAGTATGTCAATTGATTGGTGGTGTCAACTAGCCTATTGAATAACACAAATGTGTGCACGAATTGAGCGATAGGATGAAATATAAAAAGGCTAGTTGACAATACCAAAAAATTGACATACTTTTTATGAGCTGTCAAAATGCACCTCTTCCCTAAAATTTGTATGGCGATATCGAACCATGACGTCACTGTTTACCTAGCTCAACTTACTGTTTATTGATTTTGAAGCAGTCAAAAATCAGTATATTGTAATAAATTCTAATGTAGCGCGTGATAGGACCTAAAATAACTAGTTTTTTTAAAATAAATTATGCCTTAGAAATTATTTATGAATGGTGTCAACATTCGTTGGGTGTTAGGGCCAAAACACAAACGCGACGCGCGTCGCATCGTTGAAATCTACGAATGCGTTTGAAATCTATGCAGTTTTTTCCGTTGCGAATTTGCATCGCACCGATTCAATCTTCAATTGATTAGCACGCATATTTTGTAAAAAATAACTAAATTAAGTGCTAAGTAAACCAACATTTACTTACTAAATAAAAGAGGCGAAATTCGAAGAACATTATAAAGATTATAATAATGTCCAAGAAATAGGCTTCAGCAGCCATTAAAACCGGGTTTCCTTAAATTTAACGCGAGTTTGGCATAAAAATGGCGGTCAGTCGGTGAACTGTCTTGTCGTAAATAAAATTTTCTACACCATAAAACTCAGATGTAGGTAGGATCTTCGTTAAATGGATTTTTACTGTATGGAAGATTTTAAATTCTTTTAAGGAAATTAATAAAATGTGATTTTTTTTGGTGATACTAATAAGAACTGGGTCTGATTCTGGTCATCAATTTCACAAAACTGAAAGTCAAACTCTGTTTATCCAGTCACGTGTCACCATTTTATAACTAAGCTTGACCAGTAAATTTCCCAATAGAGTGGTGATTCGCCTTAAAGAGGGTCCAGAATTCAATTCTTGGAAGGGTTAATTTGAAAAAAAAAAATTTTTCAATCTTTGTAGTCTGATGCTTATTTATTAATTTAAAAAGTTAAACTTAAGTAACAGCTGTCGAAATAAATTGTTCTTATTCTATTTTGTATGTGTGGTTTCTGATATCATTATGATTCTATTCTGAGAAACATGAAATGACAGTTTCATCATTATCAGTTCCCGTCAGTCTACTGCTGGACATAGGCCTCTCCTAATTTACTCTACTTAGCCCAATCCTAGCTTATTTTCCATGCAACCAAATAATATTATCAAAACTTAAAGTTTTCTGAGTCCGACCCTGGCCATTATTTTCAACATTATGTCACTTTTTCATAGGACTTACAAACCCCTCCACCTCACCGCACTAGGCCCGCGTGGTGGAGTATGGCTCAAACCACCTCATAGTTGAGGTGAGGCCTTTGCCCTGCAATGGGACGTATATAGCCATACTTTCTTTTCTTTTATATCAGTTTTAGTCTTGAGACATTCCAAAAATCCTTACCTTTTTATCATTCTTGAACCAAGTCAGGGTAGCCAGAGGGTTTCCACCTGATGATATGCAGGACAGCTTCTGAACTGTTCCAGCTGATAACGTTGTTCCTGGTATGTACCCTGTGATCATTGGCGCGGAAGGGGGATCTGAAACAAAGAGAGTTGGTTATTATATTAACCCTTTCAGCGCCAGAATATTTTTATCTTTCTTTGTTGTATGCCGTCATACATATAATCAGCTACGAGATAAATCCGTACCTGGCATAGTAGAACATAAATCCTTGGACTATGTCGACTACACTACGACTACTATTATGTTTTAAAGCTTATCACAGCTAAATTATGTACGAGTATTCCTACTGCAGAAAGACGGAATTATGTCTTCCTTTGTTTGTGTGTACTACTACTGAGTACCTTATGTTTGTCATGTCATATTTTTTTCCATTAGAAGTCTGATCTTTGATTTTTCATGTGTTTTCTTTGCTAAAGCCAAACGCTCAAAATCAGACTTTACCTGTAGTGCCAATAAATACATTTTTGTATAGGATGCCCAACAAAATCTACGAATATATTCGTAGTCGGCACGCTATCCAAAGAGCCGCACTACGAGCTATCTCGTAGCTGGCACGGAAAGGGTCAATGACCCCACACGCATCTTTCGAGCGTCGACGTCGTAGCATCGTCCAATCATTGTTGATGCAACGTTTGCGCAGCGGCATTTACTAAACGCTGATTGGACACTGCCACGACGCCGTCGAAAGAAGCTAGTGTGGGGAAGGTCTTAGAGTCCGATTGGCAAAGTGGGGCAGCAATTTTACAAAGCGATATTTTATTATTTGGTATTAACCTGGGTTGCCTCGAGGCGACTCGAGCAAAAAAGATTGTCTTGTATCTACATTGGAAGACAAGCATGTTATACTTTGAAGTTGATAAGTTGTTGTTGTGTTTTCTAGCAAATATTTATACATATTTATGTGTTATTAAAAATAAAGTTTTATATAGAAGTTTGGGTATAAGTGTGTAAGTTTTGAATGTAAATTAAAATAAATAAGAAAACCAATAACATTTTTTTGGATAATTTCAATATTGCCTGTTTACGGTTCGTAAAATAAAACAAACGAGGCCTTAAAAGTTACCAGTAAATAGAAAGATACTCTTTATGACACACCATAAAAGCCGGAAGAGGGCCTATATACTCAATAAATGACTGACTTCTCAGTTTTTACAGAAGAATGCACAATTAAGCGATTTTATCGCTAAGAGCTCTCCTCCAGACAACCTTCAGGTACATAACAACTGAATAAAGAAGGGGCTCGTACTCTTTACAATATTTAAACCAAAATAAACCAGCCAAGTGCGAGTCGGACTCGCGCACGAAGGGATCCGTACCATTATCTACAAAAACGGCAAAAAACACGTTTGTTGTATAGGAGCCCCTTTAAATATTTATTGTATAATGTTTATCAGTATTTGTTGTTATAGCGGCAACAGCGGAAATACATCATCTGTGAAAATTTTAACTCTCTAGCTATCACGGTTCGTGAGATACAGCCTGGGGACAGACGGTGTCGTGTGGTGCCGGCACGTTAAAAGAATTGCACCACCCCTTCTCTTCCTATGGGTGTCGTAAGAGGCGACTACAGGAGAACCGCCACAAGAAGACGGGCAGCAGCGTCTCCTCTCCACCATTGGCCAAACTGCGATCGCCAACCCGCCTGCCAAGCGTGGCGATCACGGCAAAATCCTCCTTTTGGAGAGGCCTGTGTCCAGCAGTGGACTGATGTAGGCTGGTGATGATGACAGACGGATTGACAGACAGACAGACAGACGGACAGCGGAGCCTTAGTAATAATGTCCCGTTTTACCCTACGGAACTTAATAGGGTACGGAACCCTAAAAAATGATGGTTAAATAGTCAAAGAGCGTAGGTACAAATTGCGTACAGTACGAGTCGCGGAGAGGTAATTAAAATAATGACTGGCGCTACCCCAGTTCCCTTAATTGGGGACATGTCCTGTTTGTATGGGACTATGCTTAATTATGTCGGAATAACTAGTTCAGGCGTGTTGAGTGCTAAATGATGATATTAATTATCGGTCTTGGGGGTAAATAATAACGTGTTTGTAATGTTAGTTAACGTATACCAATATACGTGGTTAAAATAGCTTGAACTTATTATTGTCACGCTTAGGCAAACGTAGTGTAGGACGCCCCCCGGCTAGATGGACCGATGACCTGAAGAAGGCAGCTGGCAGCGACTGGATGCAAAGGGCGGGAGATCGTGCGCTGTGGCCTATGTCAGGGGAGGTTGTTGGGGGAGGCCAGTGGACTGCAACCGGCTGATATGATGATGATGATGATGAATTATTGTGAGGAAAAAAAACGTTTTCATTTAGTTTCTTTTTTATGATGTCTCAATTGGTGGAGTAGGGTGATAATCTGCCTTGAACCCAAAGGGTTCTGGGATCGATTTTCTGCCGACTCAATTTGAACATAAAATAAATGATACATGGAAAAATATTTTAAGTCTTTTTACAGAATTGAATTTATCCAGTCTTATAAGTAAAGCCGATTCCAGGTAATTTTAATAAGCAGAAAAATACTTTAGACGAAGGAAAAAGTACGACACTTAGGTACGAGCAACGGTAAGTGTAGCAACACATAGTTAAGTTAAAAAAAGTTGCATCCCTATAACATGTGACAAAACATGCATAATCAAATCACATCCCAACAGGCGGCCAAACTGGCGAAGACGTGTCCAATACAGCACTAACGTTCCGAAATCACCGGATATATATTCCCAATAAATACCGCTTACAATATCAGATCACGTGATATTCTGGTCACGTCGGATCGGTATAAGGCGACAGAGTAGCGACTGGTATGTGCCGTGTGGCGCTTGGACTATCTTTTATTGATAAATTTAACAGCCCGTTTTACATCTCGCATAAAAGGTATAAATATCTCTGCAATCTATACAACAAACACACTGATTATTTGGATATCCGGTACTTCACGCCTGGACAGCTTTTAACTCTTTACAAAGCCCAAGTCCGATCTTGCATGGAGTACTGCAGCCACCTTTGGGACGGCTCGGCGAAATACCAACTTGCTGCACTAGACTCGGTGGAACGCAGAGCCAAGAGAATAATAGGCGATAAAAAACTGGTGGCGTCCAAGCTGCACAGCCTGGTTCACCGCCGCAAAGTTGCTTGCCTATCGGTCTTCTACAGATTGTACTTCGGAGAGTGTGCTCACGAGCTGCATGAGCTCATACCACCGTCACCTTTCTTCCATCGGACATCCAGACGCACGGCCGGCTACCATCCGTTCTTAGTTGATATACCCATAATCCGCACTAAGCGCTTCTCATCTAATAGGAATAGGCATCTTCTGGGCAAGCTCGCTCCATCGTAGATCCCATCTATGCTCTAGAGCAAGATTGGGGTCAAGAGTAAGCCCATCTTAAGTAAAAAAAAAAAAAAAAAAATATCCACTGGGACTCAATCTTCCGATTTAAGAAAAGTATAAGATCTCTGGGATCTATGTAGCATTATCAGTTAGCCCTTTCCTTTCCTTTCTTCTCACAGCTTTCACAAAATTTGATTCTTTTTTTCTCTAAATAATCATAGTTTATTGTAAACACATCCCACACATGTGCGAAATATGGTGCAATTTGTGTTTATCTATAAATCTGTTGTGCAATATTTCTTATTTACCTAAGCATGTTTCCTCTAGATTAAAAATATTGTAACTACAGTTGATATTCCTAATAAATAAATAAATAAAAAATGTATTAACAAGGTTTTACGAATAATTTCGAAATTATTGTTTCGTAGTTAGATTTATACCTATTGCTATTATAGGACATGTGCAATTAAACTAATAGTAATGCCACTTAAATTGACCAAAGATGTAGCAAGCTAAAGTGGCAGTGGGCTGGCCATGTCTGTCGCAGAACCGACGAGAGATGGATCAGGAAGGTTCTCGAATGGAGACCACGCTTAGGCAAACGTAGTGTAGAACGCCCCCCGGCTAGATGGACCGATGACCTGAAGAAGGCAGCTGGCAGCGACTGGATGCAAAGGGCGTGAGATCGTGCGCTGTTAAATTGTTTAAAAATGTAGCAAGCTGAAGTGGCAGTGGGCTGGCCATGTCTGTCGCAGAACCGACGAGAGATGGATCAGGAAGGTTCTCGAATGGAGACCACGCTTAGGCAAACGTAGTGTAGGACGCCCCCCGGCTAGATGGACCAATGACCTGAAGAAGGCAGCTGGCAGCGACTGGATGCAAAGGGCGGGAGATCGTGCGCTGTTAAATTGTTTAAAAATGTAGCAAGCTGAAGTGGCAGTGGGCTGGCCATGTCTGTCGCAGAACCGACGAGAGATGGATCAGGAAGGTTCTCGAATGGAGACCACGCTTAGGCAAACGTAGTGTAGGACGCCCCCCGGCTAGATGGACCGATGACCTGAAGAAGGCAGCTGGCAGCGACTGGATGCAAAGGGCGGGAGATCGTGCGCTATGGTACTCCTTGGGGGAGGCCTATGTCCAGCAGTGGACTGCAACTGGCTGATATGATGATGATGAATGCCACTTAAGCTTGAACTCGATAGTAACAAACAAAAACAGTTGAATTGAGAACCTCCTCTTTTTTTGAAGACGGTTGATAATTACATTAATTCTAATTGGATTAGAGATTAAGAAAGTATCAAATTGAGACGACTATTATATGAAGGGAATCAGAATTAGACTCATCAGAATAAGTAAGTATTATGAATGCCAAACGAATTGATTTATACATTAGGTAATAGCATTCAATATGATTCCATCAACGAATTAACTCGATTCATCGCGAAATATGTTGTATTTGCTCCGGGAAATATGATTTGGTTGATGTGAAATTTGATATCAGAGCCATAGACGCATGTCAAAGAAAATAGGTAGGTAATTAATTAGTGCATTTTGATAATTAACATCAAAGCGCTTACAAATGTAACAAAATAGAATGTACTGAGTTGTATTGGATCGTATATAGAAGCTGTGTTTGTATGTTTTTCAAACTTTTCGTTTTAGACTAATCTTGCGAAGTTTTAAAAATCTCTCAGTATCGGTATAAGTTGTTTCCCTGGCAAAAATGTGGTATACTTGGCATACTTAATGCTTATAGTATTCTCTATTAGTTAACCATAGATAAGGAAGCCTTGGAACGAACTTTGTTAAATCTCATAGCTAAAGTCGATATCAAATCATTATTCTCTCTGATAGTTATTGTGAAATTACTAAACAAACAGTTACATTACCAGGCATATTTTAGACCATGCAAAATCTCACCTAATGTATTAAAACGGGGTTAAAACCCTCTTCGTGTATAACTGTCAGTTGTATGACAAAAAGCATCCATCACGACTAGAATGCCATTACCGAGATGTTTTGCTTATGTGAACGTTATTTTGACCACAGAGTAGCGAAAACAGACAGTTTATTGAGTATAAAACCGTCTGTTGTAGCGGTACGCGCTCCGGGCTATAAAGGAAAGGAGGTTGGGGTTTCGAATCCCGCAATTGGCAAATGTTTGTGATGGTCACGAGCATTTGTTACAAAGTGCACGATTTTTTTAAAATTTCAATGTTTGTCAGTTTTTAAAAATTGTTGGAATTGATCAGTAGAATAGTTGAAAATTACCAATTGAAATTGGACCTTATATATCGGAGACTATCGACTTCTTGGCTCTTTCTTTGAAACCGCTTTGTTCCGTTCTAAGTTAGGGAAAGCTGGACCAGATCCTTAACAAAGATATTTACAAATTTTGCCATATTTTTTTTCACACACACATTTTAGGTACAAAAACTAGGGCCATTTTATGATCAGGACTCTAACCAGTGGCGGGCATTGGTTTTATTTCGAGGTAGGCAGTAGATACCTATAATGTGATTTATTGATGAAAATCAGCGGTTTTTATCAATAATCCACATTTGTAAGTACCTACTGCCTACCTCATTTCAATTATCAGGTAGGCACTGCCTAATTGCCTATATGCATTGCACGCCCCTGACTCTAACTACTATTTTATTACTACTTTCGTAAATGTGCAACCTAATAAAGGGAATACTGTTTCTACGTAAAAGACTATTCTCTTACATACACGAATTCCCATTAACCTTTTAAATATGTCCTGTTTCTTTAATTATTATGTTTACTGATGTATTGCTTATGAATGCTGGCTAGAATTAAGATCTCCCTAATTCTTCAGTTCTAAATGTTTTTTTCTGTTCTTTATTTTGAGTGTGTGCATAAAGAGTTTCTATCAACTATGGAGAAAGGGGAAAGTTGTTCAGAATGTTATGGCTGTATTACCTGAGCTGTACCATCACAGACATGTTTTGCCTGCACACGCGTTATAATAGCTCTAATAGAGGCAACGCAACACGGAACCGATCGCGAATCATTGTGATAAACTTGATCATTTGGTAAAACGCCGCTTTGTTGTGAAATGGCGGCTTATGGGAAGTGAAAGTGAGAATTTTGAAATATGTTTTTTTGTATCAATAAATTCTGAGTACTAGTACGCATGCCAAGTCTTTTGTAATCATTGTTTTGCCCAATCAATTGCAGAAATTAATACTTATATTATTATTGAATTAATTATAATACGAAATACGTCATATGTTTTGCTCTTGTTTAATATATGTTTTTTTTGGCCATTAACATGAGTCGAAATCACAGGCGACAGCTATTAATCTTATAAATCGTGTTTTCGTAAATTTATATTGTGCAAAAACGCAATTATTCTTTTGTAGTAAACTAATTCAGATGCTTTATTATATTTAAAAAAATAAGATAGGACACTCAGAATCACCACAAAAAATATAAAAGAAATCATACAACCACCAAAAGCCACGCAAAGGCGTACTACCATACAGCCACAAAAAATCAAACTTGGCACAGCACTAGCCAGGGTTGTCACCGCTCTAGCTATAATAGTGGAGCAATTAATTCCTCCGCCGTCCGCACTCTCATTACTTTAATGAGCGGTACGTGCGGGACGGTCACCCTGTATATAAGGCCGGGTGCACACAGTATAAAGTGTAAGTTATAGCATGTAAGGCTTATGGAGTTAGTGGGAATTATTTTTCCATTGTTCGAGCTTTGCGTTGGACAATAAAGGTTTGGAAGTTGTTTCTAGACTGTTAAGTCTATTTTATCACTTTGGGATCTTTTGGGAATACAAGAATCATAGTTTTGTTTTATTTAAAATTGATAATGCTTATAATGAGTAAGGTTTTTTATTTTGATTTACATGCAATTAAAAGGTCAGTTAAAACAAGTTGTTTAGTGTCGAAAAGAAAGTTATCTTGTTTTTTCTTGTCTTAAAAGTATTTGACGTTTATAAAAATACATAAACAAATAATTATGCGACAAAAAACAGAAATTGTTATGGTTCCAAAGTAAGTAGCTATTAGCATTACATTGAATTAAGCAAGGGAATCTCCCAGTACAACCAGATGCAAGCCAACTTAGGAAAGGTTTTTTTGATAAATTGACTAAAACCCGCAATCAAATTCACACTTCACCACATCCCCAATGGGGTCATCCATAACTAAGTACCTAACAAGTAATATAATAAGTTAAATTTCACAATGCTTTAGGAAATATCGAACCCACGACCCGTCGATATATCCGCAGCTTTACTCGTCAGTTGGCGATTCCAATGCTATCCCGAAACACAATTTACAATCTCCATACATATTTATGAAGGATATTTTCGGCGCAAACTAAGCTTCGGCTTGTTTTTTTATATTTATCTAAATTGCAAATTAACAATTTCTTAAATGTAAGGATTACAGATCACAGAATACAAAAAAAAAACTTTGCTTACGAAGAAAAAACAATTGAGAATAATTACATCACATAAATTATAGCACTGCCTAATCAATATTATCTGTTTGAGCTAAATGCTGACTGGTAGAGATTTTTTTCTGCGTACAAATGTAAATTATTCTAACTATCACATTAGTTACTTAACCCCAAACTAAGCAAAGCTTATACTATTGTGCCTAGATAACGGATAAACGTACTTAAACACAATATTTAGCTATGACATAGTAAATGACTGATAAGTACTCGTGCTCATCACAAAACACTTAGGGATTCGAACACCAATCGCTGAATTTTTTACTCCAGAGCTCGAACCACTAAACCATTGGGTCGTTTTTTTTTCAAACTTAATTTTAATAAATAATTATATTCATGATATTCTGAACCTAGCCTTACATTTAGGAATGTTAATTTTGTCCCGCTAAAGTAAATTTCGTCGGCCTCCCGCCCTGTGCGCATACTTTACTATTTTTTCATTTTTGTAGGGTTGCGTACCCAAAGGGTAAAACGGGACCATATTACTAAGGCTCCGCTCTCCGTCTGTCACCAGGCTGTATCTCATGAACCGTGATAGTTAGAGAGTTGAAATTTTCATAGATGATGTATTTCTGTTGCCGCTATAACAACAAATACTAAAAAACAGAATACAATAAATATTTTAGGAGGCTCTCATACAACAAACGTATTTTTTTGCCGTTTTTAAAGATGTACGGAATCGTGCGCGAGTCTGACTCGCACTTGGCCGGTTTTTTGAGTACATTATTGTACCTACAAGCCTAGAACTTGTAAAAAGAGAGCTGATGCTAATTATTCTTGGTGTTATATGAAATTGGACAACGAACTTGAATACTAAGTAATATCGAAGTATTGAATTTAATATTTGATAATAAATTATTAAGCGACGATCATGTCATTTTGGGAGTCCACTATGACCAGCAGTGGATTTTCAAAAACAGATGATGATAATACTGAAGATGAAGATTGATTAAGTCAGTTTTTTTTGTATTTTTAATCAGTCATAATAATATACGTGTACCATAAAACCTGTGACTTTATCTAAACTTTATAATTCCATTGAGCGAAAGAGGAATTATGAAATCTTCTGCTGGAACACAAAAATAAGTTAGGATAATTGTATTTCTTTATGTTAAGCTATCTCTCTAGCTCTTTCTATAAATATGTGGATTGTGCGCATTTGCTAATTCTGTTCAGCCGCTAAAGTTAAACAATAACAACATTTTTATAAATAGTAAAATTTCTTATCATTTTTTTTTTAATTTGAGTTGGGCTTACTCTTGACCCCAATCTTGCTCTAGAGCATAGATGGGATCTACGATGGAGCGAGCTTGCCCAGAAGATGCCTATTCACTCTGGACTTAAAGAGAGTCAGGTTATATGCACTCGGAAATACAGACTAATCATTTCTATCAATTCTGTATAGAATAAAAAATAGCACAACACTTCTGGAATATCAAAGTAAATGTTATTTAAGCCACAGTGAAGCCATAAAAATTAAAAATAAATTAAAACAGCCAACAAAGACATTGCAAGCGAAGCGTGAAAATTACTTCCAAAGGAGTTTCGTTTGTTCACGTTCAGAAAGTTTTCTTCTGTGTCCAGTATAATGCTCGTTTTAAATATATTAATGTGACGTCTCCGATCCCCATTCAGGGGTTCTGCTTCGTCACCTTCTTTGGTTGGTGGGGTCCAAGTCAGAAAAAAATGGTTCGTTGAATTATTTTTAAAAGTACACTATATTATTAAAAATAATAATAATAAGGTACATTTTTAGAAAAACAAGTGTAAATTAAATGGTGAGGATTATTGATATTAAAGTAAAAGCATTTATATCTGTATTAAAGATATTAGGATAGAGATGACGATTGGGTCAGGGTAAAGAAAATGAAATTCTATTTAGTCCGTAAGTTAGATCATCGAAAAATAATGGACATCTTTTTTTTTCTTTTCTTAATCTATCAAAAAAATACAAATTAAGTGCGTCAAAGTTCGGGAGAGGGTGTTAGTGACGTCACTTCTAAGTGAAAATTGTACCTAGGCGTGACGTTATGCGACATTTCAAATCAATATAATCTCTGTCATATTTTGATGATGTTGAAAAAAGAATAAAATACGTATCCAATACTTTTGATAATCTACATAATAAGACAAAGAAAAACCAGCTTCTGTTCAAGACTTCATTTGCGGGTATTATATTAGAAGTAGCGATTTTCTTTAAATTCTTTAAAAAATGGTTTGCAAACCAACCAGATCCAAAAAAATACAACCAAAAAACGAGGACTTTCCAGCGCCCTATTTGTGACATAAAATAAAATATAATTAGCTATAATCAGAAAAAATAAATAAGAGTATTTATTATGAATGTGAGATTTCTTCTCTCGCTTACTGTTGAAACTTGGGCCAACCCCAAAGACATGATTAATGTTCAAAAGATAACAAGTTTGTGTTCGTATGCCGCTTTCAGGCATATGCCCACTGTGCGTTGCTAATTTCACATTGAATAATAGGCGATAAAAAACTGGTGGCGTCCAAGCTGCACAGCCTGGTTCACCGCCGCAAAGTTGCTTGCCTATCGGTCTTCTACAGATTGTACTTCGGAGAGTGTGCTCATGAGCTGCATGAGCTCATACCACCGTCACCTTTCTTCCATCGGACATCCAGACGCACGGCCGGCTACCATCCGTTCTTAGTTGATATACCCATAATCCGCACTAAGCGCTTCTCATCATCTTTTATAATGCGCACAGCTAAAGATTGGAATTCCCTGCCTGCGTCTGTATTTCCGAGTGCATATAACCTGACTCTCTTTAAGTCCAGAGTGAATAGGCATCTTCTGGGCAAGCTCGCTCCATCGTAGATCCCATCTATGCTCTAGAGCAAGATTGGGGTCAAGAGTAAGCCCATCTTAAGTAAAAAAAAAAAAAAAAAGAATAGGCTGACGTTACATTCAGTTTTTTTGGCATGTCAGGTTTTACATAATGTACCTATGGACTGCACATAGGTAAAGGAGAACTAAAGTAGGAGTAATCATCATCATCACCAGCCTATATCAGTCCACTGCTGGACACAGGTCTCTCCAAAAGGAGGATTTTGCCATAATCGCCACGCTGGCAAGCGGGTTGGCGATCGCAGTTTGGCCAATGGTGGAGAGGAGACGCTGCTGCCCGTCTTCTTGTGGCGGTTCTCCTGTAGTCGCCTCTTACGACACCCATAGGAAGAGAAGGGGTGGTGCAATTCTTTTAACGTGCCGGCACCACACGACACGGCAAAATAGGAGTAATAATAAAAAATTGTTAAAAAATTGTCTAAAACTAACTCAAATTGGATGTTTTTCAAAGAACTTTTTCATAGTAGTTATCGTAGACTTTTTTGTAGATAACATTATCTTTGTACCAGATTCACAACAATTTCGCAGGTAACTTAAATTGATTCTTAGAAACGAGACCAATAAATCGAATACTAATCAGACAGATATTTGTTTGTCTAGCATTTTATCTAACTACATCCAAGTACGAAGCTGCATAATAGATTTGCTTAGCAATTGGTGCCCTAAAATACAGCCACGTCTATCGAAGGCCTAAATCTCAGATTGTTTTTCGATACTGTAACAGATAGGCTCATAAACAACATGAGATTCAATCTGAAGCTATAGGTTCTCAAAGTGTGATGTAAATCCCCAGGGGTTGCCACGTTAAGGACATCTTATTGGGCTAAATTGATTAGCTGTTTAAAAATTTGAGTTCAATACTATTTTGATAATAAAACTGATGGGCGGACGACGCAATAAACTTTGAATATAGTAGTAGTAGTGTAAAACGCCCCTCAGCCTGATGGACCGACGACCTTAGGAAGATGGTTGGCAGTGGCTTGATGGAAAAAGTGAGAGATCGTGCTATTGGCGCTCTTTTGGGGAGTCTTAGGTCCAGCAGTGGACTACAATTGTCTGAATAAAAAGAGTAAATATCGTTAATTTCATGGTGTCGAAATAGGGACGATAATTGACGGTCAAATCAAATCAATTTAAACACAGCAACAATTATCATTTTAAAGGTGTAACAGCATGATTTAAAAATATAATAATACACCAGGAAACAAAAACTTTAGTCTTGATTTTTAGTTTACGAGCATTGAGGTTTTTATTAATATCATACTGTGAAACATGACATAGCTGAAATATTTTCGAAATTCCTTGCAAAAGAGTCATTAATCTTTAATTGCATGGCAAAAAAAGTAACCCCTCAATAACTTCCGATAAAATACTTCTGAACTTAAGCTAGACTTACAAAGTGGGCGATGACCTAAAAACTTTGAGAAACTATAGCCTACGCGGGATAAAGCGCCAGAGTGAGTGCGATGGGTGCTTAGTTGTACACCGTGGGAGAGAGACGGCAACACTCAGTGCGTACTTAAGGGAGGTTTAATCTCGAGGTTTAACGGGTTAGGAAAAATACGGGTATGAGTTGACTTTTTAGATAGTGGTTCCGTATAAAATGAAAAAAGTGATAGATCATAATTCATTACAGGTTTATAACTTTACTAACTAATTTATTAATAGTTAAACTGCTTTAAACATACTTATTATACATAACAAGGAAAATAATACTTTGATGAATAGTTTAATTAATTATACAAGCACAATTCTTTTAATTTGGCAAAACACACATAAAGCATCCTAGAGAGGTCACCGGGAAACCCAGAAACAATACTTAGATGTTTTATTGTGTCTTATTTTGTGGCAGTCAAAGTTGACGATCATCGTATCAGAGACGCGTGCGCGGAGCTAACAACCAATCACAGCCGGCGGTGCAGTCGCGCCGCACGATTAACCAATCGCGTAATCATAATGGTCTTTTGAGCATTTTTCGCCCGGTGCTCAACATCCGTTCTGATAGTTGTACAATGCAAGCTATTCTAGGTTCACCCCGCTTCACTGCGGAGCCCCACGTCGGGCGCCATGCTGGTGTGTTTCCGGTTCCGTAAATATGATAATTCCGCCGCTCAGTTTATACGCAAGATAGTTCGCGATTTATACTGGGGAACAGCGCTTGCAGTTGCATTTGTTTTTAAAATATACACCTTTGTTAGTTGTAAATATTCAACTTTTAGTATCTGTATAATACAGATCTACGTACAAAGTTATAGCGAAGGGAATACTAAAAAAGTTATCAATTAATAGTTAATGAGATTAAGAACTATAAGGAACCCGTACTTAAGTTAGTTTCAAAGTAGCCGAGAGGCGAGCACGCCGGACTGTAAATGGCACCGCCATCTCCGAGGTTCCGGGTTCGATCCCCGGTCGGGTCAATGTAGAAAACGAACTTTTCTATATTGGCTCGGGTCTGGGTGTTGTGGTACCGTCGTTGTTTCTGATTTCTATAACACAAGTGCTTTAGCTACTTACCTTAGGATCAGAGCAATGTATGTGATGTTGTCCAATATTTATTTATTTATAAAGATACCTACACATCAAACGTGAGTAAAGTTACAAGTTTTGTACGTAGATTGTAATAACCATTGTGATCATATACCACATACTACTTGTGACTAAAACAGGTAGACGTCATTCGGAAACTGATGAAATACCAATTTAATTTTAAAACTAAAGCAATAAGGCTTATATTTATTTATTTAAACTTTATTGCACAGATTTAAAAAAAAATACATAAATAAGTGGACTTAATGCCATGAGGCATTTTCTGCCAGTCGACCATTAGGCTAAACATGATTATATATTATATGGGCAAGATGTGATTTATTTAACTTTACAGAGACCCAATTTCGAAAAGTAAGTTTTCTGAATAAACGAAAATCAGAAATTGATCGTAAGCGCAGCGTAGGACGTCCCCTAAAATGTGGACAGACGACCTGGTAAAGGTTGCAGGAAGCCGCTGCATTCAGGCAGCTTCCAACCGGCCAATCTGGAAGTCACTTTGGGAGGCCTGCGTTCAGCAGTGGACGTCCTGTATCTGAAATGATGATGACGATAAGGAGGAATTGGTCTCAAGACCCTTTGCGTTACGCCAATCGGTCGTTAATGTAAAACAAATTCAATTCTAATAGTTTCCCTTTTATACTCGGCCGAAAGACCGCAAAACCGGCTTATGTATGCATGTTTGAGTTCGTATGGATTCTTTACACCTTTGATTCATCCAAACTAGATGGGTTTTAATCAATGGGTGTATATTGTGTAGGTGTGTGTCCAAGCCGTGGAATGGTTACAGGCTAGATTTAGTTTTCATTTAAAAACAAATAGCGGCTGTAAATTAAAAAAAAACCGTCCATGTGCGTTTTGTGCCACGGGCAGTGTAAGGTTCCGTAGTTGCCCGACATTTCAAAAAGAGTGTTTATTATATTAATTTATTTTCATCTAAGTCAAGTTTAATATTTTTTCTAAGGATTTTTTTATTAGATAAGAAATTTTCTGAAACACAAATAATCTTATAACTAACTGATGTATCTTAACCGTTATAATTTTCCCTAAAAGTTCATGAATAGCACTATTAGAGATAGTATAAAACAGTTCGTTTTCTACATAGACCTGACCAGAAATCGAACCCGGTCCCATAGAGATGGCGACGCCAAGTCCGGCTCGCTCGCCTCTCGGCTACGAAGGTCATCGTAAGTAATATTTACCAATGTTATCCTATCTAGTCACTTAAGTACAAGCTTGTGGTTAGATAATTGTCTTAAAATTAAATAGATAAGTATACACCGTGAATTTTTAATTACCCGAGAAAATTAACTAACATACTCAGATATCGATATACATCGAATTTGGCTAATAAAAAACGGAACGGCGTACGGCGTTGGCGTACGGAAGGAATAACTATGAATAAAAAAAAAATTCATTCATAGTTATTCCTTCCGTACGCCAATATTACGCGACCAAATTAGGTGGATTTTGGTTCCGTTGATGTTGGAATGATAATGATTACTATTTGAATTAGCAGGACTTTTATGGTGCATATTTTTTAAGGAATGTTAGGGATCTTTAAATAAATTTCTCATTAAAAAATTTTTTTTTATTCGCCAAATTCGATGTATGTCGATATCTGAGTATGTTAGTTAATTTTCTCGGGTAATTAAAAATTCACGTTGTATAATTTGTGCTTTCATGGTGAAGTTTTCCCTATTTGATAATAACGTACAGGCCAGGTCCAACAAAATTAAAACAGCCTGCATTTAAACAGTAACCATGGCATTAACTGTGACCACTCCGACCGCGGAAAGTTTAATATTTTAACACGAAACCAAAAGAGCACTAGCGCAGAAACTGAGGGTATTATCATTATTTGCGACCGGAAGTCCGCTGCCAGCGTCCAACGTGACGCTCTGAATGTGAAATCTAGCCTTTTAATGTTTATTTACGAAACTAGACTTTGTCCACTCAGGTTGAAATATTTTTACTATTTTTTTTACAGAGATAAGTATTTTTTTTTTACCGAATTCCGATAGGTTTACCAGTCAACTCAGATCATTCCAAAACTGTGTATGTTATTGATTTCAATTTATTCAGAACCGATTATATTTGGTTAGATTTGCAGAAACAAACATTAAAATGTTAAAATCCTATATTTATTTTCGTTTAAAAAAGTTTATGAAATATAATACGCACTAGAAAAAATAATCACTGTGTGTAATCCCCTAAAATAAAACCCTACCAAAAGTTTTCAGGAGACCTTAGTCAATAATGGGACAATAACGTATAAGTTAAAACCGGCCAAGTGCAAGTCGGACTCGCGCACGAAGGGTTCCGCACCATTATGTATAAAAACGAGCAAAAAAAATCACGTTTTTTTTTATATTTATTTATTTGTGATGGGCTTGCTCTTGACCCCAGTCTTGCTCTAGAGCATAGATGGGATCTACGATGGAGCAAGCTTGCCCAGAAGATGCCTATTAACTCACGTATCACGTTTGTTGTATGCGCCCTTAAATATTTATTATATTCTGGTTTTTAGTATTTGTTGTTATAGCGGCAACAGATATACATCATCTGTTAAAATTTCAACTGTCTTGCAACGGTTCATGAGATACAGCCTGGTGACAGACGAACAGACGGACAGCGGAACCTCAGTAATAGGGACCCGTTTTACCCTTTGGATACGGAACCCTAAAAAGCCCTGTAGCTAAACTACACAAAAAATATATATATTATACATCTAGCTTATTACATGCGAAATTCGTGGCACATTTTATTTCGCGTATACATTTTTAAAATAACCTCCCTAAGCTTTCCAATCACGTACCTTTCAACCCTTCAAATGCAGGGTCGGCCGCCGGAGCCGTTGGGATGTTAAGAGTCACACGGAGGTACGGTGATCTATTTATACCATATCAGATGTTAAATTTGAAGACAAATTTATAAGCCATAGTTTTATTTGACTAATGATAAATTTTAGTTTTTTTTTCAATACATGAACGATATTTGGTACTTTCAATTTGGTTTAGTGAAGTCACGCACTGGCAATTGTCAGAAATAGATTAACCGTGAATGAAAATCGGTAAATGTATCATACAATGTTTTTATTAAATTAATAACGAATTTACCTGCGATCTTATTTCTTCTAGATATTTACACTTAGCCTGATGATGAGCAGTGTTGTTAACTACTTGCCATATTTTTGGGATAATCAGAACTGTACGTTTATTCATTTAATTAACGTACACAGTTTCAATTTATCGTTGTGGTTGTGAGCTTACTGTATTATTTTGTATGGAAACGACAACGTCCGTGGGACACTTAACTCCAAAGCGTTGCGGTACAATAGGCCATTTACAACTATTTACCTTTATATTGCATTTGGGTGTTAATGCCAAAAATATGAGGGTACGGTTAGCGGAGGATAAATAAATGTAGCTATTGTAATATAGTCGAAATGTAGGTGAATAACCTATTTTTGCTTTATAATAAATTTAATACATTAGCTGTTGCCCGCGACTAATATCCTTATATTAATCCAGATCATATTATATACATATGTGTGCAAAATTTCATCCAAATCCGTTAAGTAGTTTGGGCGTAAAAGAGTAACATACGTCACTTAAAATTTTTGCATTTATAATATGAGTCGGATTTTTTCGACAATCTCACAAATTAGCTATCCCTAAACTAAGCTAATGTAGTAATTTTTTGTTTTTAGCAATTCCATGCAAGATAAATAACAATTGAAAAAATCATCGACCTCAGGTGGGACTCGATCCCACGTCTCATCGCATGCCGGGCGAGTGCTTTTACCAACTAAGCTACCGAGGACGTCACGTGTCACGATGAAATTTCTCAAGTGTTTCGAATGGCTTCGACAGCGAGAAGAGAGAAGAAGCGAGACCCGCGATAGGTCGTGGGTTCGAGTCCCACCTAAGGTCGATGATTTTTTCAAGTGTTATTTATCTTTAATAAGCTAATGTACTTGTATTAGGGCGACTAACTAACCAACAATCATCTTTAAATACACTTTAAACATCTATGACTTGGCACAAATGTTCGTGCTCATCACACAAACATTTGTCCATTTCACGATTCGAACTCGCAACTATCTAGCTTTGTAGTCCGGAGCGTGAACCATTACACCAGACTGTCGACTATTTTGGGATACTTCAGTGATTTTCATCATCATATCAGCCTGTTGCAGTCTACTGCTGGACATAGGCAGGTCTCCCCCAAGGAGCGCCACAGCGCACGATCTCCCGCCCTTTGCATCCAGTCGCTGCCAGCTGCCTTCTTCAGGTCATCGGTCCATCTAGCCGGGGGGCGTCCTACACTACGTTTGCCTAAGAGTGGTCTCCATTCAAGAACCTTCCTGCTCCACCTCTCGTCGGTTCTGCGACAGACATGACCACACTGCCACGTACTTCAGCTTGCTACATTTTTGGACAATATCAGTCACCTTAGTCTTATGTCGTATGACCTCGTTCCGGATCTTATCCCTTAATGAGATCCCCAACATAGACCTTTTCATAGCACGCTGAGTGACGTGTAGTCGGTGGGCCAACAGTGATTTTCATAAGTTTAATAATTTTACTAAACGTTTTTTAAATACCTTTCTAACTGAGGTTGTTAGTCTATTGTCTGTACTGTTACTCGCAAAATACACTAGTACTATTTAAAATATATATATATCACTAACATCGCTTCGAATTACTTAAAAAATAGAATGATCTTTCTCAGTCACCACTCTCATTTTTCAACCACAAAAATTACATTTTCATCCCGAACAGAATTACGTACAAATGCATCAGCATAATGAAAACATTCTAAAAACACCTGGAGAAAATAACCCCTAACTTGCCACCCTCCCCTTGGCCTCCCTTATTAGGCAAGATATATACCACGCGCATTACATACTGACTTCATTTAGTCTTATGTCTACATCATAGGGGCGGTAGGGAGACCATGATTTGTGTTGTTCATAGGGGATTTGGGAATTCTGGCCATGTTTTGACAAGAGCCTAGAATAAATTCTGAGTACCTACCTTTAAGGTTTAGTATTTTCCTAAGAATTCCCACGAATTAATTAATGTTCGACACAATGTAAATTGTTATGAATTAATAAATTAAAATGACTGATCGTGTAGAGGAAATCAACAAATAACCCTAGGTCGTCAAAGACGCAAACGGTTTGTCGACATCAAAGATTAGACAGGCCTCTGCTACTGAGAAATCAGAGAAAACATGTGCCCACGATTAACATGTTTCCAAACTTCGGAAGAATATGGCACTCTTTATTGATGATAAGTAAGTACAGCTACATTCTCTAGACTGATTCTAGACTACTACTACTTTTATGAATTTCATAAGGTCAACTTGAAAATTCTTGTATTATATTTTTTTTTAACTACATAACTATTATCACATTCTAAACCTATCAACATAAAGTAGTGTAAAACATACTAATCCAAACTAAAAATATTATTTTTTTACAAAAAACTGAAGCTAGAAATACAGGAATAGTCCTGTACACCTTATAAACCATGGTCATCCTACATTAGATCACTTTACTTTCTCGTCACGTCCTCGAAGATCATCGTAGATGCCCAGACTTGACTTGATTTTAACTTTGACGAGGTGGAAACGGGGTGGGGGGGAACAAATAATAGTGTTGGTGATAGAACTGGTTGCGGTAATAAAGCACTAATTCGGTGTGGAATGAAAATGAAATTCAGGAGACGTTTTGAATTTGAAGCGTTAGGATCACGTACGTAAGTACACGGAAACAAATCGTGCTGATTTTTATGTTGCCCCTGATTTTACGTTACTTTTTAATCGGTCGAAATTATGAGTGTAACTTGCTTTATGAAAGTTTCGTCGTTAGGTATATTAAATCCTTAAATGAAAAAAAAAACATATGAGTATTAAAACCGCTAGAACGAAACGTACTATGTTAAAAGTCAATTTAAGTTACCAAACTTGTGTTAAAACTAGCGAGAACTACAAAATAAACGTATATTATTACATTGGTTGACAAGACGAAAAACCATCTGCTATCTGGGCCATAAACATGAACTCTTAAAACAATCTCAAAGTTGTCAAATCTGTCAATTTTGGTACGTCATTTCATACAAAATTTGACAGAAATGATAATGTTTGACAGATTTGTGATTGTTTTAACAGTTCATTGTTAGGGCCCTGTAATTATCTTTGCTTGTGCTTTGTGGTTTATTGTCAATGTTATTTTTCCATCCTTTTTAATAGTAACAATCTAAAAACCATGTAAATACTCATACATAAGACGTTGATCGTGTGCGTGGCGACCACGTTTTCTGTCAGTTGCGCGTTGATGCCGTGGCAGACCACTACCACTGATCGCCGGTTCGGTTCCACCACCACTGTTATGTTGGAGGTGGTTATCCAGCCACCTGAGAAAAAATAAAGATATCGTTAGCAGAGACCTCTTTTTGGTTTGTAAAAAAAGTTTAGAAACGCATCAATTGATACGTTTTTTGTGTGGAATGTAGAGTGAGGTCTGCAAATTAAATAAGATATTACCTCTCTGTCGATAAAAAAAAAAACTCTTGTTTTGTTTAATCCTCAAAATTGATTTAGGCACACTTGCGCATCTCAGGATTAGCGAATTTAATCCTCAACTATCCACTGACACATCATTATATAGCCGTCAGTTTGTATGACGATGACAGAGACAGAATGTACGGTTGTGCGCTAGTCCACTTCAATGAGCAAAATAAATACACTTCAAGAATTTTCTGTAAACTGTTTAAGATAAATGATATTAGATTGTGAAAACTTTTTCTTTTTAAAATATTTGCATGCAATCATTATCTTTGAGAATTTCAACTGTCTATCACGGTTCATGAGATACAGCCTGGTAACAGACAGACAGACGGACGAACAGCGGAGTCTTAGTAATAGGGTCCCGTTTCACCCTTTGGGTACGGAACCTTTATTGCATGTGTATCTACCACCAATGTTAGTAGCAAACAAAGAATTGAATTGAATTGAATACCGTGGTACATACCTTCAGGAGATATAACAGTTCTGTTACTAGCTTCTTTATGCTGTTTCCCAAGAACGAGCCATTTGATATCAGCAGCGGGGTTGGAGGGGGCCGTGTTACAGCTGAGGGGTACTGGGTCCCCCACTCTTGCTTCCGAAGGGCCGGAGATGGTAACGTGTGATGGAGCAACTGTGAAAGACAAAAGATTTTAGAATATTTTTTCAAGAATATAGACATACCTATGAATGAATGAATGAAAGAATGAAAGAATGAATGAATGAAAGAATGAGTAAATGGAAGAATGAATGAATGAAAGAATGAATGAATGAAATAATGAATGAAATAATTTATTTGCGCAAAACATGGTACATACATAGTCATAATGTCAGGCTACCATTTGGGCATAGTATTATAATGAGTGGGTCTAGTCATCTAGTGTTGCTGCGCGTTTTCTCATTACCAGCCGATATGTAGTCCCGAAGCGGTAACAGGGCTTCAAAAAAAGATTAAAACTGGGGGCCTAGCGCGAAGGTGTATCGTTCTGTCGGTCGTATTAAGCGATCAAATTAAAACATCTATTCCCCCGTATCAAAGGTTTGTCAATTTATGAACAATTGAAAACAGTCGGGTGTTTTACACGGCTAGATTGAGTTGGTCATGTTTAGAATAGAATAGAATATAATTTATTTGTTATAAGAGTGGTAACTTAAGATGGTTTTACATTTATCGTATCTCACAATTAATCTTTTCAGACATGCAAAATTAAATGAATTACATTATGAATTTACATATTTAAGAGCATTTTAATTAAGTCAATAACACATTTAAATTAAAGTAGGTACAATTATTTTAACAATGTCAGTAAATTAAATAGGAATGTCAATAGAATTTCAATAAATATCATTTTTGTTCATACAAACACAGGATTTTGTCAGTTTATTTGAATCACTTTATCTGTCAAATATTCCTTCATTTCGTAGTAGCCTTTATCTAGCAGATATCGGAATAGTCCAGTATAATGTTTGACAGATTTGTGATTGTTTTAACAGTTCATGGTTAGGGCTCTGACCTGGCAAATGTCATTGTCTGGCGTATTTATAAATTATTATTAATGTTTAATAATAATGCTTCAATCGTTAAAAATACGAGTTAGAAAAAGTTTTAGGTACCTACTTATTAATGACTTTCAAACTAAAACATAGTCTCGAATTAAAATTCTCAAAAATGCTTCGATTTCATAATTGACTATTAAAAGTTCTAACTTTAATAAAAGCTCATTAGTTTTGTTTGAAATATTGCTTTTTCATGAAATAGAAAAAGTTCTAAGTCCTAGTCGGTAAAGCGTGAAAAAAGCTTATTTGAGCTTAATAATAGAATTCAACTAACTATGGAAGTTGAGACAGATATTCGAATAGTTTTGCAAATACGAGAACCTGCTAAAAGTGTTGTTTAGAGAAGAGGTTGGTTTGCGAAACAATTATGGGTATCTACTATACTATAGCTATTATAACGATAAGACCGCATAATTGTACATCTTTCTGTAAACATCAGTTGTTACTTCTTTGTTTGGAACCTTTTTTTCGCAATAAAAAGTAGCCTATGTCCTTTCTTAAGTTTTAGTCTATCTCTGTACCAAATTTCACAATAATTGGTTCAGTAGTTTCGGCATGAAAGCGTAACAGACAGACATAGTTACTTTCGCATTAATATTAAGTAAGGACTAATAGGGATTTATTATCATGTGCTTATATCGGTATCGTGTTAGTTTGGTAAACATCTTTGATTATATACATATCTAGATTCCCTCTTCGAGTGTCATAAACTTCAAAAAATATATAAGCCAAAAGCCTAAGCTTTAAGCCTGTTGTCGCCAAAAATTGTTTCGCTCGCTCAGTGGCGCGCTTGTTACCATAGCAACCTATAATTGTTACCATAGTAACCATAGTTGTTACTCACTCAAATCTAGCCTGTTCCTTTGGCGACAATTGCAGCACCACACTCTGTCTAGACATTAGAATAGTTTGTTACGGAATTGCTACCTTGTACCTTATTTTTGAGTTCCCGATATTTCGGCACTGTTGCAAGCGCCATGATCACGGAGTAACAAAAATAAGGTACATGGTAGCAATCCCGTAACAAACTATTCTAATGTAAGTGACCATGAAAGTTTAAAACAATATACTGTCTAGACATGTTTATAATCAAAGGTGAGCATAAAGACTATCTATCTATAATTATTTTGGTTGCTAGGTAACAGTTATTCGGAATACTTTATTTATTAGGACAACCAACAAGACAAACCCAAGGTACAGACAACAGGTTGTAAACCTACCACTAAACGTAAAATTTTCTAATTAATATTGATCTCTATGTGTTAGACTTAAAGTTGAAAATCAGTTGGATGAACTTTAAATTTTTGGGTAGGTTAACCTCCCATAGTCTGTAGATAATTTGACCTATGCTGACTTTGATATAGCTCTTAGTTATAGGCTGCCACGGCATGTATACTTATCATGTTTTATTAATATCTTCTACCCAAAGGTTGACATGTAATGCCATTATTCAGTGCGCTATTTGATATAGTACGCATGTGTGGCCGGTCTTAGCGCGCTAAATTGGTTAAATGACATTAGAAGTTAGGCCATAGCTCGGACGGCGGTAACTTTCGACACATCAAAGGGATTTAGCGGGCGTCTAGTGCGTTGTTGTGGCTACACCTACTACAACTGAACATGTTAAAACACGGTTACATTCAAAAACTCTTTGTGAAATAAATCATTAACTTAGGATGAAGTGGACAAAATGAGAAAAGTATCGAGTTCTTGGAATCGTTTTTTTTAATTTAAAAGACTAGTATCCACAGATCATACGCTAACTACGTCACTAGACGCTAGAATCAAACGTCAAAAAGTTTGACCACACATTTAGCGCGCAGTTTAGTGCATTAATTAATGAACGCAAATCATGCCGTTAGGCGTCACACAGGTGAAGCCCTAGCATAAGAGATTGCTTTTAAAGGCGATAGAGCCACTTGTACATTGTACATACATAACTGTGTCTTGTGAAATAGCATGGCATTCAAAGTATTTTCATAAAGCTATCTCTGACCTTCCGGGTTCGATCACCGGTCGGGTCAATGTAGAAAAACGAACTTTTCTATATTGGCTCGGGTCTGGGTGTTGTGGTACCGTATTTGTTTCTGATTTCTATAATACAAGTGCTTTAGCTACTTACCTTAGGATCAGAGCAATGTATGTGATGTTGTCCAATATTTATTACATTTATTTTTGATTTATTGTTATTATTAAAGCTACAATAAATGAAAATATTCTGAAACCCGTAATTTTACAGTTGGCTAAAAGCAATTTTCTAAAATCTTTCACTAAACTGTAATAACATAATAATACATTACACATAGTAATCTTTTGGATTTTCTTCATTATCATTCTAAAGACGTTCTCGTATTATATGTAAACGGTAAAACATAGAAGTATAATGAACGCTAAAAGGGTATAGAGATTTTATTTTTAGAGTTGTCTATTACTTATTTGCTATTGCATACTTTTGTATACAAAAAGCTTGAATGAAGTTTGTGTAACTAGCTGTGCCCGCGACTTCGTTCGCGTGAAGGATATTTCATAATTGAGCAACTTGTTCCGGGGTTAGGCGTAAAATCGTGAATTGTTTGGACTTTCATACGACATTTCATCCCCTATTTCACCCCCACACAGGTAGCAATTTTAAAAACGCTACACAAAGTATTTATTTGTTTCTTATCAAGTGCATAAATACAACGTTTCATGGGTTTATCTTCTAAAATGACCAACATTCAACCCCTATTGCCACCCCTTCAAGACTTTTTTTCGTTATAAATAGCCCATGTCCTTTTTTAAGCTCTAGTCTATCTCTGAATGCAAAATTTCACAATAATCGGTCCAGTAGTTTTGGCGTGAAAGCGTAACAGACAGACAGACAGAGTTACTTTAGCATTTATAATATAAGTAAGAATTTATTATCATGTGTTTATATCGATATCGTGTGAGTTCGAAAGTGATTCAATTTTTTTTTATAGTTAAATTAATATTAATTCAACATTCTAGTGTTTATAGTAGTTATTGAAATATTTATACAAATAGTTATTGCCTTAGTCCTAAATGTAAAAAAACACTTCCTTAAGCCACATAATTGCGTAAATAGCCTCAGCACGTCTGCAATATTCAAATCAACAATTTTTTTTTAAATATTAGCCAAAAATTATTTTGAATAATCTCTTTCGCATATTTTTATTTAAATTTCCTTTCATCATCATCATCATCATTTCGGCCACAGGACGTCCACTGCTGAACATAGGCCTCCCCCAGTGACTTGCAGATCGGCCGATTGGAAGCGACCTGCATTTCCATTAGCCTGAATTTATTGGGCACTAGCTTAGGTCATTAATAATGGAATATCAAAAATCTACAACTCTAAATTTATTATTGTTTCTATGCTTTTTTCTTTGGCCAAGTAGCAGCAATACGATACATTATGTCTTTATTGTCAATTTTGAGATAATTCAGCTTAATATACGAGCCTAGAATATAAATTCAAGATTTTATTAAGGGTTGAGTCTTCGTTGACTATGATTCGAATAATTTGAACTTAATATAGTTTAGAGTATTTTGAATAACAAAAAAATTAAATAAGCTTTTTTTACCACAAATTTCTAAATTTAGTAAATTCTTGGCAATATTGTTATTTTGAATCGAAACACAGCTAAGCGTTTCAAATTTTGTGCTTTTCGCATTCGTTTCAATGTGTCTCTTTTCGGCTTATCTCCCGTGCTCTTAGGCCTCCCCCACACTATCGTGGCAGCGTCCAATCAGTGTTGACGCAACGCTCGCGCAGCGGCATTTACTTAACGCTGATTGGACACTGCCACGACGACGCTCGAAAGACGCGTGTGGAGGAGGCCTAAACAGTATTTTTACAAAACTATATCGCTGTTCTGGTGTGATTATTTAAACGTAAACTGTCTTGTTCAAAGTGCATTTGCTGGTCCGGGACTAAGGTCAAACCACTGTTTTATATTTGTTAGTACAGTGGGTTAACCTTAGTTCCGGTTTTAGAAAACGTCTCTGAATAAGACAGAAAACGTCTAAATGCTCCATTTTTGAGACCTAGTTTAATTCAGGAAGTTCTTTTTCATATGTTTTAAGGTTAGTTGTACTGGGATGTCATAATATAAAGAAGATAATAAATTCGCGACCACTACAGTGGTGTTTTGATCTGACGAATAGACTTATTAAAGAATGTTTAAAATTTTTTTCGCAATATTTTTCCTGTATTCTAGACTCAATTCTGAACCACAGCCTTAAATATTCATGCTCTTTTTAGCACCCTATATTATTCATAAATTAACCTTAGTTTTTCTTTGTTCATACACTGCATATTCTCTTTGCCATAATTGAGCAACCACGATGTATTTACTGCATAATTATTGTATGTACTCGAAGTTACAATCACATTCGTATTACATATCAACTGTCTTAAGCAGACCAATCAGGATTCCTAGACAAGGCTGTATCACAGTACATATAGGACATAGTAGCTCTACTTAAAATAACAAAAGTAAGCGCCATACAACACAAGTTATAGGTAGTTCTTCTTTTTTGCGTTTCGACTCTCTCAGGCTTTTATATATCGGATGTAAAAAAAAGCTTAACCAAGCCGAATACCACATATTCTACGTATTATTACGATCATTTTTTTCTTTTACACTATACCTGGGAAATGACGGGTTACCGAGTTATTGACAGTCAAAGTTACAATTTTTTTTTGAAGATTTTTACAAAATTGACTTCTGTTTGATAATACTAAACTTTTTTACAAAGAAACATGATAGAAATTTTCAGTGCTTCTTTCATAAAAGGCCTTTAAAGGGCACAGCCGGCAATGAATCGTGCGCAGTGCTCTCGCGCCACCCGCTCGCCCGCCGACCGCTTACACACACAGGCATAGTTTGTGGCGTGCGAGCTATACATTGCGGGTTAGAAATAAGTTTATTTTTTTGATACCCAAAAATAAAAGTCATTTCCCAGCAATTATTTTTATTGCATTCTACTTGGTTTTATGTATAGAATTCGTGGTTTAAGGCTTCGTTAAGCCTTTTTTTACACCCTGTATGTAAGAACCAAAACTCAGCCACCGATATAGCGCTATCGGTGGCCTTGAAAAGATCCTCGTGTGTGTAGGTGTAGGGACAAGTTATAGTTTTGAAGTAAAGACTATTATCATCATCATGATTTTAGCCACAGGACGTCCACTGCTGAACATAGGCCTCCCCCAGTGACTTCCAGAACACATTAACATTGTGGTAATAAGGAGATACTCAATTTAGACCCTGACCTAAGTTATCAGTAGTCCGTTTTTGTCGAGAGTCGAACGAAAAAGTCAAAGTCACACCACAGATCTGCGAGTCGTGACGTCATGCACGTTCGATTTGTTAAAATATTCATTTCGAACATCGCTCCACCTCGTCGGAGGGCGAAACACAAATCTTGAACTATAAGTCTGGAGAAGTTCACTTACTGCTACAACGACATTGTTTACTGTGGTTCCACTAATCCAATCCACTCCAAGACAGATGAACAAACAGATTCTGTGTTAGGACAAGGACGGTTACAAACGGGTAATTGTGTTGAACAAACTGGCAGCTTACAATCGCAATTAAAAATGCCATTCTTAAAAAAATAAAAATTGTGGTTCGAATTTCGAACAGACAATATCCATCTGACGCCTGACAATGAAACCAGCGCTGGTGAGAAAGATATTAATCATAACTTATTAATATTATAAACAAAACCGCACTGATTTCGAAACTGAACTCACTAATCGATGATTTAAAGTGTTCTGCCCCTCTAGCATGTGCAACAAAACACGATATGATACGATATGATATAGCGATTTATCGCATATTTTTTGTCTAAATATGAACTTTTATTACAAAAAGCGAGCATAACTGCGACGTCGCCGGCACGGACATGCTTACTGTTTTAATAAAAGTTCAAGATGGCGGCTATGTTATCATATTTTGAAGGTAAATAGGCGATGAATCGCTATATCATATCGTGTTTTGTTGATCGTGCTAGAGGGGCTGATCCTGGAAGCGGGAAAAACAACAATATAAGGACGGCTTTTTCTTTTATTCGAGTGGAATAGATGTAACAGGGCTTTTTACAGGTTTTTACTAATTAATCTCCTCAATGGAATTTATTTATTTGAGTTTGGAAACGTAAGAAAACTGTTATTTAAACAGCTTAAGAATTTATAACTTTTATAAAAACTTTTTTCTTTGTCAAAAAGTAAGAACCCATTCCCTAATGAAAGTAGAGGCTAAGTTCATTTGGTCCACTTGGGTGAGTTTTAAAGTGAGTTCATCTACTTGTTTATAACAGAATCGTCAGGGTTCTACGCTCGAAGCCCACTGCAGTGCAATGTTCATGTATGATGCCTGGCAAAAATGATTACAAATTGTTTCCAAAATCACACCAATTATCTAACCCCAAACTAAGCAACGCTTGTACTATGGCGACTAGATAACGGATAAGCATACTTAAATAAGTTTATAAACATCCATGACTTAGGTACAAATGCTCGTGCTCATCACACTTACATTTTCCCCTGCGGGATTCGAACCAGCAACCGTCAGGCTTTGTAGTGCGAAGCGCGAACTACTACACCAGACGATCGTCAATATTTCAGCAATATAAAAAAGTGTTAAGTAAGATGAAATCAAATTTGAGTGGTCGCACAAATCAAATAAATCATTCAAATGTAATTTGACAATTGCAATTCTAGAATTAAATGAACCTCAACATATTACTGATGCCAGTCAGATCAAAGTTTACCAAATAAAACCTTATTAGACCACAAATTCAAATGAAAAACGTCCTCATAACCCGTCAGGTTCACCCAAGCGTGTCGTTTGAAGCAATCTCGATTTATATTTATTAAATAGTTGCCCAGTCGCCCGTGCGGTGACGGCCTTATCTCAAACAGATATTTAGAGCTAGGTTTATAATTCAGTTAGAAAGGTTGTCTGGAGGGCTATGACTGCCCTTATAAATATTGTTTTACAGTAAATACTGGGTGTTTATTTAGGAAAATACGAGTCTCGATAGTCTGTTCGACTGTTTGATACCGATTTTGTTTTTGATATAGCAATCTAAAAGATACAATGTTAAATCAATTAATTTTATTTATTAAAATATAATATAAATTTACCTACAATGTTGCCCTTGTCACCGAATCGATCGATCGACTCAAAATTCTGAATATTATTATTTTTAATATGAAAGGTAGGATGTCTTAGTAGAAATGCTTTCTCGTCCTAATTTTAAACCAACTGCTTCTCAAACTCAAAGTTGTCTAAAAGAGATCGCTTCTAGCGATAAGACTGCCTAAATTGTGCTATTCTAAATGTAGCTAGATAAATACTCTTGATTGCACACCACAGAAAAAAATGTACGTAGAAAAAATACATTTATTCTTGAAAATATTTTTCTTGTAGTTTGTTTTTTATCTGTGGTGTGCAATAAAGCGTAGGTATCTTATCTTTCATTTCAGCTCGGCTTACAAAATAAGGGATAGACTTTAATCTAATAGCACTTCGAAATCTACTAATAATATTTGAAAATAAACGGCCACCTCACGTGGAACCCGAACCCACGACCATCACATTTCCAACTAAGCTACTGAGGACTTCAGCTGACCTGACGAAATATCAATTGATACTGATTTGATTGACGCATTGAAACTAACTAAGAATCTCCCAAAAGACAAGTCTTTTGGGAGATGAAAATCTCCCAAAAGACTGGACCTTTAAAGATAAATCTTACTGACAGTGCACATCTATTATCAAGCCTTTGTGAAAGTTTGCACGCAAATAGTTCTCTGTCCGACACAGGCATCGAACCCGTCTACCGATGCGGAAGGGCGACCCGCTTTGACCAAGCTAATGGGTTCGCAAAGGCTTTGAATATGGATTGCGTGGATTTTATTATTTTGTGAGTTATAGACGTTTTCGTGTGCGGCCGTGGTTGAATATGAATACTTTGGTGATAGGATAAATTGTAATTGTATGCGATTTAATTAACCTGAATTTGAACTTTTAATCTGTTTCGTTTATATTCATAAAGAGAATGTAATTTATAAAATCTGAAAAAAAAAAACACCTGACTAATTAATTACAATAATGTTTTCTTTATAGACATAAAATGCCGCATCGAAAAACTGTCTAAGTCCAAAAAACAAACTTTCTACGTTTTCTTTTTCAAGAAAACACACCCCAATTTCTTTATTAATAGTGTTTTTCTGGGACTTCTCAAAGCGCTTAAGGGTCGCGTCGTGAAACTGGCTAAGTACAAAAAGGGAGCTTCCTCTACGGTCCAGTGCATGCGGGCGGGTTACCTGCTCTTTGTAAATAAACAATGAGTTGGGACTGGGGGACAGTTGTTTAGGCAGTGGTGCAAATCATGAGAACAAGCGGAGAAATAAAAAATAAGAATGGCTTTTTTTTTTTTTTAATTCGAGTGGTGTAGATGTAAGGGAGCTTTTGATAGGTTTACTTCTAAATAGTCACACCTCTAGAATGCATTCATTTGAGTTTTGGAAAACTGTTATTTAAACAGCCAAATCACGAAAACTATAGATATAGATATATAGATAGATAGATAGAGATAGATAACTTTAATAAAAACCTTTCAACCTAAGATTTTCAATATAAATACGATAAAATTAATAGAAACTTGGAATAGTCGAATGAAACTTTAAATCTGTCAAGTATAAATATTTCAGGCTCTTTTCATGTATTAGAATAGTTTTTTACGAGATTGCTACCATGTACCTTATTTTTGAGTTCACGATATTTCGGCACTGTTGCAAGTGCCATGATCACGGAGTAACTTGTTTTCATGTAGGTACTTAAATAACTTTTAAACCACAATGAGAATAGCACACAAAAACTTAAAACGGAACAAACTTTCCTGGCACATGAATCATATAAAAAGAACTATGACTTATAACTTTAGTTTTATCCACAATAATATTGTCTCTTCTCGTAGACAGGGAAAAAATTAAAGTCAATCCTCTTTTAAAACAGTCAAATATTTTTTTTACATACTTTTTGAGTGCGGATAGCGCAATAATTTTGCGGTCAATCCGCTACTCGCTCATAAAAACGCCTCCGCTTATCCCTCGCGCCACATCAATTTCAAATTACCGTGCTTTTTGACTAGAATTTGATAGGGTTACTTTATCAAAGGATTTGGGTTGCCATGGTAGGGAGCCGTTACTTCTGGGGAATTATACGCTTTCCACATAAAATGCTATTTTGGCAAACTTTGCGATGGTTTAAGACATTTCTGTGTTGATAAAATGTAAATCCCGGGCTTTATTAAGTATTAAAGGGTAACGAACAAATTGTATGGAAAATTATGTGTTGGGTACCTACCTGCACCCTTGCTTCGGGTTTGTGGTTTTTGAATATTAATGTTAATTAAAAGATTTTATAACAAAAACAATACGATTAATCTCTGTAAAACACAAATAAAGGAATGAAAGTCTAAAGTCACAAAGCGAGAAATTAACTCCTTTGTTGCCAAACCAAACCCCAACCAATTATAAAATTTTGATTGAATTGTTTTTCTAAATTGATCTAAACTGGGAATCGAATCCGGGCCCTTTGCACTCAAGACCAATCACCACGCTATACCAATAAGGTCATCAAATTATTAAAAAATATCTTATGGTTCTATTATTAACATGAAGCCTGATATCGATCGCAGATTATAATTAAAACTGTCATCTCTTCGGCTTTGAACTTTGTCACTACAACTTGATCATTCAAACTGTTTTAATAAGATATTACTATTTTGCATTGCATATTACGATAAGGTTCTGAGTTAGATCAACATCTTTTTAAGTCGATTGTATCTATTGTCAATTTTCTTTTATTTACTTTTCTAAAGCAAAAGTATCTTATTTTGAAATTGAAATCCAATTGTTGACCGTATTGGTTTCGTGTGGATGCTTTAAAATGGGGTACTCCTGTGGGAAATTTCTACAACGCGAGCTATGTTATTAGAAGCGCCATCTATTGGTGGTTAGAGTATAGTACATTTTTATCTGTCTTTGCTTTTTTTAAGATTCAAATGATTGCGAAACGACAGTTTTTTTCCGACAATTTTGTGCTTTGACACTTTTTCTGCAAAAATTGCCAACATAATAAACTTAAAGTTTTCATCAGGCCGGCTAACGTCCTCGGTAGCTTTGATGGAAAAGCATTTGCCCGGTATGCGATCGTGGGTTTGGGTCCCATCTGAGGCAATCTTTTTTTTCAAGTTCTATATTATGTTGAAAAAACTTTGCATGTAACTGCTTAAATTAAACCAACATGTTAAAATAAATTGTAAATATTAATGTAAAAAAATATATTAAAAAGTTAGATGGCCATTGAAAGATCGGCTTTTGAAGAAAATACTGAATATAAATTACTGATCCTGAACTAAGCGAAGCTGTATTAAATTCTTGTTAAATTCAAGTGAAAATAACTACTCATAATGCTAACCTAACATCCAGACCCAGACCCGAGCTATTTAAAAAAAAAATATTTGAATAAATACATAAAAATATTTTTTTTTGGGCAATATTGCAGATTTTTTTAGTAACCAAATTATTCATTCACTTGGCCCGTTGTCCCACTGCTGGCAAAGTTGTATAAATATTATTAAACTTACATAGAACAGTGAGGTCAATCTCAGCCTTCAGGGTGTTACTAATCATGATGTTCTTCGCCTCGCAGGAGTACCGGGCCTTATTGTCAGACGCGTCAGCTTTGAACGAGAGGACGTTCTCTGACATTCTGCCGCTGGTTCTGTAACAAAATAAAAATATACTGTTGTCTTTTATTTACGCGAACACGATACATTTAAATGAAACTACTTTTACGGATTATTTCGCGATTTATTAACATTTTATTTAACCTGACGTTTCGAACACTTTACAGCGTTCGTGGTCACAGGTAGACTAAGGTGTTATTCGTCTTTACAATATTTTGAAAAAACTATAAACTACCGTCACTCAGTTAATATTAATTTGTGTTCCTATCTACGCAAAAAGAGCTAACTGTATCTAGAGGTCTTGCAGTGCGGGGCCTAGCATGGGATTTCGTTAAAACAGGATCCCATGCTGGTGGTATTTTCCAACCATCTTCTCTGTTGAAATTCGGGTGTCTTCTAATTTCAATTGCCTCCCGTAACATGCGAGGAACAAATCGTCGTTCTCTTGCAAGGACTTTAGGCTGGTCAAATCGTATGAAATGGTTGGGTGTATCTAAGGCATGTTCACACACTGCAGACTTAGTATTCCGTCTATGTTTGATGTCGGCTATATGTTCTTTTACCCGCACGCCTATACTTCGTTTTGTTTGACCGATATAGGAGAGCCCACAGTCACATTCCAGTCTGTACACCCCCGCATCTTGAAGAGGTATGTTGCACTTGACAGGTGGTAAAAATTGGTTAATCTTTTTCGGCGGCTTGAAGTAGGTTTTGATTGAAGCGCGCTTCAAAATGTTTCCAATCTTGTCAGTGACACCCTTCATATAAGGTAGTACAGCAGGTTGGCGTTCGACGGTGGAATGCTTGACCCGGGGTCTGGAACGACGTGGTACCGGCAACTGGTTTTCCCGTAGTACCTTCCTGACATGCTGGAGCTCGCCAGCCAGGTGTTGGTCGTCACAGATACCCCTTGCTCTCTGAAACAACGATTTGCCTACGGTAGCCAACTGTCGAGGATGATGGTGAGAGGCACCATTGAGGTATTTATCTGTATGGGTGGCTTTACGAAAAACTGTATGACTAAGAGTATGATCTGGATTCCTAGTAAGTAAAATATCTAAGAAAGCTAGTTTATTGTCTGCCTCAATTTCCATAGTAAATTTGATTTTTGGGTGGATTGAATTTAAATGTTCTAGAAAAGCAGAGACTTGATTGGTGGGTAAAATTGTAAAAGTATCATCTACGTACCGTTTATAGAACCTGGGTGTTATAGGTGATGTGCCTAGAGCTCTGGCCTCGAAGTCCTCCATGAAAATGTCTGCGACAACAGGTGATACTGGAGAGCCCATAGCCACACCATCTACTTGTACATAGAATTCATTGTCCCACAGTAAATATCCCGATGTTAGGCAATGTTCCAATAGTTCCGCATATTCTATAGGCATATCAAGTTCAACTAACTTCCTTTTAGTAATTTCAATGCAGTCCTGTACTGGTAAACTTGTAAATAGGGACTGTACATCAAAACTGACCATAGTTTCATTATCCGCTAGGTGTAGGTGTTTAACCTCGCTGATAAAATGGTAGGAATCCTTCACATGTGCTGTAGTTGTTCCTCTTAGCCGAGATAGTGATCTAGCTACGTGCTGAGCCAGTCTGTAGGTTGGTGTATCAATCTGACTCACAATAGGACGTAGCGGGACATTTGGTTTGTGTATTAAAATACGTTAATAAATAAAGTTTGCTTCTAACAATAAGACCACCTACATTGTACCATTCTAAATGTATTTTTTCTTTGTACTGTTTATTTTGTGCGGTGTGCAATAAAGAGTATTTATCTATCTATAAGTCATATTAGTTTTGTTTATACATTTAAGTAAAAAAAATTAGGAGATTAGGGTAACAGGTCAAATAAGGGAATATTTTTACAAACCGCCCGGTGAAAATTTGTGTTTACTTTATGGAAAATGTTAAAACAAGAAAATAAATACTAATGCTCCATACATTTATGATCATAGAAGTTAAAAAGTTTTAGTTTACAACAATTGCTCGGAGTGTAAAACAGAATTTGAATTCGAAATTCACGCAAACGAAGTCTACAACAAAATTGAATTTACTTAAAGCTCCGGCCACATATTTCTAAAAACTCTAATGGGTAAATATTAGTAATATAAAATATTTAGCTTACAAAAATTTCAAATTAATTTATCTAGTCGAATGAAACCATTACAAAAATAAATTATTATTGAATGCATGACTCGAGCATAACTCAAGGCCGCCTGTTAAAACCCCGTAACCAAAGAATATTCAAAACTGAAAACAATCTCCGGAGACGGAAGTTTGACTTATCCCCAGTTTTCGCCGGCTTTACGCTTTTGAATTCATAATTACGTTTTTAGTTTTGAATTCCGAACGTCCCGAGAATTCGCATTCCGTAAACGAATTCTAATAACTCTCCGCCATGTTTTTTGTCTCCACAATTTTGACGATGCTAAAGTTTTGTTTTATTGGCGAAAGTTTGAATTTTATTCTTTGTCATAGGTTAAAAATTTATAATTAGTAGAACCCTTAAAACAGGCATTTACGCAACAAAAAACACTATCACTTCTTAGTACCTACACATCGGCTTGAAAGTTATCTACATCTGACATTGCAGAAGATTACTGTTTTCAACCGCTGTTTATTATTTATTTTCATTATTGCTGGTCCTAATTAAGTTTATCTTGTACCTGATACTAATTGAGTTTCTTTAGTGGGGTTCAGTTTACGCTAGAATTACTGTTATAGTTGTATGAATGAGAGGTGAGAATAGTTTTCATTTTAATCGGAGTAACTCTACTGTATTTCAATCTATTATGAATACAGTTCGTACTACAAATATATTGGAAATTTAAAATGTCTGTTACTCTCCCTCGACGCAAACGAAGTGTAGTAAATTTAAATTATTTTATCGGATTTGATATTTTTATTGTGAAATTGCATTTAAGAGAAGCCCAGAATATTAATAGTATGTGCAAAAATGTTTAAGGTTTTATTTCAATTAGTGAATTTAACAGACAATGAATTAAGCCAGAAGCCTTTCTTCAATCAATTATCAACTTAAATCGGACTGATTAATAAAATAAACATGAATAAATTTAACATAACATACATTATTATAATTATAATTCAAAGGTACGTTACTAAAGCACTCGTGTAATAGAAATTAAAAACAATGATGGTATTACAACACCTAGACCCGCGATATGCTTATATAAATGCTTTTATTTGACAGAACTAGTCTTTAGTATTCTGTCCAGAACCCAAGTTTTTAAAGGTAACAGTGACTTATCAGGTACAAGTGTTCAACCTACATCTGCAAATACATACCTACCTACCTAATTAAACGTATCGATTTTATCATACAAAGTCAAAAGTTTAGCTTTCTCTATAAATCGCAACAAAAGACAGTTTGTCGCCAGACGCCACCTCAAACTTACTTCAAATCCCTGAAGTTTGTCGACAAAACAAAAAGAAACGGTTCAATACTTAAAAACCGTAGGTATTTAAAGACTTCGTGGTAACTTCGCAAAAAACCGCTAAACCCTAGATTCTCGTTCTATAAATATTGTAGAACCCGAACTACGTTTCGTCATAGCTAGGGGAAAACAGACTTTCTATTATAGAAGAAAATTTATGTAGGTAGGTATAGTAAATAATTTATGTTTCATAAATCTAACACTTTCGTAATAATAGACATAACTCTATCGGCAATTTAATAATAAGCATGTATTGCCTTATTTATTTAACAAACTAATGAACCTGTATGATTGGAAAAAAAAACAGTTTAATAACAAAAAAAGTCTGACCATCTGACTGTATGCTACGAGGTATCGTAGCATAAAGATGTTTATTCGTAACTTCGAGATACTGTTGTTTCAAAATAAATTGTAAAACGTCATTAAAACACTATGTAGAGATGAGACGCTATTTTCTGGTTATAAATAATGCAAATCTCTATTACTACAAGTAGTTAAAGATATAATAAGGAGCCCGATTTATTTGAGTTATGCCCGTTCTACATAGCGGCTAGTTGAAAACTCTCAGATGTTCGAGATGAATAATTTCTGGCGCGAAATACTGGCCGCCATTTTGGAATTTTAAAAAGTGAAGCGCGGAATATGTACATTTTTAAGTTACGCAACTTTCGGTGCCACCATTAGTTAAAGTTAAGCTTGAAATTTTTTGAAATGATTATGGAAGGATTGCAACTAGCTTAGCTACAGTATCAAAGGTAATGAAGTTAAATATTTTTAGCATTTATTTATAGAACAATTAACCAACTTTGTAACAAAATAGAGTTTTTTGGTACTGCAAGTAATATGCACTGAAGTCACTCATCGACAAAAGTAATTTGAAAAACTTCTTAGCGAATAGACGATGTATGGTGTTGTTTGTATCGCTTAGGTGATATTTAGAGCGAGTTAGCTTGCGTTTTTTTAAAGAATCGTTATTTCCTGCTCCGCTGTCCGTCCGTTCGTCCGTCTGTCTGTCTGTCTGTCCGTGTGTCCGTCTGTCTGTCCGTCTGTCACCAGGCTGTATCTCATGTACCGTGATAGTTAGATTGTTAAAATTTTCACAGAAGATGTATTTCTATTGCCGACATAACAACAAATACTAGAAAAAAAATATAATAAATATTTATGGCGGCTCCCACACAACAAACACGTGGCGGCTCCCATACAACAAACACGTGGCGGCTCCCATACAACAAACGTGATTTTTTGCCGTTTTTATAGATCATTAGTACGGAACCCTTTGTGCGCGAGTCTGACTCGCACTTGGACGGTTTTTATTTTATTTTCATTAGATGTGTAGATTGTATATTAGTGTCCGTGTGCGCGGGCATGAGTGTGTGTGTATGTATGTATGTATATCTGTGTTATAAGAGTTAAGTGATGTATTATAATTGGTGATGTTTATAGATGTAAGTGTATTTATATACTTATGTACTTTCATGATGATTATTCGACGAATGCGACAGTGTTTTATTTTTAAGTTATTGCAACTTTAAACGCGATATCTAAAGTTGAATGTTTACATTGTACTATAATAGCCGAGAGGCGAGCACGCCGGACTTTAAATGGCGCCGCCATCTCAGAGGTTCCGGGTTCGATACCCGGTCGGGTCAATGTTGAAAACGAACTTTCCTATATTGGCTCGGGTCTGGGTGTTGTGGTACCGTCGTTGTTTCTGATTTCTATAACACAAGTGCTTTAGCTACTTACCTTAGAATCAGAGCAATGTATGTGATGTTGTTTAAATAGTACACTACCTAAGTAATATTTTTCACGAATTTCCATAGCAAATACTTTAAAACCTAGAAAAGCAGAACACAAAAGGCAGAGTCTTGGATATCTACTTCCTTTCGCAAGTAAAAATACCGAAGATCCTTCTCTAATATATGAAAAAGTGCCTTCGAAGTCGTAAATCGTAAAGCGAAAACGCGCTTCTGGAAGGCATCCAAACTAACTCTTTACTAAAACACCACTATTATTTATAGGTTTCTTTTCTTAACCGAGTTTAAAAAAGGAGGGTCTCAATTCACCAAAATCTTTTTGTACAAAGTGTAAAAAAAATCCTGTCAGATCCTCAAGGGGGTGAGTGGAGGGGCGTTGATTTCAAATACAACAACTTTTTCTACGAGACCAACATCTTTTTTTTACCTATAGATATTGGAAAACATTAAATACATACTTTGCTCTGATCATAATATGGTAAGTAGCTAAACACTGGTGATATAGAAATCCGAAACGAAGACGTTAGGTACCACAACACCCAGACCCGAGACAATATATTATAGAAGTTCGTTTTATACGTTAATCCGATCGGGAATCGAATCTATCTTGCTCGCCTCTCGGCTACGGAGGTCGTCAAAATAAATATTAGAATGTTCAGCTAAATTTTTCTTTACCAAGTTCCGGGTTCGATTCACGGTGCAGGTCCGCAATTTGAATATAGCGGGGTAACCATAAACTCTTAAAATAATTTCAAAGCTGTCAAATCTGTCAATTTTGGTACGTCATGACATACAAAATTTGACAGATTTAATATTGTTTGTCTGATTTGAGATTGTTTTAAGAGTTCGTGGTTACCGCCTAGATCTATGATTTTGATAGATTTTTAATGGATGAATTGATCATTAGTTAACTATATCCAGATAGTAAAAATAATACAGTCTTTACTGTCGCGCAGGGAAAAATCACTTAGGTATGGCAACACATTTCAAGTAGCGCATATCTATGTTGAGGACCCAAATTCATAAACACAGCACCCTCTTTGTCTCACTCGAGTGAATGCCACGGTCCAACAGGCGCGTCTAACTTGCTTGTTCTTGTTCTCACGGTCTTTATATACAGGGTGGCTCAACTATTTTCAATTTCATTGTAAAAAATAAATTAAAAAAAGATATTCTTTATTAGTCTAATATGAATCGGTGTTAATATGAAGGACAGAAAACAACACATTATAATATATCTACGAAATAATTCTGTTTGAAAATAATGATTTTTTTTTGGGTTCCGTGTTGAGGGTACCGTTTGCCATTACCGTCCATCTGTCTATCTGCCTGACCGCGTCTTACAGAGATACTTATTACTAAAAAAACCGTCATTTCTGATGGAGGATAAAAAATTGAATAAAAGAAAAATTGGTTAATTTAAGGGGTTTAATTAAAATTATAAATGTGCGTGTTGGTATGGTTTCATATTACATACGTAATGAGGGCTAAATGAATTATGATATTATAGATTCAATAAAAGAACAGCTAAATTCTATTTGCTAATAGTTTAATTCTAAAAGTGGAAATGTTTGTGATTAGATACTTTAATTCTGAGTTCGGTTAATTATTTTCACGGATTAAAAATGAAACATCCTATATTTTCAAGGAGTCTATTAAAATGTATAGCTTTTTAATGTCTCACTAATAGACACATGCCCCAATGCTTACGTTTATGTTTGTTTATAATACTCGTAATATTGTTACAATGTTTTTTGTGTGTGGTGAATATTATAACTTACATAATTAATACGAGTACTAATAAAAAATTTTAGTAGTAAACAACACAATCCACTGTGTCGTGTGGTGCCGGCACGTTAAAAGTATTGCACCACCCCTTCTCTTCCTATGGGTGTCGTAAGAGGCGACTACAGGAGAACCGCCACAAGAAGACGGGCAGCAGCGTCTCCTCTCCACCATTGGCCAAACTGCGATCGCCAACCCGCCTGCCAAGCGTGGCGATTATGGCAAAATCCTCCTTTTAGAGAGGCCTCTGTCCAGGCCTCATACAAAACAATTTTTAAATCCGATTTGCATGATTTTATTTCAAAAATGATGATATCATTTTACCTAGCACCGGTATAAGTTCATCATCGTTATCATGACCAATTGACGACTTCTAGCAGAGAGATACATTGCTGTGATTCTTGATAAGTAGCTAAAGCACTTATGTTATAGAAATCAGTAAAGACTACGGCACCATAACACCCAGATCCGAGACAAGCTAGAAAAGTTAAATTTCAACATTGACCAGACCGGAAATCGAACCCGGAACCTTAGAGAAGGCAACACCAAGTCCAGCGTGCCAACCTCTCGGCAACGGAAGACGTAGCATGTACTAAAAAAAAGTTCGTGAATGTACTAATTTTAGGACACACAAGATATTTTTTTTTACTAGTTTTACCTAACTAAAGTCTAGTTTTAACAAAAGTCTTCACACTGAACGAATAACAAATCTCATTTGTGTTGAATTAAATTTCGAATCTATCCCACGGTCGCCACGGTCCGTGGATAGATATTATCCCACGGGATAAGATTACGTCGCTTGGTATACCACAGACAAATGGATTTGGTTTTATTTTCTTGGTGAAATAAAGTCAATGATACTACTATTCAAATGGTAGTAGGTTCGAAGTCAATTTTGGGTCAATTAAGTAAATTATACCGTTTTATGAGTATGCTGTAAGACAGTAGATTTTTTTAAATGTCAATTATAAAGTAATTAAATTAGAAAACTAGAAACTGTTAGTAGTATGGCCTAGCTCGTTTATGTCTATCACACAAGCACCTTGACCTTTTCGGGTTCCGAACTTGCAACATTTTTGCACTCTGAACTGCGAAACACTTGTAACACTATATGGCACAGAAAAAATTACAAAAGTGCCATAAGACGTTCTTGAGTCAATAAAGATATTGAATAGGCGGTACTAAAAAGGTTTCTTCAGAACAAAAAAAAAGTTTCAATTTTGTTATGCTAATTCTGACATCCTTGGCTTACTGCCTTGTTTCTGGGGGAGGCCTATGTTCAGCAGTGGACGTCCTGTGGCTGAAATGATGATGATGATGATTCTAATTCGATACTATTGAGACTCGAGTACATTTTTATCGATTGTAGCAATTATTCAATCAAGGCAATCGATTCTAACGGTTTCATAACAATTTCAGCTTTACAAAAAAAAGGAGGATGCCTATATACGTCCCACTACAGGGCACAGGCCTCACCTCAACTATGAGATGGTTTGGGCCATACTCCACGGCGGGCCCGGTGCCGATTGGTGGAGGGGTGTTGTAAGGCCAGTGACTAAACCTGTCAGATGTTATTAAGCCGCCTTAAGGCCTCTGACTAGGCTCCACGACCAATTTCAAGCGATATTACCCGGGACCAACTTTTATCGTACCTTCCGAAGATGCCCGTGATAAATGTCACTAAATATGGTCGGAATGGTCACCCATCCCACTCACGCCGCGGCGTTGGTTGCTTAACTATAGTAATCGATACCAAAGCGCTGCCGCCACTGAGCTACGAGCACCTCAACTTTACAAGTTTACAACCAACTCTAACAAGCCTAACCAGGATTGAATCCGAGACCTTCTAATCATGACATGGGAAGCAGCCACAAGTGGGATTAATTGCTCAAATGATTGCAACCAATCAACGGGCCCATTCAGGGCGCTAATTATAAGTGTGGGGTTCGATTCTTGAGCGATGGAGGGTCAGAGTTGTTATCAAAAACTATTATAGTAATCCATGTGTTTTTAAAGTAAATAGATAAATATAAATAAATAAATATTGGACAACATCACATACATTGCTCTGATCCTAAGGTAAGTAGCTAAAGCACTTGTGTTATAGAAATCAGAAACAACGACGGTACCACAACACCCAGACACGAGACAATATAGAAAAGTTCGTTTCCTAAATTGACCCGACCGGGGATCGAACCCGGAACCTCAAAGATGGCGACGCCATGAACCCGGAACCTCAGAGATGGCGACGCCATATAGTCCAGCGTGCTCGCCTCTCGGCTACGGAGGTCGTCAAGTTTATAATTTATCAATAAATTAACTGTTTCCCGAATTCGTTTGCGTGGTCTTTGAATCAAATCCAAAACTAACAAAATTCATGATATATTTTTGATGTAATTGTTTCCAATGTTTTTTTCTGCTATTTTTCGATAATACAAATAAAATAAGAATACCATTAAAATCGGTCTTGTCATTCTGAAATTATACGGTGTTATTTTAACCTTGTTCTTTATTTTATTTTTAAATTAGAAGATAGACAATTTTAGAGTAAATTTTCTATTTTCTAACTCACTGTCAAATTACTATTTCGGGAGTTAACATACTTATGAATCCTACCAGTCACTAAGCTACAATATCTATACACGTGACTTAAAAGATTGACAAAGAGATCGAATGTGACAAAAAGTAGCAAACCACAAACAGACAGAAATCAGCGTTAAAATGTTTTAAGTACGTTCTATTCGCTACAGTTCCTAACTTGAGCTCATCGATTTAAAAGAAGGTGCATTATTTAACGATAAAATCTTTCCCAGGGGCCAGGGGCCGTCAACCGTAAAAGAAATGTATAAATTTTAATGATAATATTTCTTTTCCTCACCATATAAGCCTGTTTATTACTATGTCTTCATTGAATCGTTTAGCACACCTGCTTTTTAGATTGTAATTTAATTACGACTTAGGTTTTTTTTTCATAATAGGTGCTTTATGCAAAGGTTTGCAACTGTTTTACAATTATAAGTCGATTTTGATGACACTCGAAGCTATATTCTAAAGCTTGAATTTCAAGCTATACCCGTATGGTATAGCTTGAATATTGGGCTTTTTTGTGAGTTGTTATGTTGGGAAATGCATAATATAATAAGACTTTTTATTTTTATTTTAAAATATTGGACAACATCACATACATTGCTCTGATCCTAAGGTAAGTAGCTAAACCACTTGTGTTATAGAAATCAGAAACAACGATGGTACCACAACACCCAGACCCGAGCCAATACAGAAAAGTTCGTTCTCCGCATTGACCCGACCGTGGATCGAACCCGGATCCTCAGAGATGGCGGCGCCATTAAAAGTCCGGCGTGCTCGCCTCTACGGAGGTCGTCAAAAGCCCAAACTTATAGCCCAGAATAAAATAAACTTATAGTTAGACCTCGTTTTTTTATATTGTCAGGTGAGTTTATTTCCATTTTTCATTTGCAACATCGATAGAATTTGACAGTGTAAAATAAGCAAAATTATTGTTGAACGACAAAATTAAATATTCGATATATTTTTTTGTATTGACGCCATACTATCGATGTAAATAAATAAAATTAAAGGTATTTGGCCTTACTACAAAAAAGATGGACAAGGCTTAAACACTGTCTAAAAATTAGTCAACCAATTTGAAATGTTGACACATCAGACATTCGAGACATATTATTAACAAACATTTCAAATTGGTTGACTAATCTTTAGACAGTGTTTAAACCTAGTCTATCTTTTTGTAGTAAGGCTTATTATGTTTTGATTGTCATTAAATGTAATTAAAAAGTCTTGTTTATTTTCAAAGGCATAAAATACCTACTACGAGTAGAACATTAAGAAGGATTAAAATTTACTCGGGAACTATGTTTTGTGCGTGCTTCGGCGAAGTCTCAAATAGCTATTACTTTTCATTACAAGCTGTAAGTTTTAATCTTCATTATTGTTGTAATAAACGTAAATTATAGCTAGTTCTTCTTTTATGGGTTCGTTTTAAATTTTGTTTTATTATTTTGTTAATAATTGGAAACGTTCACAGGGCATTCGAGCAAGCGTGAAAAGTTTTATTTGTAAGATTAATGAATTTTACTTAGTAACAATCTCAAAAAGAGAGAAGCTAGGTAGAATTAGATTGATCATAGAAAGAAACTAACTATTTTCTTAGATTAAAATAAATAAGTAATTCTCTCTCTCTCTCTCTCTCTCTCTCTCTCTCTCTCCTGGGCCATCTCATTATTCCCATCTGATGGTGGGGTCTGCCATCTTTATCTTGCTTTTCCACTTTGCCCTATCGGACGCATCGTTTACGGAGACGTTGCAAGGCACAGGTCTTTCTTGACCACATCTGCCCATCTTGTTTTTGGTCGCCCTCTGGGTCTGGGCCCTAAGATAAATAAGTAATTAATTAAAATTAATATTAATAAACTGTAATTATATCAACAGTAGTTGACTGACAAGAATTTATGACAAAAGTATAAATTATGTTTTTGTTTTTTCGTCAATATTTTTTAGTCAACTTGTGCTAAAGTTAGAAACTTTTTAAAAATTCCTCCAAATATTTCAATCAATAGCTAAATAAAATGCCTTACACTTCAGAATAAAAAAAAACAATTTGTTGATGACTTTCTAGCTTCTAAATGTGACTTCACAAATAGCAAAATATACAAAACCATAGAAATATGAAACAATACATAAACGGAAAAGGTTTGCCATTTCTGCAAGACGCCCTCTTCCGCTTAGACTCTTTCATATTTTCCGGTTGCAAAAACTATTTTCTACTTTGCGCAAAACAGAGGCTGTATACAATAGATATAGGCAGTAGACTCCCCCGACTGATGCGCAAATCATGCAAAAGAGAGACAACCCTAAAATGGTTGGCCAGCCCAAAACGGGGAAATTTCGTGTCTTTTGTATTAGTTTTAATGTGTGCGTGTAAAGGGATAGCGCGAGCGCTGTAACACATACATAAACTTGTAGTATGTTTAGTCTTTAATAGATATTTTACAGACTTAGCTTATTTACCACATTACGAGTTTAAGGACGGTGCAAATCAAATAACATCCTAGATTTTTTAAATCAAAGTAAGTAGGTAAAAAAAAGTGTTTTATGTTAGCAGTTAAAAAACAATGTAACTAATTTATTTCTGTATATACCCGAATCAAGTTCTTACACGTTCCGATTAGGTTTTCTTAACCCTGCCACTAGTTTCGGATATAGCTCAAAGTTTAAGTTTCTCTGACAGAATTAAATTCTTACATTTAATTATCTTGACATTTGTAATTTTTACATTTGAGATTTTTATATTAACATTTGTAATTTAATATATTCACGTAATTGACATCTAGCAATGTATTGTCATGTGACATACATAATTTAATTAAAATTGATTATTGTAAATTAAGTGATGTAATGGAATGTTCACGAATGCCTCATGGAGGTTGTAATGTTTCTATTTCACCATCTATAACGCTAATGGATATTATTATTCTTCTTCTTTCTATCTTTGCGTGTCGACTCAGGCTTTCATATATGTGAAGACCAAAACTTAGCCACCGATATACCACTATCTGTGACCTTGCAAAGATCTTCGCGTGTGCAGGTGAAGGGTCACGCAGGGCATGTTAGAAGATGAGCCATTGTCTGGGGGGAAATACCGCATAGACATGCACCCTCCAAGCTTTAACCCTAGCTACAGCTACCTGTAAGCTGTAGCTGTAAGCTGTAATGGATATTATTAATACTGGTGTTACATTATGAAGTGGTTAAATGAATATTTAACTGACTTTGTAAGAAGTAAAACTACTGTATTCCTTTCTACTGTGACACTGACAAAACACAGAATGTACAAGACAATGGAGAATACAGTCTGACGTTTGATAATTGGGTTTTTAAAACATACTTCGTAGTGGAAACTTAATTTAGAACTGACAGATAAATAAAAGCAATGTGTGGGATTTCTAAATTAACTTTTAAAGTATTTGCGAGCGCTTGCATGATATTTTTTATATGTTTTTTGAGGTATTCGTTTTAGGTAGGTATTGGATGTTTGGCTAAAATGATACCTATTTCGAAGCTATTATTAATAAATAATGTGTACAGGGACCTAGTACAGTACGCGGAAGTTGAGCGCTGGGCGAAAGATATGCAGAAGACCATTATGGTTACGTGATTGGCTAGTCGCGCGCCGTGCCTGCAACGCCGGCCGTGATTGGTTGTTAGCTCCGCGCACACGCGTCTGTGATACGATGATCGTCTCGTAAGATACGCATAGCGATCCCCACTCTTTGCCTCTACGCTCAATTTCGCTACTGTTATCAAACTTAACGAGTGTGTTATATGAACAATTTTATCGATGGTAATACTTTAAGTTAGGGAGCACCGTATCTGAAGTATCTTCTTCTTAGAAATGACCTTTTAAGCGAGAAATTATGAAACCCACCTTGATACTTATAAGAAATTGGATTGGAACTAAATTGTTTCCGTTTGCAATATTTTTTTTATTATTTTATTAGTACCTATTTATTAGCAGCTTAACAGTTGAGTTGAGGCCAATCTGGAAGTCACTGGGGGAGGCCTATGTTCAGCAGTAGACGTCCTGTGGCTGAAACGATGATGATGAAGCAGTTGAGACAACTGATGGTGGCCTGTATCTTGCTGTTTCCCACTGGCTTTTATTATTTGCAAGTTACCAGATGTTTGGCAAGTCTATTTATAAACTCGTTTTTAATTTGGGCTGAGACCACGTCCTCTAGAAGATTATTTTTATAAAAATCTTCTTATACAAATCAAAGGAAACAAGTTTCTCGTTCAATAAAATTAACCATTTGTTCTTCCCACGGAAAGAATCACATCCAATTCCGTAACACCCAAATCCGTCATATAAAACTATCTCGCCCCGACCTCTGTCCGAATTACCATTTGATAGAAAATTCTCGATCCCGCAAAGAAGTGTGCCCAAGTCATCTATTGACCTATATACCCTACTTGTAAAGGGGATGATATAAAGTTAATATTATTTTTATAAAAGCGTATGACGTCATTCAGCAGTCAAAATCTACTTGCAAGCAATGGTAATTTATTTATCAATTTATTACAATTGATAATTTTGTTTTAAGAAACCATTTCAGATGTTATCTCATAAAAAAAACACTAATTGTATTTTGCATGCCATACTATTCTATAATAAGAGAAATGAGGATATCCGTGAACGAACAAAAGTCGCTGACATAGCCCGACGGATTAGCCAGCTAAAGTGGCAATGTCCGGAGCGATGGGGCAGAAAGGTTCTGGAATGGAGGCCGCGTACCGGCAAGCGCAGCGTGGGACTCACACACACAAGGTGGGCAGACGACATGGTAAAAGTCGCAGGACGACGCTGGATGCAGGCCGCTTCCGACCGGCCGATCTGGAAGTCACTGGGGGAGACCTATGTTCAGCAGTGAACGTCCTGTGGCTGAGATGATGATGATGATGATGACTATTCTATAATAAAAATTGTCAATGGTGAAACGAATTTGACATCCAATCTCTCCGTGAGATTTTAACAGACATCACTCTGGCAACTTACACTTTTGGTAAATTTTAGTTTTAATACTCCGCTTTCAGAAAATTCAATTAAGAATAAAGTGTAGAAAATACTTTTGTTCATTCAATAATGGTCATTATTGGTATCGAATTTTGTATTACAGGTTTTTATTAAGTAGCTATTAAAGTTAAGTGACGTTTCTGAGTATCGGCAGAAAGAGGCATTCAGACGAGAACATACTAATGGTATGTTTGCAAAACGCATTCTTCTTGTTAAAAAAATGGAATTGAAAATTTTTGTGTTTAGCAATTCCATGCAAGGTTTAATTGAAGATAGGTAAATAACACGTGACGTCCTCGGTAGCTTAGTTGGTAAAGCACTCGCCCGGCAGGCGATGGGACGTGGGTTCGAGTCCCACCTGGGCGGTAACCACGAACTCTTAAAACAATCTCAAATCTGTCAAACATTATCATTTCTGTCAAATTTTGTATGAAATGACGTACCAAAATTGACAGATTTGACAACTTTGAGATTGTTTTAAGAGTTCATGGTTATGGCCCTGAGGTCGATGTTTTTTTGTTTCAAGTGTTATTTATCTTCAAAAAAATGAAAGTTCCAAAATACCGATTAGACCTTATGTGGGTCAGTGCTCCGATAAAGGGATTTCAATAGTAAAGAAGTGTTGTAGAACTCCCCTTAACCGGAGATGATATTTAAAACATTAGTTCCACCGTTATCGGAAATATAAGGGGACAAGGGAAGCCACGAAACATATTTATAAGAGTAACCCCGTTTTGTGGAGGCTTTATCCTATCTTTTATTAAATCGAGATTGGGACTTGAGTAAAATTGTTGATAATGTTTGTTTTTATAACGAGATACAGGGTGTTCTAATTAATAGTACCAAGTAGATGTTCAGAAATATACTCCTGGGTGTACACGAATCATCTGTAATGTAATTTTTCACGTTTAAATGTAGTTTTTGAGATTTGACTTCATTTCGTATTTTTACGAAATTCTGAATGTATTAAGAAATTTACAGTTTTTTTTAAATTGGATAGAATACCACTCCGTCTCGGATAAGTTAAACAAACAAATTATAGGTACTACTCTTATTTTATCTCTGTATGTCTCAACTAACATCAAGTCGTATGCATACGTTAAATATCTTACAACATAAACAATTTGTTGCGTAAGTGTCTTATACATTTTTCATACTTTAAAAACACTTAAAAGAGGTTCTTGAAAAATAAATAAAACGAAGCGATTACAATGTACAACCTCAATAGCAAGTAGTGGCTTTGACACTATATTTCTTGCAGTTGTTATGACTATAAAATAAATCAAAACAACGTGGAGAAGATGCTACGGCTAGATAGTGATGCAAGTCATAAGATGTAGCGGGAGCGGGCAAGAATCATTAAAATATTGGATAACATCACATACATTGCTCTGATCTTAATGTACGTAGCTAAAGTACTTGCGTTATATAAATTAGAAACAAAGACGGTAACACAACACCCAGATCCGAGAAAACGTAGAAATGTTCGTATTTTTAATTTGTAATGTTCTACATTGACGGACTGAAAATCGAACCCGGACCTCGGAGATGGCGACGTAAAGTCCTGAGCTGCTTTTTCTTAAACCTGGCGTCGATTATCTAAAAAAAAACATTTAAACTAGCTCTAAATATCACCTAAGCGATACAAACAAACATAGCCTCTATTTCGCTAATAAGTGGGTTCACATTACTATTGCCGATGACTGACTTCAGTGTTAAAGTGACAGCGCGTATCGCATAAGCCGTACAAACAAACATATACTCTATTTTGTTACAGGGTTTGTTCACATTTATTAAAAAACCTATTTCTGAAGTGATGTCGAAGTGATCGCGGCTTTGTTTAGTGAATCGACAGGCTGGGATAAGTGACAATGCTAGTAATAAGTGTAAGTAACAAGTGCAAGTTACGGATGCATTTTGACAAGTTACAGTGTAAGTCATTTTGCACGTATTACTGCTAGTCCTCACGACTTAAGCACTGAGAACTTGCCAAGAAAAATTCACACAATCACATCAAATGTACACAGGTATTATGATATGGTTTGATAGGTGTGATTTGCTTATATTTGTATGTGTGAGTGTTGTTGCAAGCAAATTCACGGTTATTAAACTATTAAAAGATTTTTTATCTTTAAATTACCTGACATTTATATAGCTTAAAGAAAGCAAGGATCGAACCCCTTTCTCCGAAATCATGCCATAATTTAAAATAGTTCCAACGGCTTCAATTGAAACCAATTAAGTAATAAACTTCTTAAGAACATTATTTAAAAAAAAGTTCTATCCATACTAATATTATAAAGAGGAAAGATTTGTACCTATTTTTGTATGTTTGTATGTTTGTAATGAATAGGCTCAAAAAGTACTGGGCCGATTTAAAAAATTCTTTCACCAATAGAAGGCTACATTCTTTCAATTTGACATAGGCTACATTTCAACAATGTAAAATGTACAAAATTTGAACAATGTAACCGAAGGTGTAGAAAAATGAGTCTTAAAATGTCTTACGTCGAATGCGCTGCCGAAACTATTAGCGATAATTGTCTACCCCGTGCGAAGCCGGGACGGGCTGCTAGTAGTTATATAAATTAACCAAATCCTAGCATCAAGAAATAGGCGTAAATTATTTTAAAACCGCGCCATCTTATATTTTGGGCTGCATCATTATAAATTTTCCTCTAAATTTTCTGAGGCGTTATTTATTACTTAATCTCGAAGCTCGGTAAATGTTTTTAAAAGTATACTGTACAGATAATAATTCTTTGGCAAACGTTTAAATGTATTTCTATATTTTCCTCGTTCGTATATTGTTTCAACTGAAATATTTATTTTTCGGATACGACAAAATATGTTGCAACACTATAGCTCATATTGCAACACATTTGTCACTGTTGTATGATTACAACTATGTTGTATTTGTTGTTGCTTGTTGCAAACGGCTCAGAAACGCTTTTTGTTGCGTTCTTTATTGAATTTACGTCCAGCAGTGGACATCATGATGAACTATGTTGTACTTTTAAGTGTGATATCATTTGTATTGATAACAATGCATGAGTTTTTCGTTCTTCTTATTGAAAAGATCTGTTGCTATCAATTCATTTCAATTCATTCCCATTTTACGATTCAATAAAGAAATATTTTATATTTTTTGCATCCTAACACACATATATTGTTCTAACGGAAACATTTCTTATGAAAGCAGATGCCAAACGTACACTTAACAAAATAAAGTTGAGATAGGTAATTAGTTACTTGAGCAAAGTTTTTTGTTTTTTTAAGTATATAAAAACACTTAAGTATTTAACACTTATAAAATTCCACCCCGTATATAATACATAAGTAGAGCCATTCCAAAACCGGACAGTTTGCCAAATCACAGTGCAAGCTCGCCAATCTTATTAACTACTTTAAATTGAACAGCGAAGTTATACGGATCCCCCAAATATTAGTTTTTTAACCCTCGTATCAATTACTCGCCGTCGGCAAACTTGAAAATTGCTTCCCAACTCGCAAAACTTCACTCGGATAGTTCGCGGCAGTGATGGTTAAAGTGTTAACGGAATATTCGATTCTAAATTTAACGGAGCAAGAAACGTTGAATAACGTTGATTTTAAAACCGAAGTGCGTGTGGGACTACAAGCAATGTAGGGTACCGTAGTTTTTCGCCACAATATGCAGTATTTGCTATCTGTTACACAATGAACAACATCATTTAATTGATTTTCTTCTCCAAGTACATTATAAAGGTTAATTCCATCTTATTAAGCCTAGTAGCTGTTATTCTTCGCTGGTTCACTTCGCTATGAGTATACAATACGTGTTTGTTTTTTGCCTCATTTATTAAACCATTCATTTTGCTGGCCGAGAGAGAGCTTTCTACTAGCTCAGACTCTTCTCTGAGCTAAGCCGCTAAGAGACAAGGAGAAATGATTATAATACGTAGTCAAAAGGGAACTCTAAAATATTGTTTGTCTTGCGTTTTTGAAGCATGCATCTTATTGCGATGATTTTTTTTATTTAATTATTATTAAATAGGTAATTGTGTTATATTACGCTCCGTAGTCACAGTCAGTGCCCACCTTTATAAAATACATCAAAACAATATCTTACAAGTTTTACATCTACAAAGAAAAGTCCCTACTGGCATTACACGAATTGCTATTGTTTGAATTTTAAATATGACGATTTTATAATTAAATAATAATAATAGTAATATTGTATTTGTAAATATAAATAAGAATGCAATACCCTTACAGGGTCCATAAGTATGATCTCAGACAATGTAACACCTTATGTATAGGTACACTTATGACGCAATAAATGAATATGAATAAACTGTATACAGTAATAATAATTACATATTGTATACTACCGTATTTCCTATTAAAATAACTACACATCACTAGTTCTCTAGTTCTGAGTACTTAAAGTCGGCGTCTTCAACGTAACCTTGCAGGGGGGGGGGGGGGTTAAGCCGACAGCCCAAGTTTGACTAATGATCTTGTTGTTAGATCTTTTGCACTTTGGAACAGGCGGCATCAGGGAAACGGTTCATTAAAAACTACTTAAATATCTAGTTTTGAGAGTTAGTAGTCTCGTCATGGGGTTGTAATATAAAACTTTAGGTCCAAAGTTACGTCTGGAACACTATTTAATATCATTTTAGAAGTTACAGATATTGTAAAACAAAATACGCTGGCTTTGACAACGAGAACCACTTGAAAGATTTCGTCTAGTCGGCTAACGTTCAGGTAGCCTAGTGGTAAAGCACTGCCCGGTATGCGATGGACGTGGGTTCAGGTGGGACCTGAGGCGGACGATATTTTTTTTAAGTATTAAATCTTAGATAAACCTAGCATGTTAATTGCTAAAAACAATAATTTAAATTGTAGAACAACTTGTTTACACCAAGCTAGCGAGGTTTTTTGAAGAGCGTAAAAATAGCAGCTGATATCAACATATTAGTTTTTTTTATCGTATACCTGCAAATTTTATTCAGCTGTCAATATACCTAACTCTGACCTTTTAAACACTTTACTTGTATGTATAAATTAATCATAAATTTTAAACTTATAAGCTGATGGCTTCATTAAAACAAAACGTAATTGTACTGTTTTTTTGTAAGAAAATATCATAAAGGAAAAAAGAATTGAAATAGCTGACGGGATTTAAATAAAATAAAAATTAAAAGCTGCTATTAGATAGCTAATAGTATCCATGTGGATAAAAGCCCCAAATAAAAAAAAAAAAAAAAAAGAAAGCTAATTGATATCAGACAGGACAAAGTATGTTTGTAACTATTGGTCTGCTAATTTAAAATAATGCTTATGATCAATAAGTAATTATTTTTATAAATACATTTTTGTTTTACAAAATATATATTTTTGTACAAAAAAAAATACTAAAAGACAATTTCTGTCCCATATAACCTTGTCGCGTGGTAAGCCGACAGCTAAGTTTGACTAATGATCTTGTTGCAGCGTCTTTGTGCCATCGACTTTGTCAGCGATATCTGAAAAATTGTTTCGCAAATAAGCCGCCATCTTGGATTCTCTAACTTCTAAGAAGTTGAAAAATATGAGCTGAAATTTTATAAATATTGACACAGAGCATGGCCGATTTATAAAAGATGAGAATTATCAATTTGTGGAGTATGTTTTTTAATATATCATTTCAGAAATAACAGAAGAAATCTTAAATGATGTCTGTCAAAAGATATTTGATTCCAGAGATATAAGCTGATAATAATTTAACACCTTGAAAGGTTGACAAGGTGACTTTTAAACAACAAAGTTCTATTGTATCTAGTTTCTAGGTTACCTTCGACGTAATAAACTTCTCCTATCACTACATAGTATAAAACAAAGTCGCTTTCTCTGTCCCTATGTATGCTTAAATCTTTAAAACTTCGCAACGGATTTTGATGTGTTTTTTTTAATAGATAGAGTAATTGAAGAGGAAGGTTTATATGTATAATAACATCCATTAAATAGTGGAGAAATACTGTTAATTTTTAGGTTTCTAATATGACCCGTAGTGTATTTAGTATCAGCATTGCACCCGTGCGAAGCCGGGGCAGGTCGCTAGTTATGAAATAAAACATCAGCTGTCATAGAAAAACGCTTAGTAAAATGGGACAGGTGCTCAAAGTGACATTAATCTCGTCCCCGAGTTAAGGTAGCAGCCATTGCTGTTCTCATAGCACTGGTGCCAAATTCCGAAGCGATCAATCTTACATTTTGACATACTTTTGAGACCTAAAAACATCAAATCCCAAGACAAATAGCTTGTCGACCAAAAAGTCAAAAATAGACTTAGGTTAATACCTACACAGAGAACCGTCAAACGGTATACGATGAAGAAAAATCAAGTGACCTCGCAACGTGGCGAAAAACGCTCAAAGGTTGTACTAACGATAGTTTGATAAATGGATAACGTTTCACGGATAGTGTTGTGTTAATCTCGATAGTTTTTTTGTCGATAAGTGCCTTAAATCTCAGTTATTGTAGACTAAAAGCTTCACTATCGATATCGTCAAGTATTGTCACCTCTGTTGATGCTACAATAACAATACTTCAATAACCTAAATAGTCATCAGCTGAACACAAAATTATATTGTAGGTACAACGAATAAAAAAATCGCAATTAAACTTTACATTTATTATTAATTTAAATTCAGTCTAATCGTGAAGTTAAAGGGCTAGTAACAAATATTTTAATGTATTTTTTCTGTTTCATACAGATTTGATACAAAGGCAAGTCAGCTACTTTATCGAAACCTATCACGCCACAGATACCGTTTTCTTTTGGCTTTTTGAATTCTTACCCTAATGTAAGTTATCCTTAGTATTATTCTTGCTTTTTACCAACGCAAAATCATAGTCATGAATGAATCAAAGATAAATTGAATTGATCCAAATCAGAAGTGAAAGACAGGTCTTAAATCAATTTATCGATAGTTCTCTAGAACAGCACTATCTCGAATGAAAACCGCTGTGACCTTGTTCTGGGGCCATCTTTTGTCGTTTTGTTCAATATCTGTTGTTATCTTCTTGAAGAGTTTTTGTTCGATATTTCCTTGTTCTTTGTCGGTTTGTTAAGATGAGGGCGAGGAAGGCTTTGACAAGATCGATAGCAGGGTTATTTTCTAGAGGCCAATAAAAATTGGTATAGGTTTGAGAAATATTAAATCTAGCAGCATTTAGAAGAAACTCTTAATTGAGGAATGTAAAAAAAACCGGCCAAGTGCGAGTCAGACTCGCGCACGAAGGGTTCCGTACCATCATCTATAAAAACGGGAAAATAATCTCGTTTGTTGTATGGGAGTCCCCTTAAATACGTTTTTATTATGTTTTTTAGTGCTTCTTGTTATAGCGGCAACAGAAATACATTAATTATCTGTGAAAATTGCAATTGTCTCACTATCACGGTTCATGAGATACAGCCTGGTGACAGACGGACATCGGAGCCTTAGTAATAGGGTCCCGTTTTACCTTTAGGGTACGGAACCCTAAAAAATATACGTTACACGCTTATCTGAATTTTCAGAACTACATACAAGTATTTTATTTTGTTTTAAATCCTGGACAATAAGTAATTAACAAACAGTCGAAATAAGCTGTTTTTATAAGTTTCGCATATTTTAATTTAATGTAGGATCCTTGTTTTAGTATCTTCCTTTTAGGCATAGATTATACTTCTCAAATACATCACCGGCCAAGTGCGTGTCGTGTCACGCGCAGTATAGGGTTCCGTAGTTGCCCGTCGTTACTACAATATATTTCAGCAATTACTTCACTTTAAACATTTTCCTCTAAGAAATTTTTGAACGACTAAGTTGAACGACTATTTCTCTTAAACTAACTGGTCTATCTGAAGCGTAATGATTTTCTTTGAAAGTTTATGAAAAGCAGTATTATCAGACAGACAGACAGACGGACATGACGAAACTATAAGGGTTCCTTGTCAGGATTAAGGAACCCTAAAAACGTTTTCTTTTGGAATCGCAAAGAAAGTGAAATTTTCCTAAACAGCTCATAGATAATCGGTTACTGAATGTGGAGAAGTGATGTTTATTACAATTTATGCTTAAGATGCACAAATAAAATTCTCAATAAAACGATATCTGAGAAACTAAGAACTTAATAGGACATCCATTTTTTTTTTCGATGTTCGTTACTTAAGTTTATTTCAGCACCAGAATCAGTACCCAAAATAATAATAGTCATATAACATTAACTTAAATTTAGTAGATGTAACGGTTTCCTTGGTGATAAAAATAAATAGAAAACCAAATCACATCGAGCAAATCATTTGACAAACTAAAATCAAAAGCAGTATTTACAAGTTATTATTTTGTCATGTATTTTTTTCCTAACATCGACTTATTCAGGCACAAAAAACACTAGCACAATTCCCGAACAAATAAATAATAAGTAAGTGCGTTGCTATTAGGTGCTCAGTTTCGTTCTGGTGTAGACTTTCAAAGAAAAACACTCGTGTACAATCGAGTGTCGTCTTACACTGCTTGCTGTGGCTCGAGGTATGAAATAAAGCGGTTTCTAAACAATAAGGTAAAAATATTTTAGTCAACAATTTTTTGGGGGTAATTACAGTTATATTACTAAAATTTTACAAAAACGGTTCAAAAACTAAAACGGTTGAAATTTTTTCGTTGTATCTAAAATAAGCAAAAACGGTTCGAAAACCTTAGTTATAAGTAACAAAATAAAAAATGGTAAAAAAAACTTGGTTTCTGAAACCATAAAAAACAGTCCGAAAAAAAACCTTGGTTGTAAGTAGTAACATAATGCTATACTTTTATACAATGGATGTAACTGACTTTTCGCATCTTGATTTGATAGAAAGATTCTAATTTATTAGTGAATACTTAATAATGTACAAGGTGGACAAACGACCTGGTAAAGGTTGCAGGAAGGAAGCCGCTGGATACAGGCCGCTTCCAATCGGCCAATCTGTAAGGCACTGGGGGAGGCCTATGTTCAGTATTGGACGTCCTGTGGCTGAAATGATGATGATGATGATTACTTAACTTTGTTTTCAGGACTTATAATTACGGGTCTAAACGCGACGTACTATAGTATGTAGTAGTATTGATACTACTTACATTCCTCGACGTTTCGACCGTGATGCTACGGTCGTGGTCACGAGGGGACTGGTGCGCGGCGTCTTCGTCTGCATCGGGCGGCCGGGTCTTCTGCTACCCTCGAACTCTCCGATATTTTCGATAAGATACTTGTACATGTTCGAGGGTAGCAGAAGAACCGGCCGCCCTCGTGACCACGACCGTAGCATCACGGTCGAAACGTCGAGGAATGTAAGTAGTATCAATACTACTACATACTATAGTACGTCGCGTTTAGACCCGTAATAATATGTTTTTGTTATAATGCAACGCGAAAGTTTAAAAGATTATCTTTGTTTTAAGGAGTTATTTTACTGCTGAGATAGACAGCTTTTCTTGTGGAAACAACATTGAAATCTCAAAAAGTTCAATTCTACCGTTCAATCCATAACAGCTGATAGTACGGGGATGTTTATTACCTAACTGTTAAAATAGGACGTTAACCAATCAGAACACAGTTTTCAGACGCTCCCTCCTATAACTTAACCCCCCTCCTAACCCAGTGTTTGTCATCCCCGCTCTATTGTATAAGGTCTTTTAGTTTAATACCGTTTGATGTCTTTTGTCTACGCTATCCCACTATTGTCTTAAGACTTGTAGCTGAGATGGAAGGCAGGATTTTGGGTTCCGTTCACGTTTGAGACCGTTATAAATTGGGGTCGTAAGGCATTGCTTGATGTTGTTACGATTTTGATTAGTTAGAAATGACCATCTGGGGTCAAATGGAATGTACAAGCGTACGTGGTTGGGTAAAACTAACATTGTAAATTTTTGTTTTTAGCAATTCCATGCAAGGTTTAATTGAAGATAAATAACACTTGAAAAAGAAATCATCGACCTCAGGTGGGACTCGAACCCACGTCCCATCGCATACCAGGCGAGTGCTTTGACCACTAAGCTACCGAGGACGTCACGTGACAAGATGAAATTTATTTTTTTACCCTACCACTGCTTTGGGATAATATTTTGTTGTATAAAAATTTATTTTTGGGCTTTCATAGATGCTCAAATACACCTAAAAGAAAACTAACTTGTAGATATATTAGGACCTTACTTTACTTAATACTCTAAACACCCTGTCTAAAAAAACAATTTAACATAAGAATTAGTTACTAAAAATTGCATATCTAAAATTTCGATCGATTCATTTTATTAAAAACTTCCCTCCGATTTTCAAAGAACCGTTTCCGTAAGTTATTAAAGTCTATATTCACAGCGTGAATAGAATACGAGTAAACAACCTAACATTATATTATACGAACAATATACAGGCGCTTAAATCTTACACACAAAGCAGTATTGTGGCCCAGAGTTGAAAGCTTCGAAATTTAGGATCTGTATATGAAAATTTAAAAACGATTTTGAAGTTTTCACTAAAATACGGTTATAGCTTATATAGTAAAAAGGTTTTAGGGTTCCATACGCTGGCTGTATCTCATGAACCGTGATAGTTAGACAGTTGAAATTTTCACAAATTATGTAGATATTACTGTTGCCGCTATAACAATAAATACTAAAAACAGATTAATATAATGATTTAAGGTGGCTCCTATACAACAAGCGTGTTTTTTTGTTTGTTTTGTCAGATTATGTTACGGAACCTTTTGTGCGTGAGTCCAACTCGCACTTGGCTGATTTTTAAAAATATTGACCAAATATTATTACCAAATATTATAATACATAATGCTTTATAAATTGCTGATGGAAAATTTCCTAAATTGCATCGCATCTGGGATGTACTGGAAGGGGCGGAAAAATCTATTTTTTATTTAAATTAAATAAATCTAGTGTCTGGTTAAGAAGCGGATGCTAAGGTTTTACTTTGAAACTATGCTGATATCTATCTATGGAGAATATTGCATCTACTGCTGGACGAAAGCCTTCCCCAAAGAGCGCCAAAGAGTACGATCGATCTCCCGCTTTTTCATACAACCACTGCCAGCCATCTTCCTAATGTCGTCGATCCATCAAGCTTGGGGGCGTCCTACACTACGTTTGCCAAGGCGTGGTCTTCACTCGAGAACTGGTTTACTCTACCTTACAAAGGGTCTGCGACAGATGTGACCAGCGTACTGCTGAAGCTTGCTAAATTTTTGGACTATATTCTTAATTTGTTCTTCTGCCTGATGATATAATTTTGGATGTATAATTATGTGTTGTCTAAATATTAATTTAACAAAACTAATTGGATTGGAACGAAATCTTGTTGAAACATAATACTTTATTTTTAAGCTTGATGTGAAAATGACAGCTGTTTGTTTAATTTATAAAGATAATTAAATAATTAAAATGATTTATCTAAACTTAATTTTGCGATAGACCCGCGTGGTGGAGTATGATAGCATATTTTTGCAGTAAGTAAGGCTGCACATTAAAAGAATAGCACCACCCCTTCTCTTCCTATGGGTGTCGTAAGAGGCGACTACAGGAGAACCGCCATAAGAAGACGGGCAGCAGCGTCTCCTCTCCACCATTGGCCAAACTGCGATCGCCAACCCGCCTGCCAAGCGTGGCGATTATGGCAAAATCTTCCTTTTGGAGAGGCCTGTGTCCAGCAGTGGACTGATATAGGCTGGTGATGATTATGATGAAGGCTGCAATGTGTATTACGACGAGGTTATATACATATAAATCATTTATTTGCAATATCTTTTGACATAATACATAAAAATATTGGTTAAATGATAAGTAATTTAACCACTATTTTGTATTAGTAAATAGTAATTATTAAGCACCAGCAAGCAATACACCTTTACTGTTGTGTTGGAGTGGGGATTCAACCTCATTTTGTTACGACGTACCTACTAGCGAGACCATTATATTATTTATTTTGTAATTTAATTAAGTTAGGTTATTGTTTTTGATGTCTTACTTATTCTAAATATGTTGGCATTAAAATTATTATTGTTACCTTATCTGTACCATGTTTCTACGCAAATAAATCTATTACATTTCATTTGATTAAATTTGTATTTCCCAGAAGGAAACTGATTGTCTTAACACAACTAAGGAAGGTTTGCTTAAATTTTTGCTACGTGCAAAGTATTAAAAGTGGTTAAATTGTTACTTTGATTAATATGTGATCGTAAAATATTTTTACCAATTTTACCCGAAATGATACTAGAACCCGGTACTTGTGACATTAATTCACGAGAAAATCACCACTTCGCTAATCGCATCACTAAATAAAATATGTAACAAAATAGAACAGTAGCATACTGTCATAAAGATCAACAAACGTGAACTCGCCCAAAACAATATCATGATACACTAAACCCGATTCGGAAAGCCAAGGCGTCCCGACCCGGCATCGAACCCCGACCGCTGTAATCCGGCCGCCATTAATCATACTGTCGGCCCCGATAAACGACTTAGCGGGGTTCAATTGAGATTTTTGCTGGTGAAATAGGTACCTAGTAATTACGAGATAAGCTACAATTTGGTCTGTGGGTATTCAGATGGTATTTTATTTTCAGAGAACAACATCTTACTTAGACTAAGCGTGGTATTATGATTGCAATCATATTTTCGAAGAAATAATGCAGTAATTACCTTTATCAGTTATCACTTATCACCTTTTTTAATCATCATTATCATCATTTCAGCCACAGGACGTCCACTGCTGAATATAAGCCTCCTCAGTGACTTCCAGATCGGCCGGTTGGAAGCAACCTGCATCCAGCGGCTTCCTGCAACCTTTACCAGGTCGTCTGTCCACCTTGTGGATGGACATTCCACGTTTCGCTTTGTTAATGATATTAATGCTACTTCATAAGCGAAACATAAGTACTTTTATTGCTGAATTTATACCGTAATTTTATACCGTGTTTTATGCAAAAAATATTTATTATTATTCTTAATGACCAGTATTAAAGTTAATATAATATTAAACTGGAATATGTACATGTAAATTCTGTATATAAATACAAGAAATTTCAATATTTCACAATTATAACCCTTATTCCAGCTACAAGTTGGCAAAGTCCGTATCTAGCGATCTCGAAGCATGACCCGGAAAATTCTGGCACGGGAGTAGAACCCTGGGCTTTGTGCCTGTTTTAAAGTTATAAGGATATTTGTTTGAGAAGAAAACCGGGCGATATAATCTTAATTATGTGTACATTGGGAAATGTATGGATAGCTCTTGTACTATGTTGGTGATAATGATGCATAATGTAATATACATTATGTACAATTTTGGAGTGAAATTAATATTATGAATGTTTAAACACATATTTTCTGAAATAAGATTTAATAATATTAATTTATTTAAAAATCCCAAACCTTTTTAAAAAGCATAAAACACGCTTTGATAATATTATGTCGGATAATATATCAGAATCAATATTAGAACAATACTACTACACATTATACTATGACAATACACAGTGAAATAGAAATAATAAGTTGACTTTATTATGAAACTAGCAGCCCGTCCCGGCTTCGCACGGGGTAGACAATTATCGCTAATAGATTCGGCAGCGCATTCGACGAAAGACATTTTAAGACTCATTTTTCTACACCTTCGGTTACATTGTTCAAATTTTACCAAGGATCCCTAATTTTTTTCAAAATGAAATGTAGCCTATGTCAAATTGGAAGAATGTAGCATTCTATTGGTGAAAGAATTTTTTTAATCGGCCCAGTACTTTTTGAGCCTATTCATTACAAACATACAAAAATAGGTACAAATCTTTCCTCTTTATAATATTAGTATAGATACAAAAATAGGTACAAATCTTTCCTCTTTATAAAATTAGTATAGATAAGTAATTACGAATAATTCAAACTCTTATTCAAATTACGATACCGCAAGAATCGTATTTAAAATTAGTAACACATTGGAATACTAAGTAGATATAACTTAAAAACACAACTAGCCTGTCGCAAGACATGACACTCAAATAATTAAAAAATCAAAGCTTCACCGCTCATCTCTGACATTCCTATAAGAAATTCAACGGAACGAAAACAATTTTCCAAGTCAATACGTTGAAACAGTCTAAGACAGTGTTTCTTAACCTTTTTAAGGGCGGACCCCTTACGCCAAAGACCTACAATCCGCGGACCCTTTAAACCGTTCAGCCGCACGAATAAGCTTTTCTTATATTCTTTTTTCTCTGATAGCGGAGCCCCTGAGATAGGTCGGCGGACCCCTGGAGGTCCGGGGACCACAGGTTGGGAACAGGGATTGAATAACCGAAAAAAATATGGTTGAAACGGTAAGCGGTATGACGTCATACCGCTTACCGTATATTTCGATACCTTAAAATAAAAGTACGTTTAAATTACTATACCTCAAAGTAACTGTACCTGTATAGTTTCGATATTGTAATATTGCGGTATCATTACTTTTTCAAGTATCTAAATTATAAAATAAAGGTTTTCTTTGTAACCCTAAGCGCTGAAGCTTCACGGGTCATGTCAGCCGCAATGGTAAAGGTATTTGTAATATATAAGGTGTAAGAGAATTAGTGTCAGATATTTTAAGGAGTAACTTGGACTATCACATGGATCACATATAAGATAAATTTAAAATTATAGAACAAACTTTAATTCACGCACCAAGTAATATGATATTATGATGAACAGTGTAATATGATTATTTGAATGCATTAATGTAATTCTGCAGAGGTTATGAATCGGCTAGCGTTTTGTGAGTAGTCTACTTGTGGTGTTTGGGTTCATGTACAGGATGATGTAGATTCTTTATTAAAAACTTTTTATTCTTTCGTTTTTTTTAAGTTTGTTCTATAATTTTAAATTTATCTTATATGTGATCCATGTGATAGTCAAAGTTACTCCTAAAAATATCTGACACTAATTCACTTACAACTTATATATGTATAACGATACTGTAAAAAAATATACGTATAATTCTAACGGTACCACAACCGTAATTCCCAACCGTTTTGGTTCTACCTTTAAATCAAAGCTGTATCGTAATTCTTTACCGGTACCTTACCCTTATACCTTTACCGCTTTCAACCCCAGGTTGGGAAGCACTGGTCTAAGAGACAGAGTCCCACCGTTCCGTTGCTCTCTGCCAGTGTCCCCATCTGTCGAGCTGTTTACTTAAACGATTTATTTAAAAGCACCTAGGAAACGTTTTTGCATAGTTTGTTCTGTTAAATAAATGGTTGCACTCTTTCGGATATAAATAAAACTTTAATGAGTTGACGTTTTATTGCGCTCAATTTATAATCTAGCTTGGTTGATAAATATTTAGCTTAAAAATGATGTAACACTATTTTACTTGAGACGAGTTAAAGAAAATAAGCCTATAAGTCTCGTTAAAACTAAAGAAAAAGCGTATAAAATAACATTAATAAATAATAATAATAATAAATATTGGACAACATCACATACATTGCTCTGATCCTAAGGTAAGTAGATAAAACACTTGTGTTATAGAAATCAGGAACTACGACGGTACCACAACACCCAGACCCGAGCCAATATAGAAAAGTTTGTTTTCTACATTGACCCGACCGGGGATTGAACCCGGAACCTCAGAGATGGCGGCGCCATTTAAAGTCCGGCGTGCTCGCCTCTCGGCTACGGAGGTCGTTGCAAGGATATATTATTATGTCGTACAGTACCCGGCACCGATGTCAACATCGGCAGTGTCGATGTCAGCACTCAAGTGCTGGGACAAAGAGTAGGGATCGCTTTGCGCATCTTACGAGGCAACTATCGTATCAGAGACGCGTCTGCGCGGAGCTAACAACCAATCACGGCCGGCGGTGCACTAGCCAATCACCTAATCGTATTGGTCTTCAACGCATATTTCGCCCAGCACTCAACATCACAGACATTATTCAGAGTGCATTCGCTATTCCGGGACTAAGGTTAAACCACTGTTTTAACGTACAAAAATCAGTGGTTTAACCTTAGTCTGGACTAGTAAATGCACTCTGAATAATACAGCATACATACTTGATAGTACAGTCATTTTTGACGACGTTGCTAAAACAGGTTTTAGCCTAACATGTCCTAAACAGCTAACAAAATTACTTTATAAATTCAATATAACTTATGCCAAACTATTGTAACTATCCCAATAGGTATGCCTATCAAAATGACAAGTTGTCTTATAAAATCTCACCTCAAAGGGTTTACGGAGGGATGAGCACAATCCATTTTGACTTGACGTGTGATTGACAACCCTGCTCGTTATGTGAAATATAAGTTCGTGGGTATAAAACAGCGGGATGTTTAAGACAAAATCTGTCGTTTCTAGAAGGGTCCCGTCTAATTTATTAAGAAGTTGAGCGCTGGGCGAAAGTTGCGCAGAAGACCATAACGATTACGTGATTGGCTAGTGTCGTGTGGTGCAAGCACGTTAAAAGAATTGCACCACCCCTTCTCTTCCTATGGGTGTCGTAAGAGGCGACTACAGGAGAACCGCTATAAGAAGACGGGCAGCAGCGTCTCCTCTCCACCATTGGCCAAACTACGATCGCCAACCCTCCTGCCAAGCGTGGCGATTATGGCAAAATCCTCCTTTTGGAGAGGCCTGTGTCCAGCAGTGGACTAATATAACCTGGTGATGATGATAATGATGATGATTGGCTAGTCGTGCGACACGCCTGCACCGCCAGCCGTGATTGGTTAATAGCTCCGCGCACGTGCGTCTCTGATACGATAATTGTCTCGTAAGATGCACAAAGCGTGCCCCACTCTTTGCCACAGCACTCATCATCGATGCCGCGTGCTGTATGGAGCGTATGGAGGTATACCAAGGATTGTGAAGATAACAAAGCTCAAAGAAAATGCCACTTAAAGTTTACAATCAGCTTTAGTTGGTTTTTCACGCGTCTCTGCCGATATGTTAAAGTCACTTTTTTAAGAAGAAATATGACTAATCCAACAAAATACGGCGAAAAAAATATGAGTTGACTTTGTATAGGAAATCAAAAATAACAGAAAACCGCTAGAAATAATAATATAAAATGTTTTATCCATTTAGGAAACTACTCATTGTTACCACACAGGGAACCCTGAAATCAGGTGAAAGGGAATAATACAATATTATTGGGAAGGCATTTTTCTTCGCTATAGTGTTGCGAGTAATCTATAGCGATGTCGATAGCAAGATTTATGACGTTAATAAATTAAAATTCTGCAAAAGTCTAAAGGTATTTTTTTCGTGTTTATTTTATTATCTTTTGGGGTCATTAGGTTACTAGAATCGATATAATCGACCAAAGGAGTACCTATACAGGGTGAACAAGTAATGTCATTATTTAAAGAACGTAATTAGCTGTGCAAGACTCGGTCCAATAAGGAAAAAAAAAGTTTTATAAATTGTCTCAAACCAGGAATAAAACCCTTTGCGAATGAGTCAAATCACCGTACCATCGAGTTGTCCCGAAGAACAAGTAAAAGAAAGAAAAATAAAGATGTTTATTTGAGAGTTCATTACGTATCAATCTCCACCTACAATTAGATTCGATGGAAAAGTGGCCTCTGTCTGAGTGGCTTTTGACATTTGACGTTACTAGCACTTAAACATGTATAACGTAGGTACATTTTTATTATTCACAAGGCGGCTTTTTCCATTTCAAACCCTTTCATCTTCCCGTGGGAGTTCAAAGTCCCTTTTACTGAAAGCGTTCGTTACAATCTACATTTGTAGTACGTTACTATTCGTTATATCGATAGTTGAGATAATATCTTCAAACTTTGCATCGAAAAATAAAATTTTCATTCATTTCATACTGTAAACTGTATCACAAATAGTAAGCACTTTTCGCGCTAGTGTTGTAATCGTGTTCTCTATCGACATCGATAAAACGATTCTGATAGCGTTATTCGATGGAATTGGTACTTTGTCATAGAGATTTTCTTGTGTGCACTGAAAATTGCATCTAAAATGGAATATTCATGATTTGAGTATCTTGAATAATAACCATTTAAAAGGCGCTTTCGAATATTAATGGTGTCATAGTTTAATAGAAGCGGCAAATGTAGATTTCATTGTTTTACAAACGTTTGTTCCGTTAGAAATTTATTAAATTATTCTGTGAGTTTCAAACATACGACATGATTTCTTGCCAAGTGTGGATTATAGTTTCAACTAGTTTCTGCCCTCGACTTTGTATGCTTAGACTTTGGAATTAAGCCAAAGTGGAATAAATTATCATCCCACGAGAATACTTAATGGGGATAAAATTTTAAGTGCTAAATATATATAAATGTGTGCAAAGTTTAGTTCATTCCGTTAAAACATGCTTAAAATATAATCATACACATTTTTACATTTAAAGCATTAGTATAATATGAAAAAGATGTAATATAATTACAATGTAAAGAAAGGTTAAACTAAAGCACGATCTCAGAATTTCAATCACATCTTACAAAACGTTTGCTATTTGCATATTACAACAGGAATTTACCCATATTAAACAGAAATACGTAAATAATTACTTAATTAATTCGATTTATCTGATAGCTCTGACAGGTCAGCATTTTCACTCGACAAACGTACCTTTAATTTCATTATTTCAATTTCAATTTCAAAGCTTTATGTGGCAGACAGCCACCACACCACCAGGCAGATATGAAGATGAATTCTATTTACAATAACAATTACAGTATTTATTTAAACTTGTATTTTTTATATTAAACAGCTTCATACGTGATATGATAAATGCAATGAGCTTATTGTTTTATTCAGGCTATGCCAGGGTGGAGAAGTGGAAATAATTGGCGTTCGGTATTCGTGTTTTTAGAAGCTAACGATGTTATCGGAGTCGATATTTATTCTTGAAATCGATGTAACTAAGTATGCCAAGTAACACGTTTCGCTAAAAAAAGATTATACTAACTTTATTCAAGGTCTACAGGAAATCTTTCAAATGGTGAATTATGATTGGTTCCGGAGCCAAAAAGTCATTTACAATACCACTCCTGTCCAAAAATCTTTTTTTATGACACCGTTTATAAATAGTAACAGCTAATTGGTCATTGAACATGAAGAATTGATGTATATATTAAAGACTAGCAGCCCGTCCCGGCTTCGCACGGGGTAGACAATTAACGCTAATAGTTTCGGCAGCGCATTCGACGAAAGACATTTTAAGACTTATTTTTCTACACCTTCGGTTACATTGTTCAAATTTTACCAAGGATCCCTAATTTTTTTCAAAATGAAATGTAGCCTATGTCAAATTGGAAGAATGAAGCATTCTATTGGTGAAAGATTTTTTTAAATCGGCCTAGTACTTTTTGAGCCTATTCATTACAAACACAAAAACATACAAAAATAGGTACAAATCTTTCCTCTTTATAATATTAGTATAGAAGTATAGATATAAATTTAAATGTTGATTCCAATGTTGGTTTCAAAGTTGTAGTTTTAGGTAGGAGCAACTTTTGCGGCTCTAAAACGATTGAAAATTTATTGTTTAAATTATTCTTGTGTACCTTGAAGAAATGTATGTAGTATGATCTTATTTTTTATGGATTAGATCAAATAAAGTACAGTTACAAAATTTTGTTCACTTTACTAGATTTTTATTAAAAACTTGCTTTATAAGCACGTGAGATAAACAATTTTGATCTCTACGCCAGGATTTCGTGTGATTTAATAATTCTGCAACCATGGAATTACCTACCAAATGAATAATGTGCTAAGAGAAACAATGCATAAATTATATACGAATGGTATATCTACGTTTTGACAATTATACAGAGATAGTTGCAACCAACTCAACCTTAATTTTGGAATGCCCAATACTGAATTCTGTATTCAGATACGTATAGTTTCAAAATGTTCACTATCACGCACGGTTGGAGAGCACGCTTCGTCGACTAAAACTGTTTATATGTACCCTTGCACGCGTATCATCGATAGTTATGTTGCGGGTAATGTGCGAAACTAGTTGGTGCACGCTTTAACCGGGTGCAGTCACGAGCAATGCAATGAAAACCACTTATTCCATTGTGATAAGGTTAAAAGTTCAATGCAAATCGCTAATCAACCTGAGACGATGGTAAATATGCAACAAATTGAACAATTGGGTAACATAGGGTAGTGTGGACAAATATTTATTTATTTATATATTTACTTATTGCAATATTGCACATAATCAATACAATTCAAATATTAAATATGTAATAATTATAACAGTACTATTAAAATTAAAAAAATCCTTTAAAATAGAAATAAGTAATACATACTGTCTAGGCTATGTGGCGCTAGCTAAACTTTGTTTAATTAACCTATCAAGCTTCAATTACCCACCGGTGGCCGCGAATAATAGATTTTTTATTGTGTCTCTTGACCTTGACCTGACAGGTTAATATCGTATGTTTATAGTATGAAAATTTATAGATTGATCAGTCAGGAGGTGTATCGTAGGGTAGTGCGGTCAATTGCCGAATTTATAGCATGAATAATAATGAAAAAAAATATAAAAAAATATAATTTTAACTTGCAATGAAGAAGGATAGATGTTAGGATCAAGACAGTATTAAAAGGTGTCCTATAGATGAAGGCAGGTTAAGGAAGACAGAGAGAGACAATATTAAACTTCAACTAGTAGACCAAAGTTTTTGTTTGGTCCCAGCACAAGCGTGAAAATTGGACATACTAACTATTACAAAACATTTGGAAGGTACCTTTATTATTTTTTCCAGAACGCCACAACAACACTCTATGGATACCTAGTTTGCTTCTAACAGCTTCTTGTCTTATTAATTAGGACTAATGTCCACCGAGTGAGCATGGGAAGTCCAAACTACACACACTTATTAAAAAAATACTATTTGAGAACTTATTTCATGAAAGTTGTCAGATCTGCGAACAGAGTCCATACTTTTAGCCATATCAACGTGACAATTTAAATCTTGTTTTTTTTTTAATCTTTGTTTCGGGGTCTTTCCATAGAAACGCCGAACATGGCTTTCTAAAAATCGCACTAGTTGTCTTTGAGCTATACTTAGTATTTGTGTTCTAACCGGTTATTGTGCGTTTACCCTATCAAAGTGTATCAACTGTAACATTTTGTAAACCTGAATAGTTGGAAATTGTTTCAGTACAGTTTTGGACATTTCAAACAAACAGCATGTACTTTTTCTGAATAGGAGTCGAATATTTGAACGATTTGAATTTCGTATTGATATTTGGCAAAGTTTGATCTTTTTGTTAACAGTTCGAATACATAGTTATAATATTTATAGTATATTTCATTGTTTGAATCAGAAATGAGGAGATCCGTGAACGAACAAAACTCGCTGACATAGCCCTACGGATTAGCCAGCCCGAGTGGCAGTGGGCGGGGCACATAGCACGTAGAACTGACGGCCGATGGGCAGAAAGGTTTCTGGAATGCAGGCCACGTACCGGCAAGCGAAGCGTGGTACGTCCACCCACAAGGTGGGCAGACGACCTGGTAAAGGTTGCAGGACGACGCTGGATGTAGGCCGCTTCCAATCAGCCGATCTGGAAGTCACTGGGGGAGGCCTATGTTCAGCAGTGGACGTCCTGTGGCTGAAATAATGATGATGATGATGATTTCATTGTTAGTTTAAATTGTGTATGTACAAGTACTTAAATAAATGTTATCTTTATTTACTGTTTATACTACTCCTGCGAAAAAAGGCTTTTAAAAATTAACGTTATTAAATACAGTTAGCTACTAATTAATTATTTCCTAGTAACCTTTAAGATTTTCCTGTTTCATAACGATATTATTACTACGTTTTTTCGCTTTCGAGGTTCAATTAGTATAAAAGGCGATCTTTATAAAGAAAATTGTATTAAATTTTTCAACAAAGAGTTGACATATTTATCAAAGCAACAAAATATCGATAGTTCTAAATGATAGTGTCTCTTCACTACTGGCGAGTGCAGTTAGTGAGCATCATAAATCAGCTTCCGTCCCTTGCCGGCATGTCTTAATACAATTTTATAAGTGACGTGTACAAACAAACAACGACTATCGAGGTGTCGTTATACGATCGATACGTTTAATGCTTTTATTAAGAGCGTTTAATAAAAGCAGAATAAATTCTATTTTATTTTATGTTTGGCAACTCACTTTGTAGAGTATAATATTTAAAAATAAATTTGCTGATGGTTTCAAATTTCATACATATTTTTATAATTATTTTTTAGAGTTTCCGGAATAATGGGTAAAAATAGGAACCGTGTGTACATATAAATTGTATTCTGGTAATGATTTTCACAAAGGTTTAATCTAAATGGTTTTCACAAAGGTTAATCTCACAATAAAAGTTAATTTGAACTGAAAGTTCAAGGTCAAAGAGTATTTCGTATTTATTTAATCTCTCCGAAGAAGGAAAATGGAGACTAAATAATCTGGCTACGCGCAAGATTTCTGTTTATTTCAATAACGTTTGTGATTTGTATATTTTTTGTACATTGTAAGTTCAATGCTTTAAGATCTCGCGTTATTTATAAATTAATTTTGTGTTATCACTGCAAACGTAAAAATGTAAGTAGTTCATCATGAAAAGACTAACAAAGAAATGCATTTCAAATAGTTCATCCTTTTCATGATAAAAATATCATCATATAAAAAAACGGTTATTAAATATGCTTTTATCTAATAAACTAAACAGCCACATAGTTTATTTTAATATGAAATCAATTTCAATGTATAATCATAATTGTTTTCTATCAATAAAAAAACTATCGCCATCCATCGATAAAACTTCGCCTACACTGCAACATCACTAGCCATCTGGCTACATAAATCAAGGGGACATACGCCCTATCTGTTGCCAGCTTAATACGATCCCTGAAACGGGATGGGGTGGGGGGATGATATTTTTTTACAATCTCCGTGTAAGCAAAAAGCCGAGGATTGTAGTGGTATTGAGAATTTGGAAATGTATTGGGCCTACCTAAACAGATTTGCTGATAATCTTGTTTAGTAAAATAGATAAATATTTGCGGTCGTTATTCTGTAACGGTTTTAGGTATTGAATTTGCGATATTTTATAATTCCCAGACACTTTTCTCACAAATTACTTAAAGCGGCGGCGCGCCGATTTTTATTTTGTGCTTTTCTAGTTATGAAAAGAACTGTTACTATTTGTTATAGATTTAATATTTTTCTGAACGATTCATTCTATAACTATTTTAACAAACAAAGTCGGATCAACGTCTTTTAATCTACAGGATGATAAGTTTTTCACTCATACACCAAACGTTGCCAAAGTATTTTTAAGGTTCCGTAGCTTAAAAGGTATACAAAGATCTTGCTCTCACTTATAGGATCATTTCCTTGTCACTTTATCCGTAAATACACATCTTATCAAAAATCCTGCAATTTCTTAAAGCACGAGAAAAGAAAAAGTCCAAAATCCGTAGATTGTTTCATTAAATAAAATAAAAAACTCGAAAAAGTGGTAAAAAATATAAAGTGTTTTGAACGAACTCGGAAAAAGCGGTAAAAATTTTTGACGTTCGATTACCGTTATGTACAAACTACTTGTATTTACGTAAACACCCTTAAGTTTTTAAGGTATCCTACGTGCGCTAGTCTGACTCGCACGTGTCCACTTTTTTACAACTATAACCCGCACACACTTTATTTTTAAAAATATGTAAATACAAAGCCGCCATTGTTTTACTTTCATAACATAATCTTATTCCATGTTTAAACATAATTTAGTTCATGATTGTATTTCACAGTAAGCCTCAAGGGTTTTATCAAAGGTTTCTTTTATTATTACGAGAACATTAAAATTAGCGCTGTGGGCGTTTTGAACGTTGAAATAAATATTTTTGTAAAGGTTTAATTATACCTACTGCTTAATTTTTTCACCCTTAAACAAACGTGCCGGTGGTAGCCGTGAGTCGTGACCAGCAAAAACCTTGCACAAGCCAACTTAGATAAGTCATTTAAGTAATATACGCCATTTCCTTTACTTGATCATTGAGAACATGCTTAGAATAAGTGCCGGCTCCTGCGGCTTCCTGCAACCTTTACCAGGTCGTCTGTCCACCTTGTTGGTGGACGTCCCACGCTGCGCTTGCTGGTACGTAGCCTCCATTCCAGAATCTTTCTGCCATCAGCCGTCAGTTTTACGTGCTATGTGCCCCGCCCACTGCCACTTTAGCTGACTAATCCGAAATCAAATCAGAAATGTGAAGATCCGTGAACGGACAAAAGTCGCTGACATAGCCCGACGGATATTACCACCATTAGATTCATACCATTTATAGATAGATAGATAGATACTCTTTATTGCACACCACACAAAACAAACAGTACAAAGAAAAGAAATTACATTTAGAATAGTACAATTTAGGCGGTCTTATAGCTAGAAGCGATCTCTTCCAGACAACCTTTAGGTATTTGTCGTAAAATAGAATATAAAGTTCTTTAAGGAAGTACTGTTCTGTATACAGCTTTATGTGATCGCGCATCTATGAACACTGCAAGACCTGCAATCATTCGCAGTATACGCTCGCTGCACCTTTCCACCTTTATCAGGTGGAACTGGTCTACAGAAGTTCTTCAAAAAAAGATACAAGAACTTAAATATAAACGCACCTGTAAGCCATTCGAATCTGCTCGCCGTTCTTGTACCAGATCAGCTGGGCTGGGGGGTTCCCCCCTCTGCTACGACAGACCAGCTCGAGGCTCTGTCCCCGGCGTACTGTCTCCCCTTCAGCGTAGCCCTCGATGTAGGGGGCTCCGGGGGGATCTGTGGGGGAAAAGGGTAAGGGTTTTATAATCTTATCTTATACAGGATGCTATTAGTTAAATGGTATATAAAACCGAAACTACCCATGTAAACATATGCATAATGCAATATGTTTAAGAATCAAATTCAAATTTAAATATTTATTGCGTGTCACATTACAATTATGCGGTGTTGAATAAATAGTAATATGATTTGTACAAAAATATTTTTTTTCAAAAAATTATGATATCAAATTTCCGACTTCACTATAGTATTTAATGCTAAATATTAACATAATTGTGTATGTTTAGCCGTTATCTTGTCGCTATTGTACAAGATCTTTAAAGGTTCGTTGAATGCTCTAAGAATATCTGATTAGTAAGTTTGCTTGATCGTTGGTATTATTGTCATAAACATTTTAGGATGTCACAATTCAAGTTTATCTAATTCATCAGAAATTGTTGTTAATGGAACAATATTAATATAGCAAGTAAAAGTTTATAAAAATGTGAAAATGTATTCCACTGAAATTAATTACTAATGACGCCCACTCACAAAAGTCAATCTGCAATCTTCCTAAAAAGAGCGTTTAATTCCTCAAAAATCCCCCAATTTATAAAGAGGGGAGTACCGCCATTTTTCCTCAAAGAAAACTCATAAGAAACCATCTAAAGAGAAAGGCTAAACACTTTTCCGAGCGAGTGTACACGAAAATTGCTTCAAAAGTTCATTTGCTTAGGTCCTTGTATTTTGTAACGGATTTCATTATAATATTAAGTTTAAAACTGTCAAAGGATTATAATTGGAGTGTGTAAATTGTGTGTGACGCTTTATAATTATGAAATTATTACAAATTCTTGTTTCTTAATACCAAAAGCAGATTTTACTCACATCTACTTAATTAAAATAAGATTAGATTTATAGCCATTTAAGATAAATAATCCAATCCTCAATCAAAATATAATTCAACCGTCATCTACTTAAAAGTTATTTGGGATATGTCATTTATTCTTAGCGTTTCACAGTTATAAATTTATATCCTATATTTGAACAACATTGACACAAAATTTTATAAAAAATCTTCCAACTAGCATACTAATATTTACTCTCTACGCAAATCTTGCACTATGGCGACTAGATAACGGATAATAAAACTAAAATATGTTTTGAAGATCCATAATATAGTAAAGTAAAGTAAAGTTTATTATTAAAATACACATATTAAAATAACAGTACAGCGACAGTACAGTACTAAATATAAATCCTTGTGCTCATCACACTTACGTTTACCGTGACGACCGTCTGGTGTAGTGGTTCGCGCTCCGGACTACAATGCCTGGCGGTTGCGGGTTCGAATCCCGCAAGGGCAAATGTTAGTGTGATGAGCACGAGCACTTGCACCAAGTTATGGATGTTTATAAACGTATTTAAGTATATTTATCCGTTATCTAGTCGCCATAGCACAAGCTTTGCTTAGTTTTGGGCTAGATAATTGGTGTGATTGTGGAAACAATTTATTTATTTATTATTATTTGGTTGACCGCTTGGTTTTGTAGTCTGCACCTTTCATGATCATCATCATTTCAGCCACAGGATGTCCACTGCTGAACATAGGCCTCCCCCAGTGACTTCCATATCAGCCGGTTGCGCGCGGCCTGCATCCAGCGTCGTCCTGCAACCTTTACCAGGTCGTCTGCCCACCTTGTGGGTGGTCCACACCCTTCTTCTCTAAAGATTATCAATCAGCAATAATCGCGCAGTCATCGCCCGATTGATGCTTAGTGTCAAAATCTATGGGCAGCACTGACAGTAGATTGCTTTGTTTTTGTTTTTTGCTGTCAATTTGCGATTTTAAAATCAGAATTGCTCAATTTTCGCATTGCTTTTGCAAGATACGGAGCCAGGGTACCGGTCTGCGAACCACTAAGATTTCATAATATACCATGTAACTCCGGTTTTAAGTTAATAATTTTATTGTTGTTTCATTTGTTTGTGTATACTGTTTGTATAAATTCAAGTATGTACATCTGGGTGGCAGCGCCCTCATCTCATCTCAGCTGGCATCCGCAGAATACCAGTGGTCGCGACGTGCTCTCTGCTGTCACGACCTTATACTGAGCGGATACCATTTTGGTACTTGACCTTACACACAGTACGAAACTTATTTTATAAGTTTTTTGATAAGATTTTTATACAGGATGATTTTTGGGTCGTGATCCCAACCTTTTTTTTTGACTCAGTAAACGATTGCGATGATACCTGTATATATTTCAATTGAAACAGAGATGATTAGTGATTTACGTGTTTTAATTTAAAAAAGGTTTAGTAACTTAAAATGCGTGGTCACCCTACTTTTCCAATTATTATTCAAAGTAATCGTAGTAGCCATCAAAGGATTTTTTCTTATTTGTCTATCAGTAACATCATACATAACAACCTCTTTACATACTTACTGCGACGATTGATAAATACATGCACTTGACATAAGAATTCTTGGGAAACAGTAGGGTGACAATGATATCAAATCATCGCAGTTTATTTTTTTATTTTTGCTGTATAAACTAAATAAGTCGCAGGAATGCTTTTAGTACTAACCTATCGTGATCCTTAGGCAAAAGTGAGTTAAATGCTTCTTTCTTGCTCCACGACCCCTTAATCATCCTGTATATGTGTATGTCTTGTACCAAATAAATGATTTTCTATTTCTATTTCTAAATACATAGCTCATTTCGAGGCGTTTATTTAATAATAATAATAGGTACCTATTTCGAAACACTTCAGCAGTGGTGTCGAGTGAAGTGCGCGAATTATAAATCTCTGAACATAGTGCAAAACCATTAAATCAGCCTATAATATATGCAAATAGTTTGTGAATAGTTCATACATTATTTAGGGGGTTTGCTTCCAAAATACGTGTATTAGAGATTATTGTATCCAAGAATTATTCGTTTTAATGACAATAATATTAAATTATAATTTAATTATATCGGGTGTAAAAAAAGGCTTCACCAAGCCGAATACCACATATTCTACGTATTATTACGATCATTTTTTTCTTTTACACTATACCTGGGAAATGACGGGTTACAGAGTTATTGACAGTCAAAGTTAAAAAAATTTTTCAAAGATTTTTACAAAATTGACTTCTGTTTGATAATACTAAACTTTGTTACGAAGGAACATGATAAAAATTTTCAGTCCTTCTTTCATAAAAAGGCCTTTAAAGGGCACAGCCGGCAATGAATCGTGCGCAATGCTCTCGCGCCACCCGCTCGCCCGCCGACCGCTTACACACACAGGCATAGTCTGTGGCGTGCGCGCTATACATTTTGGGTTAGAAATAAGTTATGTTTTTTGATACCCAAAAATTAAAGTCATTTCCCAGCAATTATTTTTTTTGCATTTTACTTGGTTTTATGTATAGAATTCGTGGTTTAAGGCTTCGTTAAGCCTTTTTTTACACCCTGTATATGATTTGTAATATTAGAATGAATTGTCATGTTAGCGCTTGCAAATTAATTTGGGTAATACACTAATTAAACTGTTATAATAGCTAATATATTATCAAAGCTAAGCAATTCAAGCTGCGGTTGTGTGATGATGGGTGACCATTTCGACCATATTTTGTGACATTTTTGACAGTTGTCTGATTGTAAAAAGTGATTCACCGTGCTTCGGAAGGCACGCTAAAGTTGATCTCAGCTTATATAGCTTGATATTAGTCGTGAAGCCTAGTCAGAAGCATTGTGGCGGCTTGATTACATCTGACAGTAAGGTTTAGTTACTCTTCTAACAACACCACTCCTCTTTCCGTTCTTATGATTAAAAAATTATAATTGTTACCTTGTCCTTATTCATGACATAACAACCTCGCAAGACAAGGTTTTGATATGTTTATATAAAATTGATATTTATTTTTGTATGACAGTAAAATGTGTCAAATTACCAAAAGTGGTAGGCAAATATGTCGTTTATGATTATTCTATCAGGTCGTGCGAGGTTGTTGATTTTTATCAAATAACCCTGTATAGGACAACCAAACCTCACCGTTCCTAAAATTAACTAAACTCGTAGGTAATCAAACCCGTATACTGCATTGTCTTCCGACAAGTAAATACAGACCCAACTAGTCTCAATCTATTTGTAGATAAATCGACTTGGAGTCGGCCATCTCTCTTCCTGACAGTAAATGTATGGCACTTGCACAATACTACGGGAATGGCTTGCCTGTTACTGAAGCTAGAATATATTGTAATATAGTTTAAACTAATACACATGGGGATTGTCTTGTAGTAGATAAATATGCACAAACACACTATTGCCCTTAAACCTTTAAGAAAGGAATAAGATGCAGAGTTAAAAAAGCTAAGCAACCCACGCCGCGGTCGAGAGTGGATGGGTGACCAGACCATTCCGCCCAAAAAAGTATTATTTATTTACTAAACACGCTTGACACAAAAATTTACATAGTCACGAATTTAGAAATTAACCTATTTAGTTACGAGGTGCCCAACAATATCTTTGCCAGTAAAAAATCACCACAACCACACCGGGAATCGAATCCGGGACCCTTTGCATTTCAAGCGTATAACCACGCCATTATTAAATCGGGTCATCAATAATTATAATCATTTATTTCCGCCACATTGGTCGTTTTTCCACGTGCTGTGTGAGCGTATTAAAATACCGGCCAGGTGCGAGTCGGACACGCGCACGTAGGGTTTCGCACCATTATCTATAAAAACGAGCAAAAAATCACGTTTCTTGTATGGGAGCCCCTTAAAATATTTATTATATTCTGGTGTTTAGTATTTGTTGTTATAGCGGCAACAGAAATACATCATCTGTGAAAATTTCAACAGTCGTTCTATCACGGTTGATGAGATACAGCCTGGTGACAGGCGGAGAGACAGACAGACATACAGACAGACGGACAGCGGAGTCTTAGTTATAGGGTCGTTTTACCCTTGGGTACGGAACCCTAAAAATAATAGTTATTAACGTATCATTCAACTAAGGATCTCTAAAGATGTTATAACAAAGTGTATCGGACTCCTATCTATATTGCAACGCTGTAAAACTTCTACCCTGTTACCAAGTTTTATTATAATTGCGCGTTAACCTAGCCATTACTAAAAATAAACAGCCAAACCACTCCATACAAACTTGACTGTTTTATTTAGATCAAAACTTACCCGTTGGCTAAAAGAACTAATACGATAAAACAAAATAGGAGAGTTAAAGAGTTTGTTTTTGTTTGTTGTTAATTCAGTATCGATAGTCCTTAGCAAAAATGAGGACTCTTACTGGATCAAAAATCTATAGTAAAAGGCCGAGATTTAAAATCATTAATTATGCTTTTTTTTTTGGTTACGAAATCGATGAAAGAGTTTCATCAGATCATCTATCACCTATTTTCTGACTTTAAATAATCAGTACATTTAACTATGTTTGTGCAGTTTTATGTGAAATTGTTGTACTAGTTGTTGCTGTTGTAACAATTGTGTTGTTGTAAACCATCATTCTTGTTGTATCTATATCTTTTAAACGATTTTCAATACTTTTTCTCGAGGTTCTTTACAATGTCATGATTTAGAATAAGTAGCAATTTGCACAAAATAGTCGACCCAGAATGCTGGCTGATTTACTCGAGCTACGCCTAAACCGTTCAACTTTTAATGTGTTACTGGTTGTAGCTATTATATTAGTTCTTCTGATTTACTGGTGCAATAAAAAACAGACGGCAGAGTTGAATAGTTTTACTGCAGAAGAAGATATGAGATAAACCATATAACAGATTTTATATTGCCATCCCTTTCTACTTAACTAAGAGAGTACGTATTGAGAGAGAGAGAGAGCGTAGGACGTCAACCTACCAGGTGGACAGACGACCTGGTAAAGATTGCAGGAAGCCGCTGGAATGTTGGATGCAGGCCGCGGGCAACCGGCCGATCTGGAAGTCACTGGGGGAGGCCTAAATAGGCCAGCCGGCGGACGTGCTGGTTTTTGTACGACGGTGCTGAACATTTAGCAGTGGACGTCCGCCGGCTGAAATGATGATGATGATGAGAGAATAATAAGTTGTCATTGTCTCTGGTTTGATAATATTAAATTTATAATGTTATTGTTAGTTTTGTTGTCGTCCCCAATTTGTATTTTTATTTATTGGTTTTTTTTTGTTGTTCTTTGTTCCAATAAAGACCCCGCAAAATATCAGTGTCGTGGCAGCCTTAAGTTGCCACGACTAATACTGAGCGGGGGTCTTTTTTGGCACAGCTTTTATTGTAACGTTTTATTGATTAATGTCCATTTTTTTGTGTGCCAAATAAAGATATTTCTATTCTATAATAAGGGACAACTATAATGAAGACTAGATTAAGATATTAGATCATTATAACATCTTACATCTTTGTAATTGTAGTCAAGGTATGTATAAGTCTAAGCATAAAAAGCGGACAACACATTAGGTACAAACATTGCAAGCTAATTTATCGTATGTAAAAACATTTTTTTTTATAAATTAATATTGGACAACGTCTCATACATTGCACTGATCCTAAGATAAGTAGCTAAAGCACTTGTGTTATTGAAATCAGAAACAACGACGGTACCGCAACACCCAGACCCGAGCCAATATAGAAAGGTTCGTTTTTTACATTGACCCAACCGGGGATCGAACCCGGAACCACAGAGATGGCGGCGCTATTTAAAGTCCGGCGTGCTCGCCTCTCGGCTACGGAGGTCGTAAAAATTGGGTTTGATAGATAGAAAGATTTTCTTCATTGCACACCAAATAAAGAAGTTGCAGTTGATATTTACAGAAAGATGTATAATTTAGGCGGTCTTATAGCTTAGTTAGAAACACCATTTATATCCTAAAAACGGCTAAAATTTTTTTATGTTATTTGATTTGTCTTCGCTTCGAATAGCAGAATAACTATTAAAATATCAGATAAACTCACGCAAATCTACGAGAGTGAAGCCGTAAAGCATAAAATCTAATAAATATGTTTGTTGAATTTTTTTTTTATCAAAAGTATTTTCCTCTTAAAAGAAAAAAAACCTAACCAATGGAGTCCTTACACAGTGAATTGCAATTTCATTATGTTTCCGACTTACAAAAGTTATTAATCTTTCGAAATTACGTTTTTACTTCATTAAAAACGTGTTTCATTAAACTAAAAGCCTTCTGTAACAATGGGCGGAATCGTTATTAAAATTTCAAAGAATAGGAAAAATCGGAACGAAATATTTGACATAAATTTTATGTCTTTTTTATTAGCTACAGGCTATTTTTCTTGGTTCCCTTTGTTTTAGCATGTTAATATTTTTTTTCCCTATTTAAAAACATCCCTGTACTTTGCAAAGCTAGTGAAGGGATGATAAAATTAACTGAATCGATATTTTTTGATGAACAACAAAAGCTGAAATATAATATTGCAAACATTCGTTGACTTAAATATTTTTATTAGAGCATAGATTGAAGACTCTGTTGGCTTTTGGTACTTAAAATATAATATCTTTGTGATATTGAATTTCAACGAAAAATTATTTAAATGGAAATTATCATAACTTGTAGGCAAATAAACATTTTACTATCAGAAACGTGATACACAAATAGATAAAGAAAAACACATTATTTTATTCGTCACTTGAATTTTATATGATTTGTTGCTTTAAGATGATATTATATCGCTTTGGATTTATGTTTTTGTGGATATAATAAGTAACAAATGTAACCATTATAAATAAAACTCATAGCAACAATATATTTTAATAATAAAAAAGTTTTTTACACAGCATTTTTAGTTCGTATTGTGTGAATTGGCATTTTTTTTTTTTAAATTAGACATTCTATATCTATGTTTATCATAATATTAATATTATTAGAATTTGTGGATCAAGCTTTTGAAATTTTATGCTGATTTATCTATCACATGAGCATGACAGTTTGGATCTAAGAATACAAACGTTGCATTATCGATAAGATTATTTTATCGACAATGCTGCGACTAACTCCATCACTACAAGTAAGCCGAGCATAGGGGCAAAGAAAACAAAGCCAGCCATGTAATTATATGGGATGGCATTTCGGCACCCTTATGGTATATTCAGAAAAAAGACATCGCGATTCTCAACCTTCATCCTTTCACTTAGGAACCATCCCGCGGGAGTTTGACCTTAGAAATCTGCAAACGATTCTCAATCTTACTCAATTGTGTTAAGGGTTACAATAATCGAACTTGGCTGGAAGATTGTAGTGTTTGTTTTTACAAAAAGATTTCTATCGGGGTAGGAATTTCCTTTCAATCGTTGGGTTTTAGGAAATTAACTTCAAACTTCATAAGGCTTTCTGGCTTTGATCGAACTTGGGCGAACATTATCCCAGAAGGTCAGTTATGAAGTACCTACTTGCTATTTACTAAAAGATAAAAAATATCGTCACCTCGATCAAATATAGGTACCATGTTCAAAAATTACTGAAAGCATAGTACAGAAAATTATAAATTTTCATAAAATACCTACCTATAATTCTTTTGAACATCATTTCAGATCAGACTATCTTAGTGGTGAAGTGATTCGCTTTGATAACATAAGGCCCTGTGTTTGATTCCTGGTCCAGGACAATTCAGAAAACCTAACCTAAATACTACATACATAAAAATACTTAACTATAAAACAAACCTAAATGCTAAGATAAAATATACATAAATAAGAACACATAAGAAACTCATAACATTCAAGGAAATAACATGACCCAATAACCCAACAACCAATGATATTCCAAAAACAACAATTTCGACCCAGAAACGGTTAAATACATACCGGATCTTGTGAATTTTCAATGGAAATCAGTACAAAAGAATCCTTTTTTTACATTTATACGATACTTTATAGCAATTAAACTACGATAAAGTCAATACCGAGCGAGCAAACACGGTTTAAATGGGATATTAATAATTCAACGGCTCTTGACCGCTCCGCTCCTGTGTCTGTAATGGCACGGCTTGTTTTGATTCGCCGAGAGAGGGCGGTAGTAGTCATATAAATAATGAAAGCATATCACTCTACTCCGAGATAATATTGTTTTATTTATAAGAGATTTAGCAAATCGGTATAAAAGATATTATTTAACCTTGATTTGAATAAGTAAAGGTAAATGATTTATTAAGGCAACAAAATTTTTTTTTTTTCCATTTTTTTACTTTGTCAACAAGGTAAGCTACGTGGTATAGATTATTGTTCTGTTTATTTTCTGGTACCACTTTAAAAAAAAATCTTTACTTTAAGACTATGTGACATTGTCTGTTCTTTCTGGAGCCTTGTCTTTTAAAACTATGTTTTTTTACAGAATTCACATCAAAAGATGTAAAACTTTGTGCTTTCAATCAATTATCTCTACACATTATAATGGCTGTTTTCACAAAAACAACTTAATTTACTTGCAAGCCAACTCCAAACAAACATAATACTAAATAGTAACGAATCAGAGACATTCTTAAGCACAAACAAACTCAATTCGAGCGAGCTCTGGGCAGCATGAATTATTAATTATTTCGATAGAGTCCGCCCCGCGCCTGTGTAAACGAACCTATAGATATAGGTGGTACTTCGGCACATTTTCTAAAAATACACTTCATTTTCGAGTGCAGTGTAGGTGTTTTTAGTGGATTAAGTTTCGGGAAAGATAGGCTGCGAAGTTTTGAATAAGACGGTAGAAAAATATTGAGAAAATGCTGGCAACACAGGGGCTTACCATGATCTCTATGGATATCTTATCATATAACAATTTCGATTATAGAGATTAAGATCAGATTTTGCCGCCGAATTTAGATTGAAATGATTGTCGAGTTTTGTTCACATCACATCACCAGCCTATATCAGTCCACTGCTGGACACAGGCCTCTCCAAAAGGAGAATTTTCCCATAATCGCCACGCTTGGCAGGCGGGTTGGCGATCGCAGTTTGGCCAATGGTGGAGAGGAGACGCCCGTCTTCTTATGGCGGTTCTCCTGCACTCGCCTCTTACGACACCCATAGGAAGAGAAGGGGAGTCGAGTTTTGTTGATTATCTTCAATTTATGAATACAGGAACAGACAACGTTCCTAAATATATTTCAAATAGATTTCGTTGCTATTTAAACGTTAAATTAAATATAAATATTATGTGTCAAAGAATATCTTTTATAAAACAAGGAAATAATTAGCAAACCATTCTTTTGAATGCGGTCAGGCGCATTTGTATTTGGGCTTATCATTTCAATTTTTACTTCGCTCCACCTTTGACAACCCACTTTCTCAAAGTCAAGTGTTCACTTTCTCTAATTACTTATACTCGATTTAAATACTAATCACCCTTTCACCTCTCTAGTTATACTTAAGAATGTCAAATAAACAAATATATTACAGTAATCTAAAAACATTAGCTCCATCCTCTTACGTTTACGATGCGAAACACTTAACCTCTCTGAAAGACCCGGGTAATTGTCAGATAAAAGGGCTGTTAAGAAAAGTGTCCGAAGTTTATCGGATACGTTAATAATATCCGAACTTTCAAATATATTTTTTTGTTAATAAGAAACTCGATAAATAACCAAACTTCTAGCACTAAGACTGTCTTAATGTTACAGATTTAAATGTATCTATCTATTCTATTTATTACACAGTTTTTTTTGTGTGTATATACGAGTAATTTGACCTAAGCCACTATAATGTTTTTATGGAATTAATAAAAATATTGGAAATATTGAAAAATATTGAAAAAAAAACACAGAGTTATAGAAATAAAATTATCGATATTATGATTACTTCTGATCAGTTTTTTTACAAATACAAAATGTGGGTACTATCTACCTCTCTCATTAGAGATGTCACTTAATTAAAATAGGTACTAAGAAAAGACTGTAACTCTTAAAGTCGATACGATTAAAAACAATTATGGTATTAACAAAAAAAAATCTACATTTTATTTACATCGCTAATTAGGAAACATTAACTACTGTCTTTTGTTATTACCATTGCTATGCTACGAGTATGATCTCTGACACTAAACTTGCGTGTCGCAAACCTTCAGTTAATCCGGGTCCAAATCAAGAAATCCGAATAATCCGTATCCGAAAATAATATCCGAACCACACGTCTAAGATAAAGAACGTAGACATGGCCGTCAGTAATCCGAGCTAGCGAGAACCATTAATTTTTCTTAACTTTTTACGTGTGCCCACAAAAACTTATCGTGTGGCTGAAATGTGATCCTATTATTTTAGTCCATAGACTAATGGAAAGAAACCATAGAGATAGGTATTAATTATGTCATTTTTTTCAATGACGCAGATAATATTATGGCAAGGAATATAAGAAGGCGATTTGTAATAGTAATACAATTTATATATTAACGACCTTCGTAACCGAGAGACGAGCATGCCGGACTTAGCGTCGACATCTCTAAGGTGCCGGGTTTAATTCCCGGTCGGGTCAATATAGAAAACTAACTTTTCTATATTTCATTGGTTTTTGGGTGTTGTGGTCTGATTGGTATGATAAGTAAACCTCTAAGATTACGATAATCGTAATTTTTATTGGGTCATAATAAATTACGATTATTTATTAGGGTTATATTATTTATCAATAACAAGCGCCAATTCCCGACAATAACAAGTAATCATGTGTTTACAAGTAATATAATGAGTGTTGTGACAAATATGAGATCACCTCCTCTGAGTCTCGTGTCCCATTTTAGGCACAGCATGTGGCCAATTTTGATCAAACGTCGAGAATATTATCTGTGTGGGAGACTTATTATATTTAACTAAAGTTGGAAGTAAACCTAATATTGTATCTATAAATAATTAAATATTGGACAACATCACATACATTGCTCTGATTCTAAGCTAAGTAGATAAAGCATTTGTTTTATAGAAGTCAGAAATAACGACGGTAACACAACACCCAGACCCGAGACAATATAATATAGAAAAGTTCGTATTGTATCGAAAATGTATGGTTTTTTATTTTATGTTTCAAAGATATAATAGGAACATTATGTAATCAAATTGTTTCACCAAATAGGTTGAGGCCAAATAAGATTGGAGTGTCTGATGTGATATTCCAAGAAATTCCTTTTTGTACGTTTTAGTAACCTCGGTTTGTTACGCGTGTAACCCTTTTCCCTTCTTATGATCCACGTGGAAACTCTTTACTATTCTTTTGTGAGAGTTAAAATATTGAAAACACAGTTGAAACGAGGTCATACGGCAAAATACCTAAGTTATGTATGGATATACACCGAGACATTTTAGTGGTTGTTTTCCCGCGGCAGAACGATTTAGCTTTAGTATTACTATCGAACCATGCGAGTTGTTTTTTTTTAAATAAAAATATTTTTGTTCCCAAAAAAAAAAAAAAAACATCAACTCGCAAGCGTGAGAAACGATAGCTTCTTTTACGAGATGTGACGTATTTGGGTACTGCCTGCCGCACAAAATAAATGTTTAAAGTAAAAAAAGCTCCCGCACAAAGTAATACAACACGAACTGCATCGCACGCGCTGCAGGCGATTGGAATTTGAATGCCTAAAGATAGATAGATACTCTTTATTGCACACCAAAATAAAATTACAGTTGATATTTACAGAAAGATGTGCAATTTAGGCGGTCTTATCGCTAAAAGGTGATTTGAATTTAAAAAACTTTATTAATCGATTGTACTACTAAGATAGAATCATTTTACTGTGGGTAAACAACCACTAAAATGTGTCTGTTATACCTAGTCTTAAATTTTGCAAGCTAAAAAGGCAGCAGAAAGGTGGAGTAAAAAGGGTTTTCAAGTAGATCTCTCCGCTCGATGGACCGACGACCTTAGGAAGATGGCTGGTAGTAGCTGTATGCAAGAAGCAGGAGATCATGCCCTTTAGAGCTCTTTCGGGAGGCTTGCGTCCAGCAGTGGACTGCAAAAGGCTGATATGATGATGATGAAACACATTTTGAGTAGCTTTTCTTGGAACTGACTTATAGCTAGTTTTGTATCTAGTTAAGTAGGTGACATTTTAATGAAAATAACACCTACATTGAGCTGTTGATGAATCTAGCCAGATAATGAAACTCTTCATTGGTTAAAATATAACCTCCATGTCTTACGAACCTGTTATATGTTTTTTCAAACTTTGAAAGATTAAAATCAATATTTAATTATCATGCAGGTTCTTAGTATTTTTTTAAACATTACATTGAATTACGATGAATTCTCGTTGCGTTCCCACCAACTTCCATCTTAACATATAGATACAGATAAGTACTCACACAAAACACTGAGCTGAACTGTGCTCCTCATCGGAGTATCTCTCTGTAACGCTTCATGACGGGCCTCGCATGTGAAATCGGCGTAATCGTCGTCTGCTGTCGCTTTGAAATGCAACCTGTAAACAAAGAGATAGAGTTCAAATTACTTTGAACGGTTTTCCGGTAGTTGGTAGAGTTACGAACAACGAAATGTCAGGGACTTATTCCATCGCAATAGGGTTTAAAGTCCAATGAAGAGGTATCTATATTTATGGTCATGGTTGTAGCAATAAAAGGGAAGGTAGATCGATGGTAAAATTATGTAGTTTACATGGATGTTTCGTGTTTAAAATGAATCATCTATATATCAATAAAATCAATGTACATAAATATGTTAAAAAAATTGGTTGCCTGTAAAGTCGGTATACGGGCGAAAGTTTTACGTGACAACGACTTTGAGTGGTAAAATAATTTTAATGTGAATATTCATTCGTGCCTTTCACTTTTTATGTCTGTCTCTCTCGCTCTTAGGCGGGCTAACCATGCCCGAGTGGAAGGGACGCGTGCCTCTCACTCGCTCTCATTGTGAGCGCATAACGTGAGCGGAGCGTAACGCAGTTTCTTGAAGTGTCACCCGGCAAACCAATTTATAAGACGTTGTCACGTCAAAAATCAACGTACGTATGTTTTTCCTGGGGATAGTTACTGAATTGAATTGAAGACCATGTGAACGAAGTCGGAGACAGCTAGTTAAAAATATGTATAAAATGCACCAGACCCACCACACCCCAATTTGTCGTGGCCTTGGCAAGGAATCAAAATCTTTGTGTTACGAATTAGATCTCTTCTAAATTGCCTTTTCTAGCACACCCCGATTCAAGCCAATTTAAATGCCCGTATCATAATTGACATCAGAGGGAATCGAACCTGGGATCTATTTTAAAGGTGAATCACAGCGCCACCACGATAGTCGGATCGTTAAAATAATTGAAACTAAAGTTCTTCTTACAGTAAAACATTTGGACTATTGCAAATACTAACTTCATTAAACTCATTTCATAAACCACAGCCACAGTAAACTATAGGTACTATTCAGTAGGTTAAATAATAATTTGTCAACTTTGTATAATCAGCCCACGCCAGTTCGCAACTGGACATATGCATCTCCTAATGCTTGCATATAAACTTATATTCAAACTCGTTTAGTTTGAATAAATAAAAATAGCCGAAGGTAATTTTAATAGGAAAAACAAAAATAATCACAAACAATAACAACTACAATGCGACTGGAATTAAGAGCCTCCTCCTTTTTTGACAATAATTGAAAAACTTTATGTACTGGATCATCACTTTGACACGGTTCTTAATTAACCCTACCACTACTTTGGGAATTTTGTAAGATAAAGCCAAAAGCAGCGGAAGAAAATCTTTCAATATTCATAAGAGAGAGAGAGAGAGAGAGAGTGCGGACAGTGATCAAATGAGAATACACTTTCTGGTCTAATATAAATATAAAGTCTTACAAATACCCTAAATTATGTTTACTGACACTAGGTAGGTATATGTAATACATTATATTATAAACTGTACTGTTGTTTGCAATAATTTCATTTTTCTTAAGATCTCCTAAACTGTGGCCACATGTTTCTGCGCGAGCACGTCAACTTGATCGTATGTACGAAGTTGAGATACTGCATAACTGTGAAGCGTCATTATATGCACTGTGGCATACTTCCCATACGTAGTTGGTAAATTAATTTGGAATTTCACAGAGGTCGCGTCAGGCTGCAAAATTATGTCGCGCGACGTCGCCTGCCGTTTGTTTTGTCGCTATTGCAGCGTGAATAATTACTATTTTAGTGTCAACAAAACCGTGTTGTAAACATTTATATTACTTCCTCAGTAGTGAGCAAAATATCACAAGCAAACCTGCTTTATTAACATTATCAGTCTTTAAAAGTCTACTGGACAAAGGCCTCTCAAAATTACGATATCGAAAATCGTCATCACCTGTCAGATAAAGGTATGATAACGATGACAATTTTCATACGTCTTCATGACAGTGGATTGGAAAGAAACGAGTATCTACGTCAGCGACAAACACCTCACGCACCTCCGGTTTGCCGATGACATAGTCATCATGGCAGAATCGCTGGAGGATTTGCAAAAAATTCTGCATAGTCTCAACGCTGCTTCGCGACGTGTGGACCTTAGGATAAACTTGGACACGACTAAAGGCATGTTCAATGACCATGCCATCCCCGGACCGGTCTCCGTCGAAAGCGTGGCGCTCGAGGTTGTTAAGGAGTATGTCTACCTCAGGCAAGTGCTGCAGTTAGATATAGACAACTACGAGCGGGAAAATCGCTAGAAGAGTACAGCTTGACTGGGAAGCATTTGTTTTGGTTGCTAAGTTAAGCAACCCACTCCGCGGTTGTGAGTGGATGGGTGACCATTCCGACCATTATTATCACGTTTATCATAAGGATCTTTTACCTGTCTTCCACAAGTTGAATGTTGAAGCCTAAAGAGGCGATTACATCTGACAGTTAGTCCTGCAGGGCGTAGCATGCGCGACACGATAAAATTTTGTCGTGGCATTTTATAGACTTTTAACGTAAATATGTCGTTTTGTCTTCAATGATAACAAAGAAAATACCAAAATATCATGGCAATGCCGTGCTATAACGTAAAAATAAGTGACTATGACCAACGGGAGACCCTGGAAATATTAAGAAAAAGGATTCGAGGCGTCTGTGATCCGTTAGGTTAGGGAAAACGACAAATTTATCGTCGAAGACAAAATTTGTCTTGTCTATCGATAAAATAATTGATACGCGCATGCTAGTCCTGCTGGCCTTGCAATGCCCACATCAATTCCGCACTAGGCTCGCGTGGTGGAGTACATCAAAGTTGAGGTAAGTCCTTCGGTTTTAAGTATATAGGCATATAAATGAAACTACTTTTACAGATTATTTCGCGATTTATTAACATTTTATTTAACCTGACGTTTCGAACACTTTACAGCGTTCGTGGTCACAGGTAGACTAAGGTGTTATTCGTCTTTACAATATTTTGAAAAATATAAACTACCGTCACTCAGTTAATATTAATTTGTGTTCCTATCTACGCAAAAAGAGCTAACTGTATCTAGAGGTCTTGCAGTGCGGGGCCTATCATGGGATTTCGTTAAAACAGGATCCCATGCTGGTGGTATTTTCCAACCATCTCTTTTGTTGAAATTCGGGTGTCTTCTAATTTCAATTGCCTCCCGTAACATGCGAGGAACAAATCGTCGTTCTCTTGCAAGGACTTTAGGCTGGTCAAATCGTATGAAATGGTTGGGTGTATCTAAGGCATGTTCACACACTGCAGACTTAGTATTCCGTCTATGTTTGATGTCGGCTATATGTTCTTTTACTCGCACGCCTATCCTTCGTTTTGTTTGACCGATATAGGAGAGCCCACAGTCACATTCCAGTCTATATCGGTCAAACAAAACGAAGTATAGGCGTGCGGGTAAATGAACATATAGCCGACATCAAACATAAATCAGCCATCCAAAAAGAAATATTCGTAGGTACCTATTGTCGCTTACTGACGGCTGATGTCAGTCGGACACTCGATACCTTTCATAATAAGGTAAAAACAATGGCCGAGATCCATTAGGGGTGATGTTTACTTGAATATAGGCTGTTACGACGATATTATGGTATTATTAATGTATAAGTTATGTAGCATAAGGTCACGAGTAAGTCTAGTAGAATAGGAAATTTTTATCAGTTTTCGTCTTACAAAAACAAAATCTGTGCTGAATCTTGTGTCTTTGTTTTTAAATTTATAAATTAAAGAAAATTAGAGGAATCTATTAGGGTAAATTCAAATCGTTTAACACATGTTACGGACAGACATGCTTATTGCTAGCACTTAAGCATACTTTTAATAAGCAACTCTGAAACTTTGTAGCATGTGTAAATTACCTAATTTTGACGGTTTAATTTATATCAGTTTTTGCAAAATCTAAAAGATAACGATGTATGTATATCATTAAACATTACATTTTAATTTAAAGTATTAAAGTCACAAACTTTATCTGATGGTTCTCTGACATCACCGAAAACAGACAATAATAAATGAAATGCAACACCTTTTTGTAATTATTTACTCTTTACAACAACGAAAACCCAAACTCCATGTTAACGAAATGAATACGTCCGAACTGATACATATTTAAATAAATTCGTTTTAATAAGCACGCCGATATGGCGTTGACCAAATAATTAACAAACCATGCAGAATTCAACTTAACACCGTCGTATACATTTTAAATGCCGAAATATTCGGGGAGAACTTATACCCGTGTTACATTTGCGTTTTACATCATGTCTTTTATAATGTACGGTTTTTACGACCTGGTTAAGGTTGCAGGAAGCCGTTGGATAAAGGTCGCTTCCAACTGGCCGATCTGGAAGTCACTGGGGGATCCCTATGTTCAGCAGTGGACGTCCTGTGGCAAAAATCATGATGATGATTTTTTCATAGCAGATCAACTTCATCAACGACGTGTTCTTGAGTGGATATCGTGATTTGGCGAACGCAGTGTAGGGCACCCCCTCTGACAAAGCGGATTGATGATAAACTCACTCAAAACTGCCAACAGTGGATGAAAAAGAAAAGCCAAGGATCGAGTTTATTAGCGTTCATTCGGAGAGGCCTATATCCTATCTAAGCGGGCAGATTATAACGATGATGACTCTTTTGTGGGTACAAACTTTAATAAGGACAAGGCGCGCCTGGTTTTAGCAGAGACAGGTGATGGAGTGGGAGAGTTGAGCTCGTACTTCTAACGCTCACTTTATATAAAATAACATTATCTGTCTCGAAATAAGGAATAAGTAAAGTATTACAAAGTACCAGACAGGTAGACTTTGCCTTCAAGAACTTTGTGGAAATGAGGTTATTTCTGGCCTATTTTGCAGAAATAAATTTGTTTTATTGTTGGAATTAAATACAACAATAAAAACCTCTTGGCCTTCTTTCGAGAACTTCTAAATATTCAGAAATAAAGCTTTGTTCTATCACCGGTGCAGGCACTACATATTGGCTGATGATAAGATAGGATACAATTTATTTCCAAGAATATGGTTACAATGATCTTAAACTTAGGTACAGGTTCAAAATATTCTGCCGTGAAATGAATAAAAAGAAATGGCGCAAGAAAAGTCACATCTAGACAGATAAATCTCCCAAAGAAAGACACTAACGAAATAGGATCTTCATGAATTTGACGCGATCAGTTTATGTCATGTTACTCTGTTGCTTTACTCGTAACATGTAAAACTCGTTTAAAGCGTAAAATGGCGAAGTGTGGAGAGAAATAAATTCTGCATTATAGCAGATTTAGCCGGATTACTCCGTATACAAAATGTTTGAGTGACACCGGCTGAAATACAGCACCGGTCCGAAATTAAACTGAAATTAACGGGGCACGAAAGGCTTTGCGACAACTACATTGGTTTAATAATGGAGCTACAAAAAATTGTTGTCACTTCATCGCACAACCGATTTCGATTGAATGCGATACTGATATAATATTTCTATATCTCCGAGACTAACTGTGGGCGGAAGGTATTTATCATCATCATCGTCAATTTAGCTATAGGATACCACTGCCCAACATAGGCCTCTATAAGTCCCGCAATAGCATCTTTCGAGCGTCGTCGTGGCAGTGTCCAATCAGCGTTAAGTAAATGCCGCTGCGCAAACGTTGCATCAACATGATTGGATGCTGCCACGACGTCGACGCTTGAAAGACGCTACTGTGGGGAGGCCTAAGAAGATCGCGCTTTATAAAACCTTTTGCGTCAAAATCTTTTAGAAGTAAACTGGGATATATCTCACCTATAGATCAAATACATGCTTAGAACAGTAAAGTTAAATTGTTGCAAGAGGAAAGAAAAGACAAACGAAGCATTAATAATATACTGGATGATTTTTTTTACAACAAAAACATTAAAAAAAGAATATTGGTAAAATATTAATAAAAGTATGAAACCGACCAAAACTCGAACGCATATTCACTGATGTATTCTATGTTTATGCATTTTTTGGACATTCCAAAATTTATAAAATGTGTGTGTTATTTTATAAACACACTCACATAATATCACATAGTTTTAGGTACAGAATACACAGTGATTTTTTCCTGACGGTAAAAAAAGTCATCCAGTATAATAATCTTTATACTTTCTGAGTAACAAACCGTGTTACATAAACACAAAAGGCTTAATATGTCAATTAAAGCAAGGAATCGAACTCGGGAACCAACTTTAACTGTCTGAAGCTGCAAAAACGTCAAGCCCTAAATCAGTTTCCAAACTGTGAGTGACACAAAGTGCTGAGTTGCCAACTGTCTCAACTAAATAAATAAATCTCCCGCGATGAAACTTCTCGTCCTATGTCATATGTTTGTGATGTTAGTACGGTTAGAAAATAAGATAGAACGTTATATTTGATACAATTGACAGATTTATATGAATAAAAAGCTATTGAACAATAAAATATACCGGTGACACCTTGTTCTTCTAGATTATTAGAAATAGTTTTTCAAAATTATTATTTAGGACTTGGTCAACACAAGTAACAATTATAGAAATGTATTATCTAGCCCCAAATTGAGGAAAGCTTGTGTTGACGGTAGTATACTACTCAGCTATACAAATAGCTACAACATTGATCAGAGATACTCTGGCTTTGACAGCGAGAAAAAACACTAGAGGAATTTCATCTTGTCACGTGACGTCCTCGGTAGCTTAGTTGGTAAACCACTCGCCCGGCATGCGATGGGACGTGGATTCGAGTCCCACCTGAGGTCGATGATTTTTTTCAAGTGTTATTTCATCGTTCATCGTTTCAGCTACAGGATGCCCACTGCTGAACATAGGCCTCCCCCAGTGACTTCTGTCATCGGGGGGTTGTTGCCATACTCGCCACGCTTGGCAGGCGGGTTGTCGAGCGCAGTTTTTTTATTATTTCGCACGCAGACGCTGCTCCCCGTCTAGTGCTACAGGATTTAGTCGCCTCTTACGACACGCCTTCTGTTGGCGGTGGGGAAGTGTATTCTTTACGGCCGTCCCCACACACAAGTGTTATTTATCTTCAATTAAACCTTGCATGGAATTGCTAAAAACAAAATTTACAAAGCTTGTACTCAAGTTCTTTATGACTATAGGTATGACATCTTAGAAGGACATATATGATTCAATAAATTAAATGTTTGAGTTTTTTTTGCCACAATCACACCATTTTTCTAGTCCGAAACCGCGCCAATGTTGTACCATTGCATTCTACAAATATAATAGTTTATTTGCGTTTAAATAGGGTATTTCTATTTCTATTATTTCTACATATACGGATAAATACATTATTTTATAAACATAAACAACTTATGTACAATATCATCATCATTTCTGTCACACACACACTGCATCCAGCGTCGTCCTGCAAACTTTACCAGGTCATCTGTCCACCTTGTGGGTGGACGTCACACGCTGCGCTTGCCGGTACATGGTAAGTACAATATGCTCGTGCTTAATCTCATAACACAGTTTCCCCTTCCGGGATTCGAACCCGCAACCTCTGTCTTTGCTATCCGGGTCACGCATCACTACACCAGACGGTCAACAAATAAAAACAACCTGACTTAAAAAAAACGCAAGCATATACCGCGCACACAAATTTTAATAAGTCCCCTTTTCAGGCTGTTTTATATTCAGTTGAAAAGCCAAGCATTTTTTCTGCTGACTCTCCAAACAATACAGGGTTGTAATAAAAGTTTACTGCTGTGTTTAGAGAGTGACATTTTACAAAACGTAACACATACACGTGACAGCCAAGGATACGCGTAATGAGAGCGTTGGATGTTACTTTTTATTATCTGACTATATAGGGGAAATATTAGATAAAATACGCAGAAACATTGCATGGATGGTAATATCTGAGATATTATTAACCTAGGTTAATAGTAATTAGAAAGCGATTAAATAAAAGGAATAACTATTACTAATATTATTAAGTATTTAACTATTACCTACTTATTTCTTTTTTTTACTTAAATTGTTTTCATTGATGTAACTTTTTAGGGTTCCGTACCCAAAGGGTAAAACGGGACCCTATTACTAAGGCTCCGCTGTCCGTCTGTCTGTCCGTCTGTCTGTCCGTCTGTCACCAGGCTGTATCATATTTCAACTGTCTAACTATCACATGAACCGTGATAGTTAGAAAGTTGAAATTTTCACAGATGATGTATTTCTGTTGCCGCTATAACTATAATAATTATTTAAGCGGTCTCCCTTACAACAAACGTGATTTTTTTGCCGTTTTTATAGATAATGGTACGGAACCCTTCGTGCGCGAGTCCGACTCGCACTTGGCCGGTTTTTTATTATCTGACTATGCAGAGGGAATATATGGGAAAATATGTTGCATAGGATGGTAATATTCTGAGATATGACCATGGAATAAGTATTTAAATATTACTAAAACATTCAGTTAAATATTACTAAAATCTATTTTTTTAACACAAACTGTTTAATCATGGACTATGCATATTTTCTCCAAGTTTATCTGTCAGTCATAAAACTTTTTTACGAAGTAGGTATGTCTGAAAGGTAATTTTACGTCGACCAAAGTCAACGATTTCCGTACGTCGTCAAAGTTGAACATGAGTTTAAACTGCGCTCCTAAAGCAATGTCTCACTGGGGTGCCCTGGCCACATTGCCAGCAATTTATAAATAATTTTATATTAGATAGCCAAAATTGAACCGTTTTAGATAACTAGGCCTATGTCTGGGCTTGACAACTGTTGTAGAATATAATGATATTGTTAAAATTGGTTAAGGCAAAAGCTTTTAGAGATCACGTGATCTAGTGAGGCATCATAAGTCCAAGGAATTCAAAAGTCAAAGAAACTTTACAGTATACTACCTATATCCTATGTGGGTTTTATTTTTTTATAGGTTGTGTAACCATTTAATATTTTTTAGCAAGTATCAGATACAGAAGAATCAAAAAACAAGAAAACATGCAACAGTTTTACTTCAGTTTTTTAGCACAATACCAAAAACGAAGAGGAGTAGTACCTAGCTACACTCAGTATAAAGTAATGAAATCAACATCAAGTTCAATTAACAGTTATTTATTTGAATAAGTAAAATAAAAATACTTTATGGTTTAGTAAATTATTGACTAGAGCATTACGAAGTTTCTATCGCCTGGGCGTCTCAGTGAGACCAATTCATTTATGATGGCAAAATTGATTTTACGCGTTACAGAACGCGTGATGTTAAGGTGAATTTGTGGGCAACTTCGCGACGCGTTTTGAGTGCGAATAACTGCGAAACGAAGTTAGCCAAGTATTTATGAGGAACTTCGAGTTTGTCGCGGAGTGTTGCCATGGTAACTTGAGTTTGTTTTGAGTCAAGATCTTGCGAAAATACTATAATTCGCTACTAAAAAATATGATCTTCTTGTTATTTTGCTAAAGGCAGTGGCCGCCCTATCATTGTCGTGTCGGCCCACTTTTTGGCACGCATTGTATTTTTTTAAATTCATGTAGGTATATCTAATTTTGTGTGCCAAATAAATATATTTCTGTTATATTCTTCTCTAGAAGAAGAAGAAGAAGTTATTTCGTCATCGTAACATGTTTCGTTACTTTTGGTTTTTGCAAGTGAGCCCCTCCTGACCAAAATCAAAGTTAACCTTGATTTTACCAGTTTATGAGACTGTGGATCTAGGTCCTTAACTCCATGTTGTCTCTGGCAAAAGGGTAATGTTAGGCAAGACTAGTGATTATATTGAAGATATACTACACAGCTATACATATAGCTACAACATTGATCAGAGATACGCTGGCTTCGACAGCGGGAAAAAACACTTGAGAAATTTCATTGTGTCACGTGACGGTTCTCGGTAGCTTAGTTGGTAAAGCACTCGCCCGGCATGCGATGGGACGTGGGTTCGAGTCCCACCTGAGGTCGATGATTTTTTTCAAGTGTTATTTATCTTCAATTAAAAATTTTAATAGTGTATATATTCTTACAGTCTGCTGTAGTCAAGTTGTTCTACCTTAGATTCAGATGTAGTTAATCTGTTCTACCCTAGACATCTGAATGTAGGGTAGAACAGTAGAACAAATATATTAGAAATAATATATGCATTTTTCAGTTGTGATTAAACTGTTCTACCTTAAAGTCAGATGTTATCAAGCCGTTCTACCCTTAGAGTCAGATGTAGGTAATCTGTTCTACCCTATATACAGATAGATTGATTACATAATCAAGCATGTCTATACTTATACTATAATATTATAAAGAGGAATAATTTGTACCTATTTTTGTATGTTTGTAATGAATAGGCTCAAAAAGTACTGGGCCGATTTAAAAAATTCTTTCACCAATAGAATGCTACATTCTTCCAATTTGACATAGACTACATTTCATTTTGAAAAAAAATTAGGGATCCTTGGTAAAATTTGAACAATGTAACCGAAGGTGTAGAAAAATGAGTCTTAAAATGTCTTTCGTCGAATGCGCTGCCGAAACTATTAGCGATAATTGTTCACTCCGTGCGAAGCCGGGACGGGCTGCTAGTATTTTATAAGCTGGGACAAACTTTCAACGTGATTTTCGAAGTATACACATATAGGTTGTCATAAAATGTCAAAAAATATAATCGAAATGGTTATAATAAAAAATATTTTTTCTCTTTGAAACTAATAGTAAACCATTTTATTTTGTTCATTGTTCAATTTTCCGGTGAAATCTTCGATAATGTCAGGGTTGCTTGATATATTCGGGACGTACATATGTATGATGTAGGTATTTATTTTAAATACAGACGCCAAATTAGGTGTAGAGTGTGTATAATTATCATGCATTTATAAAAATGAATTCCTGATTTATCAATTGAATATTTCTTGTTATTAGTTTCTTCATACATAACGCTTTACGTCATAAATGAAGTATGAAGCTGCAATTTTTTTTTGTCTAAGTTTAAATTGTTTACTTATATCATAGAGAAAAAATTATACTAATATGATGAACACATGTCGCCTTTTTTCTGTTCCGGGTCTGGGTATTGTGGTACCGTCATTGTTTCTGAATTCTACACGGTGTTACTTTGCATCCTTGCCATATTTACAGAGGTAACTATATCACTGACAATGATAACAAATCAGTAAAAAAAGAAAGACCTAAAACAATTTTTTTTTAATCTTGAGTATTTTATTTTATCGACAATCTATCAAACACAACACTAATTATCGAAACGCATGCACATCACTGTTCTTATTCATTGGCACAAAAGACTTTGTAGTATTACTTGATAAGTGATTGCGTACCGTTCGAGACAAAATCGGTTTATTCCTATGTGTACTGCAAAACTAAATTTACAAAAAACTTAGTGTACTTTATTTATGGGAGTCTCTAGTTTATCTAAACAATAGGTATTGTTCCCTACTTTTATCTCTGTGAATATGGCAAGGATGCAAAGTAACACCGTGTATAACACAAGTGCTTTAGCTATTTACTATCTAACTATCAGAGCAATGTGATTTGTCCAATATTTATTTATTTAAAAAATAGCAACTGAATACTTCGTTTTATGCAATGTCAATTTTGTACAGAATGTACAAAAAAAATAGATATCTTGAACTTCTGTACAAAATTGACGGCAGACAGAGACAGACAGTTGCGTAGAAGATCATTCCGACTACGTGATTGGCTAGTCACGCGCCGCACCTGCACCGCCGGCCATGATTGGTTGTTAGCTCCGCGTACATTCGTCTCTGGGGGCCTAGCGCGAAAGTGTATCTTTCGTTCGGTCGTATAAGCCTAACAAATTAAATTGGCAAGTCTCATGCGTCTATCCTTTAAAAAAATATGACCAACTCAATCTAGCTGTGTAAAAAACCCGACTGTTTTCAATTGTTAATAAATTGTCAAACCTTTGATACGGGGGAACTCACGTTTTAATTTGATCGGTTAATACGACCGACCGAACGATACACTTTCACGCTAGGCCCCCTGATACGATGCTCGTCTCGAAAGATGTGCAAAGCGATCCTCACTCTTTGCCCCAGCGCTCAACATCGATGCCACGTACTGTATTTACAAGCGAGGATAGTAGATAATCAAATTTCCTTACCTGGATATAGTGGAATATCTCGTTGACTTTATATTCCCGGTTGGACTTTCCACTTCTCTGATTTCTTCTTTGGATACTGCAACAAATAAAAAAGTCAAATTATTAACGAATAAATTTATTTTTATATTATTTTTTCTGTTGATTAAATAAATATTTCATAGTGTTTAGCTGATTACATCAAGTTTAGTTTTGTTTATGATTATAATAATTTATAATCTAAGTCAAATTGTTATTATTTCTCATGTTTTATTAAATATAAATTGCAGAAATAATATCTGCAACCTTAGGAAGCTTGCGAGGCCAAGAGCACAGCTTTTAAATACGAAAATAACACTCTTTTATCAGTTCCGTTTTATTTCAAAACCAATCTAAGGATTTTAATAAAAATTAATCATCCAATTTGAAATGTTGACACATCTGACATTCGAGACATATTACTAACAAACATTTCAAATTGGGTGACTTATCTGTAAACAGGTGTTCAACACTAGTCTATCTTTTTGTAGTAAGGCCGATGGAGTCCAAGCGAGCGATGAGCGAAGCCGCGGGCGAAGCTAGTTTTAAAGAAATCGCCCTTGCAATGTCCATTTTACACTGCACACTTTGCTGTACACAACTTTGGGTAACCGTTCCACGCTTAGTGTGTACTAGCCTTTACGGCATAAAGGTAAGTGCACATTTACATAGTTTGAGTATGAAACTGCGGTGAGGCGAATTCTCTGAGGCGGTACACGACATAGTGTGAGTCGGGAGCGGTTTGCTAGGTATAACATTTATGTCAATGAGTCAGGTGTTTCTTGTTAAAACTGAATTATGATAATAGCACGCTTAATATCATTTGTCGTGGGTCTAACTAATGCCACATGAGTAAAGAAACGGAACAGAGACAAAGCTTCTAAAGAGCTAGCAAAATTTATACCTATTTTGGTAGGGTTGGCACAATTGAATAAATTTAAAATATTTAAATGTTTTTTTTTTCACATTTTTTATTGAAATAGGTAATTTTTTTACAAATTACATACTCTAAATATTTTTATTATTACTTTTGGTTTTTACTAATTTGTTGTGTCTTTTAATCGAATGATAAATTCTAAATCTAATATAAAATTTTTTCAAATAATCCAATGGGAAATAATCACATGGCATATGAAATGTACAATCTTGTAAACGTGCTAATATGTCATTACCAATATTAACAATTTGTACATGAAGATCAAAATATTCGCGAAATTTTGGCTCAAGCAATTCAACAAATGCAATAAAATTGTCAGGAGGTATTATCACACACAGTACAATGTACAACCATATTTACAACACTTTTTAAATACTAAACCAAAAATATTACTACGTATTATGTGAGAAACTCGATAACAAAAACAAAACACGCACGACATTCGAGCGTCGTGTCACGCCTGCAAGCCCTGAGATTGACCACTGGCTGATCTAGTTTGAAGCGGTTTCGGCTCATACGTGACAAGCGGCTAGTGGACACGCACACACACGCGTTGCACTTGTAGTGATGTACCTATCACAGCGCATTCGTATGAAGCTTTGTCTCTGTTCCGTTTCTTTACTCATGTGCTAATGCTTTTTATATTAAGGACGACTTTCTAACTTAATATTATAACTAAACAATGTAATAACAAAATGTTGAAACAGTAGAAGACCAGTCTTTAGAACCACAGGATCAAATAAGGAGACGATCCAAAGTCTGCCTCGATTTAAATTGTAGTCAATACAAAGATGTCTTTAAAAAAATAAAGTTGTCAAAATCTGTTGCAGCTACTTTCAGCAATGAGCCTCCTCATTAAAATGTTAGTTTAGTTGTCAAATAGACAGTTATTCACCTCTGATTTCGAAACAGAGAAATCTTTATCAATCAGTGAGATATTAATGGGCATTTTACATATTAGTATATTAACTGTCACTTTTGTCGACGTCATCATCATCATCAATTTTTTATCTTGGTGCAGTTTCTATGCTACCTTGGTTGTTAACCATCATCACGACTGGCTGGTAGGTCGGTTATTATTGTCATTTTCTAATTTCTTGATAACAATAATATAATTCTTAGCGTGGCCACACATGTGATTGGTGGATGATTTCGAATTGTACAAGGATCCTCCTCCATAGCCTGCCCCTCAGAGGTTGAGGATCGTGACCCCGCTTACTTAGTAGCCTGGATGATGAGCTGTCTCCAGGCATTTCGATCCTGCGCCCGTTTCAATGCTACAAGGATAATTAAAATAAAATATTGTAAATTTTTGTTTTTAGCAATTCCATGCAAGGATTAATTGAAGATAAATAACACTTGAAAAAAATCATAGACCTCAGGTGGGACTCGAACCCACGTCCCATCGCATACCGGGCGAGTGCTTTGACCACTAAGCTACCGAGGACGTCACGTGACAAGACAAGGCTTTGACAGCGAGAAAAAACACTTGAGGAATTTCATCTTGTCACGTGATGTCCTCGGTAGCTTAGTGGTCAAAGCTCTCGCCCGGTATGCGATGGGACGTGGGTTCGAGTCCCACCTGAGGTCTATGATTTTTTTCAAGTGTTATTTATCTTCAAAAATTAAATAAATACCTTGTTAGATTTCGTAGTGCACTAGTGTGTGAACGTGACTTTGACGTTCACACACTAGTGCACTACGAAATCTAACAAGACAATGCACCGCTGAGTTTCGCAGTCAAAATATGCAAATGTACACTTACCTTTATGCCGCATAACCGAGGGTAGGTTTAACTTTATAATTTCGGGTATTATACATCTTACCCGGGTTAGGGAAATTGTTATACTAAACTAGACGTCGTTAGCTAGTTTTAGTTGTAACATTTTACTAAATTTAACTTCTACCTTCTAAAGATTTTACTTGAATTGTTGTCTTGAATAAAGATGTACTTATTTTAATTAACCCTTTGACCGGTATAAACATTTTTAATTTTCATTGGTTTTCAATCATAACTCAAGGGCATAAAGTTCAAAATATGATGGCAGCTATTTGACCACCACTGGTTAAAGGTTTCAGATCAATTAAGTAATTAGACTTGATGACTTCCGTAGCCGAGAGGCGACCTGGACTAATATGGTGTCGCCATCTCTGAGGTTCCGGGTTCGATCCCCGGTCGGGTCAATGTAGAAAACGAACTTTTCTATATTGTCTCGGGTCTGGGCGTTGTGGTACCGTCGATGTTTCTAATTTCTATAACACAAGTGCTTTAGCTACTTACCTTAGGATCAGAGCAATGCATGTGATGTCCAAATTATTAAGTCGACTATGTAGGGTTTGATCTCAAATTATGAATTCTACAATATTCCTTAAGTAGGTATATATATTATTCTATAGAATCTACTATAATGATAGGTATATCACAATGCAAATCGACTAATATTCTAAACTTGATTGTAATCTGTCAGTGTACCTATCATTAAATAAATAAATAAATAAATAATAATTATGGAATTTGACTAGAGCTATAAACGATTGTCCACAAACGATTATCCAGGATTACCTCTAATACCAGATTAAACTGTAACTATTAAATTATTGCCTGTTAATATTACATCTATCTTAATAATACTGAAACTGACAAATATTTTATTTATAGGAAAAAAATATTAACGTCACTGCATGTGCACTGTATAAAGGTGGGTACTGACTGGCTTTTAGACGTAACGTAACGTAACATTCGCAGCGAGTATGTTTTAAATAATAAATAATAATAAATATTGGACATCACATACATTGCTCTGATCATAAGGTAAGTAGCTAAAGCCTTTGTGTTATAGAAATTAGAAACAACGACGGTACCACAACACCAGACCCGAGACAATATAGAAAAGTTCGTTTTCCACATTGACCCGACCGAGGATCGAACCCGGAACCTCAGAGATGGCGGCGCCATATACAGTCCGGCGTGCTCGCCTCTCGGCTACTGAGGTTGTCTTGTTACGTCATCTGCCAAAATCCGTATCAAGCAGCCTCTTTGCTCGCTCGTTCCCCGTTCTGATTGCATGAATGCTCGCTTGGTAACAAATTACATTACGTTTTAGGGTTCCGTACCCAAAGGGTAAAACGGGACCCTATCACTAAGACTTCACTGTCCGTACGTCTGTCCATCTGTCACCAATCGTAAAAGATAGACAGTTAAATTTTTCACAGATGATGTATTTCTGTTGCCGCTATAGCAACAAATACCTACTAAAAACCCGAATAAAATAAATATTTAAATGGGCTCCCATAAAGGAAACGTGATATTTTTTGCTCGTTTTTAGGGTTCCCTACCCAAAGGGTAAAACGGGACCCTATTACTGAGACTCCGCTGTCCGTCTGTCTGTCCGTTTGTCACCAGACTTCAACTCATGAACCGTGATAGTTAGACTGTTGTAATTTTTAGAGATGATGTATTTCTGTTGCTGCTATAACAACAAATACTAAAAACCAGAATAAAATAAATATTAGAGGGGGCTCCCATACAACAAATGTGATTATTTTGCTTGTTTTAATAGATAATGGTGCGCGAGTCCGGCTAGCATTTGGCCAGTTTTTACGTTCGGCGAACAAGTTTTTGTTAGTGAAAAATATCTGAATCGGAACTAATCCATTTTTAAACAAATTAAGAATCTCGATTGACGATTCTAATAAACTTTGTATTTCAATCTATACACAAAGTAGAATGCAAATTAAATTGCAAAGTTTGTTTTATACCCAGACAATATTGATTTTCAGCCACTAAACTCCTCGAAATTGCTTTTAAACGATCGAGACTGAAATCTCGCGTCAATTAAAAGTAAAACTCAAAAAACAATTTCAACAAATCCAATCGCCCTGTATAACGGTACAACCAATTACCGGATCTTTTAATCGGTTTAAAACTCATCCCGGGAGTCCCGTCCGAAATCCGGTCTTATAACAGGCCCTTTCACATGTCAGGGGCAGACAAGTTTGAGGCAATTAAAGTGTAGTCAGGGTGGGAAATTATTTGAAGAACATCCTGTACTTATTATGTTCTAAAAATTTTGGATGAAAAAAGAGGATATGCTTTTTGGCGCTCATTGGGAAAAGTTTACAAACAATAGTAGACTGAAATAAGTTGAAATGATGGTGAACTGAAACTTTATTTAGCGTTATAAGTGTGACATCATTTAAATTTATTTTTAAAAATCACATAAAAGCTTTTTAACAAAAAAAATTTACCGCAGAAAAACTGAAAAGCAAAAAACAGTAAACTTTTTTCATTTAACCTTAATAACTAAGTTCCTTAACTAAAGTAAGTATACCTAATCAGCTCTTTTTACCCGACTGCCAAACGAGGGATATATTTTTCGAGCGTATGTATGTATGTATGTATGTATGTATGTATGTATGTATGTATGTATGTAAGTATGTCCATTTCTTTGGCACGCCCTACAGCCTAAACCGTTTAACGGATATTAAAGTATAATATATCAATAGATTCGTCTCAATTGTTGGAGTGACAAGGGGTATGTTATTTCCCGAAATTCCCCCGGGAATATATATATATATATATATATATATATATATATACGCGCGATATAATCAATTGATCTTTAATATGTATGTAATGCCTGATTTGAATTAAATTTGCGTTGTGTTTTTACAATCACTTATTGAGTCGGATCTGAATTACTTTTTAGTGCTACGACAACATAGTGGCAGAATGTCAAACGTCTCTACATATTTTATCAAAGATCCTATTTAATCATGATATTTGAAATAAATAAATTATTGTAATTATAAATAAAACATTAATGGCCTTACTACAAAAAGATAGACTAGTGTTGAACACTTGTCTAAAGATTAGTAAACCAATTTGAAATGTTGACACATCAGACATTCGAGACATAATTATTATGAAACATTTCAAATTGGTTGACTTTTCTTTAGACAAGTGTTCAACACTAGTCTATCTTTTTGTAGTAAGGCCATAAATGTTAATTGGTAAATTTTATAAAATATTCTACAAATCGATTTCTTAACACATCGAAACCTAATTTGATGATTCCGTATTCAAAAACGACAATACTAAAAGCTAACCTGCTAACCCTAATCTGTAAAAAGATATTAAAACGAGCCATCTGTTCTCTTTATATCGTGTTTCGTAACAAAAAAACTCCTTTCCCCAATAAACAAACGGCCGGCCAGACCGCAAACCGTTTTCAAATGTCTTTTACCTGCTTTTAAGTTATAGAAGATAGCGGGAATGTATTATTTCTAAAAAATACGCCGAATATGTATTTTTTGAATTCACAGAATTACACCAACCAAGGGTGTTTAAAGCGGTTAAAAATGCCGAATATTTTGACGAGCATCATCATCATCATCATTATCCATAATAGGTAAGTCACAGGCTATTGCTGGGGGTCGATTGTCTTAGAAAACGCAAGTAAACTCGCACTAAATATAAAACATAGCCTCTATTGTGCTAAGAAGTGGGTTAAAATTACTATCGTCAATGAGTGACTTCAGTGTTAAAGTGACAGATATTTTGTCAAAGCAAAACACTACGCTGGAGGAATCAAAGTCAAAGCAAATACGAACATCACCGACCATTGTTAAAAACCATAAAAGAAAGGTTTAATGTCAAAGGAATGTGATTTTATAATTTTTTGTATAAGTATTCTTAATATTTCTAACTAACTCACTAACCGATGAAGTTTCCTACGAAACAGTGCAACTGCATTACAGAGAATATATTACACGTAAATTTTGGAACAACAATTACAAATGTTTTTTTTGCTGAAAATGATTCTTATGAATTCATACAGCAATCAAAATTAATCGCTCAGTCTACAAACTGAACCACAGAAAAATTCAACGGGTATTCACAAGAGATCCTTTGATGGTTTCTTTATCTGTATTAATACTATATTATTTCTGTTCAAAGATATTTTATATCGAAACAGCCCGCACAAAAGATATTAAAACATATCTCATACTATGTACTGTGGAAGAATTTTCTACGGTTTTGGTTAAATCTTTGGAAGATTATTTGATGTCGGTGCTTCTATAATTTGTCTCTTTGATACAAAAACACAAATAATTTATATAGGTCTTTAGATTTGCTTTGAAACTAATCATCTTCTTATTTTTGTGCCTTTTCAGTCATGCCTTTTGACTGAGTAACTTTTAATGTTATTGAATTCTTTTAGTAAATTTGGAATCTGCCTGAGAAAGCATTTTTTTTTTGGAGTGCTAATGCATAATCTACTTAGTAGAAAGTACAAGTTTCGTATATTTTGCAAAATTATAGACATTTTAAAATAGACCTTGATAATTTCTTAGTAAATGTAAGTTTAGTATTATTGTTGTCAATCATTGCAATACTAGCTATGCCCGCAACTTTGTTTGCCTGGACTACAGGATGTTTGGTATGTGTCACATCAAGCATCGCTGTAGACTGTTGCGAAGCACTCTTATTAAGAAAATAAATAGAAACATATCCTACAGAAACATCTTAAACAAGACGAAAAGTGTTTTGAATGTTAATCAAGATAATTTCCAATATGTGTGCAAAATTTCATCCAAATCCGATCAGCCGTTTACGCGTGATTGAGTCACAAACAACCAAACATCCTCACAAACTTTTGCATTTATAATATTAGAAGGATTACAGTTCATCGATATATGCTGTTTATAGCCTGTCTGATAACTTTTAGGATAAAATTATTGATGCGCAAATAAATATCTCTTTCAGAATAAAATAAATACCAAAACCACAAGTTGTGTTAGCTTTTGTAAAACAAGTCAAACAAGTACACGAATTATAAATATTTAAAACGTCTATTAATACTGAATACCGATGAAAGCATGCCATGCTATCAAATTAAACGGGAGTTCTAGGAAGCATTTTACTTATTATGGTACTACTACGGAAGAGTTTAATATTGAGACATAAAATAAAAAGGAACAGATGGTCTACTCATTTTTCTATATTGATAATGTACCTGTGGCAGTCGAAGTAGCAATACTTTTAACAGTCTTCAGACGTAGTTCAGCGATAAATAAACTTCTTAGCAACTAAACTAAATATAAGATTGTAAGTGATGGTAACTATGCCAGCTGAAAACTTTACAGTTACAATTTGAAAGACTTTCTATACAAACGTGATTTTTATACTAGAATAATGAAAAGTGGATCTACTGAACTAGTTCAAATTATAACTGGAAGCAGGTTTTGCATAAAAACAGGTAAAACACTTAATAGGTCTCATCTTGCGGTAGCCTTAAGTGGCTAGACGCTGCGTTAGACTAAAATAATAGTGATTTTAAGAAAATCACTATAAACATTTAGGAGATGATTACAATAAATTAAAATATCTGTGTGTAAATGATTATCTATGCCATTTTAAAGTTACACAATCATTTAAAGTTCCACATCACTTAGGTAAAAGAGTAAAAAGTAAATTTCAGATATGCAGTGTTTTTCAACAAATTTTCTAAGTCTACTCTTGGAAGACCTATTTAACAATTTAAATCGCGTGTTAAGATGAGTTTGATGAAAAAATGTTATGTCGAATAAAAAAGACTAGGCAAGAAAAATCTTTTTGTCTCAAAATCCCTATCAGGGTAGCAAAAGATGAAAATAATGAAATATCGTGGTAACCAGATCAAGTTTCCAATGTTGATTTCATTGTTATAGAAGACAAGCAAAGTAAAGTTAGATTATTTAAAAACAATTTAACATTGTTTTGAAATTTGATGCTTATTATTAATCTTCAAGATATTATAGTAAAATATTGCAAACGCAGAAATCAATGTTGTGTTTATTGTCTGTGAATATAGCGCAATCATTAAGATACCAAAACAAGATAAATAGATCAGTTTTCGCACAGACATATTCATTAAAAATAGAATGCGAATGACGTTGGAACGAACTACGAATCTCCAATTAGCATGAAAACAGAACGAAATCCACTTTTTAGTATTTTCACAAGTGTACTATTAATTGGTCCCGAATTCACGATGGAAAACTCCAAAAATTTACTTAAAATCCATATTACAAATATGGAAAGTTAATGATTTGCTCATTAAGACAAGAGACATAAAAAACAATAGACGCTCACTTTAATTGAGCAATCGTTGAATTTCATTCGAAATAAACGTCAACGGTTTTTGCTGTTTTTTCATTGTCCGTCTGGATCTCAAAGGTCTTATAGGCTAAGGATGTCGTAATCTGTATCCGAAACTAAAGGATACGAAACAGAGCACAAATGATCCCAACAAATATTACAAGCCGTTTCTGATATAGAAATGGCTTTCCATTTCTTTAAGATTGTTCGTTTGTTGACTGTCTATTTATGATGTGGTTAGTCTCAGATTTGGTTCAAGATTATTTTTTTTGGGAAAAGAAAATACTAATTTAAATACAGATAAAGCATTATAATACTTACTTAGAAAACTATCGTAATCATCCTAAGTTAGTCTAGTGCTGGATATAGCCCTCTCCAATGAACGTTACTGAGCCCATTCCTCGGTTATTTTTTTCATCAACTGCCAAGGCAAGGCAAGCAAAAACTATGTTCATACATATTTACACAACTAGATGTTATGTCCATAAATGTTTGTATTTATTTAAATGAAAATAATAAAGGGGAAAAAAAAACTTATATAACTTGATACATTACTTTTCAAACTTTCGCGTTGCATAATTTAAAAATATTTTAAAACTTGATACATTTAATGATAATATATTATACAAGGTATATTACCACTAAACTACCCACACATTGCATGTCCACTAAATTAAACACTGATTTTTTAACGTGAATATCCGAAAAGCTGTATTCCATCCTGATCCGAAAAATCATATCCCTAGCAGCCAAAGTAAGGACTATTCTCCGAACAACGGAGCATGTACAAGGGCCCTTGAAGAAAAAAGTGAAAAATTGTTTTGAATTTGTTCCGCTGATATTTTAGTTGCTACATGTTGTATGTTGTTTTATTATTAAGGCTTGTTATCGTGAACACGTGAGATGGAAACGAAAAGTATAGTTAAGAATATATGAAGAAATAGCTTAATATAATTTAGAATTTAATCATCAAAATAATTTAATAATATATAAGAAATATTGTTGTTCAATTATATTAGTACTTAAAATGGTTATTTAACCAAAAAATATAAACCACGTTTAAATATTCCTAATGTAATGTAGATTCAATATAACTTATACATAACTTAATTATAAATCAATAAGTTTTGATTTGTGCAAGCCATATCACATAGTAAACTTGTATTGTATAAGATATTGATAATGATTCAATTTGATATTAACAAACCCAAAAATTTAGATACCTTTCGCCATTTGGCTTCAAAATTACGTTGAAAATAATACCAGATTGACAGCAATATCATAAAAAGCAACAATTGCCTCCATAACATTATCTTTTACATAGACGACAGAATATCAATTCAATCAACTTTGAATATCACAAAATTCAATTCATCAGAATCCCGAGATCGGGGAGGAATTAAAAATTCAATAAAATAATTTCCGATGGAGACACCCCACAAAGCGTAGGGGGGATCCGCGAATATCGAGGGTCCATGTCAATGTCACTGCGAGTTATTGGAGTTGGGTGAAACCGCGGAAATGCTGTATAGATGTTCTGGATGCGCCTTAACAATTTTTTTAATGCCAAACCTAGTTGACCTGTTTTCAAACTTTTCTGTGTGGATGTCGTGCCGCAAATAAAGGACCACATTGTCACCACATAAACAATTTATATTCTATGGCTTTTTAATACATATTCACGGGACAGCCTACAAATATTCACTAAATTATGTAGATGCCTAAGATACAAGCAAAACTATTCTGCTTAGTTTTAGTACTAAAATCATTTGTGGAACGAACCGAATTTCCTAACTCATATTTTATGTATTTAGGCTGTTTTATACAGGAATAAATATATTCTTATTTATATATATTTTTTATTATTATTTGAGATGGGCTTACTCTTGACCCCAATCTTGCTCTAGAGCGTAGATGGGATCTACGATGGAGCGAGCTTGCCCAGAAGATGCCTATTCACTCTGGTCTTAAAGAGAGTCAGTTTTAACTTATTAACGGCATTATTTGCTAATACATCTTAGTTAGCCCACGTCCATCTATTGCTGGATAAGCCTCTCGTCTAAGGTGTGCATTAGGCCTTTAAGTGTTTTCTGTCTAATAATTATTCGAAAACATCTAGATAGCTCTTTCCAAGGGATTTTCCGGTCTGTCTTCCAGCATACCCAGTATGATAAAACAATATTTTTGTTTCTGTTCTGATATTCAGTATTTACAAAAAACGACAAATATGACGACAAATTCAAAATATAATTTAACAGCACTACTTAATTTATGAAGTTTCTTTTATATCACTTTGTATATGAAAGAAACTTATATAGCTGCATATGATTTAAAACTCAATGAAACGGGAATTAACACGATCATAATTTAGGTACAAAATGTTACCTCTTTTGCCTGACGTTTCGATCGGGTTACACCGACCTTGGTCACAGGCTGACTGGAACAGCGATGTCTTCACTCCGTATGAGAGGCAGATTCTTCATCTACCCTCATAATATTAAAAATAAACAATCTCGTTTTGTTTCGCGATCGAGTTCTCACCTGAATACGGACGCGGCGGTTAGTGTACAGAATATGGACACAGTGAGTGTAGTGGGTGACGGTACTTGGCGTAAAAATAATATTATGAGGGTAGATGAAGAATCTGCCTCTCATACGGAGTGAAGACATCGCTGTTCCAGTCGGCCTGTGATCACGGTCGGTGTAACCCGATCGAAACGTCAGGCAAAAGAGGTAACATTTTGTACCTAAATTATGATCGCGTTAATTCCCGTTTCATTGAGTTTTAAATTATGTAACGCGAAAGTTTAAAAGTAGTTGCTGCATATGATATTCTAGATCAATGTTTCAAAAGCAAAGTTACACATTTGCATAGCGTGTCATGTCAAATCAATATAACCACAATATGCCGTATCTAGCACGCCGGGTTTATGGCATCGCTAGTGATGCAACTAACGAATATCGACAGCTAATATTTTATGCCGCGAATCCGCGTTACCACGTATCATCGTCGGCATTTTCTATTAAAACTTGATCTTTCCTTTCTTCGAGTTTTTATATTGGATTTTTGTTTTGAGAAAAAGTAGGTTAAACATAGTTTTGGGAAATATTAAATGTGTTGTTTATATTTTACAGATAGGTATAAGGAGTTTTAAGTGACTTAATATTAAAAAATCTCTTTAAAATCGATTATTTTATTTGAATTGAGATGTAAGGGATTATCATTTATCGATTGAAGAAGGTGCAATGGAAACAGTAACTTCTTTGTTATGATAGCATTAAAAAACCATTAAAACCAATTTATTTCTGTAAATAGGCTTAAACTAAGCGCTTTTACACGTCCCAATATTTTTTTTCCCTACCACTACTTCAGGACAATTTTGGGCTAGCGCCGAGAAGAAGTAGCGCAAGAAACTCGGTCACTATTGTCAGCCTCTTTTTAAATAGTATATATTTTACATTACAAGATAAATGTACCTGTGCGAGCAGGGCAGTATTTATTTTCAAATATTTTTATCGTTTATATAATCATTAACAGTATAATATCCTTTTTTCATTAAAGTTGTTTTAATATGCGATTTAAATTTTAACAGGGGCAGTTCTACAATAGACGCTGGTAATTTATTAAAAAAGCGAATACATTTTCCCATAAACGAATTACCCACTTTATGCAGTCTGAAATTGGGAACGGCAAGCTTATTCTTATTCCGTGTGTTAAGATTATGAATGTCACTTTTCTTAAGGAATAAGGACAGGTTTTTGCGGATGTACATTATATTTTCATAAATAAATTGGGATGCTACTGTAAGTATATTAATTTCTTTAAACAGTTATTTTAAGGAGTCTCGGGGTCCAAGGCCGTAAATTGCCCGTACAGCTCTCTTCTGCAGTACAAATATAGATTCAATATCTGCTGCTGAGCCCCATAACAATATTCCATATGACATTATACTATGAAAATAGCTAAAATACACCAATCTTGCCGTTTCAACATCAGTCAGTTGTCTTATCTTTCTCACGGCATAAGCAGCAGAGCTAAGTCTTCCCGACAGAGTCTCGATATGCGCACCCCATTGCAAACGGGAATCTAAAGTGATTCCTAAAAATGTAGTGGAACTAGATGTATTAAGTTGTTCATCTTTTACAGTAATATGTGTTGAGACAAGTTTTACGTTGGGCATTGTGAATTTGATGCACTTTGTTTTATTTGCATTGAGCATAAGATTATTGGTGGTGAACCAATGCAATACTTGCGAGAGTGCATTATTTACATCGTCAAATGAGTCTTTACCTCTCTTGATTTTAAAAATCAATGAAGTATCATCTGCAAATAACACTGTCTCACAGAGGTCTTTCGTAAAAGATGGAAGGTCATTTATGTAAATTAGAAAGAGCAGAGGCCCTAATATCGATCCCTGCGGCACGCCCATAGTAAGAGGCGACCCAGAAGACTCAGCTCCATTGATACAAACTTTTTGTGTTCTGCCTGTGAGATAAGAGTTTACTAAATCTGAGGCATCGCATGAAACACCATAGTGTCTAAGTTTTTTCAGTAAAGTTTGATGGTCCACACAATCAAAAGCCTTAGAAAGATCACAAAAAACTCCCAAAGCGTCCTGCCTACTTTCCCAAGCATCAAACACGTGTTTCAAGAGTGCAACTCCAGCATCTGTAGTGCTTCTACCTTTCGTGAAGCCATATTGTTTGCTATGTAACAATTTATTAAGGACAAAGTGTGATAAAAGTTGATTGAAAATTACTTTTTCAAAAACTTTACTAAGTACCGGTAAAATTGAAATTGGTCGAAAATTTGAAGGATCAATTTTCTCGCCTGATTTATATAAAGGAATTATCTTACTAAATTTCATCAAAGTAGGAAACTGTTTATCATCAATACATTTATTAAAAAGAATTGTAAGATAAGGGGCTATCGTATTTATAATTGTATTGATAATATTGACTGAGATCCCCCATAAGTCTTCAGTTTTTTTCATGTTCAATTCCTTGAAAGTTTTTATTACTATATCAGGATTAATATGTCTAAAATTAAATGGAGTTTTGCACTCATCAACACCCGACTTGAGAAGGGATTCAGCTAGTGCAGCAGAAGAAGCCAGTTCTTTAGTTGTAGAGGGAGCTATATTTGAAAAGAATTCCTCGAAAGCATTTGCAACTTCTGCATTTGAGTTAATTAGTTTATCCCCAATTTTAAGAGAGTAAGAGTGATCATTCTGTTTACGCCTACATGTTTCTTTATTTATTATGTTTCATGTGGCCTTTGCTTTATTATCAGAACCCAAAATAATATTTCGAAGATGATTTGATTTTGCAGTGGCACATACTTTTTTAAATATTTTAGAGTAATTTCTAACATGATCTATGATCTGTGGGTTCTGAGTGTTTGCTTTTAGACTATACAAGTCATATAATGTTCTTCTACTTTTGTAAATACCAGGTGTAGCCCATTCATTAAACTTACACCTGACTTTATTTGCTTTTATTTTTTTTTGGACAGTTGGACAGCTTCAAATGAGTACATGAAAATTGAACTTGGAATTACAACTTAATATTTTTTTCGAGACTTTAAAATCATTCCAATCATCGATAAACCCAAAACATCACTAACTCCCGAACAGCCATTGCAATTGTTTGTTGATTGAAATAAAAAACTTGCTTAATTAACGACTGCAGATGGACCTATGAGCCCAATTAGTACTGGAGTGCCCAATAATTGGATGACGGTGTGTCTAATATATTTATTTTGCGTGTTAGTATTTTTGAGGAGTTTCTACTTCAATTCGGATTAATTTGTGATCTGTTGGAGTTGGATCAGAAAACTATACCATTTTTTCAGATAAATATTTATCAATGTAATTCAATATGACTGGCTGAATTATTCGTTATTAACGTTTGAAGCGATTGGAGGGGAACCTACGTGTTTAGGGCCTGGCCATGACTATATCCAAATTATCTACATTAAGAAATACTTCTCAAGAATATTTGGCGTTGGTTAATTGAGAAAATAATTGACTAAGATCGGCGCCTATAAATGGAAGAAAAAGAATATTTGATTGATGAACAGGCAATATGATTACTAGATTGCTCAATTACATTGGTCTAAGATAAGTACTTGTATACCATTAAAGAAAAACGATATTTATTAAGTGTATTTGACAACCGTCTGGTGTAGTGATCCGCGCTCCGGACTACAATGCCTGAGAGTGGCGGGTTCGAATCCCGCGAGGGGCAAATGTTAGTGTAATGAGCACGAGCATTTGCACCCAAGTCATAGATGTTTATAAACGTATTTAAGTATATGTATCAGTTATCTAGTCGCCATAGCACAAGCTTTGCTTAGTTTGGGGCTAGATATTTGGTGTCATTGTGGAAACAATTTATTTATTTATTGAACTCCTAATAACATGATTTTAGTCCATTGCAGTCCACAAATGGACATCTCCAAAGAGCGATCTGTCCCCTTTTTTTTCTAACAACTGCCTAAAATCTTCCTGAGATTGGCAGTCCATCAAACTTAACTTCTAAACGAATTTAAATTTGAAAAGTAAAATATTGCTGATATGAGCTTAAATTTTGTGTGTCAGTTCCAGTAAACCAGGAGATGAATTTCGAATTTTGACGTTTTAGATCGAAGAAAATTCGTTTCTTTGTACTATATTATTTCTTTTACTAACATTTTTCGATTCATAAAGAAAACAAAAATCATAGTACCATTCGCATATAAAATAATGCTTTTTTACGATTTTTGATGACTTAGTAATTTAAGATTTTGTTTTGTCATTTCAACCAAATTGTTTACATTCTAAAAATCGAGCCATATGAAAAAAAAAGTCAGAGATTGAAGCAAAAACCACAAACCCCTACTAGTTGGTACAAACCAAATAAAGATCAAAGTGAATTTTATAAAAGGTATCTAAATAGACATAAAATAAGAGCACGGCGGGTCACCGTTAATAAAATTGAACTTCGTCCTTTTAAAAGCTTTCAAAAGCATTGCCAAACAACAAAGTACGATTTCTCCAAACCCAATATCCGCTCAAATTAAAAAGCTACCATTAAAATTGAATTTTTCATTTACACTGCCTAACGAGACGGAAACTGAACGCTTACCTAGAAATAGTTGGATATTAAAACAGGATGAATCTGACAGTGGATATTAATCTTCAGCATTCGATTCATTGCCCGCAGTTATCGTTAAAAGTCGATAACTAACGGTGTCGATAACGATCGCGGCACTATTTTTGTTTGTTTCGGAAATGTTTTATAGGATGCAAAGATTTATTATGTTTATTTAAAGATACAGGACAGTGGTAGCCTATTCCAATATAGCAAGGGTTGAAAAGCCTTGTCATATTTGTGGATTTGATATCGTGTGTCAAGATGGTTTCATTAAAAAGTTATTCTGTATAATAAAAACCTGTGGATTTATTTGAATTTTGTGATTTCTGACCATTAGTATACAACCTGAAATACGCTTAATTTCTTAGGAGCTGATTCTGGTGCTCATATTTTTTTTTATTGGATCTATTTCAAAACAGCTGACTTCTTATTATATCAACAAGTGCTATCATCAGTACGAGGTACCTATATACTTTTCGAAACTTTATTTTAATGTTGATCTCATAAGAACATTTGTTGTCTTTGCGTATTTCCTAAGAGGTTTTGCGTTTTTAGATTTACCCATTGTATACTATTACTAGCTTCTTTACATACCTTTATCACCCTTCAGCTCGACATTGCCTCTGTACCACACAATCTTCGCAGCTGGCTTTGCGTTCTTCACGATGCACTCCAAAGACACGTCCTCTCCCTCTTTCACCTCCAACTTCGAATTGTGAGGGTGGTTGGTGATTTCAACGGCGTTGGGAGGCGCTGAGAACAAAGAAAAAAAAACAATAAGTAAAAAAGGAAATATCACCCTTTTATATGTAGGCTCGTACAAGAGGTTACGAATTGGTTAAACCCAAAGAAGAAGGATGACTAGCATAATTTCACTATCCTCTTAGTTCCATCATCATAGTAGAAAATCAGAGAAATATCCTTTAAAATTCATCATTATCGTCACACTTTAAAATCCATTGATGGTTCTAGGCCTCGTATATAAAACACCACAGCACAAATTACGTATAGCGGCGTTTGTGACCACAGTAAGGAAATCAGGAGGAATATAAATTGGACTACATCACATACATTGTTCTGATTCTAAGGTGAGTAGCTAAAGCACTTGTGTTATAGAAATCAGAAACAACGACGGTGCCACAACAACCAGACCCAAGACAATATAGAAAAGATTTCTACATTGACCCGAAAGGGGATCGAACCCGGAACCTCAGAGATGGCGGTGCTTTTTAAAGTCCGGCGTGCTCTACTACTAAAGTGGAATACTACGAAAGTGTTTCGTTCGTTCGGACAACCTGTCAAATTAAAATCGTCATTCACTTGAATAAAACCTTTAACAATTTATGAACAATTGAAAACGGTCGGGTTTTTTTACACGGCTAGTTCGAGTTGGTCATATTTTGTCAAAGGATTGATAGAAGGAGATGGTAATTTTAATTTGTAAGGTTACATTTATTCGTCCGAACGAAAGATATCTTTTTGTAGAAGTTCTTCTAGGCCGTTTAAAATCAGCGGCTTCCCGCTGTCATAACATTGATATTAGCCTGTGAGAAACTCTTGAAAGACAGAATTGTCTACTCAATTTCTAATTTATCTTCTTCTTCTTTCTAGCATAAATCCCTTCTTATAACAGAATCAGTTTCCTTGCTCTGTCTTCGTAGCTAATTTTTTTCAAGTTTCTAGTATTTAAAGTTTTAAACTGCGAATAAAGATAAAACGCTCCCTTTTCAAATATTTGAAATCTAGCCACAATTATTTAGGACATTACAAAAACGGTTATCTAAAAGTCCCCGTCGAGGATTCCACGAAATATAACAAAAAACTCCACTTATTCTGATTGGTTTGCAAAAACAGTAGAAAAAAACTAGCGGGCTATACCATTTGAAACACAACAAATAAAGATACAGAAGGTTCACACCCAAACTTTTATGGATGTAGAATAGAAAAGTACTGCGGGACATTAGGGGTAATTCTACTGCTCAAATAAGTATTATAACTTTTTCTTTTATGTGGCAAAAAGAAAATTCGATCATTCCTTAAATTTCATTTTGGTCTGATTCATTTCATTTTGGTTTGGAAAAGTCGATGTGTTTGTGAATTTGAATTACCCCTGAAAGCTCTTTTAACTTTTACCTTTCTTAAATGAGATTGATATCAATTCTTGTTTTTATTTTTAATGGACCAATGCAGTAGCAGCATCACTGAACAAAAAGTCTAGTCAAGATGATCAGCCTAAAACAAGCTAGTTAGCTCGTTTACTCGTCTCTGATTCAGATCTGTTCGATAACAAATTGTCGACCGGAAAATTACATATTATTTTCATTAATGTCACGTGATTTACCAACTCGTTTTCGAAGGGTTGTGTATCCGGGTGACCCCCAATCGTGTATAGCTATTGTTCTACCAAAACGTGAACCTTAACTTCTATAGGTTGCTGCTCCATAAGGCGTTTTGCAGACGGCGGGGAGGGCCGGGCCGGTCAATTTGTCCGCGAAGGATAGCGCAAAGGGAATCCTATACTACCAACGCACATGGAGGACAAAAAGACCGCGCCGCCAGTGTCCGCTGGTGCCCGGCGGATACTGGCGGCGCGGCGGTGTTCTTTGTGTTCGCGGCGAGGGCAGCCGCGGACATCGACGGGCAGACGCGGCCTTTATTGCTTCACGGACAGACCGGCCCGGCCCGCCCCGCCGTCTGCAAAGCGCCTAAATGCATATCAGTATTTGGTTCCTTTTTCATATAGAAAAATATACTGAGCCAGCAACAATTGAAAAGTGAACTTACTAACATCTTTTTGTATAACGATCGAAATAATTTACCCCTAAAATTTTTACGGAGCATTAATCATTCTAATAATCTGACGGTTGTAAAGCTAATATTGAATTTACGATCGTTTTAATTCTTCGATTTGGGTTTAAGTCTGAATAATGCGTTATTCATTGAAAACATTCTTTTTTATGGAAATTAATTGAATTAAGCGGCTGACATTTTATGGAATTAACTTTCTCGCAATCTATTTTTGCAGAAACGGAATAGGTGTAATAATGAAAATGAACTACCTTTTTACTAATAGTACATCCAACGACTTGTCAACCTACGAACTACTACGAAAATTTTGCCAATAGATATTGAACTTAATTTTTTTAAAGCTTATGTTGATAATTTGTTGAGAACACTTAGGTACCGTTCTATATTAGATTGCCTAGGTAGAACAATATAGGACTTTGTCACAATACATAAGCTACTCCTCGTGAAAAAAAAACGATAGACAAAAAAGACATTCAGCTAAATTGAGACCCTACCCTTTTTTTGAAGTCGGTTAAAAATCATAATTATAGTCTCATATATATAAAAAATATTTTTGATAGGATGTTTGTTAGGTACTTAACCATGCCTTAACACAATTATCTGTAAAAAATCCCGTTTCTGATTAATATTTTTTTGGTCTTATTCTAAAGTCGCAGACAAACCCGCGTTCAGAAACTAGTCTTCTTTTACACTAATCTAATCTAATAAAACCTTTACACGTACCCTAAAAAAAACCGTAAAACTAAACACCCCATTACATAAACAAGCCTGCATATTAATCTCATAAAACGAGGCCGAGTGCGAAAACAGTAATAAGTTGAAAAAACACAAAAAAATCCTTTTGAATTTTTGTTACGTTTTCGCCACTCTCAATCAAAGAATCAAAGCACTCATTCCGGCCTTTCAGGGGTTGTCAATATATCGCGTTGTTTGTTAGGCTGGAACGTGGAACCGTGTAAGCGCGGTTTTCGGGTTTTAATGTAAAAAATGTCGACGGTTTTATGTGTCGCGTCTATTCTGTTTCATCAATTCCAAACTTTTTTACTGGTTGTTTCATGTGGCTCGAACGAAGTGACTCTTGTTTTGAAAAATCTCTTTTATAAGGTTAAATTATTCAGCAAAGCTGTAGCAAAAAGCATGAAAATGCTACATTACATTGATTATTCGCCAAGAATATTATTTTTACTTCTACTAATTGAAATTCCGACTAATATAGCGGCGTAGAGATTCCCACAGAACGTAAGGGTGACGACCAAAAACAATTTGATTCCATACAATAACGAGACGGTAGTTTGCTATTATGGAGAAAAAAAAATGTATTGTCCCTTAAGAAAGTTACCGTCAAATAACACTGGTTTGACAAATTAATTGAATTGAAAAGAAAAAAAACAAATAACTTACTACCAAACCTGCTAGTAACAACTAACGAGTAAGTTGTAAATTGTCATAACATCTGACATGCAATCTTAGTTTGTAATTATACAATATAAGCAAACCAAATTGGACCTAACGTTGTACAAATTAGGGTGAATGTTCGTTTGTCAAATGCAATGTTTGGAGTAGAAATTTTAGCGAGCTCTTCAACGAGACACTCATGTCACATCATGTTAGTTGCTTCAAGTGCTGGCTAGGTTTGTCGGAAATTGAATGTGGCTGGAAATAATTACGGTTTACGTTTTGTATTTGTTTCGTCTGTTTTCTGGCTCAAATTTTAATGAAATAATAACGGATTCTTTCAAAATTTAGGCTCGGACTATAAGCAGCCGGAAACGGCTCCAAGTAAGTCCGGATTCAATACATCGCTCAAGTGATAAGGTCGTTTTTTGAACGGTTCTAAAAAATCCGGCGGAAACAGCTTATAGCCTTAAGCACACTGGGAAAAACTTGTAAGACTATAGCGTATTGAAACTGGATAAACATATTTAAATTCGTTTATAAACAACCATGACATAGGTAAAAATGCTCGTGCTCATCGTGCAAAAATTTACTCCTTGCGGGATTGTAACCCGTAACTGTCAGTTTTTGCAGTCCGGAAGGCAAACCACAGCGTGCCGCAAGGCCAGAATATCAAAACAAAATTAATATTTTTTCTTTGTAGCTCCTTTCCCGTTCTAAATTGCAGTATGTTTGACTATTACCATAAATGCCAAAAACCTAGTGTCGTCAGATTGCACTAAAGAGCGATTTTTAATACTAAACATTTTATACTTATTCTGTAATTAATGAAAACAAAATAGCGACCAATATCGCCTTCTTAAAGATGGCCACCTTCATGGTCAGCCCCTAGCATGACAAAAAAAATACGATATGATATGATATGGCGATTTATCAATCCCTGTCAAAATATGAACTTTTGTCAAAACAGCGAGCATGACCGTAACGTCAACAGCACCAATACGTTGGGTCAAAATCATGAACCTACTGTGCAAGTTCCTAATATTGCCTAATATGCTTATAGTTTTGTTTACTGCTTAGTCAATTAATAAAGATACTTAAAGGTAAAGTAAACTTCCTTAAAATTTCAGAGTGATAAGGTAAAACTTGATTTGAATCTGGATTTCATTATCGTACCTTTATCTACTTAAGCTGCCAAGCTTTTAAGTGCTTTTGTTTTTAGAACGGAGGGTAACTATCTCACCATAATTTTAAAAATGTATGATGGTTACCTACCTTTACAATTAAGAGAAGATACGTGATTAAACTTTATTTTATTTGTTATAGTTTGATGTTGACTATTTCTTAACGAATCACGAGCCAAATATAGGTTATTATAATATTTTAGTTAAGCTTTTTTTTGTATGTTGATTTCAAATAAAAACGTTTGTTTTCTATCAACCAATTGTCTTTAATACTAGTTTTCACATCCTGTATAATTATGGCTTTGGGGCATATATCACATTTTTGGAAGTTGTCAAAAAGTATAACGGCACAATTGCATGGTTCTTCTTCTTCTTTGACTGCTATGAAGTAACTCCTGGAAACCTGAAGTGGATTTTTTTATCCCTAAGTATCTATTAAGGTCTATACTAGTTGCTAAAACCATAAAATCCATGATAAAATGTAAAATGAACTCATAACTTCGTTTCAAACATTTGTAAAATCTTTGACCCTCATTTCTGTAACATAAGAAAAAAGTAGATGTGTTATTATACTGCTAGGTGAGCGATATAGTTTTAATTAAATCATCTGTAACGTTTTTACCAGCTAATGACTGCAAATGTCTTAGAAATTGCGACGGTTTTCTATCTCCAAGTTCTTCGTGGCATAGTAATTGCATATTTTTTTTTTTCGTTTGAAATAGATAAACGGCTAATAAGCTCCTGTTTCAATTTAGTATATTTTTCCGTTGCAGGTGGTGCCTGAATAATATGATTAATTTGTAGTGCGATGTTGTAATCTAGTTGTGCTACTGTATGGTAAAATTTTGTAGAATCGGCAGTTATATTTGCTATTGCGAATTGCCCTTCTAAATGGGAAAATCATAGACTCGGTTCCTCCGGCCAAAACGGAAGAATTTTTATTGCGACATGATGTATACCCTCCACTTTAGCGTCCTTAAATCTCGCCTTGCTTCCATTTTTGTAACAGAAACTTTTACCCAATAAATTGTTTGTTAATCGATAATTGCGTTTGTCCAAAAATCGGCGTCACCAGTATGGGAGAGATGATGTACTAGTGCGGAAGGTAATAAGCTGCTCAATAAAATTACAGTAAATATTCAGACAAAGAAATCAAGTGCAAAAAATATTTTTATGACACACAATCATCACTCTCGGTATCGTAGCAACGACCCACGCGCAGCTCGCGAATGCGCGCATTGCGCGCGCACCTCGTGCTACCACACATATATTAAAAAAACACCAGTGTTCATGGCCTAGTTTTATTTTTAAATGAAATAATGTTGGGTAGAATAAAACAAAGTGTTGATTAGTTAATTTATAACGTGTAACAAACATAATAAAAGAAAATACAACGTAAATAAAATACCTATACCTTACATATTAATTGGCTCAATCTTCTTCTTGGACAACTTTTCGTTTTTTAATCATTTCCTTTTTCTTGATAGCTTCTAAAATGTATTCTGGCTCTTTTATTTCCATTTGCCGGTCTAATCTTGAATCGATAATTTCAGGAAGCAAACCGTCGAAGTAGAATTATTTCAATTTCTTTTCCATGTCGTTCCATAACTCCTTGTCTTCCTCTATTATTTCGATTTTCATGTTTACATCAGTCCAAACTGCAAAACACATGTTTTTCGGCGTGTTATGTTTATTTGCCCTTGGGCCTGGAAGTACCAGTTATGATTCTTGTTTAATTTCATAGTCCCATCTTTTTCCATTTTCCAAAAAGTATTTTTTACTTTTTGACGGCATCGTCAACACTCATTCCTTTAGCTGAATAAGGACATTTTATTTCAACTATTTTGTCTACTTCCACGAGACCATCTGGACTCGCTCCTAAATATGGTGAGTCTTTATCTATAAATAAACCGCATAATTCAATAGGTTTTTGTAAAATGGTTTGTAATTGATTACGTGCAAGATGTTCACAAGTTTGGCCATATTGAATAGACTTGACATGATCCAATTTTTTTCCATTTACTATATCTCTGACTAGGGGCGCGCATTTAATAAGTCCTCGTTTACAGACTGTTCCAAAAATAGAAGCTGTAAGTCGCAACTTGCGCTCTTGGTGCCATTCGACAGATTCGCCTTGTAGAATAGTCCTTCGTTCAAGTGCAAGGCGTTCTTCATCTGATAAAGTGATGTTTTTCAAACGTTCATTCTTTCAATAAAAGTACAAGATGGCGGCTGTCTATATCATATCTTGACAGTTTGGTGTCGATAAATTGATTTACCTTTATCATATTATATCGCGTTTTTTTGGTAGTAATCAAAAGTTGCCTCAACTGCATTTATTCCTTAGCCTTGTCAAGCAACAAAAAAATATACACGAAAATGACCAAAGGAGACTTATTCCGTTTATTGTGTGACCTTTATTTACTCTGGACTGTTTACTGAGGTCCCGTATTGTATAGCTTGATTGCCGGCAGAGGGCGCTGTATTCACTGTTTATTAGAGTTCTGTACGGGTGTGTTTTTAAATGAGTTACTTATTAATTCTTTTCCGTTTACGGAATGGCCTTGGGGATAAAAATCGTATTCACAAAAACTTTTACGGTATTACGGTACAAATAAATAATATTAAAAACATTTCTAACTAAAACTAGTTTTATGGTGAATTAATTATGGGGTCTGTCTGAATATTTACAATAATTTGGTCTATTTAAATCAGTTATTTGGGAGTCTGTGCAAACCGAAACACAGTTTTATGAGTATTTTAAGTTTTTCTGCAGTTTATTTTTTTGTAAATACAATAATAAGTTATTTAAGGTTGTCGATCCGGCCTGGGGCGTCCTACACTACGTTTTTCAAGGCGTGGTCTCCACTCAATATGCATGCTGGAATGTATACAGCGAAACATGAATCCTACTTTGTACCTACCATCTTATGTAACCTGTTTCTAGCAAATAAATGATCAATATCTTTTTATCTTTATCGCCTAATAATAATCGCGAAACCTAGTCTGAGACTTCAAAATTTTTGATTACGTGTTACAATATCCTCCTCCGTAGCGCACTATAGATGCAGTATGGCCCAAACCATCTTATATTATACAGGGTGTAACTCTAATAGTCTTAAATAAAAAGATTTATTATTATTATAAAATTCTGAAGTGGTTATTATTTCGTAGTATTGTGTTATAAACGTTTTTCTATCGAAACCCTAAACTATCAATGATGAACCTAACACCTCACGTCTTCCTTTAAGCGCAAATAAAAACTTTGTAAGAACCACGGACCACGTTTTAATTAGGCTTCCTTATCTTCTTTCGACAGCCTCAGGGGTGGGGGTGAAGTTGAAAAAGTCAATAATTACCTTTTCTCACGGTCAGAAGTGGCTTTTACCACTTCGCAAATAGAACGAGGTTTTGTTAAGAAAGACTGGCGGAAGTTTTGGGAAAAAAAATCTTTTTTTTTGGAAAGGAACCTATTATTTATTTTGGGTAGCTTAAAAGCTCAGTATGTATTGGTTCTCAGTAAAGGAAATACGATTATATAGGGCGGCTTAAAAGTAAACGTGTTCGTTCTTATGTATGTTAAGAAACTAATGCAAGATGACGAAGGTAAGAGCAGTAATAATATAAACATAACATATCGACGACCTCCGTAGCCGAGAGGCGAGCACGTTCCGGGTTCGATCTCCGGTCGAGTCAATGTTTCCTACATTGACTCGACCGGACCGACGAACTTTTCTATATTGTCTCGGGTCTGGGTGTTGTGGTACCGTCGTTGTTTCTGATTTCTATAACACAAGTGCTTATGCTACTTACCTTATATATATATATATATATATATATATATATATATATATATATATATGTTTTGTTTGACAGACCAATGACGACCGCCTGTCTAGTAGTTCGCGCTGTGGGTTCAAAGTCCGCAAGGGCTAAATATTTGTAAAATAAACTGATGGGCACAGATTTATTTAAGAGGATTGAATTTATGAGTGAAATGTATATTTTGTATGTTAACCCGTTATCTAGTCACTTTAGTAGTAAGTTTTGTTTTATTTATAGTAGACCATTTGTCTTTTTTGTATTTTTCCTTAAAACCCCAAGGTTGGCGATGCATTTCTCAGCAGGGGACATCCAAGAGCTGATGATGATGATGACGGCTATGACTAAGTTTACGATACTATAATTTTGTTCTAAGTATAAGTATATGCGATTCGTAATTTTCGGAAGTATCTCAAAAATCGCTTCAGCTTATGAAAGTAGCCTCCATCTAGCGGGCTAGTGCCTCTTCTAATTGCATTACCAAGCCGGTACATTTCTATCGACTTTGAGAACCCTTTTTGTTCTTTTTACAGTTCAATATGGGCAAGTCCAAAACTATTTGGGTTCAAAATTTGAAAGAACCAGCGTACTATTTCGTTGCTTGGTCCCGTAGGTGTATGTTTGTACGTTTCTTGACTATTGCTATCTCACTTAGGTATCAGGTGCTGATCAAGGCTTCCAGCGATGAGGTTGCAGAATAATCAAGATTTTCGTTTCATTTATTTTATACTGAATAGCTGAACCGGCAAACTTCGTAATGCCTATTGAGGTAGTTTCATTAAACCTTGCCTGACAAAAGCCTGACAATTCAATAATATGTTTGACAGGTAGGAACAGTTTTACGGACGATTATAGTAATTTTCTCGGATTTATTAAAATCGGTCCAGCCGTTCTCGAGTTTTAGCAAGACTAACGAACAGCAATTTGTTTGTATACAAAGAGACTATGTATGGACTAGGTATGTAGAGGTGCTGAGGAGCCTGTATAAAATGGCATCGATGACTGTTCAGGTCCAAAACCATAAGACGAGACCTATCCAGCTGCTCAGGGGTGTGAGACAAGGAGATGTCATATCTCTGAAGTTGTTCACGAACGCACTGGAGGACGTCTTCAAGACACTGGATTGGAAAGGAGCGGGCATCAATGTCAACGGCGAACACCTCACGCACCTCCGTTTTGCCGATGATATTGTCATTATGGCGGAATCGCTGGAGGATTTGCAGAAAATGCTGCAAAGCCTCAACGCTGCCTCGCGACGCGTGGGCCTGGGGATGAACTTAGACAAGACTAAAGTCATGTTCAACGATCATGCCATCCCCGGACCGGTCTCCGTCGAAAGCGTGGCGCTCGAGGTTGTCAATGAGTATGTCTACCTCGGGCAAGTGATGCAGTTGGGTAGAGACAACTTCGAGCGGGAAATCGCTAGGAGGATGCAGCTTGGCTGGGCAGCGTTTGGGAAGCTGCGTCATATCTTCTCGTCGCCACTGCCACAATGCCTGAAGAGCAAGGTATTCGATCAGTGCGTCCTACCGGTGATGACCTACGGAGCTGAAACGTGGAATATGACAGTAAAGCTGGCCCACCGACTACATGTCACTCAGCGAGCTATGGAAAGGTCGATGCTTGGGATTTCGTTAAAGGACAAAATCTGAAATGAGATCATCAGGCAGAGGACTAAAGTAACGGACATAGTCCAAAAATGTAGCAAGCTTAAGTGGCAGTGGGCTGGCCACATCTGTCGCAGAACCGATGAAAGGTGGAGTAAACGGGTTCTCGAGTGGAGACCACGCCTAGGCAAACGTAGTGTAGGACGACCCCCAGCTCGATGGACCGATGACCTTAGGAAGATGGCTGGCAGTGGATGGATGAAAAAAGCGGGAGATCGTGCTCTTTGGCGCTCTTTGGGGGAGGCCTACGTCCAGCAGTGGACTGCAATAGGCTGAGATGATGATAAAAGAGACTAGCTGTGCCCGCAACTTCGTTTGCGTCGACTATAGGATTTTTAATATAGACACGTGTGGAAGTAACTAAAAAGCAATTAAGACAACAATCCCTGTCGCAAAGATATATATAAAAGAAATACATATAATACGAGTATTGTCATGTGTAACTTGCTGCCGGAAGAGTTAAAAACACTCCATGGACCGATTTTTAAAAATAGACTAACTAGCTTTTGGACAAATGTTTTTATAGTTAAAGGAATATTTTAACTGGCGACATTAGATTTTAATTTTTAATTTAATAAATTTAATTTAATGTTATTTTATTTATTCTTATATAATTTAATCTACTCTAATATTGTTATTAAAAAATAATAATGTAATTGGATAAATTTTTGCACGTCTGCGAGAAGACTGAACACATGGTACTTACATACATTTTTTCACCTTTATATCTGTGTTTTTAGCAAATAAACGTTTGAACTTGAATTTGAACTTGAACTAGAAAAATATCCCGCAGCAACATTCAACCGGGATAAAAAGTATCCTTATTATGTTAATTCAGATCATATTTGTGTGCAAAAATTTTATCTATCTATATAGCGACTTTTCTAGCTAGCTAGCACTTTAGCTAACAAAACAGTGACAGCTTGGAGAGACAAGAGCGCAGCGAATCCTAAGTCTATGGGAGAGACTGATATTCATATTCATATTCATTTATTGCGTCATAAGTGTATACATAAGGTGTTACATTGTGTGAGATCATACTTATGGACCCTGTAAGGGTATTGCATTCTTATTTATATTTACAAATACAATATTACTACTATTATTATTTTAATTATAAAATCGTCATATTTAAAATTCAAAAGAAAAACAGTCGCATTTAATTCGTTAAATAAAATAAATAAATAAAAGTATATAATGTCAAGAAGTAATACACGAGATTCATCTAAACTAAGATTAAATTTAATTACAGAAGAGGATCACTCAGGTTAATACAGTATGTCAAGTAGGTATAGTCTATGATAGTCATGTCATGTTGACAAGACCCTGAGTACTACCCATAGACTTAGGACATACTATATCTATGGTACTACCATCCATGATGCTTTACACTCTGCAACTGGCAGTTACAGATGGCGGCAGATAGTCTGCCAGATACTCCATAAGGCAACCACGACCCTCTCAACTCAGAAAAGAGATAGCAGTATACATATGGACGAGACGGAGCATCAATTATGTTTTTTAATCTTCTAAATACGGCTTTCTGTTACGTACTTATTCTATCCAGCCAGCTATTTTCCTAACAATTCTAGAAAAAAGTTTCATCCACGGCACGTCCTAAGCCCCTACCTCTATTTTTTCGCCCCCTTTTTAGGGTTCCGTACCCAAAGGGTAAACTAAACTAGGGACCCTATTACTGAGGCTCCGCTGTCCGTCTGTCTGTCTGTCTGTCCGTCTATCACCAGGCTGTATCTCATGAACCGTGATAGTTAGACAGTTGAAATTTCAGATGATGTATGTTGCCGCTATAACAACGAATACTAAAAACTAAATATAAGGAAGCTCCCATACAACAAACGTAATTTTTTTTTGTTCGTTTTTATAAATAATGGTGCGGAACTCTTTTTGCGCGAGTCCGACTCGCACTTGGCCGGTTTTTTCTATTACACGGAACTTTCGAAACAGCCATTCACACGGAATAAGTAATCCAGCAAATGGATATCCTGAATGGGCCTTTAACTTCGTAGTTGTTAGCAATAGCACTAATGAACCAGATAAGGATTTGCTAAATCGCCTTCATTCAATAAATCTAGTCAAGTGCGTTTCGTAATATGACAGGATTTTGTAATCATATACGGGTTGATTGATTTTGGAATGTTATTAATAATAAAATAATCAACAGACTAAGAAAACGGGCCTGTGCTGTCTTGAAATACTAGTGAAAACGAAAATGTTCAAGAATATAAGAAAAAATAATAATATAATAGGTATATTCTTTCCACCATCACGCCAAAAAACTAAGAAAAGCTTGTACTGTGGCGACTAGATAACAGATGAGCATTCTTTAATTTATCATCCATGGGTTTTGGTATAAAGGCTCGTGATCATCACATAAACATGCCTCTTGCGGGATTCGATCCCGCGACCACCGATGTTTTCGGGAGCGCGAACCACTATACAAATCAGTAGACAATTACTGAAATAAACTGATACACATTTTATCTAATTCGTAACTTAGAACATTTAAGAACATTTACAATAAAATTGGACAACATCACATACATACATAGCTAAAGCACTTGTTTTATAGAAATCAGAACAACGACGGTACCACAACACCCAGACCCGAGACGATATAAAAAAGTTCGTTTACTACATTGACCCGACCGGTAATCGAACCCGGTACCTCAGAGATGGCGACGCCATACACCAGTCCGGCGTGCTCGCCTCTCGGCTACGGAGGTCGTCAAAGTACGAATAAAGTTATGTAAAACATAAAAATATGTCAAGTGCTTTAAACTTTAAAATCGTGTCAAAAATGTGTCTAAAATCGTGTTTATCCTTGAGATAAATAGCTTATCCCTGCATTGTGAAACATTATCATTATAAAGTCGCTGCGTCAACTTTTCATGACTTCACTGACAGTTAATAAACGGCATGTGTTAGCAATTAAAAATTCCGTCATGTTGGCAACACGAGTCATTTCAACGGTTGTTTATTCGAAATACACGAGGTCTGACCAACATAATGACACTGAAAATTTTCGGGTCCATTCCAAATTATACGTAAGTCCAAATGTGCAAAGTTTCGGGACCGCGGGTAGGAAAGCCAGGTTGCGGCGTGGCTTTGTGGCGCCATATAGCTGATTTAATAGTTTAATTGTAATCTTTTTGCACTTAAATTGCGTCTACCTAGATGTTTTTGACAAATTAAATGGGACAGAGATGTAAACAATGATGGCCTTACTACAAAAGAGATAGAGAGAGTGTTTAACGCTAGTTAAACACTTGTCTAAAATTAATCAACCAATTTGAAATGTTGACACATCTGATATTCGAGACATATTACTAACAAACATTTCAAATTGGGTGACTTATCTGTAAACAGGTGTTCAACACTAGTCTATGTTTTTGTATGTAAGGCCGTGAATGTTTAAGTCTTTGTTAGGAAAATATTCATCATTTTTACCAGCTTTTGAAAGTCCACTTTTGGGCATTATCCTACAAGAAGTTTTAACGACCTCCGTAGCCGAGAGGCGAGCACGCCGAACTGTATACCTATGGCGCCGCCATCTCTGAGGTTCCGGGTTCGATCCCCGGTCGAGTCTAAGAAGAAAACGAACTTTTCTATATTGTCTCGGGTCTGGGTGTTGTTGCAGTACCGACATTGTTTCTGATTTCTATAACACAAGTGCTTTAGCTACTTACCTTAGAATCAGAGCAGATGTTGTCTAATATTTATTTATTTATTATAAGTACATAGGTGAGCGGTCCTGGGTTATTTACATTTTTTTGTCTCCTCGCAATCTGGACTACGTTGTCAGTTCACTGGGTAGGAGGCTCCGCTGTTTAGTAACACATTATGGACTATCAATATTACAAGTACCGAAGTGATTATGTTATTAATTGGTAGTTAACTAAGTCTACTTGCAAAATATGTATTAGTATTCAATATAGTGTCAAAACGCACTTATTACTATAAAGTAGAAAATTATTTATGAGTGAGAATTATGTTAAAACTTTAATTATTATAAAACATATTAATCACCCTACGAAAATACTGACATAATCTAACAAAATTTTAATCTTAATCAAATAAATTTTCAGAATATATTTTTAAAAAAAGTGTCACATTTGTACCATTTTTTTAACACGGTCTGTACTTTACTCTTATCTAAAAACCTGTTACGTATTCGAATGTAAGCTTCAAAAAATCTGCAAAAGTCAGCGCCAAGCCACACTCGAAGCTGTCAGCTTAAAAGCGCTAGAAAAAACTTTCCACAGATTTAAAAATCCATTTCTGCCAAACCCCCAAAGTAATGAAAGACAGAACAGGCCGAATGTTGTCAACCTCTGGCCACAACAAAGCGCCGTTTCCCACCTTTGTTCCTCGTCAGGGGAGCGTAACCGTCGGTCGCTAGACAGCAATATCCTGTTACCTAAATCTTTGAGTTATAGGTGAAGAGCGGATTAATTAGAAGCTTTAGTTTTTAGTCACAATTAAGAATACACAAGTATTCTTACATACATACATACTTTTTAGTTTGGCTCGAATTCCTAACAAAAAACTAGAACAGTTTTGTTTTATTTCAATAAAAAAAGATTAAGTGGCTTCATCACATCTGACAGTAAGCCTAGGTCTGTCTGACACTGGCCTTACATCATCCTTCACCAATCCGAATAGGGCCCACGTGGTAGAGTATAGATAGGCCAGGCCATTGTTGAAGTAAGACTTTTGTGGAGTGTAATTTTATTATACTGAAATTGAGCCTCAATTCAATGGTTGCCTAGTAACTTAATGATTTGATAAAGTATTTTTTTAAAATTTCGATGTGTCATAAAACAATTTGTTGGATTTTAAGACCAGAGGGCAATATTAGAACTGTAAAATAATTTCAAAAAATCAAATTTGTTATTCTTGTTTTTTTTAAATTACGACTCACAAACTAAATCGCTATCGCCTATGACTTGAGAATGAAACAGAATCTCATTTTGCCAGTAAGTAAATTTGTTGTCCTAACAGTCGTTATCCGAAGATTTCGGACCGGTTAATTGTCAATGGCCTTAGTAAAGGTATATCAACTAGCACATGACGTGTTTGAAACACTATGTTTTACATTGAAGCTACATTAGTACCTCGACCTCATCAAACTTAAATTGATTTTGTTACAAACACACGTGACAAGAGAACTAAACAATTTGTAACATGAAGGTTCAGCCAATAATACTAAGCTCAATAAAATCCAATTGAATGATTTTAGGATTTTTACATTAAATTGATTAATTGAACGGGCAGTTGAAGATATCATAAGACCCAGTTCTGAGACAATAAAGGATAGTTCGTTGTCAACATTGAATCAAAATCGATATCAGAGATGGAGCCAAGACCGGCGTGTTCGCATCTTGGTTTCAAAATCTTTGGCTTGTTTTGAAGTCTACGTAGAAAAAAATCAACGTCGCTAGTTTCTGATTGATGGGAAAGATCGAGGAAAGCAGATGGGTTGGTAGGAAGAGGCAGGCATGGATGGACAACAGCAAAGAATGGACAGGAGTTGGAAATGCGGGTAGACTTCTGCACTGGGCAAGGGACCGTCAACGCTTTGCAGTACTGGTAGCTGACCTTCACTAGTTGGAGAGGCACTCTTAGAAGAAGTTTCTGATTTTGACACCTTAGGGTAGCTACATGCATTTTTTTTATAAATATTGGACAACATCACATACATTGGTCTGATCTTAAGGTAAGTAACTAAAGCACTTGTTAAAGAAATCAGAATCAACCACGGTACCACAACACCCAGACCCGAGCCAATAGAGAAAAGTTCGTTTTCTATATTGACCCGACCGGGGATCGAACCCAGAACCTCAGAGATGGCGGCGCCATTTGCAGTCCAGCGTGCTCGCCTCTCGGCTACGGAGGTCGTTAAATATTCGGGCTGGCATTGGCGGTTCGGCAGTATATGTCGAACAACAAGCCCGACCCGAAACTTCTACGAGTACCACAATACATTCATCTACACATATTCGGTTTCGCCGCCCGGCTTTGCCAAATGCCGGTCTGACTATGTGTGTAGCAACCCTTATAAGCCAGGAACTTTACTACACCTGCCTATATATCGGGTGTAAAAAAAGGCTTAACGAAGCCGAATACCACATATTCTACGTATTATTACGATATTTTTTTTCTTTAACACTATACCTGGGATATGACGGGTTACCGAGTTATTGACAGTCAAAGTTACAATTTTTTATCAAAGATTTTTACAAAATTGACTTCTGTTTGATAATACTAAACTTTTTTACAAAGAAACATGATCCGCTTACACACACAGGCATAGTCTGTGGCGTTCATTACTTACATGTTCAGTACTTCTTTCATAAAAGGCCTTTAAAGGGTACAGCCGGCAATTAGAAATAAGTTATTTTTTTGATACCCAAAAATAAAATTCCCAGCAAATATATTTTTTGCATTCTACTTGGTTTTATGTATAGAATTCGTGGTTTAAGGCTTCGTTAAGCCTTTTTTTACACTCTGTATATTGTATGCTGTGGCATGTCTAGAATTTTGATACGAGTTTAACTACAGTAACTGCTTGTATTACTTTGCGTAGTAAACGTGAGGTAACTGTATCGAATATTGCAAGGCTAATACAGCTGATGTAGTTTAGTTTATTAGGTTGTAGCATAGGAAAGGTAGAACAGTTAGCTGTGAGGCAAAAATTGTTGTGTGGGAAATGGTCCAAAAAATCCAAACCAACTTATGGTGAATTTCGAATAAGAAATTTTCTTAATTACTTTAAAGTCTTTAATTGAGTATACAGAGTGTCCAAGAGAATAGGACACTCCTAAAAACCACGTGATCATATGGTCAAATACAACAACTTTTTGTTGGGAGCAACATCGAAACCGATATTTTTTTTAGCTGCCCCATACAAACTTACTCGCATACCTTGATGATAATGTATGGAGCATCTAAAATAAAATCACGATTTCGATGTTGTTCCCATAGGAAAAATTGTTGTATATCTGCACCATCTGATCACGTGGTTTTAAGGAGTGTCCTGTTCTTTTGTACACCCTGTATAGGCTCTCTTCCGAGCAGTTAAACATGACCATAAATATAACTTTGGCTACCACCGCTTCGGGATTCCATATTGGCTGATGACGGAAAAAAACAGCGCAACAAACCTCTGTCAGCTTTGATTGTGTGCTAGGGACGCCTTTCATCATATCAGCCTGTTGCAGTCCACTGCTGGACATAGGCCTCCCCCAAGGAGCGCCACAGCGCACGATCTCCCGCCCTTTGCATCCAGTCGCTGCCAGCTGCCTTCTTCAGGTCATCGGTCCATCTAGCCGGGCGCGTCCTACACTACGTTTGCCTAAGCGTGGTCTCCATTCGAGAACCTTCCTGCTCCACCTCTCGTCGGTTCTGCGACAGACATGGCCAGCCCACTGCCACTTCAGCTTGCTACATTTTTGGACGCCTTTGGCTAAGTTTAGTGTCTGTTAGGTAGTTACATACCAAGTACATACAATACGATGTACTTACTATTCAACGAATTTCGCTAGAGACAGAAGGATTTTTGTTGCTTAATTACATTTATTCAACATTCAAATTTCAAACAAAAAATGACTTTTACAGTTTATTTTGCAAACGTATATGAAAACATTAAAATGAAAACGTCTTATAGGTAATCCCGACTTCAAATCGGACCCATAATATTTCCCTATCTACATTTTATTATTCTGATAAGCTGAGTATTCAAAACGTTTTCCATGTGGATTCGTGCATCCATTATTTGCCTTCACTACCCCGAAAACCCCTAAAGGAAACATATTACATTTATTTATTCCCCAAAAGATCCGCTAGTCATCTTCCCTCGATTAATATCAGAAACGTATCTCAAAGAAACTTCCATCGTAAGTTTTAAAGCGAACAAAAAACGCTTACAAACAATATGATATCAGAACCTTTTGAGTGATTTATTAGGTTTTTTCTTTGGAAGATGTCGTAGCCTCTTGAATTTGTCCTCAGATGAAGGAAATACTGTAACCTCAGAAAGCATACCACGAAAATAAATAGTTCGTTCGCTCTGACGTATAAACCTATCAAATTAAAATAACCAGTCACTTGTCAATCCTTTGACAAAATATGAACAACTTAAACAAGCCGTGTAATAAACACGACAGCTGTTTTGGATTCTTCATTAATTGTCAAAGGTTTAATAGAAGTATAACGGTAATTTAAATTTATTAGAATATCTATACTTCTGATATAATTAATGTATGTAATGGAGATGTATTTTTTTAGATTTTGATATTTTTCCCATAGTAAAGTTTTTATATTTGAGCAGTGGAATCATCCCCCTGTGGATCGAATAAGGTTTTGTACACTTTGTATTTAAGTGTACTTAGTTCACATATTTGTTAACCCTTTGGAAGATCCGAACTTTCATCATACGATCATACGATAGCACTTAGTCTGACGGGTAAAAAATCTATAAAACTTAATTTTTTCTTAATTAAATCGATTATTTCAGAAACGCAAGTCAGTTTTTTTACTAAATTCACGTTTATAGCAGAAATGTGTTGAAGGTCAATACATTTTCTAAAAATAAACTCTACAATTAGGAAAAATGCTGACATAATTACGAGGGTTTCTCAAATAATTGATTGAAATAGGTAGGTAATATTGAACTTAATCAGTTAGAAATAAAGTTGGAATTTTGTTGATGACACTTGACAGTTTGTTGTAATAATTAATAAAACCGGCCAAGTGAGAGTCGGATTCGCGCACGAAGGGTTCCGTACCATTATCTATAAAAACGGCAAAAAAAACATGTTTGTTGTATGGGAGCCTCCTTAAATATTTATTTTAGTCTGGTTATTAGTATTTGTTGTTATAGCGGCAACAGAAATACATCATATGTGAAAATTACAACTGTCTAGCTACCACGGTTCATGAGATACAGCCTGGTGAGTGGTGACAGACGGACAGACAGACGGACAGCGGAGCCTTAGTAATATGGTCCCGTTTTACCCTTTTGGTACGGAACCCTAAAAACGATGTATATTAAATAACACGAGAAAGTTAATAGAATTTTTTGCGTTATTTGTGAACACATTCAGGTTTTTTATTCTAGTTTGTAATACAACTTTGCGTCCAATGTAACCGCACAAAAAACCTAAACAAAACTGCACCCCTAAAAATGTCCTTTACATTTTCTCGTATAAATGTTTACGAGGCGAGCGATACACATCGGGAGCTTGGCTCAAGCACTACCGTGCCAACAATTCTTTCAATGAGATCTTTATCAGCTATTTCCTGCGTACTTGGCATTTTTATAGGAAAAACAAAGGAGATTTTTTGTGGTTAAATTCAATTAGTAAATGCCTGCTTTTGAGTGGTAGGGTAGTTAAATATAGGGTTATTAATATAAAAATAAAACATGTTTAACACTTCTCTCGCGTGGGCTTAATCTATATTATAAACCTTCTTCGGACTGTGGACCTTACTCACTAACTTACTCAAAATTTCTTAATGCAGTCAGATAGTTTAGAAAATAAAAACTAACAAACATTTAGTATGAATTATACAGAATATACAAAATCAGAGACTCCTTAAAACCACGTTATCAGCTGATTATACCTAAAGAATACTTACCATGATCATCAAAATCGTAAAAAAAAGTCGATGCTCCGTATAAACAAATTATCCACCTCGATTAAAAATATGAAATATTATAAGTACGGTAAGTTTATTATTTTTATTACAAATTGCCATAGTAATAGCATAGTAATTGTCATAGTACAATCTATATTTAGTTTGGGGCCATCTAATTGGTGTGATTGTGGCATGGAGATATAATAATGTACTAGCGTACTAGAGAACACATCTGGAACTAAATGTTTCAGCCAAGCATTATAGCCCGGTGGACTACAAAGTTTGAACGGTGAACAATAAAGAAGCAGTTTTGACAACTTCAATTATTGACACTGACTGAAGCTTTGTAGTCCACTGGACTACAATGCTGAAACATGTTTCAGCATTGTAGTCCAGTGGAGTACAAACATTTAGTTCGAGATGTGTTCTCTAGTACGCTAGTACATTATACCTTAATGGATTGTGGCAACAATTTATTATTTTTCTTTTAAGATTAATACTATCATGAATTTGTCATTTAACACAAGGCACCTTTGTGATTGATGAACATTATTGTCTTACTGGTCAAAACAGTATTATTTAGAGTGCTAATGGATATCGTTACAGATTTAGAAGTACACTTGAGACCAAGTATCGCTGCTGTCCTTTGTGCCCTTACACCTAGAAACCAACCACTAGACTCTAGAGAACATTGGATTCGGATGAACATTGCTGCAATAGATATAAGGAGTTCTGGGGGGTAACCATGAACTCATAAAACAATCTCAAATCTTGTTAATTTTGTCAAATCTGTCAAATTTTGTACGTGATGACGTACGAAATTGACAGATTTGAGATTGTTTTAAGAGCCCATGGTTACCCCGCTGTTCAATGGATATAGTCAGTATCATGAACGAAAAGAAGATATGTAACACACGAAAGAGTAAATTGTTTATACGTTTTACTGCAGGGCACTGGCCTCACCTCAACTAGAAGCTTTGGGCCCTACTTTACTCGTTTAACGCGGCCCCAGTGCGAATTGGTGGAGGGGTATTGTAAGGCCAGTAATGAATTACTGTCAGATATAATCAAGCCGCCTTAAGGCCTCTAACTAGACTTCACGACTTTTATCAAGCGATATTAGCCAGGAACTAATTTGAACGTGCCTTTTTTAAGGAGATGCTTGTGGTAAATTCACTGAATATGGTCGAAATGGTCACCCAGCCAATCACAATCGTGGTTTGGGTTGTGTTTAGGTTGGAAGCATCGACCTGGCTATAAGGTCAATGATTGGAAGTTGGAACTAGGAACCAAATCAAATCACGTGTCAAATAAGTGTTTTCCATCTTACCCTAATACAAACATAAATTAATATCATTGCACGAGCTAAACAACCGTCAGCGCCATCTCTTAACAACTTTTTTGACTAAACCATTTTAACTTAATATTGATTTGAATAAAAATTGCTTAACTTTGGTAATCACTGTCAAAGGGCTACCGCCAATAAGCTACAGGCATCTCAACACAGGCTATACCTACCCCCTATTTTTCCCGTTCACACTTGCAGAGTCAACAGAAGGGTGGTAAGATTAATGAAGTTCGGAAACTCTTCGCAAACCGGAATCGCGGCTAATAGAAAAGGTATTATTTTCACACTTTGACGCGTACAAAAGTAAAACAAAATGAAAAATAAGAGATTTGTTTATAATTATACTCAAAATGGATTGTCATACATTAAACGAAATCCGTGATTTATTTATGGAATGTTCCAGCTTATGACACAAATATTTGCCCCTTGCAGGATTTGAACCCACTATCGCTGGATCTGTAATCCGGAGCGCAAACCACTACACTCAGTTTCGTCATCTACTCACATAAGAACATACTGATAAAACTAGCATTTACTTAACTAGATAAATAGTTACAAAACTGTGTCTTAACATTGCTTCTATCCCAATTCTAAAAAACACCCAAAAAAGCGCATTCCCAACAAAATTTCATTTGGCGTCGGCAATACATAAAACAGTATGTTTGTCGTTTGATCCTATTCTAACAAGAACGTCATTGGGTATACAATGGAAACGGTTTCAGTGCCAAGTTATACGATACGGCAGAACTTGGCTCGCTCTTCCTAGTATTGTTTAATTTTAATTTTTTTAGTTTTATTGCACGGAACTTGGCGCGTGTTTGCATCGATTTTTCACGGTCCGTGTGTCTAGTGAGTTAGGATAGGATTGTGCGTAAGATTTTACGAAAATATTCAGTTAAATTTAGTTTAGTTTACTTGCTAAAATTATTACTAGGTTGAGGTTTTAGATTAGGTTAGTTTAGCTGAGCTGTTTCCGCACTTAGCCTTATGATTGGGCCATAATCATTGTGCGTGCTGCATCTTTTTCCTTACTCCAACCAAGCCAGGTCATCCCATAGGTCAGTAACCTTTTTAGGATCTTAAAATCATCCGGGAGTGATCCTGGTGATTGGAGAATCCGTGCCCGTTGTTCTGCCACGCTCCCGCACTCCATAAGCACGTGCTGTGGCGTTTCTTCTGCCTCCATGCATCCTCTGCATATAGGGCTGTCTGTCACACCTATGTCAAACAGGTGATTGTTTTGGGAACAGCCTATCTAATCTATTTAGCCAAAATAAAGAGCCCAAGGGCCTCCCCCAAAGAGCGCCACAGGGAACGATCTCCCGTTTTTTTTTCATCTAGCCACTTCCAGCTATCTTCCTAAGGTCGTCGGTCCATCGGGCTTAGGGAACAGTGGCCTATAATATAACACCTATAATAAGTTAGGGTTAATTGTTAGGTAATTCTTCTGCATAATAAGTTTAAGTAAACCATACCGGTTTAAAACCTATTTTAGTTTTTCTGCATGAATGACTTCTTGTCAAATGTTAGTTAAGTATTAGGGATTCAATGAACTTGAAATTTACAAGCGTATTATACAGGATGTAAAAAAAGGCTTAACGAAGCCTTAAACCACGAATTCTATACATAAAACGAAGTAGAATGCAAAAAAAATAATTGCTGGGAAATGACTTTTATTTTTGGGTATCAAAAAAAAAACTTATTTCTAACCCGCAATGTATAGCGCGCACGCCACAGACTATGCCTGTGTGTGTAAGCGGTCGGCGGGCGAGCGGGTGGCGCGAGAGCACTGCGCACGATTCATTGCCGGCTGTGCCCTTTAAAGGCCTTTTATGAAAGAAGCACTGAACATTTTTATCATGTTTCTTTGTAAAAAAGTTTAGTATTATCAAACAGAAGTCAATTTTGTGAAAATCTTTGAAAAAAAATTGTAACTTTAACTGTCAATAACTCGGTAATCCGTCATTTCCCAGGTATAGTGTAAAAGTAAAAAATGATCGTAATAATACGTAGAATATGTGGTATTCGGCTTGGTTAAGCCTTTTTTTACACCCGATATAATATAACAATAAAGTATTTTTATATTCATATTGTTAACTTGTGTGTTGTTAATTAAATCTGGAAGTAATTAGGAGTGGCCTATGGCTGAAATGATAATATTCTCTAATTAATTCAATAGTGGAATGTTTGATTGTTATTAATGAATGCATTTTCATACCAGGAGGCGCATTTTGAAGCGTTTGAATTCCAATTCACATACGAAATCCTAAGAATGGTATAGTTTCCTAGCAGTTTGTATGCGATTCTTGTGAATTCGTTTGCGAATACGAATTCGAGTGCTTCAAAATTACGTCTCCAGAACATTACCAGTAGAACAAAATTGATACTGATTCCAAAAATGAAAACATTGTTGTAGAAATATAATGAATTAATTTTAGTTGAGTTTCCTTTAAAAAAAATAAGCTGTTTTCACCACTTATTAACACAAAAGGAAAAACATTCTAAAAACTATTTCAACTTTGAGTTTATTTCTGAAATTTTTTACAAACAAAAACATTTATGACGATCTGATGAAAAAAACATATTCAATAACCTTTCTTTTTCATTAAAAACTTTCTTCTATAATTAAATACTGTCGATCTTTTTAAGACAATTACTGAGTTTAATGAGAAAACCTTTTTTTTTAATTCGATCACCGATTTGTTATAGCTTGGGTGATATTTATCCACAATATATAAACCATTTTACTCCGTACAGAAATTCAATTAAAATTTTAATCGTCCCGGTGCTCATATCATAAAACACACCACTTTTTACGACACATAAAGCGTTTAAAATAAATCCCCAAATGTACTAATTAATGGGCGTATTAGGTCATTTTCGCTGACAGGTCGTTAAATCACTATAAAAATGGGTTTTATTTTAATCTGATGATTTATGAGAAAACGCGTTCATTATTGTAAATTATAATTATTGACGACCTCCGTAGCCGAGAGGCGAGCAAGCCGGACTTTAATTGGCGCCGTCATCTCTGAGGTTCCGGGTTCGATCCCCGGTCGGGTCAATGTAGAAAACGAACTTTTCTATATTGGATCGGGTCTGGGTGTTGTGGTACCGTCGTTGTTTCTGATTTCTATAACACAAGTGCTTTGGTTACTTACTTTAGAATCAGAGCAATGTATGTGATGTTGTCCAATATATATTTATTCATTTATAATAAATCAAGGAGGAGGAGGCCTATGTCCAGCAGTGGACGTCTTTCGGCTGATGGATGGATAGTAAATCAAAATTAGAACTAATTCTAGTTTGAATTTACTTACTATTATTTTGAATAATATTAATGTTATAAGCCTAAAGAAGAGCCTCAAGTAATACATTCAACTTCAAAATATAGACTTCATCTCAAGTTTGAGGTGTTAAAGAGTATACAATTGTCTATCCTACTATAGAGTAGGCAGCACCTACTATACTGAGCAGAAATAAATATATATTTGACATCATCACATACATTGCTCTGATCCTAAGGTAAGTAGCTAAAGCAACAACGACGGTATCACAACAACCAGTCCCGAGACAATATAGAAAAGTTCGCTTTCTAGATAGACCCGATCGGAATCGAACACGAGATCTCAGTGGCAACGCAAAGTCCAGCGTGCTCACCTCTCAGCTACGGAGGTTGTCAAAGCAATACGGATCATCTTTCTCCAAATATGGTAGTATTATCACACCCTGAAATAACTTCAGTAGATGGACCTTGGTTGAATTGAAACCAAGAAATCTTCACTTTTCTATATTTTGCGATATAAATAATTAGGTACAATTTCACTTAAACTCCTACGCACGATAATTTAGTTCTAAGGTTGGTTGTCAGTTCGAAATCCGCAGCAAGACTGCGCTCCTAACTACTGTCCCCGGTAACGACGACCCCCCACTACTATTAACTGATGCAGCTGACTTCCCAATGGCCGCCGTTACACCAATCAATGTGGAGCCAGTAGCACTACTACTTAAAATAAGTTATCAATCATCATCATCATCATCATCATCAGCCCACACTAGTCCACTGCTGGACATAGGCCTCTCCAATTGCACGCCACTCTGCACAATCCACGGCTACTCTCATCCAGCTCCTGCCAGCAACCTTGCGAAGATCGCCACTCCATCTAGTCTGAGGGCGTCCCACACTACGCTTGCCGACACGCGGTCTCCACTTAAGAACTCGTTTACCCCAGCGGTTATCGGTTCTGCGACAAATATGGCCGGCCCACTGCTTATCAATATTATAATATAATCAATAATTACAGAGTAGGTATATAACATTTAATAAATTGTAACAGTAGTGATTATTTTTCTAACGCTAACGATGGGCCTCATAAGAAAGCTCAAGGTCACTCAAAGGGCGATGGAGAGAGCTATGCTCGGAGTTTCCCTTCGCGATCGAATCAGAAATGAGACGATCCGGAGGCGAACCAAAGTCACCGACGTAGCTCTCAGAATCGCAAACCTTAAGTCGCAGGACTGATGGCCGTTGGGGCAGGATGGTCCTTGAATGGCGGCCGCGGGCCGGAAGGCGTAGTGTTGGTAGGCCCCCACAAGGTGGACCGACAATTTGGTGAAGGTTGCGGGAAGCTGCTGGATGCGGGTGGCACAGGACCGATCTTTGTGGAAATCCTTGGGGGAGGCCTATGTCCAGCAGTGGACGGCTGATAGATGGATGGATGGATGATTATTTTTCACTAACATTTAGTGACTGTGAACTGACAAGTCTTTTCAATTCTTGCCCGTAGTAGGTATTCTAAGGTAGGTATCAGTATGAACGCAGCGCTTACGCAGCAGCATTTACTTAAGCTGATTGGACACTGCCTCGACGTCGAGTCTCGAAAGACGCTTGTGCGGGGATTCCCTAAAGCAGTTCAGTCACAGACTAAATAACAGCGCAATTTTGTGAAACAAAATAAATGATATTTCTACGCCATAGGGTTAGGAGCTTCAGCCTTTTCCTATTCTCTCTCTAACTGATGTTAACTGTCATCAAATCAAATAAACTATATATATGGTCATAAAAACCAGCTTCCCGTTCATTCAAGGAAAATGTCATTACAGCCAGATATTGCCAGATATTCGTAAAACACCATAATACCATCTGACTGTTCTCGTATTTATGGAATAAAGAAATAATTTCCGCGAGGTTCTTTCCCGAGAATACTGGATGTCTCCGATTTTCTTAAAGGAACAAGGGCGCTCGTTTGGAAAGAGATTTTTTCTCATATGTTTTCCTTATTTCTATGAAATTAATGGGATATTGACAACACACGTCAGCACTTTACCGACATAAGGAAGTAAATTACATAATGTGATATTCTATATAAACGACACGTTTCGAGTCATATTTTTGCAACATTTCTTGAGTTGCTACCTGAAAGGAAATCTTTATATTTAGTTAACAAAAAGAGGTGCTCGTAGCTCAGTGGCGGCAGCGCTTCGGTATCGATTACTAAAGTTAAGCAACAAACGCCTCGGTTGTGAGTGGATGGGTGATCATTCCAACCATATTTAGTGACATTTATCACGAGCATCTCCGTGTTTCGGAAGGCACGTTAAAAGTTGGTCCCGGCTGATATCAGTTGATATTAGTCGTGAAGCCTAGTCAGAGGCCATAAGCCACCATGGCATGTTACAACTGACAGTAAGGTTTAGTCACTGGCCTGAAAACACCCCTCCACCAATCCGCACTAAGCCTACGTGGTGGAGTATGGCCCAAACCACCTTTTAGTTGAGGTGAGGCCTGTGCCCTGCAGTGGGACGTATATAAGCATACTTTACAACAAAAAGAGTATATAATCGAGTTTATAGAATCTTTAGACTTATTTAATTTCGACTGTTTTCTATTTCACAAATTTAAAATGTCCTACCGTCAATATCGATACTATGTAACATTTTACAAAGAATGAAGTTCCTCTGTGTCCAAACTTTATCAATTTGGAGCTAAATCAATTTTTCCATCCCCAACAATGTTTGCTATGCCCCAGGCTATTGTATAGCAACTTCATAGATACTAGAACATATGTCAGTACACAGAGATATTTACTAGATGAGACTTACAACTTTTGTGTACATAATTTACTTGTCAAGAAGTGTATTACTAATTTTTATGAAGTATCTGGTAAAGTTTAAGTTTCTTTTTCAATAAAAGACAAGAAATCTTTTGCATTAAAAACACAGGCATTTTTATAAAAACTTTAAATCGGTTTGTTTACTTTGCAAAAGGTTATTAAAACAGTCTGCCTATTTTTATTTCGAAAGAGGCACGCGAGTCTGTCTACCGTTGGTTGAATGCTCCAAGTGTCTACCTGATAAAAAGAATTTATTGATATTTATAGACATTTAATGCAACTTATAGAGCTAATGAATTACAGTAATTTCAGTTTCAAACAATTTATATTGTTGAAAATTTTTGTTTTTAGCAATTCCATGCAAGGTTTAATTGAAGATAAATAACACTTGAAAAAAATCATCGACCTCAGGTGGGACTCGAACCCACGTCCCATCGCACGACGGGCGAGTGCTTCACCAACTAAGCTACCGAGGACGTCACGTGACATGATGAAATTTTTCAAATGTTGTTTCTTGCTGTCAAAGCCAGCGTATCTCTGATCAATGTTGTAGCTATATGTATATCAGAGTAGTATACTACCGCCAACACCCTATAGAAACATTTTTGGAAATATTTTTATATATAGGCCGGATAACCCGGTACATTACCATTTATCAAAATAATCTGATTTTTGTTTGCTTCAAAATCAATAAAAAGTTAGGCAGTTGACTCCGGTAAACAATGACGTCATAGCTTGCTATCTCCATACAAATTATAAGGCAGAGGGTTTTGACAACACATAAAAAAGTATGTCAATTGATTGGTGGTGTCAACTAGCCTAATTTCTTTTAGATGAATGTTGATACTTTCCGTTAATCCTTTAAACATTTTCGATAAACAATATACATTCGTTGTTTGGGGTTCTTTTGTTATTGCATAGGGTCTGACACTCCTAAAGTGCATGCGTTTGATTTCGAGCTTCCATCTGTTGTAGAGCTTTGTCAAACAGCTCGCATCGATCGCATCGTTGCTTTTGTACTTTATTGACACCGGACTTTACGCTACTACGCTTTTCATGAAAACGTTTTCTGTTTTTTTTTGATCGGCCAACAAAAGTTACGTATGAGTTGTGACAAAGAGACTTTTTATTGTTTTTGAGGACAAAATATTTGGAGGTGACGTAAAAGTTTGTTAAAATTTTGTCTAACCAATGTAAATACTATATCTAATGATTAATTGATAGTATAAAATTAGATTGGCCTTTTTCGAGGATAAGATAAAAATTAATAAATTGCCAACAGCATCTAATTTTTACTCAAGTGCACCAAGAAACCTGGTGGGAAAAGTAAAACCCCGACTTTTAACTAAATGAATCATCAAACCCATACAGTACACGCATCATAACCAAAATATGTCCTTTTTAAACAAAAACGCATACACAATTATATTAATTAAGGATTTATATCGCGAGATTTAAATTATTTCACAAACCTATGCGTAAAACCCTTTTTTCTTTGAAAGACGATTAAAATTTTTGACTCTCATAGTCGTGACTCCATTTAACAAAACAGTGCTAGACAAATAAGACAGGCATAAGTCCAGTTGATAGCCCAATTATAAAACGGGCAGGCTGCGGACGCACAAGATCCACCGCATATATAAATTATACGCCCTGGTCTCTGTGTGTCACAAGTCAAGAGAAAGAACAAATGTATCTACAACAGACCATCAAGTTAACTCAAACTGTTAAATTTCCCCAACTAATAATATACTCTATTGCTTGAAAATTAAGTTGAAAATCGATTAAAGAACAGTACAGTTTTGGAAATCATGACATGCATATTCTGTTGTCTGTACAAACGAGATCATAAGTGAAATAACGTCGAAAAGTGTACAAAAGAACTAATAATTACTTTTAAACTTTCGCGTTGCATAATTTAAAACCACGGTCGGTGTAACCCGATCGAAACGTCCGGCAAAAGAGGTAACATTTTGTACCTAAATTATGATCGCGTTAATTCCCGTTGCATTGAGTTTTAACAGAACTAATATTAAAAGGATAACAAAATGGTAATTAAATTGATGAATTAATAAAAGTGACAAATGAGAAAGAAAGTGGATGATAGATAACAAATTTGTAACAAGCAATGATCCAATGCTGGTGACACAGGACCGATCTTTGTGGAAATCCTTGGGGGAGGCCTATGTCCAGCAGTGGACGTCTTTCGGCTGATGGATGGATGGATCGATGAAAGATCCAATTCTTTTGGGGAGGCTTACGTCCAGCGGTAAACTGCGATTTGCTGAAAAGATATATAAATAGAATGATTCAATTACATATAAAATATTCTAACTCATTTCAGTGTGAAAACCACAGAATTTAGAATTTTTCGAAGTCAGTTAAAACATCTCAAAGAACTTATTGTCGAGAGATTTCGAATGATGTATTTGTACAGCTTATTGCATCTATGACTTAAATCCCCAATCCATCTAATATCACATCCAAGTTCTATCTTTTCAAATATCATGAATCCAAAAGCTGAACAAAGATTTTCTCAAAATTGAAACCATCCATCTCTTCTGACTTATTCCACACACAAATGCAGTCACAATGCGTTCGTTACGGACAGTTTTGGAGTTATGCCAACGAAATATACGGACAGAACGATCCTCGAATACGGAAGTCCCAATGGCAATAACTTATTTCTATAATCCTTGGTATTTGGCCCAAAATTGATAATAGTAATATGAACTAACGACGACTGTTAGTCATTTTAGACTTAAGACTTGAAAGGGTATTCAACTTTGTAAGATATCGCTGGTGGAATTTTAGCGGGTGAATTGCAGTAGTGGAAATATGCGGAAATTCTTTGAGAAGTTTTTTAAGTAACGAATTGTCTCCGTTTCTTGAAGTTAGTTTAAGTGATCTGTTAGCTAGTATAATAGTAGTTTATTCACTTTTACATAACTATATTTCATAATGAATGCGTTTCTCATTTTTGGTGAGGTCGAAATATTTGAAAATAAATTTAGGTCAAAAATTTTGACACTGAAAGATTATGTTTGAGTTATATGATATAACCATGTACTGACATCACAGTTATTTGCAAAGTTGCTGGCAGCTGATAGAAAAGAATGGCCAAGGAGCCGGATTAATAACGTCTATTGGGAAAGGACTATGTCCAAGATTGGACTAGCATGGGGCGACAATAATGATGATGATAGTAAAATACCTTACTTTTGGACAAAGGTTTGAAGTCAGTAAGATTATTTACAATACTAAGCTAATATTACTAGATTAAAACTTACGACGAGTGAACTAAAGATGGGTGAATTTCATTTCGTCACACAAACAGGTATGTTGATAACAGATTCCTCTTTATTAGCTAATATTATTCTGATGTTATTATAAAACAAATCTGTCCTACCATCCCATATCATTTCTAAATTCATAAAATTTTGATTATATTCGTAATTTAGCGCTTGATTGCTCTAGCTTGTTTAAATTCTCTTTGAGTAACGAAAATATAATTATCTCGAGTATTCAGATTAATATGAAAATTTCTCAGACGTTAAGGGTCTGCGCAAATGTAACTTTTTTTTCACATGACACCGGCAGCGACAACGTAGTTGGAAAGTTATACAGCAACTGAACATGGTTAGTTATTCATAATCTAGCTTGGACTTGTATAAACTTATGAAATAAAAATATACATATCACTTGATATGACAAAAACGTTAAATTATAGTATATGTATATTTGGAAGCTGGATTGGTCAAAAACTACTCGGCTTTTGTTATTCAGACAAAGCATATCAAATAATTTCATTGTTGTTAGATTTATACCGAACCGGAAAAAAATAGTTTCATTGCTTTGTTATGAAGAATGATCGTAAAATCTCAAATTTGTGTCTTAAACATGTACATTCTAAAGTACTTCATTGACAACTTTAAGGCAAATCGTGAAAGTAAGGCCAAAATATTTTTAAATTATTTTGAAAGGAAACATTTACAATAACTTTGGTTGATTTTGGAGTCACAACTACAACTGGACCATCATCCTCGTCAGCTTTAACTAGGGTAGAAACTTTAACTTTAAAAAGTCTTGATCGTTGGATGGTAGGTGCATCATCATCATCATCATTTCAGCCATAGGACGTCCACATGTTACAACTGATTTATTTTCCGGTTACTGTCGTATATTCAGCGTTAAAAAAATCGTTAGGTTTGTGCGTGGCCTAAATGAGTTTTTGAATGCTTATAACAACCTATTTAATGTCACGAGAGTAATTTCTAGTTCATGGAATAATTATTAGTCTTATTATAAATGTTAGTTAGTATAAGCGTTTGGAATGTTCGACGCTTTATTACATAATTATACAGTACAAAGTATTTTATAGTTATGAAAAATGGTTTTTCAAACGATTTATTGCGATTTTTGACGTATTCCATTTTTTTTAATTTTGGCAAGTTAGGCATAGATTATTAAATTTTTATAATACTTATTAATGATTTTTATCAAAAAATATCGTTTTTTTACTAAAAATTGCACAGCAGAATTGTTTATAAAACCGAAAGAATTTTGGTTAGATAACTTAGATTTAAGGATCGAAATATGGTTCTAGAATTGTGTAATTAACTAATTAGGAGGCCTTGTTTCTACAAAATAAACAAATACAAAACAATGAAAATTTTATAAATCCGACAAAGACCCAAGTCCCAAATATAACCTGACCTAACACATAAGACAAAATCAACAATTTTTGTTACATGTACTACAAATACAAACGTCAAAAAGCGATACAAGAAAGAAGAAGAACCATTGCTGCTTAATTCAGAGAGAGATTCATGATCACCTGTGTTAACGGTTCATTGGTTGTTGCACAAATATCAAGAGACTAGAATTTCATTGAGTTGTGGTTTCAGAGGTGGGAACAATAGTGTACATGTCTCGTTAACAGACACACTGATTAGTACATAGGGGAATCTTAGTGGTAATTATGTAGATGATTCCACTTAATTGATGTTAGCAGATTCCGTTCAATGCTCACCTACCTAAGTTAATGAAGAGCGAACGCTTTGTCCAATCAAGATTTCCATGGTTAATGTGCAAACTACACCCAAGGGCTGGCTGGCAGGGTCTAAAATAATTATCGTCCCTAAATAGGATACATAAATTCAACTTATTTGTGTGGTGTGCAGTAAAGAGTAAAGAGATACCTATGGACAATTTTAGTTTAGACAGGGTGTACAAAAGAATGGGACACTCCTTAAAACCACGTGATCAGTAGGTCATATACAACAACTTTTCCTATGGGAGCAACATCGAAATCGTGATTTTATTTTCAGATGCTCCATACATTATCATCGAGGTATGCGAGTAAGTTTGTATGGGGAAGCTGAAAAAAATTTATCGATTTCGATGTTGCTCCCATAGAAAAAGTTGTTGCATATGACCAGCTGATCACGTGGTTTTAAGGAATGCCCTATTCTCTTGTACACCTGTATAGAAAATTTGTAAACTAGATAGCATTTATATTTTGGGAGCTAATTTAGTATTGGGAAAAATATCTAAACCATTATAACTTAACCATCTTAGGTAACATGTCATAATCATAAGCTTTTATAGGTGTTGTGACTTGACAATGTTTTTCGTTTTATATTTGGAAGTGTTTTTTACTGTAAACGTTTAGTATTAATTAATATAACTTTTAAAGACTGAATCATCAAGGATTTTTGAAATTTTTTACCCTAGTTAGAGTTGACTTAACGTGAAGGTACAACAAAAGCTAGTACCATACAAAAAAGTTAACCCCTTCCAACTAATTCCTCTATTAAAATTCCACCCTCATACAAATCACAACCTGTTCTCAAGGGGTCTCTGCTATGGAAAGCTATTGTTTCCACATTAAAATTCGATGACAATAAAACCTCCGTAATGGGAGCAGCGCCCGCATTAAGCAATTAAAAATAAACGGAATAACGCTGTGCAATTAGAGGGAACGTGCCAAATGTCACGGTTATGAGCGCTGTCTTAGTTAGCACAAGTCATAAGAGCCAGCGGGAGCGGTACCCTGATTCTGTATCTTGCAAAAGCAATGCGATAGCGAAAATTGAGAATTTCTGGCTTAAAAATCGTAAATTGACAACAAAAAACAAAAACAAAGCAATCTACTGTCAGTGCTGCCGATATTGATACCACTGATACTAAGCATCGGGCGATGACTGCGCGATTATTGCTGATTGCAAATTTTTAGGGAATAAGGGTGCCGAATGCCATCATGTTAGCTTTGATGACCATCATGAACAAATTAAGAAAATAAGACGATATTATTTGAGGGAGACAGCTGTTTAATAAATTACAGAACGACATCAAAAAGTGCGAAAATTATCTGTGTACAAGGGTAAATTAAGGGAATATATAAAAACACTCTAACTTTAGCGCCTACGAGGCATAAATATTATGTTAGTGTTATATCTGCAGAATGTAAGGTGGGACGGGAGCGCGACCATCAAACACGTTAGCTAGTTTCACACTGATTTATTTAAAAAAGCAACGGGCGAGCGGCGCGTCGCAGCGCGCATTCGGTAGGTAGGTACACATACATAACAATCCCTCCCCCACATAATAAAGAACTACTTTAAAAACAATTAATAAGTATCTAAAAAAATGGCTTATAATTAACTCTCAGGCGTTCACGTCTAGACCTAGTGTTCTGGTGGGTCGGCGCCGTGCAATCATTCTCACTTGTGTGTGCGTCAACATCTGTACCTATATCGGCATCAGTTGGTGAAGGCTCTTCGGGCGACTTCGGCGCCGACGACGTGCTTTCGCTCACACTCGTTTCCTCTCCGATGCAGCTGTGATCTGTCGCTGACGTCACGACGTCAGCTGATGGGCCCGCTTCATTGTCTACAGAAACTGGTGGCGGGAGTAGGGATGATACCGAGCTGTCAATATCCGAGATAATATCTGGTTGCCAAGTATGTCCCGCCCGTTCCGTATCTAAAATCACTTTCCCTCCGTGGTATCTTATTTGATCTACGTGCCTATTCACTTCTAATTTAAGTTGAGGTAGGTATATGGTATACATTACGGTTCCAATTTTTTTCTTGATAACGCCTTCAGTCCATACATATTTTTGGTTGGTCAGATACTGTTTGATCCACACACGATCTTGTAAATTAAACTTAGGTCTAGTCTCGCCTTTGTAGTGTTTAGCCTGTAAGGACTGATTGTGCTCCACAACGTCAGTAAGGCTTGTGGATGACGGAGCGACTTGTGCAGGGTTTAACAAGTCTAATCTTGAACGTAGGGAACGACCAAATACCAGCTCAGAGGGTGATTTACCCGTGGTACTATTTTTAGAATTACGGTAATCAAATAAAAATTTCGAAATCTTAGTTTGGGAAATTTTTGCAACTGAAGGATTCATTAAAATTCCCCGTAAACCCTTTTTGATGATTTTCACAAAACTTTCGGCTTGGCCGACCGTGTTAGGTTAGGTTGTTAGGCCGTGTTAGGTTGATACACGGGTGAAAACATTTGCGCAATGCCGTTCAATTTACAAAAAGTCGCGAACTCTTGTGATGTAAACGATGTACCATTATCAGTGACCACAGTGTGCGGAACCCCAAACCTAGACATTAAATCGATTAATTTTTCTATTACAGTCTTAGACCCGTACGAAGAACTAACGTTATAGCACTCGACCCATTTAGAGTATGCATCTACAATTATCAAGTACATTTGATTATTGAAAGGTCCCAAAAAATCCAGGTGAATCCTATAGAAAGGATGAGGAGGGTAGGGCCACGGCGCGAGCGGGGCATGCGGCGGGGCGGGGCGCAGCCGCGCACAGGTGTCGCACTCGGCCGCGAGCCGCTCCAAATACCTATCTATACCTGGGAACCAAATACGTTGCCGAGCCTCTGCTTTCATTTTTACTATGCCGAAGTGTGAGCTATGTAATTCATTACAAACTTGTTCTCGTAAGGATAACGGAATAACAACCTTATGCCCACGCATCAAACACCCATTCTCAATAGATAAATCTAAACGACAAAGAAAATATGACTTTGACGTATGCCGCTCTCTCCTCGTAGTCGTGTTCCCCCGGCCCCGGCCCGGCATTGGCGCCAATGGTGGCGATTCCGTCTACAGGTGCGCGTGAAAAATAATCTGCGCTGTTATCAGCGCTACGTACATACTCAATACTGTAGTTATAAGCTGACAAAAACATGGCATACCGCTGTAGTCGGTTCGCCGAAACCTCCGGGATGCCACGACTAGGGCTAAATATTGTCAATAAAGGTTTGTGATCGGTTCTTAAAACAAATGGATCGGCCCTGCCATATAAATATTGGTGAAAACGCCTTACTCCAAAAATTATGGCAGTAGCCTCCTTTTGAATCTGCGAATATTTTTTTTCCGCTGGCGTAAGTGTTCTAGACGCATACGATATAGGCCTCTCGATGCCATCATCATTATCAACCTGCGACAACACAGCACCCAAACCAGTAGGAGACGCATCTACGGTCAGTATTATTTTTGCGCAAGGGTCGAAGTGTGTAAGGACTCGATCGGAGGTCAGAATATTTTTAATTTTTTTAAAAGCTTGTTGATGTTCTAATGTCCATAACCATTTAGATTTCTTATGTAATAGGTTATACAACGGACTTAAAATGGAAGAAGCGTCTTGAACAAAGTTACGATAATAATTGATAAGTCCTAAAAATGACTGTAACTGCAATACATTCGTAGGCGTTTGAGCTTCCACAATAGCTTTGACTTTTTCAGGTGACTTTCTTATTCCATTTTTGTCGATTATATGGCCAAGGTATTGAATTTCATCTTTGAAAAAATCGCATTTATTCGCATGTAACGTCAACCCAGCCGCTTCTAACCTGTCTAACACGGCAATTAATCTATTTTTATGCTGGGACTTATCCCCAGTGACCAGAATATCGTCCAAAAAACATACTGTGCCCTCGATGCCTGCTAAAAGGCATTCCATCGCCCGCTGAAAAATAGCCGGAGCGCTGGCCAACCCGAACACCAATCGAGTATACTTGAACAAGCCGCGGTGTGTATTAATGCAAGTTAGGTTTTGTGCCTCCTCAGATAAAACCAATTGATTGTATGCCATTGAGAGATCGAGCTTAGTGAATTGTTCACCGCCGTGTAACTTGGCAAACAGCTCCTGTACCGTTGGCAAGGGATACTTGTCGACAATCAGCTGTTTATTTATTGAAACAGAGTAATCGGCACAAAGTCTAACTCCACCGTCTTTTTTCAAAACTGGCACAATTGGAGAGGCGTACTCCGAGTGCTCGGTCGGCTTTAAAACCCCCAGATCCAATAGACGATCAATTTCTTTATTAATCTTATCTTTTAAAGCGAATGCGACCGGACGGGGCTTAAAAAAAACAGGCTTCGAATCAGGTTTGAGATGAAGTTTAATTGCATATTTATTAAAACAGCCTAATTCCCCAGAAAATAACTTAGGAAATCTATCAAACAAACTATGCATAAATGAGTCGTCCGAGTCTGCAATTAGGTATTGAATGGCCGGCGCAAGCTCAAGGTCGAACGCATAAATGAAGTCGCGGCCTAACAGCGGCGGCCCGCCGTCCACCACCACGAACACGTCCAGCTCGCGCGCACGGCCCTCGAATGACACGCATAGGCGCGCTAGACCGAGGCAAGTCATTTTTCCCCCTGTATAATTAATTAGCCGCCTATTTGTCACTGATAATGGCACATTACTAAAATAAGTGTCATAGGTTTTATTCGAAATCACACTAACAGCTGAGCCGCTGTCTATTTCGAATTCCAAAAACAGACCATTCACCATAACTCGAGCTGTCATCGGTTTACCCATCGAGCAACGAATATTATACAACGACTCACCGTCATCTCCTTCATCCACAGTGCCCTCATCTAAGTAGTGTACTTTATTGGACGAACACATACGCCGGAGATGACCTTTCTTCCCGCACTTTTTACATTTGTAACTTTTAAAACGACACTTGTCAGATTTGTGATTGTTATATCCGCAAACACTGCACTTTTCGCCGTTGGTGATGCTAAATACCGGCGCGTGCGTCGGCGCCGCCGCCGCCGCTGCACCGCCAAGCGCCGTCGCTGCCGCCTCGCGTGCGCAGCGCACGCTCTCGGCCAGCTCCACCGCCTTGCTGAGAGTTAGATCCTTCAGACTATGCGCGAACAGCTTGTCCTTCTCGGGGCCCGCTACCATACCCATGACAAATCTGTCTAGTACGGCCTTCTCGAGACTTTTAAAGCTGCAGTGTGCTGCCAATCCCCTGACTCTGGCCGCCCACATTGAGTGACTCTCACCCGGCCGTTGTACCGCAGAATAAAAGTGAAATCTCTCCGCAAATCCGCACTTTTTTGGAGTAAAATGCTCATCCAGTAATTTTATGATGTCATCGAATTCCACTTGTTCCAATTTCTTCGGTAATGCCAGGTTGCTAGCTAGCTTGTACGTCGCTTCCGAAAATGCGCTAAGCAAGATGGCTCTTCGCTTGACCTTGCTCTTGTCCTTAGCGTCGTCCACATCATTTGCGATAAACCACTGGTTCAAACGGGACTTGTAACTATTCCACTCTTGAGTTAAGTGGTCAAACCCCGATAAAAATCCAAAAGACACTGCACTAGACATTGTTTTCGTGAATTCGTTCGTCGCCACGTGTTATATCTGCAGAATGTAAGGTGGGACGGGAGCGCGACCATCAAACACGTTAGCTAGTTTCACACTGATTTATTTAAAAAAGCAACGGGCGAGCGGCGCGTCGCAGCGCGCATTCGGTAGGTAGGTACACATACATAACAGTTAGTATCTAAGGAATCTATGTTATCTCATTGTAAGTGAACTGTAGTTTGTATCAAAATATTTTTTTTGAAACTAACAACTAGCAACACAGATCTTGAGCGACGATTAAAAGATGAGCAGAAGACCATTAGGATTACGTGATTGGCTAGTCGCCTGCCGCGACTATACCCCCGTCATGATTAGTTGTTTGTTCCGCGCATACGGGTCTCTGATATTAATATGATGATCTTCTCGTAAGATGCGCAACTCTTTTCTTGAGTGCTTAATCCTTGCCGGTGACTGTAGTGGTTTGCGCTCCGGACTACAAAGCCAGGTTTGTCCAGAATTTTATTGCAAGGAAGGAGCAAATAATTTTTTTACTGAGCACTTTGGGAAAAACAAATAAATTACTATTTGTAGAATTACAAATTTAGAGCTGCTGCTTCTGATTTAGTTTTTAAATGACGGCTAATCGTGACTGCATCTACTCGAACCTAGAACTGTGCCACTGGTTAAGAAAAAGCAGAAAGCAGAGCAGAAGAAAGTGTTTATTTTAGACCAAACAACATCAATTTATTGAATGAGTACCGACACACCCCACATATTATATTTATAACCAACCCTCCCACGTTATCATACGGTCCATTTTCCTTTGCCACAAACTGAGGTAATTTTTAGAAATGTCAAACCCAATTACAATTGGCAAAAATGGTGGAAAATCGTGGAATGCTGATTTCATTAGGAGTTTGCAAACAATTTGTGCTTTTTCGGTACATTTTAAATTGTCAGTGTCCAAAGTACAAGTAAACACAGAAGGCCCATAACCATAACAATGTTTGATCCAATGTCTACTTTAAAAAAATGTTTTTATCATCATCATCATCATCATCTCAGCCTAATGCAGTCCACTGCTGGACGTGAGCCTTCCCCAAAGATCGCCAAAGAGCACGATCCCCCGCTTTTTGCATCCATCTACTGCCAGCCATCTTCCTAAGGTCGTCGGTCCATCGAGCTGGGGGTCTTCCTACACTACGTTTGCCATGGCGTGGTCTCCACTCGAAAACCCTTTTACTCCACCTTTCATCGGTTCTGCGACTAATATGGCCAGCCCACTACCACTTTTATCATTATTTATTTCGGATGTCATACTTATTTATACTTTGTCATACTTATTTATTGGTAAGCTTGGATAGGACAACGCTGACTTACTAACAGCGGTAATCACTTGAAGAAATATATCAACTTAATTAATGTCCTTCATAACTTAGTTAAAAGAGTTCGATTAGCGAAAGATCGTGGGTTCGAATCTCACCAAAGGCAGTTGAAATATGATAATAAGAATATACTTGAACTGTACTAAACGCATAAAAAATATATAAGTAAATTATTCTTTTTGCAACGACAGATCATGCCGACTGACATTTACACAACACCATCAACAATTGCCACACTTCCAATTCGGTACTCAATTTCGTAATTTTCTCCATCAAAATTACCAAAATTCCCTATTTCATTTTAGGTCTCATGCAACAAAGTTACAAATATACTTATAACTCGCCAGAAAATCGTTCCAGTCACGCCATTTTTGGAGTTAGGGCAGATTTACATGGAATCAGTTGGGGTCTTGATATTTTAAATGTGAAGTTAGTTACTGAAATGAGGATGTTTTGCCATGGATCAGAAAATAGATAGTGGTACTACGTTTAGAACTGCTGTTTCGTGCCAATCGTTAATTGTAGCAAGGAAGATGGGAAAGGCACCAATTATCGAGGGGAAACTAAGTAATGATTTAAGGAATGGACGAAAGTAATTTATATCGAACCTATTGTAAAAAGAACACAGTGATGAATTGACTGTATAAACATCTTAATTTTTTTTAAAATAACACTTGTCAATAACACATCCGAAATATTACCCATCAAAAATTACGATTAGTATGAGGGAGTGAATTTATTTTTGGTTGTTTCTGTGAATCCTTCATCTATCTTCCGTTCTCGTTCTTCCAAAACCAAAAAAGAATCGCAACGCAAAGGCATCTAAAAATCCATGTAAATCTGCCCTTAAGTACCCAGAAATAGATTTGAAATTATACGCACAATTCTATGAAATACAGCTTAATGATTGTGCATTTTGAGGTTTGCTCTGTAAAGTGGAAACTTATTATGTTTTTGAAGGTTTTTAGAGATCTACATTTTAAATCCGTGATAATAATTCTTGTTCCTAAAATCTTACTAAAATTTATTTGAGATATGACAAAACACTAAACAGAATCTAATAAAATGAAAAAGTGTTTATGGTTATAATTGTAAAAAATAAAAATTCCAGCGCAAAACCAAATATCCCCCAGTGACACCCAGATCGGACGGTCGGAAGCGGCCTGCATCCAGCAGCTTCCTGCAACCTTTACCAGGTCGTCTGGCCACCTTGTGGGTGGACGTCCTACGCTGCTCTTGCCTTACCTTTCTTAAATACGAATCAAATCACTACTCACACACAACTCCAGGTGAGCCCAGCGCGTGTAAGATCATGCGCAATCTCATCCGAATTACATCCCATTTAAACTTAAGTGCGGGCCATAAGAAACAATAGGAATACGTCGTAAGGAATAAAGAAGTACATTGAGTTGGTGCCCAGGGGAGCTGAGTAAGTTACCTTTCAATTCAGCTGGATATCTTTCTCTTTAGGGTTGACAGAATCACAAAACAGTTATAAAAGAGAATTAAAAAAGTACGTATTTTTTATTTGATGTTGTTTCAATTTAATGACCCGATCGGCTTACTGGCGCAGTGTTAACCAAACGCATTTTCCCGGGATCGATTCTTGATATAGTCAAATTAGAAATTAGACATCTAAGCGCAGTGTCCCGGGTTCAATTCTCGGCATAGAAATTAGACTTTTCTGAATCTAAATTAGCTCAGATCTAGGCGTGCTGTAAGACGTTCTTAGACAAATAGTTTTCTGGAACCCGCCATGGGCGTGTCTTCTTTACCTGTCCCCATAGAATTTGCAAAATGTATTAACAAGGGAAACTCGATCTTGTAAAGTTGACTTTATAATGTTGTTGTAATTGACCTATCTTCACTTCTAACGACAAATATCACAGACATAATAATGGGTAAGGTCGAGGGAAGCAGGGGGTTGGTAGGAAGAGGATGGCATGGATAAATAACATCAAGGAATGGACAGGAGTTGGAAAAGCGGGTAGACTTCTGCACTTGGCAGGGGACCGTCAACGCTTCGCAGTACTATTAGCTGACCTTCACTAGTTGGAGAGGCAATCTCAGAAGAAGAAGAATTACTTCTAAAAATAAAATCCCCAAAAAATCCATCTTACATAATCTAAGATTATTTCCTAAAGTTGTCAACCCTAAACTCACCCCTAAATTCTGTAACGACGAGGCTCTCCCTAGAGAGGCACTAGGATAGATCTGAACGCAGAATCGTGATCGCCGTGAGGAATAAGTCAAGACATGTGTTTTTGGGAAAAAGAGATTTTTTGCGATACGATCACCCAAAATAAAATACTTTGACATGATTTTGTGTCTTACAACATAACTTATAAAGCACATTTTTGATTGGTACTTGACATGATGGAATAAGTATTGGGATTTGGTATAATAAGTATTATTATTCAAAGGTAAGATAATAATTTTGATTTCGAATTTCGATGATAGCAGTAGTAGCTCAGAGATTGGTACAAACTCAGTCAAATAAAATAACCGTTCACTTGTGTCTATTCTTTGACAAAATATGAACAACTGAAACTAGCTGTGTAAAAACACGACCGTTTTCAAGTGCTCTTAAAATGTCAAAGGTTTGAAACAAGTAGATGGTAATTTTAATTTAGTAGGTTTATAATAAAGCGGCCTAAGTTCAGCAGTGAACGTCCTATGGCTGAAGTGATGAGGTTTATACGAATCAGAACGTACAAATCAGCAGTAGGTCTTCTGCCCACATCCGTAAGTTAAGCATTCAAATTCAGTTATCTGTGAATTTTTCGAAATTTGTTTTATCTTGTTAAGAAGTAGGGAAAATTTATTAAAGAAACTCAGTCAGAATAACATTGGATGTGTTGCCATGGTTCAAAGAGGTTTAGTTTATTTGTCTTAAGGTAATCAAACGTTTTCTAGGTTTGTCTAAAGGAGGTCTAACAATCGCTTCATATTTTTGTAATAAACCATATTCTGTTTTCTTTGTTTTTCCAATATTCTGGATCATCTTGAAAAATAAACAGAGAAAGAATTAAAAGGATATTGTAAAAAAAATATATTTTTTAATGAATGATTTCGTATAAAGGGAATTGTGTACAAAATAGGACAAGCAAAAACTACCGTTACGACTTGTCGCGTAACGCGAAGAATTTTCTAGAAATGTCATCCGAAATAACAATATCTATCTATATATCTATTCAGCCTATTGCAGTCCACTGCTGGACTTAAGCCCTCCTCCAAAGAGCGCCAAAAAGCACGATCTAAGTAACAACATAATTCCACAATCAAACAAGTTTCGTAACATGCAATCAATAATTTAGTTCACAAAACACTTTTACGAGCCCTCAATAACAAGTCCTAGCATCCACTATTCAGGGCCCAACAATGGTTCCACGAAAACATCGTGATCCGTCACATTTGCTCTGAAACCCGAAGAAAAACAAACCTTTATGATAGTAACAGGGAATGTCACTTTGCGTAAAAATATTTCTCGTGAAATAATATACCGAATTTCTTATAATGTATCTAGTTTGGTCATAGGAGGAGCGGTGAGCGATATCTGTCCACAATCCTAACGACCTGTTCGCAGTGTTTAAGTAAGTAGTTTTGTCAAGTGCGTAGTTACTAAGTTATTTAATCACCTTTTTACAAAAAATACTCAGAGCAAAAGAGTTAACGCCAATCTAGACGTACCACGTAATCCGCTGGGCGTAACCACAGAGTAATTATAATAGCTATTGGTAATAGGAGTTAAAATTCATAGCGATGCGAAGCGATATCTTCTTGTGCGTTGCTCAAGTTGCTGAATATTTTTTTAATTAACTTTAGATACCTTTCATTTTTTAATAAGTGACGTTATTGAACAACGTTAAGTCAAGTAGTATTTTTTTTCAATTTTTTCATGAATTGAATGCCCAATGTATGCTAAATGCCTTAATCCGCGTGACATTGACGCTCTTAAATTATCTTTAAACAAAGCGCGTACGTAATAATTGTCATTATTTAATGTATTATTGTTATATATACGTAGTAAAATATAAGCGTAGTTGCTTATAGCCATGTGCTTAGAAAACTGTGTTATTTCGTTATTGTTTTAATTATTTACGTAAAGATTTTGACGTACAAACTAAATTGTTTAAGTAGGTAGTAACTTTAGAAGGAGAAGTTGACCTATAGTGAAATTTATCGTACACGATAACATAAATCTGATTTCCAGAAACCTCATCCCTACACAGTCCAACTTTTTTACTACCACATCCGCTGTTCTCGTTACTAAAGCCCCACCCTAACCTACCCCCTTCTGAAACATAATAATACGTCATATTTATCTAGCGGGTAGTGTGGTCGCCTTATATATTTTTATTCGAGCTATCATTGTGGCGCTGGGCCGACAGGATATTTTTTATATTAAAATCAGGGATGTTTCCTACTCGGGGGTAGTTTTTTCAGTTTACGAGCGAGATTAGTATTATATAGTAATATTACAAAATTGGTGCAGTTTGTTTGTTATTACTAGTATTATAATGAGGTTTAGTTTGTTTGTGTGAGTTATCTCCGTAAATACTTAATCGATTTGAATAATTCTTTGACTAGTTTTATATTATTAAAATCACAGATGCGTAGAACATTCACTGCTGCACTGCAATTGTAATGTTTACTTATAGATGCACAATTTAGGCTATTTATTTTCTATATTGGCTCGGGTCTGGGAGTTGTGGTACCGTCGTTGTTTCTGATTTCTATAACACAAGTGCTTTAGCTACTTACCTTAGGATCAGAGCAATGTATGTGATGTTGTCCAATATTTATTATTATTTATTTATTTATTAATCGATTAAAGTGCATCTCTCTTCAAGATGACCTAAATTAAAGTCTCAAAACGAAAAATTAAAATAACAAGGACAATTATGGAAAAAGATGGAACGTACCTTAGATGAAAATAAATACTGCAAATAATTTAAACCAATTTTGAAGAGAGTCGTAATTATTTGAAGAGAGTCGTCAATTTGAAGACCACCGTAGCCGAGAGGCGAGCGTGTCGGACTGGGCGTTACCGCTATCTCTGAGGTTCCGGGTTCAATTCCCGGTCGGGTTAATGTGGGAAACGAACTTTTCTATAATATCTCGGTCTGGGGGTTGTGGAACCGTCGTTGTTTTTGATTTCTATAACACAAGTGCTTTAGCTACTTACTTTAGGATCAAAACGATGTATGTGATGTTGTCCAATATTTATTTATTAGTTACTAACATAGGTGATGAAGATTCCTATGTCAAAAAACGAAAAAATTTAAAACAAAATTAACCTTATATGGCTACCTTTAAATTTGTTAGTATTACAGCTTAAAAAATGCGATCAATAGAAAACCCTTAAGCCCAATAAAGTTCTTGAATACGAAGCTACGAGCGAAGCTTTATCTTTTTTCACCGTTCAATTTACAATATATCTTCATTCCCCACTTATTTCGGCTTTAAGATTGTCAATTTCAGCCCGGGCCATGGTTAATGTTGCTTCTTCGGATTTTATGCTTTCAGAGTCGAAAATTCGGCTGTTTTTTAACATAAATCGATGGGTCCGTAAATGTAAAGCCAAACCAATTAATGACTAGGTAGAAGTTTGGTGAAATTACTTGTTAGAAAAGATTTCCTTGAGTAATTCGGCCTGAAAACTAAAAGTAGAGAACTTAAATTAAGGTTCAGTTTTTATACATGTCATCTTGATAATTATCTTTGTGACCGTACAGTATAGTCATTTTTTTATTCATACATTTATTATAATCAAATAAATATTATTTTTCGATGTCAGACGAAAGCAGACTCTCGGCCAATAGCTTTAAAATAAGTCTACAAAAATGCACACAAATATTGGCAAATACCTACGAAATCCTATCTCTACGAAAATACGCTGTGTCAAAATAAACTTTTAAACAATGAAATAAATATTAATTTTTGAGTTGACATTTAAAAACAATTCTTGTGAGTTTTTGCAAAATTGTTTAAGGTGAGTAACTTATGTTGCACCATCATCATTTCTTTTTTAATTTAATTTTAATTTCAGCCGTAGGTCAGTTTACTGTTGGACATTGGCCTCCTACAGTGACTTCCAGCTTGGCCAGTTGGAAGCGGCCTGCATCCAGCTACTTCCTGCAACCTTTACCAGGTCGTCTGTCCACCTTGTGGGTGGACGTCCTACGCTCGGCTTGCTACTTTTCAATTATTTACAAAAGTTTTACTACATTTTTCATTATTAATCAATTCTCTTGACTTTCCTATCGTACACCGTGGGAATGAAACAGAACTTAGTAACGTTATCTAAATAATTTATTGGTTGAATAAATTTAATTCGGCTCGGAACGGCCGAACACCAATTTGCAATATTATTAATTGGCAATTCAATGTCCTGGTCGCGATTAACTGTAGGACTGAAATCGCTTTACGATTCTGAGCGATTGTCTTTAAATAAGCCATCGTTTTTAACCGACTTCAAAAAAAAGGAGGAGGTTCTCAATTCGTCTGAATGTTGTTTTTTTATACACTTTCAAACATGTAACAAAACAGTCTGTCTATAAAATTGTTTGCGTAATTTTCGTTGTATAGTGTGAAATTGACAAATGAAATTTTCTTGTATGTACATTTGATATCAACTTTGTATATTTGCATGACTAATTAAGTCAAACATGTGGACATAATAATCACGAACACGGTTTTATTTTTGAGTAGGTATTTATTTACTATTTAGGTTTAGGATAACTTAGTTTAATTTAAAGTATTATTTAGTTTCGTTTGTGTAATTGATTTCATTTAATTAATAAAGTAACGGGAGGGATCCAATTGAATTACTTAAAATTAAAAAAAAAAAGTTAAATATCTTGTATTTACCATGTTTAAAGCAAATAAATATTTCTGATTTCTGATACAGAGTTTATTATTATCTATTTAACTAATGACGACGAATATTAGCGTAGTGGCGTGGTAGTTGTCCTTGAACGAAAAGGTCCCAGCCTCAGTTCCTGTCAATTTACGAAACCATTTTTTCTAAAATTGACTAAGATTTGTTCCTCCTACCTATTTTTTAAATGTATTATATGTGTTTTTGCCTTCAACTATCTGATATTTTAAAAGGAACAAAAAAACAATATTTTATTACAACAACCATATATAACGCAGGCAGCTACGGTAAAAGCGAATTTTAAATTTCAAATACATGAACCTTATCCAAACGATGTAAAAAATATTCCCCGAACTCAAACAAAGAAGCTTCTAATCATAATTACCAAGAGAATATTCTAAAATAATGGAATTTAAAACAAAAGGAGCAAATAATTGGATCTTCTGGACCAATCACAAAATGTAGGTAGACGCAGAGGGGTCAGCCCTAATAATTACGCGAAACGTACACACAGGGGCGTGCGGTGCATACAGGCAATTGGGCAGTGCCTACCTGGTAAATGAAAAGAGGTAGGCAGTACGAGGTACTTGCAAATGTCTGTCATTCACTTACGTAAGTACACTCAACAACACTTAAGTAAGTATACTGCATACCTCAAAATAATGCCAATGCCCGCCACTGTATACACACGTGCCTACAGTTTTACATAGCAAAATAATGGCGAATTTTTAAAAACGACTTAGATATAAGTAACTTAACTACGTAAAGAACATTTTTTTCTCCTATACTATGATGAAGAATTCCTAATCGCTTTTAGTTTTCGTAATTCGTAAAACATTAGGTCTGGCCTTATTTTTTACGAAAGGTACAAGATTCAATTTGTGCACTGCATAAGGTCCTTTTGGGTTTGGCGTCGGCCTACAAATAACAGCGTACCTCATCATCGTCATCATCATTTCAGCCACAGGACATCCACAGCTGAGCATAGGCCTCCGACAGTGACTTCCAGATCGGCCAACACAGCAACCTGTGTTTTTTAAATTGCTACATCCGTGAATAGAGATTTGGCGATTGTACCGCGTTCTAGCGTTTGCATCGTGTTTTTGAGACTGCATTGAGTTTTTTCAACTTTTTATTGAGATTGAATTCCAAGGCTAGTGTTAACTTTTGATAAACAGTCGGGTAAAAAGTCACACTGTGCGTACGCTCTTAGCAGTAAAGCTTAAGGAGTGATCCTACTGTATTACCTACTAGTGTGGTGTGAACCAGAGATGTGATAAAGGATCTTCGTCTCGGATCGATTTCATTGTTCGGTATAAAGTTTGTGATTTCTCCAACTTCAGGATCAGGGCATAATTTAAGTTTCTTCAGAGAGAGTTGAGGGGTACGATTTTTCAATAAATCTGAGTTGGATTGATTTTATTTGGTGTTTTGAAATATTTGAAAATCAATTAGCAATTAATGGACCGACGACCTTAGGAAGACGGCTGGCAGTGGATAGATACAAAAAGCGGCAGATCGTGCTCTTTGGCGCTCTTTGGGGGAGGCTTACGTCCAGCAGTAAACTGCAATAGGCTGAGATGATAGCTTTACTATGACATAAATAATAAAAACTATTTATCGTCGACAAAATTCGATAGGTATAACCCAATGATTCGTTTCTAATGCAAAGGGTCGCAGATCGATTCTCCGTTCAAGTCAATTCGTTTTTTTTATTGACTCGGATCTAAGTGTACTGAATACTTACACAAGGTAATTAGTTAAGTAGTAAGGTAATGTTGTTTGTTTACATGTATTTACAAACCCTTGTATTTAACACTAAAATTCACTCGAAAACCTCGATTTTAATCTTAAAATATGTATCGCGAGACCGAAAACATTTTCTTCAACACTTCTCAGCATTTAATAAATAAATAAATATTGGACAACATCACATACATTGCTCTGATCCTAAGGTAAGTTGCTAAAGCACTTGTTATAGAAATCAGAAACAACGACGGTGCCCCAACACCCAGACCCGAGCCAATATAGAAATTTCGTTTTCTACATTAACCTGACCGGGGATCGAACCCGGAACCTCAGAGATGGCGGCGCCATTTAAAGTCCGGCATGCTCGCCTCTCGGCTACGGAGGTCGTCAAATTAATTAATTAAAGAGAAAGTTTTAGAAGGAAGAATTTGACAAAACGCCTGCTGTCTGACCGACAATCAACGGTTTCATTTTAACGTAGGTACTTTTCTAGATAGCTCATTGATTAGAAATTAATGCCGTTAATTCTGGTTTTGCTATAATTTGTAGGCACAGTTTTAGATTAGTTTATTTTACTGCTTTGGTACAAGTGATAACCAATCCATTCAATGCCACGGTTTTGATTGGATGGGCGATTATCCGACTATATTGAGGTGGTATCACAAGCATCTATGTGCAGTGCATCAGATCTCTGACTTAGGTACCTACAACATTTACTCGTATACGACAGCAAGTATTTAAAAAATGAAATTTTAAGTGAACTTCTGTCATAATCGGCGTTTTCTGATAAATCAGGTTTTCGGACTTAACACGTTCTTGCCGAAATGGTCGTGTTAGTTACATAAACATTTATTACAGTTATGGGATTCGAACCCGACAACACGCTTTGTATTTCGGAGTGTCAGCCATAATATCTGAAGGGACGTTAGTCCCATGTGGTATTTATTTAAAACATTTTGCACAGTGGAACAACGTCTCGGCAGTCGTAGTGTAGGACGCCCCCCAGCCCGACGACCGTCGACCGCTCGATAGACCGACGACCCTACTATGATGCCTGGTACTCCTGGTAGCGGTTGAATGAAAGAAGCGGAAGTTTGTTCTCTTTGATGCTGTGAGAAGCTTACGTTCAGCAATGGACTACCATATTGAGATAATAAGGTAAACTTTTTTGCCTGATATCAGTCGTAAGTCAAGTCACAGGCCTTTGATGCCATTTTAGAGAGTTCGATACTTTTTATTACACACCAAACAAAGAAGTTACAGTTGATATTTACAGAATTATGTACAATTTATACATATTAATTTATATATACAGGAGTATGGCCCAAACCACCTCATAGTTGAGGTGAGGCCTGTGCCCTGCAGTGGGACGTATATAGGCATACTTTTATGTACAATTTATAGCAAAAAGCGAGATCTTCCACACATTTGATAGGTTTGAGACGATTACTACCACCTACCACTACGATTACTACTAATCTAGACTGCTTCATAATGTGTGAGCAAAAACAAATAAAACCTTCTCAACCATCGGTTAAAACAAAATGTAGAGACAAAACAAAACTCAAGATAACTCAAGATCTATCTTTTACCACGATACCCAGAGGGATTTACTTATAAATCATCCCGGAACTTTTACCTGAAATATTACCGCACTGACATTTCATTTCTTTCAAGTTCCTAACATCGGACAATAAAAAGCAGCTATTATCCGCGAAGTTGAAAGTTCTGTTTTTAGCCGACTTCAAAAAAAGGAGGAGGTTCTCAATTCGTCTGAATGTTGTTTTTTTTTAAATTTAATGCTATCTTGAAGTCATGAAACTATTATAAGGATGATTTTTTTCAAGTGTTATTTATCTTCAATTAAACCTTGCATGGAATTGCTAAAAACAAAAATTTACAATGTTTAAGCATTTCTGATCTTAACCAATAGTCAAATATTTGTAAAAATATTTCTATAGGGTGTTGACGGTAGTATACTACTCAGCTATACATATAGCTACAACATTGATCAGAATACGCTGGCTTTGACAGCGAGAAAAAACACTTGAAGAATTCCATCTTGTCACGTGACGTCCTCGGTAGCTTAGTGGTCAAAGCACTCGCCCGGTATGCGATGGGACGTGGGTTCGAGTCCCACCTGAGGTCGATGATTTTTTTTCAAGTGTTATTTATCTTCAATTAAACCTTGCATGGAATTGCTAAAAACAAAAATTTACAATATTATAAGGATCTCAAATGATAATGCTCTGTTAGAGTTTCCAAAAATAGAATTATTAATATACATTTAGACAAAAAAAAACGCTATGGTCATAATAAACACACAATACTCACGAGAGTCTTCAAGTTAAAATACTTTAAAAAATAATAATAATAACAAGATAAAAAATATATTCAATGCCATTCCAAATGAAATCAATTTTTGAAAACTAGAAACATGGCTCCATGACAAAAACTTTTATAAAATAAATGTAATTTTTATCAAATATATATTAATTATGTGACATTATAAATAACTGTAGTAAATCCAATTTTAGCTTTAAATGTGTCTGTCTATTGGTCGTAAGACACAAAAATTATCAATTTATTGACATTTTAAATATTGTCATTTTAATTAGATAAGTATTTCAAATATTGTATTTTAATTAGTTACTATTTGAATGCCACAACATTGGTAAAATATGAGAAACTATACTATTTTAATATCTTGAAAAGCATTTTAAACAAATAAATTATCTTTATCTTTCATAGTCTTGAAATTAAAATTTTTTCTCTTACCAAAATTTCATAACAAGACAATTAGACGAAGTAAATACCGTACTCACTATTATTTTGCAATAAATCCCGTATTTCCAAACCAAACTATAATATTATGATATTACAAGCAGACAGTATCTCCAGAAAGCCAAAATCGAAATCTCTGTCTTGTTATCGCCAAGTCACCACCCTTATCAAAGTGACGTTGATACTTATTGTGTTGTTACATGTCCGATGGATATCCGATATTTGTTAAATCTTTAAAGAGATACATCTAAATACGGTACGGCCAAAGGATAATGCCCAATTTAGTATGGACGCTGAAACCGGGATATAATAATTATTTATTAAGTTATTATTATAGCCTTTGTTGAATAGCTGAATAGACAGAGCGTAGTAATTTGTATGGAAATATACACAGAATATCAAGGAAAATCAAGGTAATAGGAACTTGTTGTTTTAAACAAATGCTATATTACACGTACCTAATGAAGCGGTGAGTCAGTGCTCTTGGCTAAGTTTTTGGTGGGTATAAAGATATTATTTATCCAAGTGTTCAGTCCGACCGACCGTTCGGTCTAGTAGCAGAGCAATACATTTCACTTAGAAATTAAATGAAATGCTTTATTCGGTATATAGACCCTCCTCCGGGCACTTACATCCCAAAATATAACTAGCACTACCACCGCTTCGGGATCGGCTAGTGATGAAAAAAAGCAGCGCAACAAACTTAATCACATTTGTCAGCCTAATTTTACAGCAAGTACATTTTCCAAGCCTTTTTTCTACATTTTGCGAGCTAGGCAGACGTTCTAAGGTTCCTATTATTTTTACTGTTTTTCCGAACTGACTTGCACGCCGGCTTTAATTATAAAATAATATTATACAAATTGTGACTGGCAACTACGGATTCCTACGCTGCGCGTGGCCCGAAACGCGCTTAGAGTTTTGTTTTATAACCGACTTCAAAAAAAGAGGAGGTTCTCAATTCGTCTGAATGTTGTTTTTTTACACTGCTGTTGTACTGTCTGCACAATTTAAGAAAAACACACCTAAACACTCACTTGCCTAAATCAATGTTTAATCCTATTTTCATTTTGCTGTCGCAAAGTTGAATTATGTATGCGTAATGAAGGCATAAAAACGATCATGATCCTTTGACATTATTTTTGTAATGTTTCATTACTGTGAAGAGGGCAATGGCGGTCGTACAAATGTCGAACGCATTCGATAGGCTAGCCTGTGTTTTAGCACATTGTTCACTTTCTCAATCAGTCAATGCCTCCATTAATACTGTCAAAGAAAATTCGCGTTCCGTTTCTCTGAAATTCAAAGAGAATCTGTCAATAAGTGAGTTTCGGTGAAAATGGACGGATATGTAGATAAGAGGATTTTGCGAACGCTGGAATCAGGACGGTACATACATTACAGATGTATACGGTACATACATATTTATTGCAGAATTATCGAGTATGACACGCGAAAGGTTTTTCGTGTACACCTGTTTCTTTATAATTCAGACAACAGGTAACAGAAGGCCTCAAATTTTATCAAGTATGGAACTTTGAGTTGCATAAAGTTAAAAATTGATAAATGTTTGATATAAATTAAAAATTGTTAAAAAATTATATAGGTTCTGGAATGGAGGCCACGTACCGGCAAGGTTGCAGGAAGCCGCTGGATGCAGGTCGCTACAACCGGCCGATCTGGAAGTCACTGGGGGAGGCCTATGTTCAGAAGTGGACTTCGTGTGGCTGAAGTGATGATGATGATGTAAATGCCAAATCATACAATGATTTTAAACTAACTACTGCAACATCTACAAGATATACGAAATCAATTTCATTAAGCAAGGAGATATTGAATTAGTAGTACGTGATCACTGATTACGAAAAAAATCAATCAAAGAATTTCCTAAATCAATTACAACATTTTTGGCTCTATGAATGTGGGTGTGGTTACAGAAATTGTGGACGTCTTGTGGCTGAAATGATAATGATGATGATGAAATAAATATGAGTACCTATTGAAATTATTATTTATTTACTCATATTTGACGACATTTTCGACCAGACGATTCAAACGAAGCCCCGAGCACGGCTAGTGTTTTTTAACGCCTGCAATAAATGTTTTTAAAATAAGCCCGGCATCTCATCTCGCGAATTCTCGCTAAAACTCATCTAATCAGATACAAAATTCGGGCGAGAGTAACGGTATAGATCGGCTATAATGGTTCAAGTTATATACTTCAAACTTGGCCACTTCTACGAACAACTTGAACAAATTTTTAGCTCCGAACAAAGCTTTAACTTTAAATACAAGATCTCAATTACTGATTAGTTTGCGAAGTGAACCTTGCTTACTTTAAGGAGCTTAGTAATCGATTCTGGCTTACAGTTTGGTGTTATTTCAAAGGGACTAAATTGCGAAAATTTTCTGGGAAATCTGATAATGTATTGACCATGGTTCTTTTTTTAAACGTTTATTTCACTAATATAAAAAACATACACTTATTCTTATCTGAAGATAAATAACACTTGAAAAAAAATCATCGACCTCAGGTGGGACTCGAACCCACGTCCCATCGCATACCGGGCGAGTGCTTTGACCACTAAGCTACCGAGGACGTCACGTGACAAGATGAAATTCCTCAAGTGTTTTTTCTCGCAGTCAAAGCCAGCGTAATCCGATCAATGTTGTAGCTATATGTATAGCTGAGTAGTATACTACCGTCAACACCCTATAGAAATATTTTTACAAATATATTGTTTTAAACTTTCATGGTCACTAACATTAGAATAGTTTGTTACGGGATTGCTACCATGTACCTTATTTTTGAGTTCCCGATATTTCGGCACTGTTGCAAGCGCCATGATCACGGAGTAACTGAAGATTCGTATGTGCAAAAACCGGAAAAAACAACAAACTGCTGTGTCGCGGTCAGATACTGTTAGTGTTGTGTGTCGAGAACAGGTGCGAGAAAATAGTGAGTTTGTAGACAATGGTACCGACGCGTGCAATAAAAGACAGCGAAAGAGGGTAGACCGATATGTTTGCCCTTAACAACTTACCCGCAAGATCTTCAGTTACTCCGTGATCATGGCGCTTGCAACAGTGCCGAAATATCGGGAACTCAAAAATAAGGTACATGGTAGCAATCCCGTAACAAACTATTCTAATATTTTTACAAATATTTTCATACAATTTTATTCTTATCTGCCAAACTGCGGGGCAGTTTGTCGGCAGTAGTTCTCGTCTACAATTTTTATCCTATCATTTAACTAAGTAAGTTACATCTTGTATCCCTAATATTAATAATATTACTACGGTAACACATAGCAAGCGCAAGACAGCATCAGCCATATAAACAAATAAATAGCTCCAACACTCACTCCAATCATCAATCCGTAAAGCCGAGGAACTTGCGATCGCTTTGTTAAATCACATCAAAAATGTAATTAATCAGAAGCTATGATTTTGAGGACTAACAATGATCCGAGCATTTAGAAGAATTACTTCAATCTAAATATTTTATTTAGTGTTTGACGCACAATCAATACTTTTGTATAATTTTTAGTATTCATGATTCAAACTCAAGGTCTTATCCAGAATTTATTTCATGATTATAATAACAATATTTAACTTTTCATAAAGCATGAAGATTAAGTTATTAGGTACACTTGAAGTGGTGTTTGAAACGCACTTCAAAGTTCAAATTCCCGGTTAAGTCAGTGAAAAGATAATAGGAAAACTTGTATCTGATCAAATAAAGCTTATTTAACCATCAACAAATCGGGAACTTGCAAAGCACTCAAGCATTTTAAATTTCAAACTTGCATCTACTGGTTTCTCACAAACTGCCAATTCTAACTAACCCTCACTAAGTAAGAAAACAAAATTGTATTGACATTGCCAGGACTCGAACCCGTTTCATAACGTGTATCATAACCTAATTAATTGCTTGTATTAGCTCAGTGTTCATGTATTCTGTTTATTTATCAAATGTTGTCTCAACGTCATACGCCTATATCCATAATATTGAGCCAACAACAATGGCACATACAGGGTTGTGCTGTGAATATAAATAAAGCATTTTTGTTCGACTTAACTGTGATGCAATCCTAGTGCTATAACAGCGATGTGAGTTTACAAATATAATATTCAAATTGTCATTTAATATAAGTATCGTAAGGTATGCAAATATTTTTTAGATACAACCTTTTAAAGACGATTTCTTTTACTTATACCGATGTATCAAACGTTGCTATTGGTGATAGAATTTTAAAAATATCTTTTTGTTTACTTTGAAGCGTACAGCATTTGGAATTTGGGAGAGCCCAATCCTAGGTTATTCTTTTCTTGGAGTTAAGGCCTCTGCTTATGTCAAACTTTACTTCTACATCTCCTTCGGACCATGATTTTCATCAGTCCTAAGATTATACTTGTTTCTTCTTCTAATGCTGGGGCTTCACCTGCGTCTAATAGCACTAAAAAGTTCGCTAATTCATGTTAATATCGTACTTTTTAATGGCATTAAGCGCAGGTGAAGCCCCAGGGTAAGAGTGCCTCTCTAACTATTGTAGGTCAGCTACTTGTACTGCAAAGCGTTGACGGTCCCTTGCCAAGTGCAGAAGTCTACCCGCATTTTTAACTCCTATCCATTCCATGCTTGTTTATGACCACGGTTTATAACAAATTACAACGAAGCTGGTTCGATTCTTGCCTGATGGGAATCCGGAAATAGCTGTGAACCATAAACAGCCATGGATAGTAATCGGCAAAAACCGTATAGAGGCCCATTTTTATGGCTGGACAAAAGCCTCCCCTACAGAACGCCACAGCAAGTTGCTTTGATCTATTTGCATCGAGCGGCTGCCTGCCACGCTGACCCGTTTGTCAGTCCACCGAGTAGCGGCCCTCACGATTTCAATTCGTAGTAGCCACTGGAGAACCATTTTTCTTCTATCTATTGCCACTTCAGCTTTGTATAGAGACTATCTCCTCTTCCTGACGACCTCCGTAGCCAAGGGGAGAGCACGCCGGACTTTATATGGCGCCGCCATCTCTGAGGTTCCAGATACGATCCCCAGTCGGGTTAATGTAGAAAACGAACTATATTGTCTTCTGATTTCTATAACACAAGTGTTTTCGTTACTTACCATAGGATCAGAGCAATGTATGTGATGATGTCCAATATTTATTTATATTTATTTATCTGCTGGTACAGAGATGTGTTAATCTTTAAATTCTGCGCAAAATGATGGGTTTCTTTGCAATAGTAACCCCATTATTACCAACGACGGCAGCCGGCAGCCCTATCGTTTCGTATCTTGTTACAAGCAAAATCGGCCTCAAAACCGCGCCATATGTTATTCCAAACTGAATGGGGCAACCCCCTTTAGGGTGAAATCAGTACATTTTCTTCACCGCACCCCCCTTTTAAGGGAGGGTCTAATATATTCAGTGCTCGCTAGTAATAAATCAGCTGGTTTGCGTACTGAGATGATAATGGGTTTGCTCAGCCCGAGAACCCTGATTTTATTAGCTTTATAGGTTTTTTTTCCGTACTTTTTAAGCAATTATTCAACGTGGAGTTATAGGATTGGGAGATCAGATTTTTCCAATCGTTTCAGTTGTGGGGTGATTTTTAACGTGGAAAGTTAGTCGTGAAAGCCTATGAATACATTTGATACGTTAATACTAACAGGGTTTATTTCTTTAATTAAAATGCTTTTACTGCTTGCCTAAACAAAAATACATACATACTAAACAAAAATTTTATTTTTAAAGCAAAAAGTATGTCATCTAATTAAATTTCTAATAATCTTTATACAACTTAACTTAATGATATTTTCATCAAACATGAACATGAATAAACGTAATAACCCAACTTAAAAATAAATAAAAGAAATACCTACGTATGTATTAATGGTCAAACTATAAAACCTATTTTGCCAGAGACAGTCAATCACATAAGTCAAACGTATAACACCCGTTTTTTCCCGTGTTCTGAAAGGAACAAATATTGTTAGACACTACAAATATCAGCCCAAACAAAACGTGACCCACAAAAGCGTGATTGACACGCTTACCAGTAAAAACATAACGTTTGACCTAGAAAAAGAAAATGGCGAACCAACTAAACTCATAAACGCTATCAAAACATTTCTTCATACTAGTTTAATGGATGTCGGTTTAAATAAAACAGAATATCTACTGAAGTATATTTTAGTCAAAATTCAATATGCTACACATACTATTTTAAGCTACGACTAGGCTGTTTTGATAAGTCTAGGTTATTAACAAACATAAATGTTAACATTTATGAGCAAAAGACATAGTATTATACTAAGTATTTTTATCGTGCTAATAAAAATATACTCACTATATTTATGCCTTAGCCTGTAGCTTCAGATTATAAACGATAATTTTGTTTTGAGATCAGTGCGTAATTTATTTCGTTTACAAATTGTAAATATTTGAAGATAAATAACACTTGAAAAAAATCATCGACCTCAGGTGGGACTCGAACCCACGTCCCATCGCATACCGGGCGAGTGCTTTGACCACTAAGCTACCGAGGACGTCACATGACAAGATGAAATTCCTCAAGTGTTTTTTCTCGCTGTCAAAGCCAGCGTATTCTGATCAATGTTGTAGCTATATGTATAGCTGAGTAGTATACTACCGTCAACACCCTATAGAAATATTTTTACAAATATTTGACTATTGGTTAAGATTGTAAATATTTGTAAGATATCTTGCGTTTTATTGTTATCATAATACACCCTTTGGCGTTCACTAATGTACGTAGGCCTCCGTTATTCTACTCAATCACTATGAGAACTAAAAATGTCTTCTTCGACCAGCTACTGTTAGAAGTTTTAGCAAGTTCCTCTTCCCTTAAGCTTCTTTGCATCTACACTCTAACACTTTGCTCCATCACGTGTTGTTTTGGTATGAAAGTAGTACTTGTTATAACTTTTCGCAGTTTGTCTGGATCTCTTATATTTCGACTGGTGCATCTGACTATCTAATTATAATATTATGCTATTGGTATTTGTCTGTTTGCTTTGGATTACAATACATTGCAATCTGATTTGATTTGTGACAAGGAAAATTAACATCTGAATCATATTTACACTACCAGTGTTACCTTGTATTTTCCTTGATAACCTAATATAGCTCACATACTTTGTGAGGTGACACTAGACTAACCATAATTAAATAAAACAATACTTTCTCAAACTAAACTGTTAATCACATGTTAGGAGTTGTATGAGAAAAAATTGCAACTTCGATGTTGGTCCCATTACGACAATTAGATTTTTTGTTTATTATTTGTTGTGTAGATATAAGAATCATCCTACTATATAAAAAAAATTAAAAACCCTGATAGATAACTAGCAAAAAAATGTATTTGACTTATTTGGCATCGTATCTAAGTCAACATAAATGGGTATCAAAATGAAACTTACTAAAGACAATCCCAACTACAAATTCGCAGTTGACTCAAATCTATCACTAAAAACTGATTGCGGCTGAAGTTCAAATCAGCTAACGTTTCTTAAGATACCCGACAAACTAGCCGAACTCGGGGTAAAACTTAGTTTAGTTCAGCCAAACGTACAAAATTAACCCTCACCGAGACGATCGAACCAGCGATATATTCCAAAGTTCTGACTGAATTTATCTTGCCAAAGTTGAATTAGGTGCTATAAATGACTCTCGATTTAAATTGGCAGGGTTAGTGTGCGGATATTTTGGTTGAAAAAAGTAATTGCCGTGGATTTTAGGAAGGTTTCTGATAAAGTATTTAATAAGCAATGTAATATTATTTCAAATCATAATTATTTAAATGATGTTTAAAACTTTCATTAACACTATCTTCATGGCGTTTAGTCTGGCAATAGTGACCTAATATTAGATATATGTATAACAAAAATAAAATTTATATTAGTAATAAATTGAAACAAATGTAATTAATAAATTAGTTTCGGGCCAAAACATATTTAAAACAATCTTATGAGATTTAATATTTTAAAAACCAATTGAAATACCGGACCTAAGATAGTTCCCTGCAAAAATAAGGTAACATTCAAAATATACATGCTGTAAGATGATTCTGCAACCCACAAATGAAAATGCAAATATTATTGCAAAATTCAAGTGAAAGATACTGTTTAAATTTCAAATTTGCAATTTAAATTCGAAGGTCACCAATAAATCTTCACAAATCGAAAATCCATTTGAGGATGCAAGATAACAAGTTGAAATTCAAAACGGCCGTCCAATATTAAAGTAAAATACCTGGCCGAATAACTTGTGGGACGCACCGGGAATATTTGAGAGGGCGGTTTCGACTAGTGTTGTTCATCACTCGATAGTTGACCTCCGAATAGTTTGGTTGAAATTGGTAATTTTTGGAGAATTTCTTTCTCAATACTATTGGTCCAATTAATAAGTTGCTTAACTTTATTTATTAGAATTGATTGTACACAAACTATCTATCTGTCGACTTTTCGAACAAGTGAAACAAAGATAGCAGTATCATCATCATCCTCATTCGCTCGCTCCGAGGCTATCTTGGGTCAGTGCAGTTATATTTCCTCTTTCGTGTTTTGTTCTTCTCTCCTCTTTCTTTCTCATCACCCGATCAGTTGTCTACGAGTCAACCAACACCCTTTTAAATTATATAAACCAACAGTAAATTTGTCGCTCACAATTCCATCATTATCTACTTCTCCACCCAAAACATAGATAAATGGCATCGACTTATTATGTCACCTGCATTACCAATTCTGATCACACATGCACGATCGCTATTATCGACTATCGATACTTAATCGATTACACCACTACCTAACCCCCCAAAAGGGGGGCTGATAAAAAGGTCACGCCCGCCATTGACATTTGACTAATATGTCCAAAGTATTTGTATTGCTAAATTGACTCACCGAATTGGTGTTTTTCATTCGCACTTTTATTGGGCATTAAGGTGTACCCGTGTAAAGAATTTTAGCTTCGTGTCGCGAATTTGAAGTGCCATTGTTTAATGAAATGGGAATTCGTAGATATTTTCTTTAGAGTTAAGTACACAAGGTGTTTAAATATGAAGCCGTGGACCTCCTTGAAGTTGTAAAAGCTGCAGATATTAATAATTATGCGCAAAACTAAATTCCAATTGTCTTAGTGTCGAAGTAAATAAAACCATTCTTCTATATACGTTCGTTGTGGCACCGAGGTGCCAGATTATGAATTGTGCTAAGGGATTCTACTGGAAAAAATCCTGACCATAGGTATACAACTTTTACCAAATTACGCAATATATTTAAGAGGCTCAATTATATTTTGAAGGTACGTAAATTATATTGTTGTATGGAAAGGCTTTAAAGGTTGCTCGGCAAAATCTTTTGGTGATCTGGTGAGAGGTTTTTCTTTATCTAAAAATAACCTTAGGCACATTTTTTATATTGGATTTTGTACAACAAATTCCACTTACCGAAAACAAATAAAAGTATTTCCCACATTTTCGCGGAAACCTTTCAGTGATAACGGAAATGCGTAAATCTAGAGCGGAGCCGCGGGAAACAGCTAGTGAATGATAAACTGACGAGATAGTAACAATGTGTTTGGGCGTGGGCATAGTGCAACAAACGCAGCCACACCTTCACTTGAAGTAGAGATGGGTTCTCTTTTTGTAAATATTTCAAAATTACCCAATTTAGTGTAGTAGCAACCTACCAACTGATTTAGCTTAAACGCAAAAGGTTCCAGTCAAGGTTTCTCTGGTCTATACCAAAACATCATAATCAGCACTCTTCAATCCACTGCTGGATATAGGCCCCCTAATGCACGCGTCTGAGCCCGATCATCGGCAAAACATTTATGGCCTTACTACAAAAAAAAAACTAGTGTTGAACACTTTTCTAAAGTTTATTCAACCAATTTGAAATGGTGACACATCAGACATTCGAGACATATTATTAAGAAACATTTCAAATTGGTTGACTTACCTTTAGTCAAGTGTTCAACACTAGTCCATCTTTTTTGTGGTAAGACCATTTTTCTTTACCATTCACTGCCTTGCGTATTTCATAGACACTTCAAATTATTAAAACGATATTTAATAAATTCGTTTGGGTCAGGTTATAGCACTTTCAAACACATCCAAACTCAAGTGGTTTTAGTTTGTGGGGGATAGGTTATTGGTCTGTCTGGTACCTCGTAACAAGAGGATAGTAACTTCTTACATCGAAAATTGATAGTAGTAGTGTTGTCTGGTGTATATTTATTTTCACTCTATTATTAGATGCGTAGGAAACAAATGATTTCGATATGACTCTATTTGGAATGGCTGATATAATTGGACGTCAAGAGACCTCTATAAATGGGTATAAAGAAATATGCCATAGTTTTGTGATAAGATTGTTTTGTATCTGAGTTATGAGTGGGTTTGGTTAGGAAAAACAGTTTCATGATTTGATTTATTTATGTAGAAAGTTAAGTAAGTACCTGTATATATTGTAACGTAAAGATAACATAATATAAATATATTGATTTGGGCATTTGTTTACTTTTTAGTATCTGTGTCTGAGCATTTTTATTAAAGCGAAATTACTATTAATATTTTTACTGTCATACTTAATTTTATATCTTTAGCTGCACCTAAATTTAGGCCTACCCCAAGGTACAGTATTGGGCCGTATAATGTTTCTCCTTCATTCTTCAGCATGTTCTGTCGAACCCTTGCCAGCTACTTTGCATACATCATCTTTATGATTGTGTAATATAAAAGGTTATTATATCTTTATATAATAACCTTTTATATTACATTCAAACCAAATATATGCACATTCGGACACCAACTTTGCCATTTAAGTCAGCAATTACCACATTTACTGCACAAAGTAAGAATTTTTGCAAAATAAAGTGTTGATGTATTCAGGTTAAATGTTTGCAACTTTTATTACTCTCGCTAGCTCATTCTGTATTTATGTATGTATATGTTTAATTAAGGCCGCATCAGCAAATGATACTCCCAAGTCATTAAGGCACATACATAGCTTAGGAATATCAGCCAGTCAAGGTTTTTGAAACAGAGGCTTAGTTAGCCCTTAACCAGGCACTGGTTAAATAGGGACCACATTATTTTGAACCTTATTCACCTATCTTACGGGTAAAAACCAATCAAAATATTTAACTACCAAGGACTGGTTAGGGATTAAAATACTAATGTCTGATAATACACGACGCATTTACTGTTGATATTAACGGAAATTTAATGAAATGAGTTAATTGCTTTTAATGAGTTACAGATATAGGTCCATCCATCCATCAGCCGAAAGAGGTCCACTATTGGACATAGGCCTCCCCCAAGGATTTCCACGAAGATCGGTCCTGTGCCACCCGCATCCAGCGGCTTCCCGCGACCTTCACCAGATCGTCGGTCCACCTTGTGGGGGGCCTACCAACACTACGCCTTCCGGCCCGCGGCCGTACACATATAGGTACTTACAAATAAATATTATTTTTCCATAACAGGAAAGTTATTGGGGGTGACTCAGTTTGTGCTGATAAGGAAAATAGATCCGACCCAGCGCTGGTTTTCAGGAACTTTCACTTCTCTACTGATGTTAGCCGAAAACAAAGGTTATAAGGGCTTAATTTTTTTCCATCTTTTAACACTTTAGCTCAGTTTGCGCTCATATGAGTGACGGGGCCATTGTTATTCAATTGTTTTTTTTTTCCGAGCACATGGGTTAAACAACAGAAGGATGTACAATTTATGGACTTGCTGTTTAATTTATAACTACAAGCTCGGAGCACGTTCCATTATATTAATTGCTTGGCTCTAGTCAAATCGACCACTTAACAATAAGAGAAACTGTAATATGAACGTTACCCAGGAAATTAAGGAAATTGGGAGTGGGTAAGGCATAAAATAAATTACCCAATATTTGGAAACCCTTTTACCCTTTCTTACCTTTCATTTTCTTAACTTTACGGTTATTTTATGGTGGGGGTAGACTTACCTGGAACAAAATAAAGGATATTATTAGTATTTAGTACAGAGATAAATAAATTTTGTAGGTTCTATAAAATAAGATGGTGAAAAATAGATAAACAAAATCTAAAGATTACGTAACTCGACCTGTAATATTCACGAAAATGATAATCGTTAAATTTTCGAAACAGCCTTGTTTGGTTCTTCATAATAGAGAAATAGTATTTTTATATGCTGGGACCATTGATATTGGTGTGATAACTTATTTTATATATAAGCCTTTTGAAGTCCACTACTGCACATAGGCCTCCCATAAACCGCCACAACGTGGTGTTCTGGGCTGCATTTATTAAGCGCCTTCCTACAACCTTGAAAGGTCTTGGTAGGTAGGCATATTTATAAATCTAATAATATCTTATCAACCAACAAATAGAAACAAGTAAATATTCATGTAATCCAATTACAGGGTTCCGTGTTCGAATACAAAGTTCCTGGCGAGTGTTGTTAATATTAAAACCATTATACCAGTTATGTATATAAACATCTGTCCGTCGGTTATCTGCAGGCGATGCTCATAGCGGCGAAATGTTTCCGAGACAGAACACCAAGATAAAGAACATACAGGATAAGACACAACATTGTCTAAGAAAATTTTTACGAGTGCTGAAAAAAAATAATTTTTTAAGACAAAAGATGATTAAAAACAATACTAATCTGGAAAATTATCAATCATTTATGTTTAGATATGGCTGAAACTTTAAAAGACATAGATCAAAAAGTTTCATCCTACGTGAGTTCATTGTTTCGCATAGATTAAGATTCTTAATTACCTTACATGGTCAATCAAAGTATATAAGGTCCTATAATTAGTTTACAATCTTTTAGGAGATGGTCTAACCCAAAACTTTTATTAAAAGTTCAAGAACTTAATTGTAAATAATCATTCCTCTTTAAAATAGCCGATCAGGCATGGTTGAAGTTGAAATGTTTTTTTAGATTTTAGTATAAGTCACTTAACAAAACTTATTGAATATGAACTTTAGAATCAACTCCTATACGAAAGTTAACCAATAAAAAAGAGGACCATAATATTAAGTAATGAAAACCATCAACAATACTGTAACACGCAATTCACCTACTTCAATCCCCACAAAAAATTCTAGGTCAAAAAACAAACTTATAAAACTAAACTTTAATACATAACTCAACTTCACAGTAAACATGTACCTCATTACAGTTTTCTAGTATGTAACCTTTTGAACGAGCATCCCTTCCAGCTATTTTAATATCCTTGATACCCAAGCTAATTACTAAGGGTAGCGCTGTATGAAACCTTGTACCTCCCAACATAACATATAATATACCATGTTTTATTACGACACAACAGGAGATTATTATCTTTAATTAACTTTTTGTTTTATCTAGTAATATTATGATGTTGTTACGGGGTAAAAATTGTGGGCTGCTTTTGGGATGTTGGGGTTAATAAAGTATTTTACGGTTGGTAGGAATTATAGTTATGATGTTTTATGTATTAACGAGTAGTTTAGTTTATCGTTCAATCATCATGAAATAATCATAAACGAATTCATTGGAATAAATTAGGTTTTACAACAGACTGACTTTGGTGCGTTTTTGGACAAATGTATTTCAATTACAGCCTTATTCTAGTGTTTTGATACATTATTTAAAAAATAGATTTAAATCAAATTTTAAAAAAATCTTCTCTAATAATCATGTTAGACATAAACAGTAAAAAATCATTTCAACCCTTAATCCCTCATGTCTCGATATATCAGACAATAGAATCCCCATTGTTATGCTACCGCCGGCGGTCTTATGATCCTCAACCGGTTAAAAAAATATACGTTATTTACACAACTTCTATATGACACAATCTGAACTAAACTCAACAAACACAGCGCGATTACGTCGCAGCTGAATTACGATCGACATGGTTTCCAAACCGAAAAAAAAACCATTGATGAAACCAAAAATCCTCTCCCAAAAATAGGTACTCCTCTCGCATAATGTGGATTGACCATTGATTGAAAATATACGAGTGCAATTGTCACTTTGCACAAAGCTAGATGAAATTTACAATGACTATAATGTCACTTTAAAATTTACAAATACCTCAAAACTCTCGGCGACAAATTAATCATTTCTCTAAAACTCATATAATTTTATCGCAGCAACTTTTCATGGAGAAATTTCGTATTCGTATGAGAACAAAGAGGGATGTAAAGTTTCCTTGAAAATTATGTACATACAGAGATAAACGCCGCCATATAATATCCTTAATGTTTGTGTGTCCATTTGCCGTAGCTTGGGCATATCAGCCAGCACATTTTGAATGTAAACTTTTGAGTTACGCACTTTTTTGGAAGTGGAAAAATTTTTGGAAACCCTATATGAGTTTGTTGCAACGTTACTGCTTATCATTTAGTTACCCGATATGTACCCGATATGGGACGCCCTCAGGCTAGATGGAGTGACGATCTTCGCAAGGTTGCTGGCAGGAGCTGGATGAGAGTAGCCGTGGATCGTGCAGAGTGGCGTGCAATTGGAGAGGCCTATGTCCAGCAGTGGACTAATGTGGGCTGATGATGATGACCCGATATGTAGTCTCAAAGCAGTTGTAAGGCAAAGCTATAATATTGGTACAAATGGCAATTATTACTTTTGTGTTTCGGCTCTTATAGATTTCGAGTAAAAATAGCTCCATTTTTTTATTCTATAGAAATCAGACATACGAACAGACACAGACTTTCGTTTGTGATTAAAAACAAAGTTAAGTTATTTCCATAAAGTTAAGTAAATTGACTTGAAAAAGTATTTCAGCGTGTCGTTTTTTTATATATTTTTTTTAAAACTGGCTTTTCATTGTAACTTGTGGTTTTACTACCTACAAGACTGAAGATTTAATCTGGCGAGTTATACACAATTATGTTAAGTTGAAAACTAAGGCCATTTTCTTAGCAAAGTTTTTTAATTTAAGCCTTTTTCTAATTTTATTCACGTGTATTAAACGATTCGTAGTAATGTGTCGACGTAACGCTTCGAATTTGATTCCTAGTTTGGGCCCGATTAAAAAACGAATTTCTCTAAATTGATTTGGTTATGGTTGTGCTGGCAGACGCCACTAGAAAATTTAATTGTCTTTTTTTTTTATTACAAGGATATTGATTCCTTTATTTGAGACATGAAAACAGTTGTGTTTTTTTTTTGTGCATATTTAATGATTTGATACGATACAAAGACGATACGATCGAAAGACCTACAACGAAAATGATTTGTTAGTTCGGATTTAAAATATAATACCATCTATTAATTCAAACCATTGACTAATCGAGGATGATATAATATAGAAGTAAAGAACACAACCTATAAGATCACATTTTTGTTTTTGAATTACATTCAAGATAACACTTGAAAAAAACAAACTAGAAAGTAGAGGCTGTGGTTGTATCTGGAAGTAAAGGATTGGCACAAGCAAGAAAAGATTGACACTACAAGTTAAATAATAATTAAGTAAGTGTCAGATGATATCTCTGATGTTGAACAATAAAATTCACTTCTTCACAAGGTTTTTTCAAAACTAACTTTCCTTTTTAACACAGCCTCTTTTTATTTAACCTCCAAATAAACGAGCAATCAAAATGAGGGCTCGTCAAAACAAACGTTTTCGCGGCTGACTGTACCCAATGTTTCGTTGCCAACTCCGGAGTTTCCACGTCGTAAAATTTATGTAGACCGACATAAATCTGGAATATAAAATGTAAGGCTTGGCCGGGATGAGCCGAGTTTTACCACTCTAGTCCGGGCGATTATTAAAACTACTTCAACCAACCTTAATTTAGAGAATTCGACGAAATTTCTAAACTATTTTTGGCGTTGTCGTCGAGTTTTGGAGTGTTAGAATTCGCTGAAACTTACGAATTAACTTTATTTTCAAGATAATTCACACTTGTTTGTTAATAATTGATTAAATTTAGCTTGGAAGATATCGCAACTCGAAATAAATAGCGTGGGTTGAAAATTTGAGCTTTAAATATTGAATTATATACTTTGAAATATTGTTTTGTCGATTATTTAAATCAATCAGTGTTACTATAAGGCTAAATCTCAGCGATTTTAAAGTGTTTGGGTGTTTTAATTAACCTAAAACAATAAATTTTTGTTTTTAGCAATTCCATGCAGGTTTTAATTGAAGATAAAAATTAGAAATAAAAGACAATGCCGTCCAGTGACCTCATGGCGCTCAACGTGTTAAGTATCAAAATTAATATGCTAAATAAGCAAAAAAAAAATATATAGGGTTGCACTATGAAAGCTTGCGGCTAAATATATTGGAGAAATATTGGACACCATCACATACATTGCTTTGATCCTAACGTAAGTAGCTAAAGCACTTCTGATTTAGGAATCAGAAAAAACGAGACGGTACCACAACACCAAGTCCTAAGACAATATAGAAAAGTTTATTTTCCATATTGACCCGACCGGTGATCGAACCCGAAACCTCAGAGATGGCGACGCCATTAGTCTGGCGAGCTCGCCTCTCGGCTACGGAGGTCGTCAAAACTCTTAAATGTAAAACCACACTTCGCCGAGCAAATGTCCCGATATTAGTGGGTTCGATTTATTAGCTGCCAGATGTCAAGTTGAGCGAGCTGAGCGAGCGTCATTATCTCCGTCAGAGTGACGGCTGACGAGCTGTCAATGTGACGAAGCTGGATTTATATGGCCTTTGGACGCTATTTGGTTTTAATAAGGTAACAAGTTTGATGCAGGGTTAGAATTAAAATTTTGGAAAGTAATAATATGTCAAGTAAATTAAGTACTGCATACAAACTTAAGAACATAAGGTACATGTTATACTGAGAAATTATCTTTTTCAGATAACGTTTAGGTGGAGAAAAGTTATTTAGACACTAGTCATAGTATAATAATAAGTACTGCGTACTTAAGTTCACAAAAAACTCCAATCGAAATTGAAGTGCCTTAAGTGGTTGTTTAGCACAAATAATCTTGCTTAATAAAATTATTTTAAATAAGTTATTTAAATTTTAAGTATTTCAAAGTTAGTCTTTTTTGTTTCGTTTGAGTTTTAATCTGAATTCAGGAAGCACTTCATTGAGTTTTTAAATTTTTAAGATTTATTTTGTTAATTTAATTTCTTAAAAATCCTCTCCCAATTTGTAACAACGCCAGATTACGAAGTGCTCAGAACACAAAACCTCGAAAATATATCGTTTCACTTATCCGAAAATACAAGAATTACAAAGTAGAAGTATTAACAAGTTTGCGATCCACATTGATTGATAAATCGCTATTCGCACAAAGTATGGAGCTTTGTGGAATCTTTGTTTGGTTAGAATACTTCTTAAATTGTTTACATACGGCTTTGAAGAATGAAAAACTTTTAAGAGCTTTATTTCTGAATTTCCTGCTCGCGTCATATTTCAGTTGAACATAACAACTTTCATTGTGAGCCTGAAATCAAAATATTAAAGGCTACGTTTTTACCTTAATTTTTAATGAAATTAGGTGTATATTTTTAGGTGGTCCCACATTGGAAAAAAAATAGTAAACAAATATATATCTTTGGGATACCCCAGAAATCTGCAGGGCACAAGTGAAAGTCTTTCATCATCATCATTATCATTTCAGCCATAGAATCCTCCACTCCACTCCATCCACTCCATCCATTGCTGAACATAGGCATCCCCAGTGACTACCAGATTGGCCGGTTAGAAGCGGCCTGCATCCAGCAGCTTCCTGCGACCTTTACTTGAGCAGTACTTTTCTTTTGGATCTAGCCTCTTATCGTATCTCTATCGTAAACCATGTTTAAAAATCAATTTAGATGCTGTTTACTTGCTAACGTAAATGTGGTCCTTGATTTAGCATTTCCTCATTAAAACATATAAAAACTGAATTTTAATTATTGCTTTAATGTTCAAAATCTCAACACCCAACATGCTCGTTTCCTCGCTCGCCAAACTCCCCAACCGTGTGACTCGGATAAAACTTTTATGCATGTTCGGTAGAGGTTAAGCCATCAATCTCCCGTTTCCCTGTTTGTTTTCAAAACTTTTTTTAGCAAACTCTTAAGACTGCCCTTTGGGAGTAAACCGTGTTGAATAATGATTATCGAGATATATCTGCCAAGTTCTAAGTGTAAGATTTCACGGGGTTTTTCAGACTCAAGTTTCACGAATTATGATATTTGGGAAAAATTTTGGCATGATATTGAAGATTAGATGAGAATTGATCATCCATTTTGTTTAAAAGAGAAATCAGAATTTTGCACTAAGCTTTTTAGTAAGTACTAGGGGCTTGATTTGAAAGCTCTGTGGAGGCAATGATTCATTAATGATCATCGAAGTTAAGCAACCCTGAACTCGGTTAGGAATAGATGGATAGCCGTTCCCATATTTAGAGATATTAATATCGAAAAATTATGTGCTTTACAAAAGATATGTTAAAAGTTATTCTAACAGATTTCTTTTGATATTAAGTCGATCTTGTCTCCTTAAAAAAAGAATACACTGTTTGTACAGGTAAGGAGGACAACAAATATTTTAAAATTTTCACTGTACTTTAATTGTTTTCACACAATTGTTTCCACAATCACACCAATTAGCTAGCCCCAAAATAAGCATAGTTTGTACTATGGTGACTTAATAACGGATAAACATATAACAATTTGGGTTACTAACAAAAACATGGTTGTTCTGGGATCTACAAATGTTAAAGTGATCAATGAATTCAGGTATTTTAGAAGAAAATAATTACTATTATACAGGCTGTACAAAAGAATAGGACAATCCCTAAAACCACGTGATCAGCTGGTTATATACAACAACTTTCCTATGGAAGCAACATCGAAAACATGATTTTATTTTCAGATGCTCCATACATTATCATCGAGGTATGCGAGTAGGTTTGTATGGAGCAGCCGAAAAAATAATATCGATTTCGATGTTGCTCCCATAGAAAAAGTTGTTATATATGCCCAGTTGATCACGTGGTTTTAAGGAGTGACCTATTCTCTTATACACCCGGTATAATTAATTTAAATGTCATAGGTAAATTCAATTAAGTGACCTGAATTCACTGCTTTTAAGTGTACTACTATTAGGACGGTTTAATAACATGACATTAAGTTTGGTCATTCGCCCCTCCCCCTTTTCTACACATTCCATTTCACAGTTACACCAACGTAACGAAACCAAAAAAATGTCGCAATGAACAACATCGTACGTGATTGAAACCATTTTGTATATTGGATCGAATTTAATCCTATCACGAAATCGTATGGATTACGGTAGGGTACACAGTATAGGTGATAACGGTAGCCTCATTGTTACTGCGATAGTAGTACGACTTTCTGTCACTTATGATGCGAGGCTGAAAGAGCAAGGCAGATCAAGGAAGAGTACATACAGGGTGTAAAAAAAGGCTTAACGAAGCCTTAAAACACGAATTCTATACATAAAACCAAGTAGAATGCAAAAAAAATAATTGCTGGGAAATGACTTTTATTTTTGGGTATCAAAAGAAAATACTTATTGTAACCCGCAATGTATAGCGCGCACGCCACAGACTATGCCTGTGTGTGTAAGCGGTCGGCGGGCGAGCGGGTGGCGCGAGAGCACTGCGCACGATTCATTGCCGGCTGTGCCCTTTAAAGGCCTTTTATGAAAGAAGCACTGGAATTTTTTATCATGTTTCTTTGTAAAAAAGTTCAGTATTATTAAACTGAAGTCAATTTTGTAAAAATCTTTAAAAAAAATTGTAACTTTAACTGTCAATAACTTGGTAACCCGTCATTTCCCAGGTATAGTGTAAAAAAAAAAAATGATCGTAATAATACGTAAAATATGTGGTATTCGGCTTGGTTAAGCCTTTTTTTACACCCGATATATTAAACTATATTAAATTTATAATTTAAGGAATACAAAGAATTAAGTTTTTTACTTCGAAACCATGGAACTATGGTGCACAGAAAAGATGAAAAAAATTAACATCAAAAATGATAGACTGAACTGACAAATACTAAACTAAAAGTAACAGTGTACCTAAATTATTGATTGCGTTAATTCCCATTCTAGTGAGTTTTAAAAATGCAATGACGTTTTAAATCAAGCTAAGATTTAATAATAATAATAAATTGTTTCCACAATCACATCAATTATCTAGCCCCAAACTAAGCAAAGCTTGTGCTATGGCGACTAAATAACGGATAAACATACTTAAATACGTTTATAAACATCCATGACTTAGGTGCAAATGCTAGTGCTCATCACACTAACATTTGCCCCTCGCGGGATTCGACCCCGCAACCGCCAATCAATGTAGTCCGGAGCGCGAACCACTACACCAGACGGTCGTCATCTGTAAATAAAAAGTCTGCCAATTATGTTATCAAAATAAATTAGTTAAGTAACTCAAATATTTTGTGTTGCGCATTATTTGGTGATTTGCTTTCCTCTCGAGTTGACATACTCCCTTTATCTTCACTATGTCACGGCATAGACAGATTGGATTCAAGTTTTCGATGATAAAACTATTTGGGATAGTATTGTTGTTATGTACACGAGTATAATATTCTGTTGGTTTGTGTTTCAAGATTTTTCGACTGTTGCGGATTGAAAAATGCTAGGAGATTTTATTTGGACAGTCTTGTGTGTAATTTTAAAGGGATTGCTAGTCAGTGGCAGACTATAAAAAGTGGGATAGGTAAGAAGGGGGTCTAGAGTCTCGCTTTATATCCTTAGAGAGTCGTGTGACTTCGATTCCCAGAATTTACATCTAGATTATCACGAACAGGGTTTTCGCCAAAAAATGTGGCAAGCAGAATTCCAAATAAAAAAGCAAATTTAACCGCATAGGTACCAAATCTTTTATATGTAAGAACCTCATGAAGTTGGGGAAAATGAATAGAAAAGAGGTCACAAGATAGTATTTTGTAGCCAGAAATTATTAAAACGAACTTATGCCATTTCATAAATACTAAAACAGTGAATTATAAATAAATATTAGTTTGATTTTGACACACTATAACTAATATTTTTATATTCTTCCTTTATCACTTTTATCTCTTATCTTGTTTCAGTTACGTCTTTCTTTACGCTAAACGCGGAATTCTTAGCGCCATAATTATAAAGCTTAGCACACATTAACGCGTTGTCGCGTGACGTCACGTAGCCTTAATGACGATGAGATGAAGATATTTCCTAATTAACTGTTCAGCTATCTCAGGATGAGGCGGCGAATTAAGGAATTAACAAATGAGGATTTTAGGGGCTAAAAAGTGTTTATTTTTTAATTAAGACAGAAAGAGACACAACCCTATGTTGGGTAGTACATAAAATACTGTGTTAAAAAATTGGTTGCCTGTAAAGTCGGTATACGGGCGAAAGTTTTACGTGACAACGACTTACGCTCTTAGGCGGGCTAACTGTGCTCGAGTGGAAGGGACGCGTGCTTTTCACTTTTTATGTCTGTCTCTCTCGCTCTTAGGCGGGCTAACTATGCCCGAGTAGAAGGGACGCGTGCCTCTCACTCGCTCTCATTGTGAGCGCATAACGTGAGCGGAGCGTAACGCAGTTTCTTGAAGTGTCACCCGGCAAACCAATTTATAAGACGTTGTCACGTCAAAATACAGTGGTTTTATAAAAAAACACAAATTTACTGTTAAAACAAAAACGTAGTCCAAAGAAAGTTGTGTAAGTGTTTAAGTTATACAAGACGAATCATTTAAGTCCAAACAAATACGTCCAATCAATGACTTCACAAACAAGTAATGACTACACTTCGTATTAATACGCTACTTTTACATACACTAGACTAGACTATTGCAGCCCACTGCTGGATGTAAGTCCCCCAAAGAGCGACAAAGAGCACGATCTTCCGCTTTTTTCATCAATCCACTGCCTAGTTATATTCCTAAGTTCGTCAGTCCACCGAGCTGGGCGGCGTCCTACATTACGTTTGCCTAGGCATGGTCTCCACTCGAGAACCCGTTTATTTCACCTTTCATCGGTTCTGCGACAAATGTGGCCAGCTTACTGCCGCTTAAGCTTGCTACATTTTATAACTAAGTCCGTTATTTGAGTTATGTTCGAAAGCATACAAATATTAAATAATCGAATAAATGCAATAGAATTTATTATATATCCTAGCATGTATACAAAACATCACAACTTTCAACGATACAAAATTATCTTGTCAACTAAACTCTAGCTTTACGAATCCGTCATCGTAATCTTGTCATAACGCATAAATGCTATAAAACATCCTAGTATGTGTATTTAAACGCAACAACACAACTTTTAACGATAAAGAATTATCTTTCGTCACCGAAACTCTCGATTTACGAATCCGTCATCGTAATCTCGTCATAACACAGTGTACACAACACTTAACAATGTAAATAGCTCATTCGGCACAAATCGGCTCTTTGTGCTCAAACTTTAGCAAAATATCTCCTTTTTGTACGAACAACGCTAACAAAGTAACGTTTTCAGTTGCAGGAAAATATCCTCCCTTATTATAATAGGGATTATTCTTTGATAAGTTTGGGGGAGTTGACTCTTTCTTTTGAAATTTTTCTGGAATATTCTTGGTTTCTGTATTGGTAAAATGTGCTGTTTCATTGAAGTTGTGACGGTTTGTAATTACAATAATTAATTATCTCATTTGGATTTATTCTGTTAATTGGATGTAATTGATGTAATTGGAATTTATCCTGTACTGATAGCTGTGTGTTAAATTACAAATAAATATTATGAATTATAATGTCACATTAAACTTATGTATATCAATCGCCAAAAAATTAAGTCATGAGGAATTATCTGCTTGTTTTTTCTTTTCTAGAGCAGAAAATATGGTATAGATTTATATTTTTTTTAAATATTGTTTAAATTATAATAAATAAAAAATATTTGTTGCAAAATAAAAAATTACCAATTTTTTTTTATAATTATGTATAACGTTATTTCTTGCTCCTTGCGGGATTCGAATCCGCTACCGCCTTTATATCAATACACGTCGTACTAACTGCCATTCCATATTAGTGCATGCATCTACTAGGAGTATAGAGTAGTCTTAGTTAGACTCTTCTTAACTGTCAAGAAAAAGTTACAATCATCCAAAAAGGTTTCTTTGTGTAAAAAGGAAAATCGATGTAACTAAGCACAAATTCTTCATCGAAAGTTTTCCTAATTTTTGTCAAATAAATTATTTTCCTAAAGCTTTTCAAAGTTTTAATAAGCTGTATCGTTAAAGCTCTTATAATGTTCCTGGGATGTTTACCAAGTACCAAAGTGTACACTCTTTTCTTCTTGATTATGGAATTAAAAATACACGATATTTTTAAACAAGTTTTGTTTAACTTCGATAATTAGATAGTAAATGGTAAGACAAGATACGTTTTAAGGGTGCTGATACCCAAAGGGTAAAACAGGATTACTAAGACTTTGCTGTCCCTCCGTCTGTCACCAGGCTGTATCTCATGAACCGTGATAGTTAGAGAGTTGAAATGTTCACAGATGATGTATTTCTGTTGCCGCTATAACATATAAATACTAAAAGACAAAATAAAATAAATATTTAATGGGCTGTAATAAGTAAATGGGTTTTAATAAGTAAATGATGGTGCGGAACCCTTCGTGCGCGAGTCCTAATCGCACTTGGTCAACTTTTCATAATCATTTTTTAGAATTACAGTTATGAATTTTAGTTTTATGCCTAAAATATAGTCATTAATACCGATAGCTATTAAGGGCATGGGGATACATATTACAAGCAAATTATTCAAATTATAATTCCAGGGATTGGCAATTTATTGTGACCCATGTCATTGCTTTATTAACATTAGTATCAGTTTCCGTATAATTAAATAACTAAAGGCGATATTTTAGTGTACAGGCGATGGCGGACAGCGTTTTTAAATGACAACGGTTTTCTCTGTGATTCTCTAACAAACGCAGAAGAAACATCACAACTATATTATATGAGAGAGTATTTTAAGTACAGGTTACACGTGACGATTCATTGCGAAAAGGAGATAGTTAGCCGAACGAAATTCGCTGATATAGGCCAACGGATTAGCAAGCCAGCAGACAGCAAGTAGCAGTGGGCGGTGCCCATAGCACGTAGAACTGACGGCCGATGGGGCAGAAAGGTTCTAAAATGCAGGCCACGTACCGGTAAGCGCAGCGTGGGACGTCCACCCATAAGGTGGATGTCCGTCCTGAAGTCGTGATAAAGTTAGCATGAGATACAGGCTGCTTCCAACCGGTCAGTCTGGAAGTTATTGGGGGAAGCCTATGTTCATTAGTGGGCGTCCTATGGCTGAAATGAAGGGCTGAAATATGTCCACCATTGGACGTCTTTGTCGTGTGGTGCCGGCACGTCAAAAGAATTGCACCACCCCTTCTCTTCCTATGGGTGTCTTAAGAGGCGACTACAGGAGAACCGCCATAAGAAGACGGGCAGCAGCGTCTCCTTTCCACCATTGGTCAAACTGCGATTGCCAACCCGCCTGCCAAGCGTGGCGATTATGGCAAAAACCTCCTTTTGGAGAGGCCTGCATCCAACAGTGGACTGATATAGGCTGGTGATGATGATAATGACGTCTTTTGGCTGAAGTAATGATAATGATGCCAAATTCTAGTTAAAGCTGATCACCATTGACATGACAGAAGAAGAAGCATTGCCCATGATACTAACAGTAGAAAGCGAATGGAGAGCTTTAAAAATTACAGAAGATTTGTAGAAATTTAGACTAGTGTTCGACCGAAACATGTTTTTTGCCAAAACCGAAACAGAAGGTTCGGTTCTGATTAAAACGTTGAAAATGACAATCGCTGACCTAATTTTAACAAATTGTCAACATTGCCATATGACACTGAGTCTTAATTAAACTTAAATTTTAATTGACAAATGTGTGTTCTTCTGTAGAACACACATTTGTCAATGAAAATTTGCAGTTTTATATTAGTAGACATCTTCTAACTTGTCCCAAACATGAAATACCTAATTTATAGTCCAGTCCACCCTCGTCCCAGGCTCATTGGGCCTTTCTATCAGTTAGTTTTAATAACTTATTACGCTTGTCTCTGTTTACGGATGTTATAGTAAGTATAAATATAAATATTGGACAACATCACATACATTCTGATCCTATGGTAAGTAGCTAAAGCACTTGTCTTATAGAAATCAGAAACAACGACGGTACCACAACGCCCAGACCCGAGATAATATAGAAAAGTACGTTTTCCACATTGACCCGAGCGGGGATCGAACCCGGAACCTCAGCGATGGCTACGCCATACCTATATAGTCCGGCGCTCGCCTCTTGGCTACGGACAAGTATATTACGCGGATTTCCATATTAAAGAACGACGGACTTGGCGTCGCCAACAGGTTTCGGGTTTATGTAGATATTTTTTTCTATAATATTGTCTCGGGTCTGGGTGTTGCGGTACCGTCGTTGTTTCTGGTGTCTATAACCCAAGTGATTTAGCTACTTACCTTAGGGTGAAAGCAAAGTAGTGATGCTGTCCAATATATATTTGAAAAATACATATTAAAGTGCGATTTTTAAATCGCGCGGGCGCGATAATTCGCTTAGAACGCAAATGGTCTTGGGTTTGATTACCAGTTAAGTTAATTTAGAAAAAAAAATTGCTCGAGCCTGTGTGTTCTGGAAGATGTATTGTATTTGTGCATTATTATCAACATCATGTCACCCTTCCTTCCTTCCACCCGATTGCAGTCCACTGCTGGACGTATACCTTCTCCAAAAAACGCCAAAGACGATCTCCCGCTTTTTCATCCAGCCACTTCCAGCCATCTTCCTAAGTTCGTCAGCCCGTCGAGCTGGTTTTATTTTAGTAAATGCTTCTAATAAGAGTATCGACTCTTCTGTAATATTAAGATAGGGTGGGTTCTGATGGTCCAAAAAGGTTTATTTTTGGGAAAAAGGATAATATTCTTCTTCGAAAGTTAGTCTAATTTTCGTCAAATAAATTGTTTTAAAAGGTCGTCCTACACTACGTTTGCCAAGTCGTGGTCTCTCGAGAACCCGTTAACTCCACCTTTCATCGGTTTTGCGACAGATGTGGCCAGCCCACTGCCACTTATGCAGTAGGATAAACCTTTAAATTTCTACTGCACCATTTGTACATCTTGGGGGTAACCATCAACTCTTAAAACAATATCAAATCTTGTTGTTGTCAAAGATTGAAAAGTTCATGGTTACCCCGTTTGTATATCCTAAATGACTATATTATTATCTTGCTTGTAATTACTTAGTTTTCTTATTACTTGCAGATTTGCAGACGAATAGACTACAGGCCCATGTCCAAAATGGATGGGTCATATGAACCACCAGGTGACGTATATAGTACGATATAAGACCATGCAATAATAAGATTCAGCACTATGCCGACACTTGTGAGGTGCCCAACTGAGTGCTGGTGAAAATTCAAAAGTTCAGGTAGCAGTGAGTAGATTCTGTTCACATATTTTTGTACGGCATTTTTACCATCGTTAGATCTATGAAAAATAATAAGAAAACGCGCAGTGCCGTAAAAAAATGGTGCACCACAAAGTAGGGTTTTTTTTTTGATTTTCTGACATTTTTCAGGGTACGTTTGGTCACTTTACTCTGTATGGCATCAGTTTCATGCTGTTTCAATACAGCTTTTAATCTATTATTCCGCAATGCCGTACAAAAATATGTGAACAGAATCTACTCACTCCTACCTGAACTTTTGAATTTTCACCAGCACTCAGTTGGACACCTTACAAGTGTCGGCATAGTGCTGAATCTTATTATTGCATGGTCTTATATCGTACTATATACGTCACCTGGTGGTTCATATGACCCATCCATTTTGGACATGGGCCTGTAGTCTAGAACCTTTGTTTTATACTATTTATTTATATTACATTATAATGACTTTCAGGAAAATATGGCAAAAAAGACTACCCTCATTTTGTGACGTGTCCTCAGGCTTATCACAAAGATAAGGGCGTTCATTTCGCCTTTTTACCCCAGAAAATTTGAATTTACACACAAAAACCGAATTTTAAACTTAAACTCGACTCGGTAAGGTTTAAATTTGAATAGTAAGGATTTTTGCAAATTAAGTACATGATTTCTTAAAGAGTGGAAAAATTATCTAGTGGAGGCCATAATTTGTATTAAAAGAATTCTATTGTGGTTGAAAACAGATTAAATTAGTGAAGATATTGTATTGTTAGCAGCCTTTGGTGAACTGAGGAGGGTTACAAATGAATTATGAACACAGAAAGTACGAAGAACTCATTATTATACTATGCCAAAAGTTATATATTTAAAAACATATATATCCAATCATAAATATGGCGAGATACGACGGAAAATTAAATATAAATAAATATTGGACAACATTACATACATGGCTCTGATCTTTTGTGAATTAGCTTATGCACTTGTGTTACAGAAATCAGACGTAACGACGGTACCACAACACATCGACCCAAGACAATATAGAAATGTTCATTTTCTACATTAACCCGACCGGGAATCGAACCCGGGACCTTAGAGATAGTGACGTCAAGTTTAACTTACTCGCCTCTCGGCTACGGAGATCATCGAAGTGTTTCATAAAAACATTTTAATGTACCATGTTTCATGTAAGTAAAATATTTATAGAGATTTGATTTGAGGATTTGAACCTTTTGCCTATTCCAAACAAGCTGGAAAAGCTTGCAAGAATTTTAGCCGGGGATGCAAACTGCTTCCAGCCGGCCAATCTAGAAGTCACTCGGGGAGGCCTATGTTCAGCAGTGGACGTCCTGTGGTTGAAATGATGATGATTATGATAGTACAAGCTAATAATATTGACTAAAACATACCTAATCAGTTCTTTTTGGAGTCGGTGCCAGCCATCGAGAGTTAAAATGTGTTCATTCGCACCGACTCCAAAAAGAACTGATTAGGTATGTTTTAATCAATATTGTTTTTCGCTTTTGAGTTTCATTTTGAAGTCGGTTTTTAGTTTTTTATTAAACTTTTTTTATTTTACAATTTTAAGTGTTAAGTCCTCTATTTTTTCCCTCCTAACTTCGCCAAAAATGACTTTACAACAAAGTAGCTCTGAGCTTCCGGGTTTTTCCGGTCAGCTTTTCTATACTGTCTCAAGTCTGGGTGTTGTGGTAACGTTGTTGTTTCTGATTTATATAACACAAGTGCTTTACTTAATTAAGAATCAGAGAAATGTATGTGATGACAATGTGTGATTGTTGCAATAATTTATTTATTAAGCGCCAAGCGCTTATCTAGTATTAAACTATATTAAAACTTAGTCAAAAAGTTAACCCTAAACTAGAATCTAGAACTGTAGCATAGGTATAACTAATTGCATATCCCAGTTGCCCGTTCTAGACCGTTTATGGCCATAATTCTACACAGGGTAGCATTTAGAAGTTTATACCAGTTAATTGTAAGCCGTTGTAAAGTGGTTGATTGTACAAAGGGAGGCAGGTTAACTTGCAAATAGGTCAGAGGTTTGAGGTTATTACTTGCTGGATTTTAAGTTTTGTTCGAACAGTACTTACAAAGGATGTATTTTACGAGTCTATATCTTTATTGTACATACAAAAACCGGCCAAGTGCGAGTCGGACTCGCGCACTAAGGGTTCCGTACCATTATCAACTCTCTAGCTATCACGGTTCATGAGATACAGCCTGGTGACAAACGGACAGATGTCTGTCTGTCCGTCTGTCACACAGACAGACAGACAGACGGACAGCGGAGCCTTAGTAATTGGGTCCCGTTTTACCCGTTGGGTACGGAACCCTCAAAAGTATATAAATGCCAAAACCACTTTGCAAATTTCACATAATCGCAGCAAAAAAAAAATAAATCTTCATGAGCTAACGCAGACTACATAAATACATACCTACCTACAAGTACATACGCTATCAACTTCATGCATTCACATAGTATGCTAGTACATACATATGATAACATGTTTACATACAGCAAACTTCATTGGACAGGGCCAGAGAGAGTCCTTGAAAAGTCTGCACAATATTATTTTCCACTTGACCTAAAACCACAGACCAATAATTTATTTTAACTTATTTACAACTTTATATCTAAGCAAGCAAGGTTCAAAGTGGCGCCAAAATAAAAACGGACTGCCCGGGCCCGACCAGCCGACTAAAAATTAAAATTTCAATGCACAATCCACTTCTGACTCCCAGGGTTTCAGAGTCTTACCCAAGAAATCCGGAGAACATGCACAGCATACACAGGTGGGGCTACAGCTTGGAGAGCGCATGTCTATGTGGCATTTCCCCCCAGGCAATGGCACATCCCCTGTCATGCCCTGCGTGTCCCCACACCTGCACACGCGAGGATCTTTACAAGGCCACCGATAGTGCTATATGGGTGGCTGAGTTTTGGTCCTCACATATATGAAAGCCTGAGTAGACAGGCAAAGAAGAAGAAGAGTCTTACAACTTTTTCATAAGAGGTAAACTATTCTTATTAGGGATATCACTATCTTCCGAATATTTATTTAATTGTCAATTAAAAGCAAGACAATCCTTCATCAGTGATATTCCAATTATTGCAAAACGGTATATTAAGGCACCGTTAAATTCATAAATCGATTGCAATACCACTGATTTTTATTTCGTATCGAATCGAATCGATTTCGAAACGAGAACTCGACTCGTGCCGAATGTTTTAATGTAATTGTTATGGATTAACACTTGGATAGATAGGTCCTTCAACTTTGCACTTGATGTTAGAAAATTCCTAGATGCATAATAACTGCGCAGCCAGTCAGTCAAAGCGTTTTTGTATATTTTTCAGTTATAAAGTCATAACTCCCCGGACCGGTCTCTGTCGAAAGCGTGGCGCTCGAGGTTGTCAATGAGCCGAACGATGGACCGACAACCTTAGGAAGATGGCTGGCAATAGCTGGATGAAAAAAGCGGGAGATCGTGCACTCTGGCGTTCTTTGGGAGAGGCTTACGTCCAGCAGTGGACTGCAATAGGCTGAATAGATAGATAGATAGAGAGAAAGTCATAACTAGAGGGTTCGATTCCCGGTTAGGTTAATTTAGGTAATCTTTATTAAATAAGCTTGCGTCTAAGTATGCTGGCACAAAAAATATTAGTCACAAGTTACTAAGGGACCCTCCATACTACCGTTTTTCGAGCGTCGACGTCGTAGCAGTGTCCAATCAGTGTTGACGCAACGCTTATGCAGCGGCATTTACTTAACGCTGAATGAACGCTGCCACGACATCGAAGCTAAAAAGACGCTAATGAGGCCTCCCCCACACTATCATGACTATCAGACTACACTATCAAGAACCAAATTGCATGTTCTATATCATGCGTAACCCATTTCATAGTGATGTAACACACAACAACGTTTACACACTAAAATAGGACAACTCTAAAACTAAAAAACTAATTACGGACCCCTACGGCACGTTTAGCACTAAAAGAGTTGTCCGGGCGTTTGACACGGCCCCTAGAGAATAATTTGTCGCCGGCAATTTATGTAGGCTCCGTTTCCATTGTTGATGATCAGACGACACGAGATTTTGAAGCTAAAGTGGCTAAATTCATTATTTTATGCTGCAGAGTGTAAGGTTAGATAGAATGCATACAATAATATCTTTTAATTTTAAAAGCAGGACAAGGAATAAGGTTTGTTAATTGTTACATATTTAAAAGGCAAAATCAAACTTTGTTAAAATAATAAAACAACGATTCTCATGACAAAGAATATTTACACATACGCAGCTAGCAACAAACTTACTAGAGTGTGTAGGTATTTAGTTTTTTTTTTTTTATTAATCTTCTTTAAGAAAGCTTTGAAATCTATTGGCAAGCGTAGCGTGGGACATCCACCCACAAGGTAGACAGACGACCTGGTAAAGGTTGGAGGAAGTCTCTGTAAGCAGGCTGCTTTCAATTTTCAGCAGTGGACGTCCTGTGGCTGTAATGATGATGATTATAATCATGATAATAATGATGGGATCTTACAACCAATCTAAAAACAACGATCGTACATTATAATTTTAATCTAGTCTAGAACTTTGAATACTAATAAAAGCTATTTCCTTTTTTCAATAGCTCTATATAAATCGTTGTATCGACCATCAATTTCCCTCTCAATTTCAACCTCTATTTTCTTTTATGAACAAACAACACACGACCATAAAACCGTTCCGCATTGGACAATGGGCATTGACGCTACGCATTGCACTAACCCTATAAGTCACGGCTCGTACCAACGTAACTAATGGTTATAACGATGCCATAACGACGTTATAACGAATAGCGTTATCGTTATTTTTTGGTCTGTTAAACAATTAAGAAGCGTAACGCACGCGTACGCGTCATTATTGTTTTAAGTGTTGTTAATTTAGTGGGAGCGAAAATTAGCCCATTAATATGGAACAGTGAATGAATATAACATTTTATTTGTGTTATCTTCACTGGCGTTTAGATAGAATGGCAGGCATGCGTATAAATGCTTGTTGAGCGAGTAAAGTCAAAGTCATTTATTCAGTATAAAGGCTCTTTCAGGCAACGCCCCAAAAATATAGATTTTCCCTACTACCGCTTCGGGACTACATTTCAAATTCAAATCTTTATTTGCGTACTAAGTGATATACATTGATGGTAGGTACATATGCAAGAGAGCTTAAGAACTTAGTAACCTAAAAAGTACAGCAAATGTAGAGAGCAGCTTAATTTAGATAAGTTACTAAAATAAGTGATGGAAATGACACAAAAATCTCATGTTTTTCAGTCTGATTTTTACAGATAATTAGAGCCGCAAGAAGCAAAAAAATGCAAGCTAGGCAGGTTTTAAGGTCTGTGGGATCTTAGTCTTAGAATTTGATATTAAAACAGAATTTGATATTATTGATACAATTAAAAGTTGTAAGCCGTTGAACTATGACTGTACCTTGAATTTGCTAAGTTAAGAAAAAAATAAATATAATAGGTATTAACGAACCGTCAGCGATTGAAGATGCGATTTATAAATCTACTTATTTGTGTGCAGGTTTGAATCTAGCGATTTAACAATTAATTTAGACTTAGCTTTTAACTATAGACGTAGTCTACATTGCAAACAGTTTTTTTATTAAAACCCAAAACACACTACACTTTTGACCCGACTGCCAAACGAGGGTTATGTTTTTTCGAAATTGCATACTTAGTTATTTATTTACAGCAGACCGTTTCAAATGATTTTAAATGAATTATGTTTAAACAAGCAGGTATATTTATTTTGTCTTCCAGACAATATTACAGCGAGCAAACACAGAAAACAACTTTTCGACGAAGGTCTCAACATAATGAGAAACTAATTAAAATATTCATGAGTATTTTTGCTAGCCAGACCCAACGTCATTTTTGACATAGGTACACCTTAGCTAATATAGTAATGTCAATATTTTTGTAATTAAAATGTACCTGCGGGGTAACCATGAACTCTTAAAACAATCTGAAATCTGTCAATTTCGTATCATTACGTACGAAATTTGACTGTTTTATGAGTTCATGGTTTCACCCCTGCACTGTGTCCACTATCGGGATGACATGGCAAGCGATTTTAAGTAACGAATAGTAATGTATCTTAATATTATAAAAATAAGGTTGATATTAATAATTCGGTATTCCTAAACATACCGCGGCTTGCTGTGACCACTATCATTGCAATTTTAACCCAAGTGCTATAATATTAAGGTACATTACTATTTGTCACTAAAAAATGCCTTCCCATCCCGTCACGAAATTGGGCGCAGTCCCTAAAAGTCCTTGCTTTGCATCCAATACTAGTATGTTCACATTTGAAAGGTAATTGTAGCAACTAGGCTATAGTATCAAAACAGCGATTCATCATCTAAAAATCAATCGCCAAAACGCGATACTGGGGGGATACTATGAGCTTTAAACTATCCACTCAAATTCCAAACAGTTCAGTGTCTGTGTAGTCACTGCCTTCTCTTCCTATGGGTGTCGTAAGAGGCGACTACAGGAGAACCGCCATAAGAAGACGGGCAGCAGGGTCTCCTCCCCACCATTGGCCAAACTGCGATCGCCAACCCGCGTGCCAAGCGTGGCGATTATGGCAAAATCCTCCTTTTGGAGAGGCCTGTGTCCAGCAGTGGACTGATATAGGCTGATGATGATGATGATGGTTACCTGTTGCAAAATCACTGGTTGGTCATGAGATACAGCCTGGTGACGGACGGACAGACAGACAGACGGACAGCGGAGCCTTAGTAATAGAATCCCGTTTTACCCTTTAGGTACGGAACACTAAAAAATATGACTTCTGTGTGAAAAGGTGCAAAGACACCTTAAATCAAAGGAGGAAAAAGGATTTAACACTAAAATTCCCCTAAACTAAACTCCTAATAGCCCTCCGAAAAGTCCGCAATAACATTTCGATATTAATTAAAATTGATGGATCGGTATTTCGAAATTCAACGTGAATTCCCTAAAGTTTCTTTGTTTAAACAATAATAAATCACGTGTCTCCAACAACAATAAAAGTGAGTTTGTTGTTGAGTAATTATGTTCAGATTTTGTTGATACCGTTTAACACCGGGTTCCTAATACTATGTGAAAGTGTACATCAGTAACTGATCGTATTGGTGTCAAAAGTAACGAGCTGTTATAGTCGTTCCTGTAAAATTTGACGAAGCGTCATTTATAGGAACGCTTATGAGTATGTCAAGTTGACAATTCCTACCATCCGTTAGCAAAACCAACCGTTTCTCGGATATAGGAACCGGGCTTAAAATGGAGTTGACATATTCGCTAGAAGTGCTTAAGTTTGAGGATTTAGTGAACCTGTCAAATCGAGGGAAAAACACGCGCAGACTTTGTGTACTAAGGTGAGTTTGGTTTTTTTTGTGACACCTAGACTAACAAGCCATTATTGATACCTACCTTAATACTAAAAAAAAACGGCCAAGTGAGAGTTGGACACGCGCAAGAAGGGTTCCGCATCATTATCTATAAAAACGAGCAAAAAAAAAAAAACACGTTTGTTGTATGGGAGATCAACCTCAGTAATAGGGTACCGTTTTAAACTTTGGCTACGAAACCCTAAGAAGACGACCGCCTCATGTGGGACCCGAACCCATAACCATCGCATTATATTGAATAAACCTTATATGTAATTGCTAAAAACAAAAATAATTAGCTATTGGTCACAGAAACCTGGATTAGTGAGTTATATACTTTATTGTTTTTTTTAATAGGCCTAACACTCACAAAAATAATTTTGAATCAATTTGATACATACGATGGCGCCATGAAAAAAACTTCTCTCAGATTTCCGATTTCCACTTCACATTTTTGGGGCATTGTATATGATGACTTGAATATTTCAACAGACGAAATGTTCAATTATTTTTAGATCTCAATCCAGAGCTCTCATACACAATACAAGTGCATTTCTATATTCCATACGATACGTACCTACTTCTGAAAGAAAATTGGCCATAAGGATGTCGGCATTGTTAAAAATTGTCGATAAATATCGATGTTTATTATTATTAAAACTTAATTTTTTGTAGGTTATGATGGCATTACTGTTGTAATGGGATTCTCCTTTCTGATTAATACAGAAAATTGACTTTTTACAACTGACTCGGAATTGAAATTTTGTATGATCTAAAAAAAAAACATGCCGAAATTTAAAACATCTTGTGTTGCTGATTTTTTTGTTTTTGCTAAAAACTTGGCCGTTACAATTTTATTTTCTAAATAATATTTTTCCTAACTCACACAATGACTACGTCAAAGCAGATTAAGGTAAAACGATTTAATATTTTCGGTTACGGTATATATATTAAAATAGTTACTCAAATATATCAAAAAATGTCGAGATGTATCGACAATATCCCTACATCCCTAATTGGCCCCGGTGAAAACCTGAAATTCAGGTGGCTCTTGTAAAAATGGCCGACGATTTTGAGGCTCTGACGTCAGGCATACCTGCAAGGGTACGGTCAGCAAACGAATATGTTGATGCGTTTAGCTGCAACTTTGAATAAAGAAATACATGAATGATTTATCATTTACTACTGACGGGATTTAAATCAACGATACCCATTGAGGTATAATGTACTAGCGTACTAGAGAACACATCTGGAACTAAATGTTTCAGCCAAGCATTGTAGTATTGAACAATCAAGAAGCAGTTTTGACAACTTCAATTATTGACACTGACTGAAGCTTTGTAGTCCACTGGACTACAATGCTTGGCTAAAACATTTAGTTCGAGATGTGTTCTCTAGTACGCTAGTACATTATACCTCAATGACGATACCACGATAGTTTGAACTAAACTATTCAAGTTGCGATCGGTAGCTCAGAATATGTGACTTTCCGTAATCCGTATGAATATACATTTTTTAATATTATATGTGTATTCTGCATAAAATGAGTCATGACAAATCTATTAACAATTTGACATGGAATACATTTTTTTTATTTTTCATAATAACATTTGACACATCTGTTGATGAGATGACATTATGACATAGGTACGTAATAAAACTAAATTAATGGTGTTGTATCATAGTTCTGCATGTATCTTTCAACAGTAAATTCATATTTCGTTCAGATATAAGTAACTAGCATTTTTATGTTTAATTATAAAACTTTAACTTCAGTTTTAAAGCTCTATTAGCACTATTAAAATAATTTACTTAACTATTCAAATAATTAAACGTGTAAATAAAAAACTATTACCAAACATTACAAAAGCAATTTTCAGTGGAAACTTTTAGTGAAATTCGCTCCGAAAAGACAATAAAAATAAAAACCGCTTTCATTGCTAACGGTACAGCAAATTTTGCTGCCAACCGAGGCGTTACTTTTAATCTGCGAAATTGCAATGCGACATTTTGATACCTATGCTTCTGTCACTTTCGCACTCCCACAAAAAGACATCTCTATCTCGTTTTCGCGGAGAAAATTCGGGTTCATAAAATGTATAATTATAATTAGAAGAAAATGGTTTTATTAGATGATAAATTTATTTTATTGTGTCGTGTTTGGCATGGTTGTTCTTATACTTTTGAGATCTTTTAAAATATAATATTTTAAGACAAGTCTTGCAAAGACATGGTTTTGTGTTTGAGCAAATTACAAAAAGCTTGATTTTACACTGTGGTCGACTGTACGCAGTTTTGAACTAAATTTCGAAAAGGTTTTATTGTTTTCTACCTACTTTAGAACAGCTGTATTTAGTCTAAGCCATTATCATTGGTAACAAACAGAATAATTTTGAAGCTTATTACACTGTTCGGTCATAAAACATTATTTGAACCTCACCATTGAAAAACCAAGACGTGATTTGTATAGCACCGCAATTTATTTTCTAAATACTGATTGACACAAGCGATTTTCCGTATTTCCTTACCCAGGAATTATAAAAAGAAAATGTTCCAATGTTAGCACACATCTTTTATGTTTGCTTAAATATTTGCTGTAGGGTGACAAAGGGTGTTTACGTAAGGAGGCCGATTGACTGTCAAAATAGTATTCATTCCGTCAAATTGTGTTTTATTTGCAAAATTTTCAGTTACTATTTTCGATCCGTAAAGGAACGAAGCAGCTTGATACAGACCGCTTTCAAGCAGCCAATCTGAAAGTCATTGGGAGAGGCCTATGTTCAGCAGTGGACATCCTATGGCTAAAATGATGATGATGATGATAAGAAGAAAGAAAGTTATCATATAGTTCAGTGTAAATAGTTTTTAATTAAACTATAACGCGAAGTACCGACCAAAATGTTCGGCTGGATCGATTTATAAATTAATAAAAAATATAACGGTTTTGAAAAGGTACAATTATATAAATTACATCACCAATGTCCGTAGGTAGGCGGATTATGGGACAACAGCGTGACGAAATATACTTACCGCTAAGTGAAGACCAACGTTCAGCAGTCAAGGAAACATTTATATATAGTATGTAATCATCATATCAGCCTGTTGCAGTCCACTGCTGGACATAGGCCTCCCCCAAGGAGCGCCACAGCGCACGATCTCCCGCCCTTTGCATCCAGCCGCTGCCAGCTGCCTTCTTCAGGTCATCGGTCCATCTAGCCGGGGGGCGTCCTACACTACGTTTGCCTAAGCGTGGTCTCCATTCAAGAACCTTCCTGCTCCACCTCTCGTCGGTTCTGCGATAGACATGGCCAGCCCACTGCCACTTCAGCTTGCTACATTTTTGGACAATATCAGTCACCTTAGTCTTATGTCGTATGACCTCGTTCCGGATCTTATCCCTTAATGAGATCCCCAACATAGACCTTTCCATAGCACGCTGAGTGACGTGTAGTCGGTGGGCCAACTTGACTGTCATGTTCCACGTTTCGGCTCCGTAGGTTAAAACTGGTAGGACGCATTGGTTATAGTATATAATGATAACTGATAATACTTTACGGGACAGGGGTCGACTTACCTGTAACAAAATAAAAATGTTATTAGTATCAATACAACATTGATTTCAGTCATGTAAAAGACAAGCGATATCTTCTTCAGGGCATATATATTTTTTCATTTCAAGCCTGGCCTAGTCATGGTGCTGGTTTTTAATTTGTCTAGCGAATAAAGTCACCATTACAGGTATAGTGTAAATCGGAACATTCTGGTATTATATTAGGGGTCTATTTGATTTTGGTAATCGAACTAGATGCCGGTGGCGCTTGTAAATTTAGTATTTATGTATAAAAAAAACTTTCACTACCTACGTTTCTATGCCTTGACTATTCCGTTAGGTTCCCTAGCATAAGTGTCAGGTAGGCTGTTTAAGCACCCTATGGTAGAGAATAGACTTGGCAGTCTTTCAGTTTTTCAGATACGACTTCGTTTTGTTTCACCTCTGTTAGCGAGAGTTTTTACAAAAAAAATGCGTTTCGTTATTAACTTTTTCGAGTTGAATTTATTCGTTAATTACGATAGTACTGCGTGCAAGTTTTACCATAAATTAAAGTTATTAATTGTCTTAGGGGTTTTTTGGCGAATTGGAACGTTTGCTTTGAATTTGAGTCATAGTAACTCACAATGCAACTTAATAATACATTATTATATTTACTATTTTAGAGTAAATAATACCTAAGTTGTGAAGCCTCGGTTTAAAATATATTAATTTTGCCCTTCTAAAGTTCGTTTGACCTTTTAACAAGCAGTTTTTGCCCGGCAACCTGACCAAAAACAGTGGAGCAATTTTAATTACTCATATAACAACCTAAGCGAAATACCTTTGCATTCTAACCACTGGGCGTTGTTGCAAATTAAAGGGACCATAGACAATCCATCCACACCATTAAGGGGCAACCACAATTTATGTCAACATAGCAATAGGGTTATATGCTGCCTCGATAACAATATAACAGACCACAGTTTGAATAATAGCAGTAGGTTAAGTTTGATAAGCCTCAACACAAAAAGGCATTATGTATTTCCTTGATATCATAAAAAGAAGAAAAAGAATAGATAGGTAGCTGGGAATAGAAAAGTTGATGGAAGGAAGACGACATGGCTTCGGTATTTCAGTATACTGTTTTATTTTATTTATTAGGTGGAAATAATGTCCCCGACACTGTTCATAGGGTCTTTTATAGAGATAAGGCTTTATTATTTGAAGTGGCATAAAACAAGATCAGTGATAATTTTTCATGGTTTCTCAATTTCAGTCCAGTTTCTATGGCACTATAAATAGTTACTTACAAAAGATATGCGATTTCTAGTTTGTTCATTTATTTGATAAAAGGCAGCTTTATTCAGAACCATCGCATTTAGGCTTGTAATCGATTATCAAGTAGGTATATTACTCATGATGGAATCTTCTGCGTCTGCCTACTCTATGCCTTGACTAATGTGCCCATTACTCCTCCGCACAGTGGTGCGGGCACGCGTATTCATAGGACATATAAAAATAATGTGGACTTTTGTCTTCGCACCTGGGATTTCAGGTAATTTTTAAGGGTCGTGGAAATAATTAAACGCTTTTATTCTATCCTGCTTATGTGGTCATCATGCCATATTAGGGATAGGTATTAGTTGTACTGTCAGCATTGAAATATTTTACGATAATTTCTATTGTTTCTGATTTACTATAAGTTTTCTCCGTATTTCAGTAACTCTCACATATTTAGGTAGTCCTGTCATCAAACTATTTGAATATCAACAAGTAATGTGACATAATTGTAGTTAGATTACTAATTTGCCTACGATAAAAGAAATCCTTAAAATAGATTGGCATTAATAACGAATAAAAAAGTGGTTATATAGTCAACGGCTATTTTAGATAAAAAGTCGATAATAAATCCTTTAAAGACAAGCACTAAAATAACCGCTTCAAAATAAATCCCGACTATCTTCTAGAATTTCCAATTAACTAAAGGAGCTTAGATAAACAGCAGGTTTGTTTAAGTGCTTTAGTCTTGGATATTGTTAGATTTACGGTCATTTTTTTTATCTCTAAGACGTTCGTCGTACACACCTTTTTTCTTAATTTGAAATGAATTTGAAACGATCAATTCTAGTATAGAAGCATAATATAGTAAAGGAGCAACATTTATCATTATGTAACACAAAACAAAGTATTGTCATTCTCGTTTTAAATTTTGTTGCGCTACAAAAAGTAACTGCAGTATGTATGCACCATTAGGCCGAGTGGTTAGCCCCACTGGGCCCTCGTCAGTTCACTGCTGGACTTAAACTTTTAAATTCTACGACTGAATCTTCGTTATTTTGAGTATTGATACCTCCATCGTGGTGGAACATGTCCTTAAGAAATGTGTGGATAGAAAAAAACTTTAAACCTTTAAAAGAATCTGACATAAGTAGCAAGGCAACAGATTCGCAGGGCTAGTCTTTATAACTTCACTACTTTGAAAGCTGAAGTATCCAGTATGAACCTAGAATATTCAGTCATTTCAGTCTAATCCACTTGTCCTGTTGTAGTAAGTTAACGTGTGGAAACATGACTTCGTACGAGAGATAACTTAAAGTAAATGTTTTTCCTTAAGAACACCTTGACTTCACCGGTTAAAGCATTGTTTTATTTCAGCACCACACATAACAACGTCGTGCAGATCTAGCTAGACCCTTAACAGTTGCAAAACAACTTGCAGTCTGCGCGTGTTTTTGCAGCACATTTGATAAATCAGTAGGCGCTTAGAATAATAAGATATGAGGATCAAAAAGTATGTACATTCAATAAAAAAGCTGCTTGATAGGATCACAATAATCCAAGAATGTTAATATCTTTATTAGTTAATGTTTATTATTATCATTTGAACTACTAAGGTGTTAGCAATTTTCTTATACGTCATCATCATTTCAGCCACAGGACGTACACTGCTGGTCATACGCCTCCCCCAATGACTTCCAGATTGGCCGGCTGGAAGCAACTATTAATAGAAAAGCCTTTTTAATCAAATTTCGATGTCAAATGGAACTCAAATCAAAAAGTATTTTCTAGTTACGAGAGTCTTTTTTAAATGCCAAATTGCTACAAAATTTACGTTGAAATTTTTGAGTTCCTGCGTTAGAATATATAGTTTAGTTACATAAAATTCCTTTAAGCTGCTACCGGTATCAATCAACTTTTTGATTCACTTGTTTCCAAATATGCTATAGATTTTTGTTTCATAAAAAATGATTATAACTTTTTAGCTTCGTTATTAAGTATTCTGTATTACTTGCATGGCTTGAATATTTAATTATTTGAGAAAAATCATATAAAATACTACTGAGTTATAGTATCCATCGTATTCAGGTTTTATTGTTGACTTTATGTTTGGTATTAGTGTAAGTAAAAATGAAGAAAAATTAAAAAAGAGAATCGGATCCAACGTCTATCTTTGTTTGAAATAACTAAAAGATATTAACTACTGAAAAAATGGTGACTTATTGGCACAAAAATCAATTCTATTTATCTTGTTAGTCCCTAGACAAGGTCATTATATTTATTTAACTGATATTGTTTAGAATTAAAAAACAAAATCTTCTTACGAAAACTAACTTTGAAACAGCTACAAAAACAGATTAGTCTGAAACTCTCCAATCACAAAAATAAACCAATTGAACTATTTCAAAGAGGTCCTTCCAGAATTGAGTATAATAAAGTCTTTTACGGGAATAATTTCTCGGAAACAGGTGGCAGTGACGTCATCTCAAAACTGAATAGCCTTTACAAAAGAGAAATCTAAATCTTGCCCCCGGCTCCGTGAAGCTCCAGCCCTAGCGATTTAGGCCACGGCTTAATAATAGTGAAGATAAGTGATAAGAAAAAACAATAATATTTAGATGAAAATAAAAAAGATATCTGGAGATAGATACTCTCAGTTGAATAGAATAAAAAAAAATGTAATATTGACGTTTATTTTTCTGTATTTCTGGACGGTCTTTAGATAGAAGACAAATTATGAAGAACTTATATTATTGTACGGATGTGTTTTTCAGTGCGCGTTTTTTTCTCAGAGAGTAAATATTAGAATTCTATAAACCCATTTTTCTTACTAAAAGTTTATGTAATTGTGTGTTAGAATTAGTATTTTTCTGAATGAAATGCTCATAGACCAAAATAATAAGAGTATTTTGAATTCCCAAAAATTAAGAGAGCAATTTTTTTATATAAGCTGGGGTAGGCATAATAAGCATGGTATAATTATTATAATTCGTAACACAAGGATATAAGTTTATTGCTTTGAGACCGGAAGTTAGTTGTTTTAAGGGTTCCGTACCCAAAGGGTAAAACGGGACCTTATCACTAAGGCTTCGCTGTCCGTCTGTCTGTCTGTCCGTCTGTCACCAGGCTGTATCTCATGAACCGTGATAGTTAAAGAGTTGAAATGTTCACAAATGATGTATTTCTGTTGCCGCTATAACAAACAAATACTAAAAAACAGAAAACAAAAATATTTAAGGGGGCTCCCATACAACAAACGTATTGTTCTTGCCATTTTTATAGATAATTGTACGGAACCTTTCGTGCGCTAGTCCGACTCGCACTTGGTCGTTTTTTTTAGTGTACCCTTCTTAATACCTAATAGTAGCCCTAGTAATAGTATTCTTAAATTTAAATGGCGATTATTATTTTTTTCCGCTGAGTTTCAGACCGCGGTTCAAGTTTTACTTGTAGCACCATCTAAACGCTCAACCCTAGCATTTTAGAGATCCGTACCTAAACTTTGAGCGTTTGTAAAATTACTCGGAATCCGAAGCTATTTATAAAACAAGGGTCAGAGGTGTGATATATTGCGTATTTCGCATGAAAAATACCTGCCGAAAGTGTAACAGGGGAAAGGAATACAAATGGACAAAACAAAGAAATAAACTAAGTGGAACGTCTTGAGTATTCGAATAAACAATATTGTGATGTTTTTGGATACTTATAGGTTTTTTTCTGGAATGAATGTTACATTTTACCTCAATTTTCAATAAATGAAATTATACGCCATATTCAACACGACAAAGACATAATATTACAAATGCAAAACCTGTTAGACCCGCTGTTAGATATCTTTATTAATGACGACCCACTGGTGCAGTGGTTCGCTTTCCACACTACTAAGCCAGGCGGTTGCGGGTTTGAATCACGCAAAAGGAAAATGTTTATAAGCACAAAAATTTGTACCTATTGATGTAGGTATGCTATAAATGTATTCATGTCTTGCTTCGATTGAAGCTGAATGCTTTTTTGAAGAATTAATTAATTAAGAATTTGTTAAAAGGTACGTTCAATCCGTATTATTAATGTAATAGTTAATATAAATTTCATATTGATGATCGTAAAATAGACGCTAAATTTAAAGCTGTTTAATTAGTGAATAAAAACTTCTGTTAGGAATAAATTCTTCTCTTCCCAAAACGTAATTGCCATCTTTTAAATTGTTAAAACACGAAACTCCTTTTTTATTCTTTGTAATTTCATAAACGCGTACCTTGGGACGATAAAGGCGTAAAATATTGCAAGTGAAGCTGTCATTTTCGTTTTATTTCACACAAAAGATAACCTATCCCGAATTGTGTGATGTGTGTGAGTTATTCTCATTTTTTCGCATAAAGTACAAAATTGTTATGACAGTTTTTTTGCGCGGATTTTCTCGGAACGCGCCCCACTGTGTTTATATTAATAGTGTAATCAGGTTGTAATGTTTTATAGGTAAAATATATTACACGTGTAATGTTGCCAGTATCCATTTGAGTGAAAATGTGGTTTTGTTTTATTTGAATAATATTGGTTTATGTATTTCAAACCTTGTAGTAGCAGAGATTTGTGTTGTTATTATTCATGGACACTTATGCCTACTTTTTTATATTTAGGGTAATTTATATATAGGTTGCGAAATCCATCTAGAACCATCTGGCTTCTTTGTCTGGAGCTCAAACCATTAAAGAAATTAATAAAAGAATCAACACAATTTCTACCCTTAAGTTTAGCTTTACTATAACAGACCTAAATAATACTGAAATACTAAGCCTATTATAGGTATTTGAGGTAAGAAAAATATATTTTATTTCTTAAAAACATTCGTAATACGTCTAAGTCGTGGAAGTTTCTAGCTACGATATCTTAAGAGAATATTGTATAAACTTAATACTTTTGAGTGCCATCCCGCTAAATCCTCGGGGAAACCGGACCAAACAGAACAATCATAGCTAAGCTGAAGATCTGACTTCTTAGTTTGTTGATTTTTCTTAAAGGATCAACCGTAAAATTCTTAAAAACTATCGTAAAAATTCGAAAAATTTTGGAACTTTTATGTCCGAATATTACGTTCATCTTACCACTGCTCGGGTACAATTATGCGGAATCACGGACTATCTAGGTACCTACTTCGTAAATCGTAATACATAAACATGATTTGTACAGAATATTTTAATTTTTATATTGACAACATCACAGCCTCTCGACTACGGAAATCATCAAAATTATATACTTAAAAGATTAGGTAAAACATATTTTGATTAATAAAATAAATCCGTCCTAGTTTTCTTTTGTTTATATTTTTACCAATTTTTACTGAGTTTTCACGGAAATTCAAAACCATAATACTCTTTACCCGCGTCACACATGGCTCTATAAAACTAATTTTAAGATTTTTTTAAATTTTTAATGACGTTAAATATTACCAACTATGTATTTTTTGCAGTTATATAGCTAGCATTAAACAGAGAAATGCTTTGAATCTCGTTAGGAGATACAATCTGGAACGAGATCATCCGGCAGAAGACCCAAGTCTTTGACATCCAAAAATGTAGCAAGCTAAAGTAGCAGTGAGCCAGCAACATCTGTTGCAAAACCCATGGAAGGTTGAGTAGTTGTAAATCAAACCAGTGACGCGCATTAGTTTTGTTTCGAGGTACGCAGAAGATACTTACTAAAGTGCTTTATGCATAAAAATCGGTGGTTTCCAATAATGTCACATTTGTAAGTTCCTACTGCCTACCTCATTTCATTTACCAGGTAGGCACTGCCTATTGCCTATATATGCACCGCACGCTCCTGAAGTCAACTGTCAAAAGTGAAGCCATTGTCAAGCATCTCCAGTTCAAACCTAGCCTTTTATTCCTTTTAATAGTTCTGTCAACTAACCCTAATTAACATTATTTTGAAGCTAGCAACACATTCTCTGATACAACTGACACCTAACACAAAAACAATTTGCTGTTCAATTTAACTAAGTCCAAAACAGCAAACAGTAATAGAAACGAGTTTACGACTCCGACGCCTGAACAAATGCATAATGCAATCATGTAAATGCGACTGAGAACCCTTTCTAGGGAAGCATGCAGATGCATGCAAGTTCCTTTCTATGTGTCTAAAGATTCAGATACATGGAAAGGAACTTGCGTACCGAAAACTAAGATTAACAGAATATTAACTATAGAAAAATACTCTTTAGTTTTCAACAAATAAATAAGTTACAGCTGATGTTTACAAAAAGATACAATTTTGGCGGGTTTATTGTTAATAACGATATTTTCTAGACAACAATGATAGAGAAAGGGATAATGGTGCAGTGTGCTTACCTATATGATCATATACAATAACTTAAAGAAATAATAAACAATGGCAATAACATTTTCTCCGTTACCAATTCCATGATCTTTGAATCTTAACCGAAAATTTTGTAGAAGGGATATTATTTTTGCAACCGCATTAAAATTGTTAGTGGTTTTATTATGGTGGTGCTTTCTTGAGAGTATTCATATCTTTTGAGAGTATTCATAAGATATACTACTCACATTTTTATTTGTCTACAAGTATTTTGACTCCTAAGACAGAGTAAGCACTATTTTACGAGTAATTTGTTAAAGGTTGTCTGACAGCTGCACAGTGGTGACCCAAGAGCTGGCAGCTACCTCGCACAGCGACTGAGCATCGCAATCCAGCGAGGGAATGCTGCCAGCATCTTGGGTACCTTACCACGAGAACCTTTTTTATAACTTTTTAGTTTATATTATTATTTTTTCATTTATATTTGTAAATAGTTTAGGTGTATATAATGTTATTTATATTAATGATTTTTAAGTTGTAAATATGTTAATAGTTATTAAATTTTTAATGGAAAAAAAGAGACAATTTGTTAAATGACTTTCCGAATGTTGAAGTTACAAAAAATATTTTTAAAACATCAAAAAGTAATGTTTTAAATGTTAAATCTAGAAAAAATATTTAAGACTAAAGATACGTCACACAATTTATATTCTTTACTATCTAGTCTAGACTGTCATTCAACATTACGAATTCTGTGAACAGACTTCAAGTCAGCAGCACTTTTAGTGATGCAGCAAATTGTATTTTTTGTAGATTTTAAAAGAAATTTTAGTGTAATTGTAAAATAAAAGGCCTTAACGTTTTCTTATATATTAATATAAATTACACCACAAAATTATCACAAAGTAATTAATCTAACAAATCATGTAAGACCACACTTAATTAATTTACTCGTATTATAAATATCATTATTCTACTTGAATGTTTAACATAATTTAAGTAACAGTATACTAAGTTTGAAACCCGTCAAAACAAATGAAATGATTACACTCGATAGTTTTAATAATACTAGCATTGTAGAGTTCACTAACAATCATCATCATCATCATCATCATCATCTCAGCCACAGGACGTCCACTGCTGAACATAGGCCTCCCCCAGTGACTTCCAGATCGGCCGATTGGAAGCGGCTTGCATCCAGCGTCGTCCTGCAACCTTTACCAGGTCGTCTGCCCACCTTGTGGGTGGGCTATTACTATCAATATTCCTTCTCAATCAGTCGATTCGTTAGTTCAATAGTAGCACATAAGTGTTTTGCTATCTGAATATCACTGTTTTATAAATCGATACGATCGATCGACTGTTATGTAGGTGAAAAAGGATTTGATATTTGATTTCGTATAGTTAGTAACTAAAGGAAAGCCAACTAAAAGCGAAATATACTCAATATTGAACTGTAAGTCTAGAAACTGCAAATTCTGCTCTTTTAAATAGCGAAGTGCGATTTTTGTATGTAGCCGAAATATTCAGCTATTCGTATTTGCTGAACTATAACGTAAAAGAATTATTCATCACATCACTGCTACCATTTTGTGGATAAAGTCGTGGAATGAGATTGTGTCTGAAGTGGTCGCATTCAGAATCCAATTGTGCTAACAAAGTAAGAGAGTTACGAGATTGGACGAAAATGTAGAGGAATCGGAAACAACGATATGTGTAAAATATATTAAAAGTTGAGAAAAATATGAAATATATTTTTTTCTAAACATCCTTCAAGAAATATTGGTACTTGTTCATTGGTTACACACAAAAAGTTAGGTTATACGGAATTTATTTGGGCTGAGAATGATTTTGCAAATTTTATATCCAAATTGGAATATATTCCACAAACAGGAAAGGTCTGATCGAATGTAAAGCAACCCGACGTTTATAATGAAAAACGTACGTTTAGGTACCGACCCAGTAATTTCCTGTCGCCCAACCACCGTCTTCAAATTTTCAGTCCATTGAACCTAAGAATTGAAATTACCTTTCAGTCTGCCCAATTTAATATTCCCCACAATACCTATTAAGACGAACGAGTCAATACCAATCGAGTCAGAACGATGTCCCTAAGTTGTATTGACTTTGCCGATCGAAAAAGGCGAAAAAATTTTCACTCGGAGACAGATATACGCAAAATATTTTGATTCTGTTCAAACCAAGGATTTCGTTCGTCAGTATTTTCGGTTCTTTGTAAAGGAAAATCTTTTTTCTTTCTTTTATTTGAAACAATGGTTTCTCTATATCGAGTTATGTCATCAATGCAAAATGTGTATGCATGATAAAGAATAATGCTTTGAATTTAAGCTTACGCTTTGGTTATAAATATATACATTTAGAATATAAAAAAAAAATATTGCATTATTGAACCAGAATTAGCCCTTGGAAGATATTAGTTATTTTGATTACTCTTTTAGTCTTTTTCGTATAGACGAAATACTCTTCTTTAAATCTAATATACGACTAAATGCTCTATAGCATTTAGTCTTATAATAGATTTAAAGAAGGGTATTTCGAGTTTATACTCAGTATTGAATAAGGTAATTATTTGGTTATTACTAAACTTACTGAAAGGAGATATTATCCTTATTAATTTAAGATAGATTTACAGTAGGATTCCAATGAAGTTTCTATAAAACTTAATCACGTCTAATACTTCGTCACAACTACGTACGATCGTATAGAATTCCTTACTGCGGTACTTCTTCTCCGTCGACGTTTTGTCTTAACTTTTTCTCGTTACTCTGGATTGTCATTCTTTTACACAAGCTAGATTGGATTTTAGTTATTTATAGAACACAGTTCGCCCGATCTTCGGTGGAGACATAGTATTATTATGAGCAGTAGACCCTCTTATTACACACTCGTGATAAAAACAAGATAAAGATTGATTGGATGCGGGCCGCTTCCAACTGGTCAATCTGGAAGTCACTGGCGGAGACTTACGTTCAGCAGTGGACGTCCTGTAGCTGAAATGATGGTGATGATGATGATGAAATACTGATACGGCAACACACCTTGTTAACAGCTGGGGATTTTTTAAGATCACCATTTCTGTAAGATTTCATAGATGTAATGCAAGTGACTACTAATTATAATAAATTCCAATTTTAATACCTTAAGTATATCTACATGAAGCTTATCAAGAGTAATATTAGGGTTAGAATATAACGCTAAATCGGCCGATTCGGAAGTCACTGGGGGAGGCCTATGTTCAGCAGTGGACGTCCTGTGGCTAAAATGATGATGATGATCATGATAACGCTAAATAAGACTTGTAAGCTAGTTTTTTAGCTTCGTGTTAAAACTAAAGAGCTATTTGCATATTTCTGGCAAAAAGAAATAGTTAACCAGTATACAATTATTGCTAAGTCTGTTTATTCTTCAATTTATTTTTAGGAATGCTGTCTCTTATTTTGTTATGGCTAAAATCTAAACGTCTTTCAGAGTTAGCGCCACGCATACAAGTGTGTTTTCTGTATTGGGCTTATTAAGTATTTATACAGCCTGATCAGATACCTGATAAACAGCAAAGATACGAAATTCACTTTAGTTAAAGGGTAATTTACTGGCGTTATCTGCAGGAACTGCTATAATAAGTTTTAATTCCAACTTTGGCTTCTAACAAGGGATTTTGTTACCTAACCTAGATAGAATAGAATAGAATAGAATAGAAAAAACTTTATTGACACAGTACAGCACATAAAAAATAGATAAAGATAATGTTTTAGTTTGGCATCTAGACATGTTCATGATCCGAATCGTTTCGATTCTGGTGAGGTATTTTTTTTTTTTAAATTGGTTCTCGTCTTTTTGTATTGGGAGTCTCCCTTGGCAAAAAATTGGTGTAGTATTTATGGTATTGGTACCACACACACAAGGATCAGAGACTTGATAATTATGTTTCAAACTGTGCAATGTATTAGAAAATTATAACAATATACTACCAGGTGGCTTGCCTGCCTAGTTTTTTTCCACAGTTATAAGGGGAGAAAATTTTGATAACAAAAAAAATACTGAATTTTAAATGTACGCTATACGTTGATGACATTATTGTACCGACTTTCATGTACCAATTAACGAATACTACTTCTTGATCACAAATAGCTCTAGCACCATTATGAGAGTCCCACACTATGAATGGTGGCGTTTGTGTGAATTTTCCCATGGAACCCGTTGTGAACAGTAATGTAACTGTCATGGTAACTATAGCATGCTAAGCGTTCCTACCAGCATATATTTTAAATTGCCTGCATTTTCAGATTTTCGTCAAAGATTCGTTGTAATTAAAACATCCTCTTATTAAGGCAAAAGATAAAGCGAACACGCAAATAGATTTCTGTTATACAGTACCCACTGCCAGGGCACTATGCCCTTTGCTAAATTTCATCATCTCAGCCATCATTGCAGTCCACTATTGGACGTAAGCGCGCTAAAGAGCACGATCTCCCGCTTTTTTCATCCATCCACTGCCAGCTATGTCCTAACGTCGTCGGTTCATCGAGCTAGTGGGCTTCCTACAGCACGAGGGACTTGGCCAGAATTCACTAAGTACGGATTCCTGGAGCCAAGCCATGTGTCAAGTCCTGTCTTGTGAAGTTTTTTGTGCGAAAAAGAAAAACTTACTGACATTTTACTTTTTAAAGTAAAGTGATAGTGCTGTACTTTTTGTTATACTTTGCATAAAGGTGATACTTTACAAAGATTTGATATATTCAACTGAAAAAGGATAACTCAATATTCACAAATTTCTCCCAACACAAGGATACCTAAGAATACCCTATTTCAAAGAGTTAATGCTTTTGTTTTTCACTTTCCATCTAGTCCTCATTTCTTATTTGTCCGTCGGATATTCCAATCCTTCGTTATTGTCTAAATTCCATCCGCAAACTTCAAAGAAACGAAACAAAACAAAAACGCGTCGAAAGAAAACCCAGCTAGTTTATCTCTCGTCCATTACTACGACACTCGCAATTCCTATAGACTGACAAATCTCCGAACCAACTAAAGAGATGAGTTTGATGGCACAAGCTACAACAACTCCTATCGCTGTAGCAGAAGGTAGATTTTTGATCAGTGCTGGCGAGGAAAATATTTCAGTAATTCCAGTTCCTTACAACGAGACAATGTCTAGTGTTAGGACCTATAGGGAAATCTCAAGCAGACATATTAATGCATGCGACGTATGCACTTCATGCACACAGCAGTGTAGAAACAACCAGCTCATAAAATTACATATACTATTTTCTGCGCCTATAGAGTTAGTCCAAAGTAAAAGTTGTTGAATCACCTATAATCTTAATGTGGACATAGAAATAAAAACCCATATTTACTCTCAGTTATCATCGTTGAAGTAACGATTTCTTTGTGATTAAGAAGTTTTATTATTATTATTCTATTTAACGTCTATTCCATCTTATGGCCAAGACTCTAATCCTCCTTTTTTATCCCTATCACTCTAATTTGACAGTGACACATCGCAGTTATCAGCCGCACTATTCAGTTAGGATTAGATAAATAATAGAATAGCCTCTTTAAATTATAACTTATTTATATTCTTAAGTTTACCTAAAACTTGCTACATCTGTAACTTCATAACTGTATTAGATAATGTGAACTGTGGCGTATAAGCTTTGCGCCTTATGTTACTGTTTTTAGCGGACTACGCTATGGGTGCTTCAACTACGTGACTAGACGAGCAGAAAGTTCTTCGCTAAATATTTTTAGCTTGAAAATAAACGAGCGGAGCATGTTAATGTAAGCAGCAATACTAGAAGCTTACTCCGTTACAACGTCTGGAATATAGAACTATGGAACTAAAGAAAATACACACAGAAAATTAGAATACCGATGGTTTCCAAGGAAACAGTCTGGCTGTTACGCTGTTTTATTTAGATTACAAAGATCTTGTTTTTGAAGTTGTTTGTTTTATAAAGTATTCAATTTCAAGTTGAAGTTAGTATGCCGTAAAAGTAAGGCGTAGAAAATGTTTTAGTAGAATTGATTTTTCTACTTCATCGGCTAGGCAACTTTTTTTTGTCTGCGATATGATTTAAGATCATCAGGTCTGTGCTATTTTAACCTTTATTTGATCTCCAAAAATGAACTAAGAAACCATGTAGTAACAAATATGTAAGACTTGCAGAGTATTACTAATAGGACCGAAAATAGTACCTTGCGGTAATCCTCAAAATGTTAAAACACAAGCTAATAACGACCGTATGTATCGCATTGCATCAAAATGATTAAGATTAACCTTAGTAGGATCCCGGGAACATGCGTTAGGCTCCCGTGGGATTCTTCCTCGAAGGCTTGGGCTTATGCCAGAATTCGTTATTAGATGTTTCTGTATTGTTCAAAAAAGTATACATTATACAATGTGTAACGTAAAAAGTTATTCGAGTTAATTTATTCTTCAATTAGAATAACCTTTACTTTGTAGTCAAGTTAGATCGAAGTCGCAAAAACCTGTTTTTTGTGTTGACATAGGTAGGTAGATGATAATTATTTTGTTAAAAAAGTGAATCCTTCTTTTTTATTACGATGTAACTCCTTTTGTAGTTTTTCCTTTATTATTTCAAGTAGGTAATTTTACAGCCCCTCTGTTTAATATCATTTCGTGACACTCTAATGATGTATTCCGAAAAACCAGCCAAGTGCGAGTCGGACTCGCGCACGAAGGGTTCTATAAAAACGGCATAAAAATCACGTTTGTTGTATGGGAGACGCCTTAAATATTTATTGTATCCTGTTTTTTAGTATTTGTTGTTATAACGGCAACAGAAATACATCATCTGTGAAAATTTCAAGTCTCTAGCTAGCAGACGGACAGCGGAGCCTTAGTAATAGGGTCCCTTTTTACCCTTTGGGTACGGAAACCTAAAAAATCTGTTATAAATTGTATATTTTTAGTTAAATAAAATTGCAACTCTTGCCGACTAATCTGGCCACCCTGTTGCAAGGCCATTATCAATTAATCTTACCTAGCGACGGAGCAACGGTAGACATGTTGAATAGGTTTCACACGATTTTATGTAGGGCAATTTTTTATTTTTATTTACTTTGGTATACAAAAACATTTTTTTTTTGGTTTGGTCAAATACATTTTGTTAATTAATGTCTCATATAAAGATTTAAAAATGATTGAAATTTGCTGAAACCTCAATTACATAATATTAATCTAGTTTAATAGTTTTTACCCCAGTTTCGTATTTTCATGTAGTGTATTTATTTCATCTACTAGAAGCTAACCTTCACTAGTTGGAGAGGAAGTCTTAGGAGAAGAAGTATGTATTTCTAATTTGGCTTATTATTTCGCATGTTTATTGACAATTTGTTTATTCGTACCTATAATTATTAGAAACGTATTTTCTCTGAAGATCGAAAATCGAATACAGTTTTGAGTTTGACGATCTCCGTAGCCGAGAGGCAAGCACGCCGGACTATATGGCGTCGCCAGCTCTGAGGTTCCGGGTTCGATCCCCGGTCGGGTCAATGTAGAAAACGAACTTTTCTGTATTGTCTCGGGTCTGGGTGTTGTGGTACCGACTTTGTTTTTGACTTCTATAACACAAGTGCTTTAGCTAACTTACCTTAGGATCAGAGGATGTATGTGATGTTGTCCAATATTTATTTTATTTATTGAGTTACAACCAAATTACATCTGGTACACCACACCTCAAAAGTTACAAGGGTTTAGGATATTATTAATCTCTTACCGGATTTTAGGGCGAATTCAATTATTTTATAGGTCAATACGGATTTATACGGTCATGAAACTGATAGGGACGAGGTAATACGTTAATCGATATAGTGGAACTAACTGTTTGATTTTGATAAATTTTGCTGCAAATTCTATTTGCAATACATGCTGTTTAATCCTAGTGTCGGGAAACTATCGATAGTTTGATGATCGAAGGATTTTCTTAGTAATAATAATTTTCTAGAATTATGATAATTATAATACACGCATATATAAAAAAAAAATAAGAATTATTGTCTTACGTAAAATTAAATAAATTAATATATATCCTGATGAACAAAAAATAGCTGCCAATAGTTGGAAAGATTATTAAGCATATATTACAGCATTTAATATCGCACTGAGATCTCAAGTCTAATTAAATTTAGTAGCTAATTGCTGATTACTAACATATCCATATTTTAAGAACCAATGAAGAACGACATTGTAGTAATTGTGATTTAATATTAAATAGATGGGTTAGTACCCATAACCAATAATTGACAAGTAGTAGTCTACTTGTCAATTATTTGATTTCGATATTATAACTTTTTTGTGCTATAAAATAATACTCAATTGTTTGAAACTATACGTGGTAATTGAAAATTTTTGTTTTTAGCAATTCCATGCAAGGTTTAATTGAAGATAAATAACACTTGAAAAAAAACATTGACCTCAGGTGGGACTCGAACCCACGTCCCATCGCATGCCGGGCGAGTGCTTTACCAACTAAGCTACCGAGGACGTCACGTGACACAATGAAATTTTTCTAGTGTTCTTTCTCGCTGTCTAAGCCAGCGTATCTCTGATCAATGTTGTAGCTAAATGTATAGCTATATATGTATAGCTTTATATATGTGGTAAGATATTATTACAAAAATGCTAATTGCTTGCATATTTTTGAATTAGGTATTTATCAAATTAATTGAATACGATTCAAATTTAGCTCACAAGTTATGTAAAAGTAGTAAACCTACCGTAAATAAACGTCCCTTGAAGCAAGCGAATATCAAATATTTTCCAAATATTATTTAGAGCCGGACATTCCCCGCGAAACTTACATTCCGTTTAGACGTATATATGTTCCGTTATCTCGGAGCACATTAATCTTCTTGGCTGAAGACATTCTTGCAATAAAGGTTTATGTTTTGGGAATATAAGTTTCTAACACTAAATATGTATAATTGTAAGGTTTTCAAAGTTTTACATTAAACACCATCTAGGCCGGCTTTAATTACAGAGACTTAATGATGATTGTATATTCGTTTTTAGATGATTTAGTTTACGGATTCCTCAAGTCTATGGTTTTAGAAACGGTTATCTCAATAATGTTACAAACATGTGAACAAAATTTTAATCTCATTTCAACACATTCTCCAGAAATAATAAATGTGTCAGTTTTTTGTGTCCCCCATAAAATAACTAGCTTGAACGGCCTTTACTATCTTCCAGGCGTTGCTCATATATCGTTTGCTACGACGTATACACTGCTTTCGTACAAATTTACTGTGTTGTTATCATTATTAGTCGGTCTTAGTGTTGATCCTTTTATTTTTATTGTGCGTGTTTGTGTTTTCTTACCATTTTTTCGGTTTTCATATCTGGTAAGATGTCTTGTCTTGTTTTGCGTCAACAGTCATCTAATTTAATATAAGATAAATAACACTTGAAAAAAAAAAATGGGTTCGAGTCCCACCTGAGGTCGATGATTTTTTCAAGTGTTATTTATCTTATATTAAACCTTGCATGGATTTGCTAAAAACAAAAATTTACAAAGTCATCTAATTCTTCATCATTATGATTATTTATACGAAAAACTGTAAAAAAATATCAGCAATAAACGATACTTAATAAGAGATAGGATAGAAGGATATTTCAGATATTAAAGTAACGAACATATTCTTAAATACATTAATAATAATAATAATATATAATATAATAATAATATATTTTATTTCCAGTAAAGTACAAGAAAACAACTAGTATGCACTGTGTACATCTATCAACGCCTTCCGTTACAGTTAAGATATTTGTCGAGTACCTACGTCCTTAATTCACATTTGACTTATCACCTATAATAAGTAACGAAGTCTATTTTATTGCTGTCACTACGTGCACGCGTGAATAAACTATAGTCATTTTTAATCTAGTTTGTTTCAAGAAGCATTATAAAATTGGCATGTTCAAATTATTTATTGAACACAGCAAATTATTATTTAAATTGAATACCTACTCAATGACAAGAATCGGATTTAAGTGACTATATTCGATCAAATGAAATTCCTTCGTGCCTCTTGACTTTCATGTTCGTTACAAGAATATTCTGAGCAAGCCAATCTATCACACCATGTGATTTATTAATAAATTAAACTGATGTATCGATGCCTTAATTATCCCTGTAATTATCACCTAGTCGCGTGTCAGAGGCGTGTTCAAAGGCGCAAACCACAATATAACTATATGCAGTAAGATTTGGATAATAATTCATTATTGTTCTTTTTGTGTGTGTTATTTTTATAGCGTTATTGTGGCAACTTAAGGCAACCCAATTCTTTCCCTCTTCAAGATTTTTGTTGGTTGTGAAGACGCAAATATAATTATCTATATTATATTATCTCGGCCTGCTCAAATAAAGCTTTAAATATGAGACCAGCATCGGTCAGCGCGATATAGAACTTTGAGTGCAAGAATACCGTGTTAGATGCCCGTACGACCACCTTAGGAAAAATGACTGCCAGTGGCTGGATGAAAAAACCGGCCAAGTGCGAGTCGGATTTGCGCACGAAGGGTACCGTACCATTATCTAATTGCGGTTTACGAATTATGACGTATTAAAAAAAACTACTTACTCGATCTCGTTCAAACCAATTTTCGGTGGAAGTTTGCTTTACTCGTCACCCATTAAAATGTTTTTTTTTTTTAAAGAAAGTAAACGAACTGCATCTTACTCTATTGTGCGCAAACGTCTTCATAGCTGTGATTAATAACTAGCGTAACACAGTTGACAATTGACCTTATTTAAGCTAAATGAGAGTTTTAGCTTACGTCAGTTTTAGATTTAAATTAATCTGGATGCATCATTAAGTAATGAAAAAATACTTAGATTTTTTTAGTAAATAAGTGCAAGTGCCTGTTTTTAGAGCAACGTAATTCAAAAAGAAAAACGTCACCTTTTCACCTCTGTCTGTCTTTTAATTCGGTTTATGTCAGAACTTATTTTATGTCTAATTAGTAGGTTTGAAATCTTTTTCATTTAAGTTATATCCTACAAAAGTTTAAATACTGAAATAAAACAATGGAAAATACGGCTATCGATTTGTAAAACCATTTACATATCATGTTTTGTCAAAATACTAATTCCAAAATCCTTTTTTAGTTCAAACAAATTCAGTCCAAAATTATTCAGTATGGTTCGAAATGAAATAAATTGTTGTTTGAAAGCGCATCGTTTTATTTGCTCAATCATGCAAAATTTAGTTGTTATTGCAAAATAATTACATGTTCCAATATTAATGGCATAAACTAGTTTTAGAACTAGTCTGATAATGAAATTTTGCTCATCAATTTATGAATGGTAGGATATTTTTATCTCATCAAGCGAAACAAAAGAATAGGATTGATGTTTACGCGTACAGGTTTATGTATCGTGCGTTTTCGTGTAAAGTATCTTTAGGAAAGTTTTATTTACATCAAAGAGTATGTACTTGTTATGTTTTGTGAATGCCGTGCGTTATTCACGCACTTAATCAAATGTTTGTTAATTTGTAAAGTCTATGAAATAAAGAGTTATGAAGTGTCAGTTTTCTGATTGATAAGAAAACCAATATTGATTTGTTCGTCCAAATATTAAATGGATGAGAGCCCTCCAGTCAAAATTGGAAACTTAAACTTCTAAACATCTTAAATACACCAAGGTAAATTAATAACACAGCAAACTTCAAAACGTTTATATTAATTTGTTGCTAAAGATTAAGAGTCACATGTGTGGTACATATTGCACAATTAACATGTCAACAATGTGTATGAAAATTTCTAATTAGTTTCTTGATAAATTTGGTAACAATAATAACATGTGATTACTTTAGGAAATTGTTTAAGACTTATGAAAATTACACGCAATATGTAAGGTCATGTGAATCAAAGCATACTCTAAATTGAAAGATTTCAAAAGAGCCTTTGACACTGTAAGTAGCTATTGTAATAACGTGAGAAAAACAATTTAACTTAAAACAAAGTTCGCCACTCTAATTCTAAGTTAAAACTAGAGACATTCACTTTATTTTGTAGATAAAAGTGTAGTGTATGTAAGAAATATATAGGGTGTATCGCAGGGAGCATTTCTCGGCCCACTCTTTCAAAGTTGCGAGGCAAGGAGCCGGTTCGTTTTGTTAAAGTTTTGACGTTAAAAAGAAAGCACAGCTTTTATGTCTCAATAGGAGGAACATGCAAAGTTCTCGCAGTTTATTCAAGGGGGAAGTTCAAAATTAACCTGTTTGGTAGGCAGCCACTTTGCCTCCGTTTTCGAGTTATCTGCATTTTTATTGCCTTTTAACGATTCTTGCTAACGTTTAGTGTTCGCTACTTACGTTAGTTAGTAATCTCTTTTTTATGACGATGCCAAAATAGTGTCATTGCTTTGTTTAAGATATTTTTATGGTTTCTATAATTTGCATTCTGTGAATTAAATTTATTTTAAATATAAGCCACAAGTTATTCATACAAGGATAAAAACCAACATTTTGCAAGATTTTATTAGCAAAGTAGTGATAAATGATGATAAAGGGATTTTGAAGTCTGAACTTCTTAACTTTTAAGACAAACATAAAAAGCAAAAGATGGTAAGTGCCGCTTTAAATGAAAGTGCACAGAGAAAGTTAATCCCTCCAGACGATTTATAAAAATAAACAGATGCAGATTTGTGCAAAGAAGTCTATGATTTTCATTTTTAAAGTCAAGCTATAAATCCTTACTTTCAGTAATTAACATTAAGATATATTAATTTCCAGCTCATTAGTAAGATTTAATGACCAGCTTGCAGTAAAAACTACCTAGATTGCAGATTAAAGAACGAAATATGGTCACAATGCTTACCTAAATCCTCGCGATTGTGATAAAATTGCTTATCATAGGTAACCACTATAAAAGCTTTAACAGACGATATGGTGTTATTATGGTGTTATACAAACACCAGCTATTACCCGCGACTTCACTCTTGTGGTCTTTAGTTTATTCAATATATCCCACAAGAACATATAACAGGCTTAAAAATCCTATATTTTAATCCGGATCATATTCTATATGAGTGCAAAATTTCATCAAAATCCGTTCTGTAGTTTCGGCGTGAAGGAGTAACAAACATCCATATATTCATACTCACAAGCTTTCGTATTTATAAATAAATAATAAATAAATTAATATTGGACAACATCACATACATTGCTCTGATCCTAAGGTAAGTAGCTAAAGCACTTGTGTTATAGAAATCAAAAACAACGACGGTACCACAACACCCAGACCCGAGCCAATATAGAAAAGTTCGTTTTCTACATTGACCCGACCGGGGATCGAACCCGGAACCTCAGAGAAGGCGGCGCCATTTATAGTCCGGCGCGCTCGCCTCTCGGCTACGGAGGTCGTCAATAAATATTAAGGATTGTTTAAATTCGCACCCTGATCAATCTATGTAGTCCATAAACAATTTTAGATGGATGATTTTGTATAAGGGTTTCGTAAAATGATATTTGGTTTTAGACCTTCATTTATTTGCCGATTTATAATTAAATTAGGCCACGTAGGGATTTCTGATATTTCATATTAATATGCTTTGGCGTTGTAAGGGTGCTATTATTATTCAAACTAAGATTACTCAGTTAAGTGTTTAATCACGCTGCTGGCCATGTTCTTGTGGCGATTCTCCTGTAGTCGCCTCTTACGACACCCATAGGAAGAGAAGGGGTGGTGCAATTCTTTTAACGTGCCGGCACCACATGACATACATAGAAATTAGACATACATTCATAGAAATAATTACGTAAATCTAGTAAAACTTTCAAATACCTCTATAACGCGAGGTCTGTTTAAGTATAAAACTTTAGCTTAACGTACATTTCGTTGAACATGATCTCATAAACATACTTAACCTAACTTACTGTGATATAGGACATGGAAACATCATAAAAACTTCGCATATAAAAGCCAACCATATGTTATAAGACTTGTGAGTTAAAACAAAAAGCTTTATAACCTAAAAAGCTAACTAAACACCTCGTCCGGGTCAATATAAAAACTTTTAAAGTCATATAATATCTTGAAACTATTCTAAAGTTGGTAGTTGGAGTATAAAAAACTACCTAACATTTGTTCCTAGAGAGAATGCAAATTTGAGACTTTAGTGATGCGAAGGAATGCTATATCGACATCGGTGATGTTACTTTGAAAAGTAGTTCCAAAAATAATAAATTAATATTTTTTTCAAATAAGGCTCCAATTGACAGCCTATGCATAGATACATTTAATGATGTATTTTTGTTTACAACACGAAATCATCAAAATTAAACTTCACCAAACTGTAATGCCGACACTTTCATAAGTACAGTTTTTTGTTCAAAAATGGTTTTTCTATCAGCTATTTAGCTGTTATTTTAACAGTTACTATAAATGTGTTCTTTTTCAATAGTTCATTAAGGAATGAAACCCATCATGATGTCTTGTTTTACGACATAATCACACCGTGCTTATCGAGCCCCGACGTTATATCAGTCAGAGATATATTATCGATGTTTGTATCGACAGCTACACTACACTAATTTCAGTTAACTTACAAGGAACAGTCCCTGGATAAAGTGTCGATTTTCTTGTGAGATATCTGTTTGAATTTTTAAAGTGAGCCCGATTGAGTTCACCGGGTAGCATTGAAGTATGAATTGTGAATCGAAATAAATATCCTGCAGCATACACTGCGGCATTTGACACAAAGTAAGATATTAAAATGTAATAGCACATGAATACAAGTTTGTGTTGAGATAAGAAGTTGTATAAGTGCTTGGAGGAGGGCCTACATACAAAAAAAATAATTTCATTTCATTTTAATTTCAATTCATTTCATTTTACCTGGTTATAATCAGTGTTTCTTGACTTTGAAAATGACAAAGGATAAGGATTTAGGCTTTGAATCTGATTTTTATTAGCTGCCCCAACAAAAGACATATCAAAAGCTTCAAATTATTTTGAAAAACTAAGAAATTTGACTCTTATAATTCGTTTACTTTTTCGTTATGCAGACCTTATCCATATAATAATATTACCTCCCTATATTTATAATCTTGCTTATAATACAAATATGAAAGTTTGTATGTTTGCATGGTTTTACACAGGCATAGTTGCAAGCAGAAAATGGTCTTTACTTTTCTTCAAAATTAAAGTCATTAAAAGTTAGCATTTGAAATAACTCAAAACTATCAGACTACTCAATTCGTTTGAAGACCAAGTGAAGTAGACAAAGGAAATAACAATGAACTTTTACTGTTTTCATAGCGTAGCTTTTCTAGGGCTGTTCACGTAAGTAAGTTTTTATATTTTTTTTGTTTTTAGCAATTCCATGCAAGGTTTAATTGAAGATAAATAACACTTGAAAAAAATCATCGACCTGTCCTGTCCCACCTGAGGTCGATGATTTTTTTTCAAGTGTTATTTATCTTCAATTAAGATTCTTAAGTTAGATTAGTTACGTATGAACTCTAAAAGAATATAAATACGTTATTGGAACTATTTACATGCCAAGTATAAGATATTAACAAAATAGTGTGGCTCACAGATTTAAAAAAAACTAATTTTTCAATCAAAAATGGTTTACGCAGCAAGGAATCACATCTACAAATATATTTAAGGCCCTAACCTACAAAAAATGCCGAGATTTCTCAATCGATATTGAATTTTAAGGTAAACAATCAATCAAAATCAAAACAAAATTTGTCTTTTTGTGGTAGGTTGAAACGCTATTGACTATAAATATTAGAATCATTAGTCAGCCTATATTTGCAGTCCACTGATGGACGTAAGCCTCCCCAAAAAGCGCTAAAGAGCACGATCTCCTGCTCTTTTCATCCAGCCACTGCCAGCCATCTTCGTATGGTCGTCGTTCCATCAAGCTGGGGGGGCGACCTAAACTATATTTGGCAAGGCGTGGTCTTCTCTCGAGAACCCGTTTAATCCACTTTTTATTAAACAATAAATATTTACAACATCAAATACATTGATTTGATCCTATGGTAAGTAGAGAAATCACTTATTGTGTTATAGTAACAACGACGGCACCACAACACCCAGACCCAAGACAATATAGAAAAAATCGTTTCCTACATTGACCCGACCAGGGATCGAACCCGGAACCTCAGGGATGACGACGCCATTTATCGTCCGGCGTGCTCGCCTCTTAGCTGCAGATGTCGTTATTGTTTCACGACAGATATAAAATATTAGAATAAGAGTAAAATGACCTAAATTAAATTCTTTCCACAATAAATAAATTATTTTCACATTCACACCAATTATCTAGCCCCAAACAAAGCTTGTATTATGGCGACTAGAATAACGTATAAACATACTTAAATACGTTATTAATTATATTTACTTTTTTTTTACTTATACTTGATTCACGACTTATGTACAAATGCTCGTGTTCATCACACTAACAATTGGTTTATGGGATTCGAACCCGCAACCGCCAGGCATTGTAGTCTGGAGCGCGAACCACTACACCAGATCGTCACGTAAGTACATCGAGTAACGTTCGTCAAAGTAAAGTCACCTTTTCAAGCACATAGTAAACTTTTCCAAGACTGACAACCCTGTAACCCCCATTCTCACTACCCACGCAATTTCGTTCTTACATAAAATTTGCAAGTGCGCGAGAAGTTATGTTTTTCTTCTACGCCCTTCTAAAATATTGATGGAACGGCTCCTGTGTATATCCGACTATAAAAAAGATATACAACTACGGTAAGGGTTAAAATCTTTACAAAAAGTTATTGATAACGCAACTGGGGTCAAATGGGATAATAAAATGGCCGGGAAAGCATAGTGCGGGGAAAGTATCGATAGCCAATCTATCGATAGAATTTTCAGTATCGGATCGATTGAAATATTTTAATTCAGGACAAAGTAAGTGTAACAGTACACATTTTGTTGGTAGAAAAAAAAGTATTTACAGCTGTAGATTTTTGATTTAATTTTAGTGCGTAATAAGGGGTGTTTTCTAATGTATTTTTAATCTTTCTACATAAGGATATTCGGTTATATTAAGTTGCATAGTTTATAATAAAAACTTAGCTAACTTCTTTCCATAAATTGTAATAGAAAAAAAAATTCAAATGTTTTACTTAAAGGAAGTACTTCTAAAAACCGGTACTTTATCCCAGGTAGTGGTTTAAATTAACGCTAAAGCTAATCCTATCGATAGTGTATTTGTTTTCCCAACACTACAAAGCACGGGCTAAACAAAGTTTATGCATTGTAGGGATATGTTTTTTTAATGCGACTTTATACGTTGTCAGTTTGTTTTCAACGTTGTTTGTTTATATTTAGTTTTACAATTGAACGTCTATTCGATTTTATAGGTGATAATAATTCGAAACCTTCATGGAGAAATGATGGTAATGTCATGTGATTATGTAAGCTTATGTTATAATAATTAATTTAATGTAATCTATGAGATTTTTTTTGAAATAAATACTATTTGATTTAATTTAAATTTAATTATTCGTTATCTAGTCGACATAGAACAAGCTCTGCTTCATTTGAGGCTAGATAATTAATGTTTTTGTTGAAATAATATAAAATTGCTTATCTATAATAAATAAAAAAACCAAATTATTAAATTAATATCACCCTAACCAGTTTTTAACAAATTCCTACAATTCTCTCGATATTTTTCATTTTTTTAATATCATGATTATCCTTTGCAAAAACTTTATTAACCTATCGGCGGTTACAATCATAATTAATTAAGAGCCTTACACTCCACCAGTTTCACCTTTAATTGGATGAGGATTAAAACTGCACCAAATGAAGTACACATCATAATTATTTCGATTCGATAAATTATTAATTACGGTTAACCTCAGGCAACGAGAAAAATATACTTAACGTTATTAAGGTGTGTTTTCGATGCTAACGGCAACAGCAATCGACATTTATATCAAAACGAATTACTAGTAAGAGTCGCATTCGGTTAACACAGTTTAAATCGTCGCCGTTTTTGAGTTCCCGGGTTCGATTCTCGGTCGGGTTTATGTAGATGACTTTTTCCATTGTCTATGGCTGGAGTGGTCTGTTACCGTCGTTTTTTATGATAAGTATATGTGTCCTGTGCCTGATGATCTCGTTTCGGAGTTTATCCCTTAAAGAAATCCCAAGCATCGACCTTTCTATAGCTCGCTGAGTGACACTGAGTCGGTGGGCCAGTGGAGACCATGCCTAGGCAAACGTAGTGTAGGACGCCCCCCAGCTCCATGGACCGACGACCTTAGGAAGATGGCTGGCGGTGGGTGGATGAAAAAAGCGGGAGATCGTGCTAATTGGCGCTCTTTGGGGGAAGCTTACGTCAACTACAAAAGCCATGGTCTTAGCCAAAAGATGTGCCCTTGAGGTCAGAGTCCAACCAAGGACTCTGGGAATGGTCCCAGGTCGGACCAGCTATAGTCTGTCTGACAAACGGAGACTCTGGCTGTGGTTCAGCCTATTTAGTCTAGTCAAAGGCATCATTAACAGGTTCGCCAGTTGGTGCATTTTAAAGCCCAAACTGATACTATCAAGCCCCTTTAATGTAGTGAAGCTGTAAAAACTACTTTAAAAGACCGCCAGATATAGTTCTATCTAAAAAAAGTGGCTTAGTCATAGTAATAAAACAGATCTTTAAAAAATCTAGACTAATGACTTTGTTTACCATAGTAAACACAAAGTCGGTTTAAATCATAAGTCTTTTCTCTCGTACCCTGCTAAAGATACAACGCTGCTCAAAGTGAAAACTCCTGTTTTCTTTAATAGTATGTTTCCATTGTTCAAGTCCGATAAAAAATCGGGTACGCTTTATTCAACTACACTTAATTTTGTAAAGTAGTTACTGCTGTTTCAAGCTTTTTAACTACTTAAAAAACAAACATCTTATGTATAAGAAATTAAGTGGCAATTACTGGCAACGTGAAAAAGGACTAACACACATTATTTCGGATTCTTTAGTACGGTACGTCTCGTTCACTTGTTTGAAACTATTGACAATCTTAATTTATTGACAGGTAATATCTAACAATCATTTCCGTAAACATAGGCTAACTAAACGGTGGTAGGTGGAAACTGAGCCCGATCCTTGGGTTTAATTTTTTATCCGCTGCGTACAGCTTTACGTATATTATCACTGCACCTTCACATTAACATAGACCTCCCAAAATAAAGTACATCAAAAACAATTTAATTTTCAAAAAGCCATTAAAGGCACTTTTACACATCCCAATAATATTTTTTACCCTACCACTGCTTCGAGACAATTTGCAGGCTAGTGCCGAGAAGAAGCATCGCAAGATGCTTGACCACTACTGTTAAAATCTTTTAAAATAAATATTTTTATAAGATTTGGTGCGAGTGAGTAGGTGAAGATACCGAATTATTTAAGAAATTAATTGTTTTCTCGTATCACGTCATCCGAACAGTGGAAACAGTCTCAGAGCCTAGTTAATAGGATTAAATGCAAACTGCATCTCCGGCTCTTAATGTGTGTTTTTGTTTTCAACTTTGGAGCCTCCTGTTTTGCTGTTTAAGTATCTTTTTATCATTTGCACATTTAAAACATGGGCGGAATTCAAACCGTTGGGAAATCAAGTTTTTTTAGTTATCTGTTTGCAATTAAACCACTTTTTCTTTTAGCAGTTTGTCTTATTTCTGGTTAGGGTTTCTTGACCATGATTTTAGATGTGGCAAGTCTAAATGGTGTAATTTAAATAACGTAAACCCTATAAAGGGGTGATTAGCAATAACAAAGCTTTTTCTATGAACCCAACTTTTGTATTTAACCAAACATCGAAATCGGAAAAACAAAGACTAAATCGAAACTAGGTAGTTGACTTGTATGGAGAAGAAATAAATAATTGAGATTTCAATGTTCTTCAGATAGAAAAAGTCGTTTTATTTCAGAACCAAAATAAACTTTAAGAAGTTTTGCGTTACTTCAATTTATTAAACCTCGTAGGTAGGTATAGTACTTTTGATATCAGTACATGTATCACTGTGTGTGCACGGGCTAGTGTTAAAATACGTTATTTTTATTTATTTTTTACGTTATGAGTCAATAAATTGGTCCATGTGTTGATTTATTGAATAAATAAATTGAATTGAATTTGAAGTAATGACCATCAGAACTCCGAAATTCTTGGACAGAGAAACAAGATTATATGAAGCAAAAGAATGAAGAAACGACATCTATGGATTAAACTATGTTATATCTGCGACCTTAAACGGTTTATCTCTTCAAAAGCCTAAAAAGTGACAGTAATGCAGAATTATTTAATGACGACCTCCATAGCCGAGAGGCGAGCACGCCGGACTTTAAATGGCGTCGCCATCTCTGAGGTTCCGGGTTCGATCCCCGGTCGGGTCAGTGTAGAAAATGAACTTTTCTATATTGGCTAGGGTCTCGGTGTTGTGGTACCATCGTTGTTTCTGATTTCTATAACACCACTTGTGTTATAGAAATCAGAAATCCTAATGTAAGTACTTTTGCTACTTACATTAGGATCAGAGCAATGTATGTGATGTTGTCCAATATTTATTTATTTATTTTGCTGAATAACAAAATATATTCAGTCAAAATACGTAAGTAACATATTATCACATTTATGATAGAAATACCTTAAAATGAATGTTTTTGCAACTACAGGATTATTATTAAAATATTTACGATGGCAAAAAGCGAGCATATTTTACAACCTACGTTCATTTTTGTGGCCTTAATCTTGATACGGTAATAATAACTTTTTGGGAGACGTCGTAAATATAATACAGTGTTATATTCCTTTGTGTTAAATTAAGTTGTTATGAGTATGTTCTACATGTTTCAGAATAATCCTAAGGATAATTCAGAATGAAATTACAACATAACATACTACAATTTTCTTAGGTTTTAAGTAAGGAATCAAAGTTTTTGTGTAGTAAATTGTTAAAGCGCGATTAAATTTTGCAGGAACATCTCCTAGAAAATTCTCACCATCATCTGAAAATTTCATTTTCCAGATTTCCCTACCGATAATAGAACTCGAGACCCGTGCACATAAAGTGAATTATCGCGCCATTGTTCCAATAGGACCGTAGTTTGCATATTGTAATTAATTTACTTAATTGTGACATAAATTAAAAAAGTTACCTCTTTGGTACCAAAATTTGATCGAACCAATCTCAGATACACAAAAAGCCTTCATAAATTACACTTCACCCAATTTTCATATATACTATTCAAAGAAATGACGTGAAAAACTTCCGATTTGACAGTTATGGCCCATCAGTCCACATTTAACCCCTACCTCACGATTATAACCGCGGGAAATATCAATATCTTACGTAACACCTAAGCGAAAAGTCTTGTTAGATGAAAGTGAGGCTTAAGGCTTTTATATGAAAGGTTTGCCGTGAATCAGGCGGGTCAGATAGACCCAGTTTATGGCTGAAGGGTTAGCTGATAGGTTTCACTGACGTTTTGAATTAAAGTACAATGTAACATGTTTCGGTTTAGTTTTACGTAACGTTGAGCTGGGCTAGGGTTGTGCAATTATCGATAAATCTTTTTAAAAACGTCTCTACTTTTGATAAAATGTCTCTGCATTTATCACAACTTTGTTAAGTCATATTTTTTTAGCAAGTGTAGTCATTTGAGTACATGTAAGTATAAAGCAGACGCTTGCTTATTTGTGGAGTGGTTTGTGATATAACTTTTAAATATACCTACGAGTATTTTGATGAAATGATAACATTAAACAAAGACGTTAGTAAGTAAATAAATATTTTTATATACAACGTTGCTTTTCATTAGCTTTAAGGGCGTATATTTAATTTTATATGTTATTTATAAGTCAATTCATGTCGTATTAGAAGGGCCCTGCTAGTAAGGCCCAACCGTTTGTCTGTGACTGTGTTAAACATCTAGAACTGTAATAGGAAGACACTTTAAAATTCACAGTTTGTATAACTTAACCACAAGTAAAAAAGGTAAAAGATTAAACAGTATCTTGGACTTGACCAATAAAAAAAGTCGTACAAATCCCCTTGTGATTTTGACTTACACTTTACCGATTATTAGAATATGTTTTTGACAAATTGCGCAACAATTTCTGAGTTTATGGAAAATGTCTACAATATTGTCAGCAAAATTTCAGCATATTAATATTTTACAACGGCAGATAACAGAAACAAGAGAATTTCAAAGCCATCAAAACCCAGGTCGGATGTATAATGAACACGAAACTTTTGACGTTACGAACTTGGAACATTAATACTATCTAGCCCTTTGGGATGTACTTTCAGAAGTGAACAAGCCTCACAGGGAGTCTATTCAATAAGTGCATATCGATTTTAATGTTTATTGATATTACAAAACAAAATTTTAAAACGTGGCTTTATTCTGTTATTGTTGGTACGATTAACATGTTTGATCAATTATTTAACAATATTTATTCTAATAGTTCCAATGAAAATTAAGAATAATTATTTATATATTTTTTTTGGGTTCTAATAAAACGTCAATAAGTACTGCTTTTATTCATTTTTATTATTTTGTAATTTGATTTGATTTTAGTTAATTAGGGGCTTACTTGGCGTTGAAGACCTTAATTTAAGCCTATTTGCGAAAATAAATTGATTTCATTGGTTTTTATTAGGTAATAAACAACTTATGAATTATCAATTTTATACAAATGATGTATTTTTTCTAAGTTTACAATAAAATTACACCAATACTATGGATATGTTAGTGTTTTAGTTTCAAAACATCACTAAAGCATCAGAGATGTTATACACAGATTTCTCCAGAGAATCAAGGCATTGATTTTAATAAGCAAAGTTTAGTCACCGGAAATTGGACGAGTGATCAGCTAAGCAGGAATGCCTTATTTACTTAGCTCTTTAAGTTAATTTTAGTTTGTCAAATTCTAGTCAACGATTTCTTATCTGCGTTTGAGCGATTTACAGTTTGTCTTGTAAATCATTGGCAAGTATTGTTCATCATCATCACTTCAGACATAGATGTCTTTCAATGACATATTGCAAATGACGGAATCCATAGGAACAAATCAATTGTCCTAACAATCGTTACTTTTTTGAATTTGTTTAAATTCTAATTCAGTTATTTAAAAAACAGATATCAAATTTTACTAACTGAAAAACACCAGTATTTTAATCAGGCCGATCGTCAGATACGTTTTCGAGTAAGAAAAATAATGAATTAATAAATTATTCATTACATTATTACCCTCATCATGAATTCAGAGCGTACTTTTTATTGAATAATGAGATGTGAGAATGAAATGAAATAATCAACCGATAAAATCCAATTTGCATCTTATTGTTACGTATTCAAATTTTTGGGGGATATTTAAAGACATTTCATTACTTGCTAAAACTAAATTGTGACTGCTGTTAACAGTTATGAAGATTTTAAAGAACTATTGTCAGGATCTTGAAATTCACGAAAATTAGATAGGTATTCCAGTAGGTACATGAGAGGCACTGAAAAATGACACAAAAATTGACACAGATTCAAAATAAATACTGTTTTATTATGTAAAAATATTGCTACTTTTAATGGTATAGTATAATAACAAAGATAATTGTAAAATTGGTGGAATTTTTAAATAAAAACTGTACAGTTGAACACAAATAAATAAATCGACTAATTAATACAATATCACGACGGAAATTGGCCAGCCTCGTTTAAACCAAGACTGTACGACGTACATTGTACGTGGCGCTCTAAGGAGGAGGCTCATACTATGTAGTGAGATCAGAGTAACTGATGTGTTGATGATGATGATCAATATTAGGTACATGACTTATAGCAAGGAGCTTTTGTTTCTTAGTGTGATTAGTATGTGTGATAGTGTGGTTGTGTTTCATTTGTCTTGCGAAACAATAGTTTACAAAACTTGCAAGAACCATGAAACCATCCCTTCTCTTGCTTACAAGTTTTTTATATGTTAACCATAGTATGCAATATTATTTAATATCAATACAATTTTACGTCCCGACACATAAAGAACATCCAATCCCGGCATAAAACTTCAAATTATAACCTTCATTTATTCATTCCAATTTTATCGATACCCTATCTGTCCCGTGTCCCATCACTATCCCTGTAATAGGACGGCGACTATTTTACGAGGACCTTTTATTCAAATTCGCGGGTTCCGCATCCAATAAGCAATAGTAGGGGCCATATATCTGGGACCTTCCTTGCATGTCGTAGAAGGACCCAAAATTATAAATTTTGGACCCCTTTTTTTGAGAGGTTATTTCGTGGTGGGGTTTTAACGAGCTTTTTATTGCTATTGAAAGTGGGTTCTGGTCAAATGTTTTATTTATCTTGATGTGTAACATTGAGGTATAATGTACTAGCGTACTCTGAACACATCTCGAACTGAATGTTTCAGCCAAGTATTGTAGTATTGAACAATCAAGAAGCAGTTTTGACAACTACAATTATTGACACTGACTGAAGCTTTGTAGTCCACTGGACTACAATTCTTGGCTGAAACATTTAGTTCGAGATGTGTTCTCTAGTACGCTAGTACATTATACCTCAATGACTACTAGCAGTGACTATTAGTCAAACAACGTTGCTGACTTTACATAATGACGTCGAGGTTTTATAAGTTCAGTTCACGAGGTGTTTTTTCAAACAAGAGGACAAAGTTGAGGCTACCTCAGAAAAGAAGTCCACGTGCTACGTTTAAATAAATAAATATTGAACAACATCACATACATTTTTCTGATCTTAAAGTAAGTAGCGAAAGTACTAGTTTAATAGAAATCAGAAACAACGACGGTACCACAACACCCAGAACCGAGACAATACAGAGAAGTTTCTTTTCCACATTGACCCGATTGGGAATCGAACCCGGAACCTCAGAGATATCGGCGACACCCAGTCCGGCATACGGCCACACTTAATGTCGTGCCCTACCTCTCCTGCCACCTGCACGCAAGAGGACCTTTACAACGCCAACCGGAAGGCCATTGATGTTGCCATGTTTTAGGCGCAGAGAGTTTAATTGCCATTGACTCGAGAAGAAGAAGAAGTCCGGCATGTCCGCATTGAGAGGGTAAATACTGCGTCATCTAGAGAACGTGCGTCAACGTAACCGTTGTCAAGCAGGAATCCTACTAATATTATAAATGCGAAAGTTTGTAGTATGGATGTATGTTTGCTACTCTTTCACGCAAAAACTATCGGATATGGATGAAACTTTGCAAACATAAAGAATATGATCTGGATTAACATATAGGAAACTTTTTATCCCGATAAAATGTTTATATGGAATAAATTAAAGAGCACGCGAGCGAAGTAGCGGGCTACAGCTAGTTAAAAATTAAGGTTCTTACGAAAAGAACCGTCATATTATACTTCTAAATTCGTAAAATAAAGCAATTTCTTTTGAGACACTTATTTTTTAATAAGTATTATTATTTGTTCAATTTTACTAGCTTCAGTTGTCTATGCCACCAAATATTTAAAGTTTAATAATCGTCGATATTTACTTGTGTGTAGGTTATTATTTTGTTACGTTGTTTGTTCTGTATAAAATAAATCTGTCTCACTGTAAAATTTCAGTTTGATCACCTCTACATTGTAATGTACTTTTTCCAACGAAATAATTATTTATCCAAATTGAAAGCCCTATTAAAAAGTTACTCGCAAACAAAATGTTCCATAAAAAGTAATATTTTATATGCGTCGAATTTTTGGTGTGACTGTACAAAATACAAACAATTTAAAACGATCAAATTACTCTTATTAGTGAATTCACGGAAATCGTTTTCTTGGAATTCTTAATTTACGACATAAATATGATTCAATTTTTTTTACAATTATTAACCAAGCGGTCACAAAATATTTCCGGTATTTAATATTTTATTAATAATTAAAAAATAATTACGTCCAGGCAAGTAGCTTAAGTTTTTTAAAAAATATATATTCTTTAAATAATTACGCCACCGAGCTCCGAACCAACCAAACATAAAATTAAACGACTACTTATGGAATAAACATGTGAAGAAATATTGAGCAATAAGTTTTATTTTTCAAAAGAGCACTTTCTAAATTATTTGAACACCTCTTTGTAAGCCCCGTCAGCAGCAAAACAAAACAGTAAAAATTTTATTGTTAAATGGTAACATGCGATGAATAAGATGCTTAAATCATAAAAAAATATATAAAAATCTGCTTTTTTTTAAACGTAAGTATGACTTGAAATATTTTTGGTTAAAAATAATTATAATTTATTATAAGAACATACCTACATCCAGTTAATTACCTATCACCATTTCAAGATGGCGCAAAAATTATTCGACTAGCATTTTTTCTACCAGTAACAAATACCTAGACGAGTAATTAATTACAAAAAGTTATATCTTCAATCATCTTGATTGATAATAGAAATTGGAATCCAAAGCCTTAATATTGCTTCTGATAATTAAAATAATTTAGCTCGTACTTCATAAAATTGCTTATATTTTATATCCTAATTATGCTTTAATTAAGTTAAGAGCTTGTTAATCAAACCCATTTATTTCCATTCTCTATTTAATACATACCAGCTGACCCGGCGATCTTCGTATCGCCTAACAGTTTTTTTTTTCGTCAGCTTTTCCAATGTTTTTATTATTTATTCTGCTATTCAAGGCGGAGGCAAAACAAAAAAAAATATCATGAAAATCGGTCCAGCCGTTCTCGAGTTATAAGTGTTGTAACAAAACCGACTTTGTTTTTTATATTAGAAGATGCTTACACTAGTGTCAAATATTCTCAATTTATTGTCAACGAGTCAAAGAGTATTTTTTGTGCTCAATAAATAAACACAAAATGTATTCTGTAATGATATAAACTAACTTCAAGCATTTTTTTGAAAAGAGCTACAATTAATACGGGGACAAAATCTATGGAGACATAGCATTTTGACAGTTCATAAAAGAAGTAAATTTGTTTGTGGTATCATCACCTCTGTAACAGTTACATAACTAGCCAACTCTTCATATTTGCCAAAAAAACAAAAGAAGGGTTTCACGAGTTAGTCATAACAATTTTCAAAAAAAACTTACATATAACGGACAGCGTGGCGTTTGCCCTGATGACCTTATGCATCTGAGCAGGTCCAACCTGACACTGGTACTCAGCATCGTCTTCGAGAGAGGCGTTCACGATGCGAAGGTTGTAGACGCCATGGCGACGGTCGCCAAACATGGTGTAGCGAGGGTAGCCAGGGATGACGGAGGAGAAACCTGAAAGAATGAAGATGGTGAGTAAGGGAATGATACTGGTGAGGAATAGAGAAGGTAAAAAAGAAGGGGTTGTAGCACTTCTTAAATTATCATCGTAATTAAACCGAGCAGAAACTGCAGGTAAGTTTATAAGAAAATATTGAGTAGTTCTTAACATACGACTTAATACGTAAGATAGTATAATATTTTATAACAAGGAAAAACAAACAACTTATAATAAATATTACGAGAAATTGTATATGAAGTAGGAACTGTAAATATAACAATGGTAATATAATTTAAGTCCCTGATTAATTAAGAATCACTGCCCTAAATAAATTATTGAAATTCGTTTAAAGCAAGCATGTTTTCAACCTTTCAAAATATTTGGCCAGGAATTTCATGCCAGGAATACGATCAAGAAACAAAACAAATCTGTACGTAAAATACTTGTGTACTTTTTTATGGGATCCTTTATTATCAAAATATTCTTAACTGATTCTGTTTAATACAAGGAGTCGCTCAAGGTTCTATACTAAGACCGCTACTTCTTCGCGTGACTCATATTCACGCTATCCATAATTTGATATCGATTCATCATAGATTTCGTGCCTTTTCTACTTAAAAACAATTACTTGGTACCATCGCACTCGGTCTGTGACTAAATAATTTTCAACGTCCAAAATTGCTTTTGTATCTTCTGATTTTGTACGGTTTTCGATTACATCACACAATGTTTGATTCTCTTAATTGGTTTTGTCTTATCTCGTTGTTTCTGTAAGATTGACTTTTGTGATATTTTTTAACTTGCTTTTTACAAAAATATTTAAACTAATAGTTTTAATATAATTAGTAACATTAAATAACTGTCAACTGCAGCTTATATCAATTTGATCACTTTCATTAAGCAAAGTTTTCTGAAACTTCATTATCTATTTACTTTAAATAAACTAAAAAGTAAAGAGTGATATCATATATTCAACTAAGTTTATATTAAGACCTCACAGACATGTACAGAACGTCTCAAATTTCTCCTAGACTGACTGGCGCTGACAGCTATTATGCTTACAAAGGACTCATCATTATTATGCTACAATAATAACATTAAAGCCCCAGAGTCTAGGTCCCAAAATTGGCTAATAAGTTGACTTATTATAAAAATATGCTCTAGCATTTTCCAAAAATAAAATATATCGATATGCTTCAGACAATAATTACACATCAACTACCATAGTCTTGTAATAAAAATAGTAATAACGAGGTCTTGTAATAACGAGTTCTTGTAATATCGAGGGTACTATATGATAGGCTTTACCGAGGCCATCCTTTAGCAGTTCTAGCACATCATGTACTGACTCAAATCGGATTCCTTTGTGTTAGAGACAAATCATCGCGTCGCATCGTTGAATGGGATCCCTAATAGGGATGTTGACCCCATTCATAAATAATTCTAAGGCATCATTTATTAAAACATACACTTTATTTTAGGCCTAATAACTCGGTACAATTTCATTTAAGATACAAACTGATTTTTAATTGCTTTAAAATCGTAAAAAAAGTAAAGCAGTTGAGTTTATCGGATAGTGACGTCATAATCCGATATCGCCATACAAAATAATGATAAGTAAGAAATCCGCTTTGACAGCTCATAAAAAGTATGTCAATTGACTGGTGGTGTCAACTAGCCTATTGTGGTAAGTTTTCACTTGTGATATACTCGTAACTCGAAATACTTGCGAATATGTTTATTGCATTCCAAATTGGACTTTACAAACTAAAGCGTCAAATGCACAAACGTACAATAGAGACAGAACACAAATGCATGAATGAGCCAATTCGAGCCGGGCCAATAGTTGGATGTCAGGTGACGGCCGTGTGAATTGTAATGACCTAAGATACGACCTGGCAACGAATAGTTTGAAGTTTTATTAACTGCTTTATTGAATTCACTTATTGCATTTGAGGAATCCATTGGTGTAATGGCTCGGTATTAAGCTTTGGACGCAAAATTTCCAGTTCTAATGAATTTAAAAAATACTTTTTCCAAATTCACTTGCGTTGGGTGAACTGGGTGATGTCACTGGCAAAAAATTCTGTTAGGTAGGTATAGCTCTTAGTGTAAGGGTTTGAATTTCTTACTTTCAAGACCATGACAAATTAGTGTTTTCTGGCGTATTTTTATATTCAATGGTTTAGTAGATTCTAGTCAATAGTTTATTGTCATTATCATTCACAGATTTTATCCACCCATTGGTTACAAGTCTTCTCTCCTACGTAATTATTCCTAGATACCGATTGCTATGATATTAGCCGATTAAACTGGTCTGCTGCCAACAACAGCTGCTTCTTGATAGCTAATTTATGTAAGGATTTACAGTTGCTCGGCGGTGAGGGAAAATATCGAGAAATAGCCACGGTCCCAAGTTGTCTTCCTAGTCTTAAGATTACGGAGACGAAATAACTATTGCTACAAATGAAAAACCTAGACATACTTAATAGACTAGGAACGGAATAAAGCACTTAACAGAATAAGAAAATAATTTAATCAGGTTATTATGAGTTGCACTAGCAATTAACAAGGAATTGATTAGAAATAAAAAGGCAGGAACCATTATACTTTTGTACTCCTAACGTCAGGGTCCCTGCTGATAATCAGCGTCGTGATATGTCCCTGGCTGTCACGATCCCGGGCCATTTTCACACATTTTTTTAAAATCTTTTGTATTTGTCGTGTATTCTGTGTATGTGTGTCAAATAAATATTTTTTCTATTCTATTATATTATATTTATACTAATAAAAGGGAGTAATTGTGATGATGTTCCTAAGTGTCCAAATCTAATACTTCATCATGCGTCACCGTATAAACGTGAAATAAATATACATATTAAAATGAAATATAAAAAACGCTTAAGCTTTTCAATCAGACCACTTTCTCTTCACAATCAAGCGCCCTAGCTTCGCCAAAGCTGAGTCGGCGAATTGTAACGTTTGTATTGGGGATTGTGTGTGATTCCTGTTGTGTTTTAAGATATAAATCAATAGATTCCTCTCACATACACCCGAACTAAGCAAAGCGTGTTGGTAAATATTAGAGTCGATTAGCAAAATGAATTCCTTGGTACCTCACCAAATTAAAGAAACTAAAGGGTAGAATATATCATATCAAAATGTAATTCCTATTACTATTAATTTTGCTTTTTACGAGTAAAGTTTTTTGAAACTTCGACCAGGATGTTTTTGGCTTAGACAAATTATTTTGGAAAGTTAGTTTTGGAATTGCTGACCAAATCCAGAAATCGAACCCAACTATCATCATCATCAATGTTACTGTCGTTTATTTTTTGAGACGTATGCACTTTGTACCCACAAAGTTACAGAATTATGTTTGGAAAATGTTTTAAGCAAAATATAATGACCAACGCAGACAGTAATTAGTCTTACCATAAAGAAAAAATTCTTACCCAGTGACCTGTCGAATAAACTCATTTATTTAGTATGTTTTGATGCCTATGGCTACATCCATCTATTTTTCAAAACCAATATGCTGAATGCAAACCGTTCTATTTGGATATCATTTGATAATTTAGTCATTGGTACAACTCCTGCAAATGCCATATCAATTTGTGGATATTATGTCTACATTACCACAGCCTAGAAATAACAGTAAACACAAGTCATATTAAAACGTAATCTCTAAATTGTTAATTGTTTCCACAATCACACCAATTATCTAGCCCCGAACTAAGCAAAGCTTGTACTATGGGACTAGATAACAAGTCAACATACTTAAATAAGTTTATAAACATCCATGGTACAAAATGCTCGTGCTCATCACACTTACATTTGCCGATTGCGGGATTCGAACCCGCAACCGCCAGGTTTTGCAGTCCGGAACGCGAGCCATTAGACCAGACGGTCGTCGATATTGAAATGATGTTCGAAGTATTACCTGTATCACACATCTATAATGCCATGTTAAATGCAAATAAACAATGTATTATTTATTTATTTTTATGATTCAGTATCATTCAGTAAGTTTAGTTAAAAATAGTAATGAATTGCTTTCAAATAATAAATTTAAAAAATTGTGACTGATCTATCGGTTTAATTTAGCCAGACATATTTTTTATAATAATAATATTAAATAGTCTCGTATTTTTGCTTACAAATTCATAGCTTGGCGATTTAAATTTAATGATTGTATTTTGCAACAGCAAAAAATATTAACATAATATTTTTGTATCTTTTTTCACATATCCAATAAGTTCTGTCTTAAATGTATTAAAAGTAATTTTCAACAATAAAGTTGCATTAAAATGGTTTGTCTGTTCTACACTAACCTACTTCAACTAAACACTATCCAGTTACTATCATCCCCAATCGAACGGATTCTCCTTTGAAACAGAGAAATGGAATAGTAACAGTGTATAAATTAAACATGGTTGGTTAGCTATTATCCTATCGTCTATGCAGGTATAATAACTGATACGGCATGAGTTTACTGGTACAGAATAAATAATTACTATTAAAAATCTAAACAGCGATCTTAGTCAGATAATTTATTTATAAGATTTATCCTGTATATAAAATACCTGACTGCTTACCAATAGTTTAATTAAAATATGTACATATAATTAGGTTTTTTTTTAAATTAGTAAATAATTGTATATATCTAGTTGTCAAAAATCTAAAATAATAAATCAAACTTAGACTCAAGGAAATATGCCAATATGGATTGTTCGAAATATAATTTTGCATTCGGTAACTCTGAAATCTGCCTGTCAATTATTAAAATAAAACCGCTTACTTCGACAGGACGACGTGAACCCACAGGGAACCCATCAGTTATCGCAATCAAATACGTCAATTTTCATTTCTCATAACCGCTTCACAGATCCTTTTATTCAATAAGTAAGTAAAAATTCTAAATTTTTTGTTACTTTTTCTCATCTTACCTATATATTTTGTACATTACATCGATGTTATGTTTCCCATAATTTATGTTAAAATTCGTCAATAATTTTATTTGGGTTAGCCAAGTTTAGGTTACAACAGCGAGCACACAAAGCGCGAAGCCGAGCAAGCGTTCCGCGGTAGCGGCCGGCGAGCGCTAAATTTTAATTTTCGCTCTTAAATTGTGTCATACTACTAAATATTGTGGTCATTTCAAACCGTTGTAGTATAGAAAGCATTTTTTTTGATAGAATATTTATATGAAATACGATAATGATGATACATGTTTCGATATACGGTTTCATTAATGAAATTATTGTCATATGAAATAAAAAAATCGATGAACATTTTTTCGGTTTACAAAAACAAATAATAAAAGTTTTTCCATTAAACATAAAAAAAAATTATTTAATCCCTAGATCGTGTGTAAAATAGTCACCGAGAGAAAATCCATAAAAAAATCATGGGACCCGAAGATAAGATTGCAATAAGATTGTTTATCAAAGGTTCATCACTTACCAAGAGCAAAACCATCCTTAGCCCACTGCACCTGGCCGGCCAGGTTGGCGACTGAGCACTCTAGAACTGCCTCCGATCCCTCCTGCACTCTCAGGCTTCGAGGAACTACTCTGAAGTACTGCTGCTGGAAGCTTGCAGCACTGGCCAGAGCTGAAACAAAGGAATGAGTGTTAAGAAATATAAAAACTAATCATCATAATTATTTAAGCCATATGATGTCTACTGCTGAACATAGACCTTTCCAGATAACTTCGAGATTGGCCGGTTGAAGCGGCCTGCATCCAGCGGCTTCCTGCATCTTAAGCCCGGTTGCTTTTCCACTTTGTGAATCATCATTTCAGCAACAGGACATCCACTGCTGAACATAAGCCTCCCCCAGTGACTTCCAGTGTGTGTTACCAGTGATGACATACGGAACAGAAACGTGGCCTCTTACTTTGGGCTTTATAAGAAAACTCAAAGTTCAACAGTGCGCTATGGAAAGGGCTATACTCGGTGTTTCTTTGCTGGATCAAATCAGAAATGAGGAGATCCGTGAACGAACAAAAGTCGCTGACATAACCCGACGGATTAGCCAGCTAGTGGCGAGGGGTGGGCACATAGCACTTTGTGAATAAAACCAATTAATTTTTGCAAATAGGTTTAAACTAAGCTTTATTACACGTCCCAATTTTCTTTATCCCTATCACTGCTTCGGGTCAATAATGGGGGCCATAATTTATAAACATTTAGGGTTACGTACCCACAAAAAAAATATATACGGTCAAATTATTGTCCAATCCGTAAGACCCTTATTTTAGGCGCATGTACCATTAAAATAAAAATCACGGGATAAAAATCCTCTACTGACGCGCTTAGAGACTTCTCATAAATTTAAAGTTAGGTACTTAAGAAAAACCTGTGATTAAAGTTAAAGTTGATACGAAAAAAGACAATTATTGAATGAACAAAGTGTTAATTAACACATCTTTAGTGCGGCAGTACAAAAATTAAGCTTTCAAGTCAATTCAATCAATTTATTCGGTCAATATGTCACTTAATTAAACACTAGGGTTCTTCCCATTGTTCTAGAATCATGAAGTTTAGCGAGTAGAAATATCTTAGCACAGAAAACATTATATTATTATGGCCTTACTACAAAAAAGATAGACTAGTGTTAAACACTTGTCTAATTAGTCAACCAATTTGAAATGTTGACCACGAACTCTTAAAACAATCTCAAATCTGTCAAACATTATAAAATTTGTCAAATTTTGTATGTAATGACGTATCAAAATTGACAGATTTGCCAGCTTTGAGATTGTTTTAGGACTTTATGGTTACCCCGCAGACATTCGAGACATATTACTAACAAACATTTCAAATTGGTTGGCTAATCTTTAGACAAGTGTTTAACACTAGTCTATCTTTTTGTAGTCAGGCCATATATCTTTCTTTTTAATCGAATTAGGTACTTTGATCATGGTAATAAATCATAAATTAATAATCTAAACATAGCTCGCAAGATTACCTACACAAAATCTACCCACTGTTGACAGATTGAGTTTTAACTGATTCTGATACGAGTGGGCGAGAGATTGTGACGTTCTATCACGATACTCAATTCCGAACGATAAATCGATTGGAACGAGACCAATCGATCCTTATTAGTCTCCTTTTCGAGTGGCAGACTGTGCAATAAGGCTGGCTGGACACGTTGGCGACAACTACAACACTATAGGTACGAAAGTAATTAAATTAAAATCTTAGAATAGTTTGTTACGAGATTGCTACCATGTACCTTATTTTTGAGTTCCCGATAATGATCACGGAGTACTCCGTGATCATGGCGCTACATGGTAGCAATCTCGTAACAAACTATTTTAATGTTAGTGACCATGAAAGTTTAAAACAATAAAATCAAATCGTTTATTACAAGAGATCCATAGCCTTGCAAAATAAATTACACGTCAGCCTAACATAGAAATAACTAAAAGGATTAAGGTTATGACGTGTAGCCGAACCCAATGCTTGATAAATGAGCAATCTGCTTAAAAATATTGTTAAATTAATTATTTAACATAAAAATATTGTATTATTAATAGCCGTAGCATTAAACTATAATAGGTAATAATTTGTTACTGGCAATGTTTATAGGCTAGTAACACTCACTTCACTTCTCAATTTTGCTTTTTTAACTGCAGTAAACGTGTCTGTAAAATATTAAATAAATAATTTCTGCAAGTGATTAAAAAGCCTATGATTATATTTAACATAGGCGCGGTGGTCCTGTACGAGCCTCTATAAAGTTTTACCGGGAGTTTTTGCCGTATACAGTGAGTGTGCGTACGACTTCGTGTGACCGCGTGAGCGGCCATTGGCATTGGCCGGGCGCGGAGTTGCAGCAATTATTAACATATCTACGCGTAAGAACAATATTAGAATCAAGAAACAGTCCACAAGCTCAACGATTTGCATTATTTATCAAGATTTCAATACCACATCAATAAAATTGGTTGAGGGTAGATCACGTTACGTTTGAGAAGAAAGAAGTCTCGCTCGGCTCCATAGAGAATAGAAGTTACTACAACCGCGGCCGTAAACGCCGTACCGGAAGTGCTTCTTGTTGTAGAAACGCATCGATCTACGCACGTTACGTGAAACGTCAACCACCCGCGGTGACAGGTGACATTTGACAGCCGGCTTTCTTCGACGTTTTCCCCCCAATTTTGTCTCGTTGTTTTCTTCGTTGTCCTCTCTGATTATTTTTAGAAATACGGTTTGTTTATCAAACAATACAATTGTGTTGTGTGTTACTTCATTAATACAACTTAAGTGCAGTGATAAAAATGGAAGAAATGAAGTCTCTTCGTTTACGACGCGGACAACTGAAAGGTACACTCACACGAATTGAGAACTTTATGTTAGATCCTGTTAATTTAGCTTCTGCTACTGCTGAGGCCCTTCAGGCACGTAAAGAAAAACTGATTTCAACATTGAAAGACTATGAAAAGGTGCAATTAGACATATTAACTATAGATGACGATGACAACGAGGATGTAGCCATACAAGAAGAGAAATATTTCTCTGTATTATCAAAAATAAATGAATGTTTAACAAGTTTAAGCACATCTGAGGTGTCCCAGTGTACAAGTGTCTCAAGTTCTAAATTACCAAACATTGATTTGCCCATTTTTACTGGTAAAGATGTTACAAAATATACCTCTTTCATAGACTTGTTTACTGCAGTTATCCACAATAATAAGGCACTATCAGATGTGCAAAAACTATTCTATTTACGCACATATTTAAGAGAAGATGCACTTGCTGAAATTATAAATTTGCCGCTTGTTAGTGAGTCATACAAGGAGGCACTTAATTTACTTAAAAAACGTTTTGATAACAAAACTAGGTTAGTTATGAACCATATAAATATTATTTTAGACTTACCTTCTATGCAGAGGAGTACTGCGGCCTCCATAAGGTCATTTATTTCAGAAATTAAGCAACAACTATATGCTTTAAAAAATTTAAAGCAACCTACAAAGGAGTGGGATATGCTTCTCTTGTCTATTTTGATAAGAAAACTAGATACTTTTACTAATCGGGCCTATCAACTTGACAGGAACTCCGAAAATTTGCCAACAATGGAAGATTTTTTGGCATTCCTCGAAAAGCGTGCTATGGCGCTTGAGGAAACTAGGGACTATGAAGGAACTACTAAGAAGCCAAATAAGGTAACCAATGTTGCTACTTCCAATGTAAAACCATGTAAATTTTGTAAGACGCAAAGTCATAAATTGTACAGCTGTCCATCTTTCAAATCAACTCCGATAAAAGATCGTAAAAAGTTTGTTTCTATGAACAAGCTGTGTACTACCTGCTTAAACTCCCATACCGGCAATTGCAGATTTAAATTTTCTTGTCAATCGTGTAAGGAGAAGCACAATACCCTTCTGCATGAAGATAGTACACAAGAGGTGGAGCAGCCTGTAACATTACACTCAACCTTATCAGGCAACAAAGTTTTATTGCCCACTGTTAAAGTAAAATTGTTTGATATTGCAGGCCATGAGGTCCACGTGAGAGGGCTGCTTGACTCGGGTAGCCAAGTTTCTTTTATTACTACTTCATTAGTTAAAACTTTAGGTTTACAACCAATACAATGTGAAACCAATATAATTGGCATAACTAATAAACATAACAAAATTAATAAATTTGTTAAAATAAAATTACATTCTACAGTGTCAGAACTAAAACTCTTTACAAAATGCCATGTTGTAGATTCAATTACTACCAAGTTACCCCAACAATATATAAATATGTCAGCTGTACCTTTGCCCAAGGACATAGTTTTGTCTGATGATGAATTTAATTTTCCAAAAGAAATATCATTGCTTTTAGGTGCTGATGTATACTATCATATCTTACAAGATGGAAACATAAGGTTACCTAGTGGACCTGTGTTACAAAAAACGTCATTTGGCTATGTTGTTGGTGGTCAAATTTGTAGTAATTCTTGTAATAAACAAAACAAATTTGTTTCAAACCTGGCTATTTCTCATTGTGATAAACTTGAACATATAATGGAACAATTTTGGCTTTCTGAGAAGGTTCCTGAAGTTGCACAATCACATGATATTTCCATAGAAAATAAAAAGGCCGAAGCCTGTTTTAAAAATTCAGTCAAATTATCTGAAAATACTTTCTGTGTTGATATGCCTCTTGTAGATAGCATAGACCAACTGCAACTTGGGGATTCTTTTTCAGTGGCTTTCCAAAGATTTCTAACACTGGAAAATAAATTTGAAAGAAATCCATTGTACCGAGAAAAATATAAGCAATTTATAGATGAGTATGTTAACTTGGGACATGCGAAAAAGGTGGCCATTGGTGATTATGATACTTCTAATGGACATGTTTATTTTTTAGCTCACCATGCTGTGATAAATGAAGCAAGCAAAACAACCAAGTTGCGGGTAGTATTTGATGGTAGCATGAAGTCAAGAAATGGAATCTCCCTCAATGATGTAATGCTGAATGGACCGGTAGTACAAAATGAACTATTCGACATCCTTCTTTTGTACCGTACGTACCTTTTTACATTAATTTGTGACATAGCAAAGATGTTTCGCTGCATAAAGGTAAACCCTGATCAAACCTGTCTTCAGAACATTCTTTGGAGAGATAATAAACACAAGCCCGTCACTTGCTTGCAATTGCAGACTGTCACATATGGTTTGAAGGCCTCTACTTATTTGGCCACCCGTTGCTTGATAGAGTTAGCTAATAGGTATGGGAAAAATTATCCTCTAGCTGCTCAAGCCTTGCGATCAAACACATATTGCGATGACATATTGTGTGGCACTGAAAATATAGAGTCACTGCATGATCTCAAGAGGCAGCTCATAGAGCTTTTAAAGTTAGGAAACTTTCACTTGCACAAATGGTGCTCTAACGTTCCTCAGGTCTTGGATGATGTTCCTTCCGAACACAAGTATTTCGATGATGACATTGAAATTAATCACAATAATCTAGTAAAAACTCTAGGCTTGAAAATTGATATAACTGATGATCAGTTCACTTTTAAAATCTTACAGCCTGATAATGGGTGTCTTAACACCAAAAGAAAAATTCTTAGTTTTATTGGTAAAATATTTGATCCTCTCGGGTTCTTGGGACCCATAATTGTAATTTCTAAATTATTCATGCAAGAGCTTTGGTCAATAAAAGTCAACTGGGACACTTTATTGCCTCAGAATCAATTAAAGAATTGGAACAACTTTGTAGATAAATTAACTGCAATGGAAAAAATTACTATTCCTCGCTGTGTGTATTCAAAAAATGCAGTATCAATTGAACTAGTAGGGTATGCAGACGCATCACAAAAGGCATTTGGGTGCTGTCTCTACCTAAGAATTTTAAACACTGATGGGACGGTTACTATCAATTTATTGTGTTCCAAATCTCGCCTTGCTCCTTTGAGTAAAGATTTGACTATTCCGAAGCTTGAACTTAATAGTGCCTTGTTGCTATCTCAACTGGCACATAGAGTCAATAAAGTTTTGCTGTCTAGATTTCCTATTAAAGTATATTTGTACAGCGACTCACAAATAGTATTAGCTTGGATAAAATGTGCTATAATTAAATCCAATGCATATGTTTCTAATAGAGTTCAACAAATTCAAAGTTTAACTGGGACATTCAGTTGGTCATATGTGCGTTCCTCGGACAATCCTGCAGACTTACTATCTCGGGGTGTTGAGCCGCAGAAGCTGCAATCCAGTCATTTATGGTGGCATGGTCCATTAGAGCTTTCGAACAGAGATTATTGCCACTTACCTGCAAATTGCAAACTGCCTATTTTGCCACAACCAGAAATAGAAGAAACTCTACCATCAAATGCGTGTACTATTGACCAATCACATCTCTTTGAAACTTTTGAGAAATACTCAGATTTGAATAAATTAAAAAGGATTTTAGCATACATACTTAGATTTCAAAATAACTGTATTAAGGCTGATTGCAAAATTGTTGGTCCCTTGTCCCCAAAAGAATTGCAAACAGCTTTATTACTGATTATAAAAATAACTCAGCAAAAATGTTTTTATAAAGAAATAGAGTCGCTCATTAATGACAAACCTATAAAGACGGGGTTAGCAAGTCTCCATCCATTTTTAGACAATGAAGGCATACTCAGAGTGGGTGGCCGCTTAGAAAATGCAAATAACATTCCATATAATAAAATGCACCCAATTATAATTCCTAAATCATGCCACATTACAACCTTGCTAATAAGAAAAGAGCATCTGCGACTCTTACATGCAGGATCCAAATTAGTATTGAGTTCTCTCTCTCAAAATTATTGGCTAATTAGTGGCACCAGGGAAGTCAAAAAGGTTATTCACAAATGTACCACGTGTGTGCGTTTGAAGGCTGCAGTTGCCAAGCAATTGATGGGTTCTCTACCAAAAGAGCGAATTACAGCAGCCAGGCCATTCCAGGTCGTAGGTGTAGATTTTTGTGGTCCATTCAGCATGAAGTCTGCCAGAATTAGGAGACCAATGATCTGCAAATGCTACATCGCATTGTTTGTTTGTTTTGCTGTAAAGGCAGTACACATAGAGCTCGTAAGCGACCTCACCACTGAGGCATTTTTGGCATGTTTTAAGCGATTTATCTCTAGGCGTGGTATGCCATCTCAGGTATTTTGTGATAACGCTAAAACCTTTAAGGGAGCATCTAATAAATTAAACGAATTGTATGAATTGTTTGTTTCTAAAAGTCACAAGGACTCTATTTGCGATTTCTGTTCTACAAATATGATCAAATTTAAGTTCATACCAAGTTACAGTCCAGAGTTTGGAGGTCTGTGGGAATCTGGTGTTAAGAGTTTTAAGCACCATTTAAAGCGTGTTATTGGCAATCTTAGCTTAACATTTGAAGCTCTCTATACTGTAGCTACTGAAATTGAAGCTGTACTTAACTCTCGCCCACTGCTTCCTATGAGCACTGACATCTCAGATTTGAACTGTTTGACGCCTGGACACTTCCTGATTGGTAGTTCTTTGACCTCCTATCCGGAACCAGATTGTTCTCAAATACCTATTGAAAGGCTTAAATTTTGGAATATGTGTACTAAGATAAAACAAGATTTCTGGAGAGCATGGTCAAGGGATTATCTTACTCAGTTACAGAATAGGCCTAAGTGGCATGATTCTCAGCCTAACTTAAAAGAAGGTGATCTAGTTATATTAAAACAAGAAAATGTATCTCCATTGTCATGGCCCATGGCCAGAATTGTGAAAACTTATTTAGGCTCTGATGGGAAAGTCAGAGTAGCAGATTGTAAAATGGGTAACAAAATATACACGCGTTCGTTAAGGAAAATAGCTCCTCTTCCTATGTAAAATACTAAGTATTTATTGTCAAATAGCGTAGTGGATGGAGTCCAAGGGCTACCATCCGATCCCAAGATTTGTCTTAGCATGTCATAGGGCTACTGCTTACTTAAAGCTAGTAATAATTAGGCTTAAGTTACTTGTTTTCTCTACAATACTTTCATGTATTCTAATAGAATATAAATCTGGTAAATAAATATAACTGTTCATACATTCATAATATTTTCAAAATTAAATTTATGTCATTTATTAACTTGCCGGCCCAACTATGTTAAATTAATTATTTAACATAAAAATATTGTATTATTAATAGCCGTAGCATTAAACTATAATAGGTAATAATTTGTTACTGGCAATGTTTATAGGCTAGTAACACTCACTTCACTTCTCAATTTTGCTTTTTTAACTGCAGTAAACGTGTCTGTAAAATATTAAATAAATAATTTCTGCAAGTGATTAAAAAGCCTATGATTATTTTTAACAAATATTAAAGTGTGTGTGTAAATCCTTTCACAGAAGATTATAAGATTGACTTATTAAATCAATTATATTTGTGTTATTTAGTTAGTACATTCCTTGCTAAACCTTTTTAGCGATAAGACCGTCTAAATTGTTCATATTTCTGTAAATATCAACTGTAACTTCTTTGTTTGGTGTGCAATAAAGAGTATCTATATATCTAACTAAAGCGCTAATAAGGTTTAAATTTGAAAAAGCTTAAAGCTTTGATAATAACACAGTATATAAATGTACTGTGATAATAATGATACTCAATATATAAGTGCGTCAAAAGAAATGACTTTGCTTAGATGTGCTATTAAGAAAAAGTATTTAAAAAAAATATTTACAAAACTTGTGTTAATATAAATTTTAAAAGATTTTAAACAACTTCTGAAAAATATATTAAAACAGTTTGGCCATAATTCCTCATAAAGCCGTCAAGTCGTAAATTCACAATAATCTGTCCATCAGGCACGCCATCTGGCGACCGTATGCGGTACCCCTATAAGGATGGCAGCTAAAAATACATTTGGACATCTTATTGTATGTTTTATTGATGGGATACGAATATATGGCCAAGCCTGAAAAAATTGATGCACAAATGGTCCGTAGAGTATTCGTTTATTTATGTTAGCCTGATAAAAACTGACCCTTTGTCTTCCAAAAACTAATAATAAATAGGTTCTAATTATATATTACATAGGCCTGAATATAACTTATTTAAAGGATCGGTTCCTAACTAACACCGGGTTCCTATAGTGTACTATGCGTAAGTGTACATCAGCAACTGATCGTATTAGTGTCAAAAGTAACGAGCCGTTATAGTTGTTCCTATAAAATTTGACAAAGCGTCATTTATAGGAACGCTTTAGAGTATGTCAAGTTGACAATTCCTACCATCCGTTAGCAAAACCAACCGTTTCTCGGATATAGGAACCGGGCTTTAGACTGTCCCTTTTTTCTTAGGAAGGACCGATTTGCTTTAACGTGCTTTTCTGATAACTTTTATTTTATTACAATTTTCTCTAAGGAGCCTTTTCATGCTCTCAAATTATTATTTTTTTTAAATATTGGACAACATCACACACATTGCTCTGATCCTAAGGTAAGTGGCTAAAGCACTTGTGTTATAGAAATCAGAAACAACGACGGTACCACAACACCCAGACCCGAGCCAATATAGAAAAGTTCGCTTTCTACATTGATCCGACCGGGGATCGAACCCGGCAGCTCAGAGATGGCGGCTCCTTTTAAAGTCCGGCGTGCTCGCCTCTCGGCTACTACGGAGGTCGTCGATTTTGTGTGTGTAAGTAAGCAGTAATCTTTTGCGTCAGTAAAACTGTACCTATACCGAAAAGGTTTTAAAGGTTAATCTATGAATTATGCTTTAAGAATGCTGACGACCTCCGTAGCCGAGAGGCGAGCACGCCGGACTTTAAATGGCGCCGCCATCTCTGGGATTCCGGGTTCGATCCCCGGTCGGGTCAATGTAGAAAACGAACTTTTCTATATTGGCTCGGGTCTGGGTGTTGTGGTACCGTCGTTGTTTCTGATTTGTATGACACAAGTGGTTTAGCTACTTACCTTAGGATCAGAGCAATGTATGTGATGTTGTCCAGTATTTATTTATTTATAGAATGCGTGCGTAAAACTTCGTGCATTTCTATATCCGAGATTTTAGGCATTTCACCCATCTTAAGACCTCAACAAAACCATGGTTAGTAAATTACGTTGATGCAGTCAATAATAATTCCAATAAGATTAATTAGATTCATAGGTAATCGTATCGTGGGAAGTATACCAGTTTCTGATAGGCGATTTATTAGAACTTTGAAAGTGTTACGAATTCATCATGCGACAGAGGCCACTTAAAACAGTTTTGATATTAATTAATACGGAGTTAAAATACACTTGATATTCTAGAGTCTTTACCTTTGAGAGTGAGCTCTTTTGATTGAATTTGGCAAACCCTATACATAAGTAAATAAAATATATAAATATTGGACAACATCACATACATTGCTCTGATGCTCTGAACTCCTAAGGTAAGTAGCTAAAGCACTATTGTTACCGAAATCAGAAACAACGTCTGTATCACAACACCCAAACCCGAGACAATAAAAGTTCGTTTTCTACATTGACCCGACCGGGAATCGAACGGACCATAGTTATAGCAACGCCTAGTCCGGCATGCTCACCTCTCGGCTACGGAGGTAGTAGAACATTTAAAAGCATTTTTCGTAATAATTTAATTTAAAATAATAATTTTGTAAAAAATAGATAGATTCGGATGGCTCACTATGTTGTACGGACAACAGCTCGTCGACCTACCACAAAATGTCAAATTTTCTCATTTGAAAAAGATCTCTATATGTCAGGCTTAAAGTTGAAAACCTATTGGAGAATTTTTGACTTTTGGGGTTTTTGACAGTCAACAGCACGTCGACCTACGACGTGCTGTTGACTGTACCTTATATTTTACGTCTTACAATCAGAAATAATAAAATTTAAACACTTCGTCACTTAAACCGTTTCAATTAGTCCAGGGAGTAGGTACATAAAATATATTCTGACTGTCACGAACAACAAAAATAATATTTTTGTTCGTGACAATATGTACATTAGAATACTTACATTTAATGTCTCAAATATATTCGGCTTAGCACCAGAAGTGCGGAAAAAACAGACTCAATAAAAATGAGAAAACGAAAAGGGAGGTTGGCTACTTGACTGTTAATACCGGTAGCTTATAATAATCTTCATTAATAAAACAATGTTGAGTTTGTTACAACACTTATAACTCGAGAACGGCTGGACCGATTTTCATGGTTTATAATTTGTTGGATTTGTCTTCGCCCCGAATAGCAGAATAAATAATAAAAATATTGGAAAAGCTGACGAAAAACATATAATTGTTAGGCGGTGCGAAGTTCGTCGGGTAAGCGTAAACAATAATTTTACAACATAGCAAATTGTGTTATGTACAATATTTATTTTTTATATAAAATAAAGCGATTTTTTTATCTGTTGACTAGAAAGACCGAAACGCGCGGTCATAATGTCTGCAGTGCGTGACGTCACATTTTACAAACAATACATTAATACAGCACATCACATTGGCACGACACATCTCCTGTAGGTATTCATTTTTAAAAATACCTAGCGAAATATTATTAAAAACTGTAACAAACATCGCGATACTCGACTTCGCAATAGTAAAATTTTGTTGTTTGATAAAACATGACGTCATCAGTCAAAATGTCACGTGAATGACTGTTTTCGTGCTACAATTGAATTTGAATATAAAAAACATGAATCCCTATATTAAAATTATATTTTTGAGGGAAAGAACGTTGTCAGATGTCTTAAATAATTAGCTTAAAAGTTGAAAGCACTTTTTCAAAAATTGTCAAGTAGCCGAGTGTCTTATGTGTTTTAGTAATATTTCAAAATGATTTTTGCGCAATTACCCACACTTTGATCAAGTAACCGTTCTACCCCAACAAACCATCAAAAGCCGAATTACCAACTAGAATCGAGTGTACTAGTTCCATCCCCTCCCTTTCTGGATACAAGGGCCCTGTGATCAAAGCGCACAGGATTCTTACGCTCCGACACCCCTCAGGGTTGCCAACAGTCGGGTAAATTGAAAATTATGCTGACAACACCGTTTGGGTTATGACAAGGTATTGGCAGTTGTTACTTATTTTCGTTGTTGAATGGCTTGAAGATTTTTGGTTGAGTATTTTTTTTTACATCTTCGTAGCCGAGAGGTGAAAATTCTGGATTTGATGTCAATATCTCTGAGGTCTCGGGTTAGATTCTCAGTTGGGTCAATGTAGAAAGCGATTTTCTAAATTGTATCGGGTCTGAGTATTATGGGACCGAACCGTTGTTACTGTTTTCTGTAACGCAAGTACTTACCTTAGAATCAATGTACCTGTGTGAAGCTGTCCAATTCTAACATGACAGTAAAAATAAATTTAGAAATGTAACAGCGACAACCCTAATAATACAGCTATTTCCATTGGATCTGGTTCATTCCTCGACAAGCTGTTTAATTCGACGCATCTGCACCTAGACTGGATTTAACGTACTTCTATCAAGGTATAGCGTAATACCTGGCACAGGAAATCTTGGAAAGGAGATGTCTCAATAGTGTACACACACATACACATCATATACACACACTTATGGACAGAGATACATAAACTTAATATTAACTAACATGATTCGAGGAAAAATTGTTATCCCCAAAGGGGATAGGGTTGTTAAGGGGTCTTCAAACACAGACTATTTTTGCTTAAATATAGGCTCCATTCCACCATGTAATCTGTATATATAAACGGCAGCCGTTACTGACTGACTGATCTATCAACGCACAGCTCAAACCACTAAACGGATTGCGCTGAATTTGGCACACATATAGCTATTATGTAGCGTGCGCTAAGAAAGGGGTTTAACAAGAGCGAAGACGCGAGCAAAATCTAGTTAAGTAGAATAAGTTTTTAAAATAAATTAATTGTAAATATTTGCATTTGTAGTGTATGTGCAGTGTAATCCAAGACTTCTTGTGCTGAAACTATAATGATAACTCATGCCATTTGCCTCCCCTACAGAACGCCACCTTAGCATATTTGGGCTGTTGGCACCCAGCAGCACCTCGCAACCTTGACTAGATCGTCAGTCCAACGAGTAGGGGGCCTGCCTACACTGCTTTGTCCAGGTCGTGGTTATAATAAATAGCTAAGCACATTAAATTTAATCGTTAATCATTATTCCAGCCACAGGTCGTCCACTGCTGAACATAGGCCTTCCCCGGTGACTTCTAGATCCCTCAGGTAGAAAATGAAGTATCTTTCCCCATTTTTTATTTCTGATCTCAATTTTATTAGCGAAGGATCTCTAAAAGACAAAGCCCATCGCAGGCTAATGCGACGGCCAAACAAGTGGGCGAGAAGTGGACAGACGACACTTCAGAGGTGAACGCACTCCCCGCGTTTGATGGGTTAAGAAAGGAGATGGAGCGGTTTAGGCCCAGCACCGTAGGTCATAGAAAAAAGTTAAAAAACTAAAATCCGACTACGTAAAAAAGGTTAAAAAGTACGACTACAATATAAAGATATTTTGATTTAAACAATATGATATAATACATATTTGTAATGTGCTTACCAAGAATTTCTTTTGATACCAAAGTCCAAAAACGTGATGATTATCAGTTTAATTTTTTTTTTGAGGTTAGAATCTGAGGTTTAAATACTGTCTAAAATTTCGAAAAATTTTATAGCTTATGACACTCGGGCAATTATTACGAATCTATTGACACCTCATTAATTAATATCGGTTTAGTAGTTTAAGCGCATATGTTATATAAGTTACGGACTGTTTTCCCGTGCTAGGCAGAGCGAAGCTAGGTAAGGCCGTTTTCTGATTTGTCGCTGCAGCAGCCGCGCGACATCAGCATGCTCGGCATGCGCGGTACAGAAAGCTTACCGAGCGCCTATATTTCAATAGGCCGTTCCTGATTGGCTCGGTATGCGCGGGAGCCGTGCAGCACTGATTCTATACTTTCTGAACCGCTTATACCGAGCATGCTGATGTCGCGCTGCTGCTGTACCGACAAATCAGAAAACGGCCTAAAAGAAGTGATTCTATTGGTGTTTACAAAACACAGTCCTCACTACGCAGTTTAGCATAGTCAATAAAATCTAATTCAAAAATCTTTAGAATATTCAACTAAAATAGAAAAAAGGACTTAAATAAATCGCTATAGCGTCTGCTGATAACTCAAATTGAGTTCAGCTGTAGTGCACATGACTCAGAGTAAGGACACTGAGCGCGTGAAAACTAACAGGACGCGTCAGAGGACATGACATGAGGTTACGTCTGAGTGCCACTGAGTGCACACTCACTTCTTCTTTGCGTGTCGACTCAGGCTTTTTAGGGTTCCATACCCAAAGGGTAAAACGGGATCCTATTACTGAGGCTCCGCTGTCCGTCTGTCTGTCTGTCCGTCTGTCTGTCCGTCTGTCACCAGGCTGTATCCGTGAACCGTGGTAGCTAGAGATTTGACATTTTTACAGGTGATGTATTTCTGTTACCGCTATAACAACAAATACTAAAATCCAGAATACAATAAATATTTAAGGGGGCTCCCATACAACAAACGTGATTTTTTGTCGTTTTTGTAGATAATGGTACGGAACCCCTCGTAAGCGAGTCCGACTCGCACTTGGCCAGTTTTTTTATAGATAATGGTGCGCAAACCTTCGTGCGCGAGTCCGACTCGAACTTGACCGGTTTATATATTTATATGAAGACCAAAACCCAGCCACCGATATAGCACTATCGGTGGCCTTGCAAAGATCCTCGCGTGTGCAGGTGTAGGGACACGCAGGGCATGACAGGAGATGTGCCATTGTCTGGGAGGAAATACCACATAGACATGCGCTATCCGAGCTGAAGTCCGACCTGTGCACTCACTCACTATTATTAAGCCAATGTAGGTCTATATTTCTAAATACCGTCTGGTGTAGTGGTTCGAGTACCAGACTACAAATTCTGGCGGTTGCTGGTTCGAATCCCGCAAGGGGCAAATGTTTGTATGATGAGCACGAGCATTTGTACTTAAGTCATGGATGTTTATAAACGTATTTAAGCATGTTTATCCTTTATCTAGTCACCATAGTACAAGCTTTGCTTAGTTTTCGGCTAGCTAATTGGTGTGATTGTGAAATCGAAAAAAATTGCAAAAAAAAATTAATGTACCTTTTTATTTTTAACACCTGTGTAATATTAAAACGCAATAAGAAATTGAATTAAAAACATTAGATCGTAAGTTCCTTAAAGAAATCCATGTATTCTAAAAATGAGAGGTAAAATATTTTTAGTGGCCAATTTATGGCAAATTAATATGAATTTCATAACTATCCGTAAGGACAAGATATATTCTAGGACAAATAACATAAACTACTCTACATTATAAAACCCTTTATTTATTTTTTGTATGTCTTTTCAGTGTAATTTGTAAAACAAGATTTAAAGATGTTTTTATAATTACTTCAATGTTGTCATTTAACCCCTAAATTTAAATTTTATTATAACCTATTTGTTCTGCAATAAAAAAATGAACAAAAGACAAACTGAACCAAATAGCAGACACTCTAACCCAAGTGTTAAAAATGTAACTCGTACACTCTGAGAAACAAAAGGAAGGTTATAATTTTCTTCCACAACTTGATGGTTAAAAGACCTTTTCATTTCACGTGAAATCCAACTTTAGGTTTTGAAAATACAATTCAAAATCAATTGACACTTCCCAGTCCCAGAGGCAGTTACATGGCACCGATAATTAAAGTAAGTCGAACGCATGCATTCCATACATCTTATAATCCGTCATTAAAATGCTGGAACAACAATTATTTGGTGTAGGAAGTATTTAAATTACTATCTCACACCCAACCAATCCAAAATCAACCTTAATTCAACCACCACACTGACAAAAACCAGTTAAATTTCTTTCTTCGGGATTATAAGAAATACAACACATGCAAATATTATCCTTGTTCCAAACCAAATATAGTCGAAAATAAAACAACAAGCTGTCTTTGTTTTGTCGTGAAACCACATCGAAAAATAAAGCGGCACAATGCAAGGTAATATAGGCAGTATCACAATGGAATAAATGCCATATTCGTTTGTTGGGCTTTGTCGAGGATAGTCCTGGGATAACCGCATCGCGTTTGAATATAGAACGCTTTGGTGTGCTTTGGTCGAGTATCTTTTGAAGGAAAACCATGTTGCAGTCAATAACGAAATTTTGGCAACACTAGGTTTGACTAAGACCGTAACTAATATAGTATTTTTGTTTTTTACCCAGTGAATCGGGATATACAAGGACGCCTTTATAAAAATCTGATACATTGTTCAAAGAACTAAGCCTACAAACAGGCAAACGCACAAATCATCTTCATTTGTAAACTATTTAGTGATACTTCATCATCATCATCAGCCAGGGAAAAACTACTGTTAATACATAGGCTTCCCCTAAGGCTTCCATCTACATTAGCCAGTTGGGAGCAGCCTGCATCTAGCGGCTTCCTGCAACCTTTACAAGGTCTGGTCGTCTGAACTTGACATTAAAGATTTAGAGATTAAAAAAAACAACTGTATTAAAAAAAATCTTTTATTACCCCTTCAAAGTGAATCGAAAAGATCACAAGCCGAAACGGATTATTGGAACCACTATTCGCTTTGTGCTAATTGATTTTGGTTTTAATGAGTCAAAAACTTTGAGAAGTTTAAGGCTTTTAGCGACCGATTTAGATCCTTAATAATATTGTAGGTAATAGTCGAATAGATAATAGTCGAATAGATTTTACCAAAATTATTCGACTGGATCGTTTAAAAGGTTAATAGAGCAGCGATTTATTTTGACTGATTGGGTTTAATTCCCGGATTTACTAAATTTAGAAATCGATTTCTCTCTAAATTGGCTTGAATCTGGGTGAGCTGAATGATGGGTTATCATCACATCATCATAATTTCAGCCATAGGATGTCCACAGCTGAACGTAAGTCTCCCCCAGTGATTCCAGATCGGCCGGTTGGAAGCGGGTTGCATCCAGCGGCTTCCTGCAACCTTTACCAGGTCGTCTGTTTACCTTTTGGGTGGACGACCTACAGTGCATTTCATTTTATATGCACTGGGTTTTACTGCTTTTAATATGTCATGTAATATAATGTACTCCAGAGCAGGATGCGAGACCTGGATATATTCAATGATAGTCAAACTAAATTTAAAAAAGAAATACTTAAATACCTGTGTCCTAGGTAACAATTACTTATAGTTTCCGTTTTGAATTATGATTGTTAGTTTTACTTGTATTATAAGACCGAAGCCTTGTTGTAATCAGAATGTTGTGGTCATAAGTGACATAATATATAATATCAGAAATGTCTCTAAGCATGTGTTGTGAATTAAGTGTGTAATATTATGTTGTTGGTGTGTTCTGTTAAATAAATAAAAATATGTGTGTGTATCTCTGAGGTTCGGGGTTCGATCCCCGGTCGGGTCAATGTAGAAAACGAACTTTTCTATATTGTCTCGGGTCTGGGTGTTGTGGTACCGTCATTGTTTCTGATTTCTATAACACAAGTGCTTTAGCTACTTACCATAGGATCAGAGCAATGTATGTGATGTTGTCCAATATTTATTAATTTATTTATTTATTTATACAATTATATCTCGCAACAGAAGTACTTAATTACATAATAAGAGACCATGCATGACAGTAGGTCCCCGAATAGATTTCATTTCGAGGCATTTTTTATCTAAATTTACTAGAGTATATTAATTATGCCAGTAGCCCCTACAAAATAAGGTAACCCACAATTAAAGGTTTATTCCTTAATTCAGATCATATCAGAAGGCATCCTTCGAAAATGTGCCATTCGTTCCAACGTATAAACCTAACAAATGAAAATAACAGGGCGATAACCACGAACTCTTAAAACAATCTCAAATCTATCAAACATTATCATTTCTGTCAAATTTTGTATGAAATGTCGTACCAAAATTGACAGATTTAAAAACTTTGAAATTGTTTTAAGAGTTTATGGTTATGGCCCTGGTCACTTGTATCAATCCGTTAATAAAATATGATACTCAAACTGGCCGTGTAAAAAACACGACCGTTCTCAATTGTATGTAGATTATAGATTGTCAAATGTTTGATACAAGAATGGTTATTTTAATTTGATAGGTTAATTAAATAAAAAAATAAATAAATAAAATATGTTTATTTCAGACTAAAATTGAATCCATAGTAGTGTTAGTAAAACAAATAAAAAAGACTTATAAAACTAGTGTTAGTAAACATACATTAGAGTTCGGACCATTTTTCTAATGATTGGAGATTGGTAGTTCTCCACTGTTTTTAGGACGCTGTTTTGACTGACTCTAACTCTTCTTAGCAGTGAAGCTGTTTTTTTACGTAGAATTGCGTAAAAGCCGTCCGTGTCCATTAATAGGTCAGATCGAACATTTTCGAAGTAACTCTGGACACTATGGTCTGGTGCATATTTTTAAAATTGCCCAAGTTTTGCCATAGTTTCTGAAATATTATCAGTAAGACTTTTTTCTACGAAGGTTACAAACTTAAAATACCACCGAACTTAAGTGTTAAACTTTGAAATATAAATGTGAAGAGCAGCGAAGTTCGATAAAGGTCCTCATTAACGAGGACCCGCTTCTTTTTAAGTACTTTTAGGGTTCCACAGGTATTTTTTTATATTAAATAGTAACGACATGTGTCGCTTCTTTGGTAGAACAAGCGCAGAATACATTTTGTTAATTTCTAGCAGATCTGATAAGAGTTTTTTTTTTCTATGTTGACAGCTCTCAACTTTTAAATAATATTCGCAAACGAATATATTCCTATAAATCCTAATACTCAGAAGGCACCCCAGATTAGCCGTTTTAAAACCTTATTAAAATTTAGTTTTAAATTATTTGGTCACATACAGAAACTGCCTTTAAATGCATGATATCACTTAAGTCATAATCAAGATACCTACGTCGAAAAAAAAATTAAACTTTTATTTTACCAGTTTCTTTGCTAAGGCCTCTGAAAACGTAAATCTAACGCGTTTTGAATAAAAATAAACCAGTAGGCCAGTATTTTTAATAAAAAAATAAACAAACAAATTTACTTGTAAAACCCTACGCGTAGTTTAATGTCAGGTCCAAAAGGGTTAAAACATGGCATACATTTTTACTAAATTTTACACTGTTTGTCAAAGGTTGTTTCATAGCAATTTTCGAGAAATAAACGATGAAATTTATTACCTTAAATAAAAGGTTTATACTTAGTTAAAGGTGGATTTATACAACTCAGTTTACTTTTTAAAATTACCGGTATTAAGTGAGTTTTCTTTCACTCCTTTTTTAAGGTAAACCTCGTGTCCCAATTTCTTTAAGCTCGTCTCCCACTTGACCCCAATACGAATGTCAGCAAAATCGACTTAACCAAACTTTTTTCCTACTAAATACTGTTAAAACTTCAACGTACGATCGGTGACTTGGGTAACTCCATTTAGTACGGGTTCCGTAGAAAATTGTAACTCGCATTTGGAGTTAGTTAGGAAACGTGACGTATAAAGTTAATATAAGCTTTGAAGATAATAGTTTTTACTTGTTTTTATGTTATTAAAAATAAATAAATATTGGACAACATCACATACATTGGTCTAATCCTAAGGTAAGTAGCTAAAGCCTTGTGTTATATAAATCAGAAACAACAACGGTACCACAACGACCAGACCCGAGCAAATATAGAAAATATCGTTTTCTACATTGATCCGACCGGGAATTGAACCCGGGACCTCAGAGATGGGCACGCCAAGTCCGGCGTGCTCGCCTCTCGGCTACGGAGTTCGTCATTAAAGTAAAATTAGCTGTTGCTCGTGACTTCGTTCGCGTGATCTTTAGTTTTTCATAATATGGCTAAATTACATTAAATCTTAATAAATTGTAGCCTTTGTTTTATTGAGTTGTTTAACCTATATTACTATAAGTTTGTAAATTTTTGTTTTTAGCAATTTCATGCAAGGTTTTAATTGAAGATAAAAAACACTTGAAAAAAATCATCGACCTCAGGTGGAACTTGAACCCCCCAACCAAGAACCAATAGTCAAATATTTGTAAAAATATTTTTATTGGGTGTTGACGGTAGTATATACATATAGCTACAACATTGATCGGAATACGCTGGCTTTGACAGCGAGAAAAAACACTTGAGGAATTTCATCTTGTCACGTGACGTCCTCGGTAGCTTAGTTGGTAAAGCACTCGCCCGGCTTGCGCTGGGACGTGGGTTCGAGTCCCACCTGAGGTCGATGATTTACTATAAGTTTATCAAAATCAATCCAGTAGATTTTTCGTGAAAGAGTAACCAACATCCATCCTCACAATCTCTCTCATTTATAGGATAGTGCTCTAACCAAAATGTTGCAACGACCTCCGTTTAGTCATCTCGGAGGCCTCTGGTTCGATTCCCGATCGGGTTTATACCGAAAACAATTTTTAACACACCCTGCCCCGAGCCAGATTAAACAAGTTTGTTTTCAAATATACCCGAACCGGTAATCAAACCCGGGACTCTATACAATCAAGGCAGATCCCTACCTTGACGCCAATAGGGTAATCCAAAATCATTAATACTTGACACAAAAATTGTCAGCCTCAGGTGGGACTCGAACCCACGACCATCGCATACCGGACGAGTGCTTTTCCAACTAAGCCACCGAGACGTTAGCTGACCTGACGAAATCTTTCAAGTATAATAATAGCGTAATGTCGTAATAATCCTACTAATATTATAAATGCGAAAGTTTGTAAGTATGGATGTATGTTTGTTACTCTTTCACGCAAAAACTACTGAACGGATTTGGATGAAATTTTGCATACATATAGAACATGATCTGGATTAACATATAGGATACTTTTTATCCCGGTTATATGTTTCAGTGGGATATATGGAATAAACTAAAGAGCACGCGAGCGAAGTCGCGGGCAACAGCTAGTATAATTATAACTATCAAAGACGGATGAAGTGAGAGTGACCCAAAGCTAAGATCCTAGATTCTAGACAGGACTGTCTAGGCAAAACCCTAGAATCTAGATCTTAAATACATTAAGGCTTAGCTTCTGTAATTAAATTCCAACACCCAGGGAAGGTTTAATTGATGTTCAGAATTACTTTATCGGCACAATTTCAGAGGATGCGTGTTGGGAATATGGAAATTCTGAAACTAATGCATCTATGGCTCAGTGGTTTAATATCTTAATCTATGTGCTTGGTTCGAGTCCTAAGTTATACAGATTAATTTTAAATTGTGTTGTTCTTTAGACGTACCGACGTAATACACGTAAGACAAAAAAAAAAGAATTTATGTACTTAAGTATTACTTAATTATTAATTAGAAATCGCTCTGATCTCATGCTTGACTTGAAGAGAATGCCGAAGGTTAGTAAAGTATATGAATTTTTTGTCAAAATCAGTCAAATAAGACTTTGTTTGTGTCCTAAATTATAAATGTCAAAATAATTACTAAAATTTTTCCCCAAAAAAATTTATCTTACATTTTTTTTCGATGGAAAACATTTCTGACTTTTATTCACTAAGCCAAGCACTTAACATAAAATTAAAATTAAGCCCAGAAAGCGTCATCATCACAAACAAAAACGACGGCCGCGACACAGAACGCCCTAAGTGGAATTCATTATTTTCCCGGCGCAGCGCCTGATTAAACGGGAAACGCGGCAATTAATAAAACAAGAAAAATAACGCGATCAGTTACGTGCGACGAAATGGCGAAATGACGGATTGGATGTGATTAGTACGAGTGGTTCTCGAATGTTTCTGGGTTATATTCGGAAATATTACAGAATAAGGTAAATTATATTTACGGAAGCTTTGAATTAGTGATGCTGGAGTTTGGTTTGTATTTCCTATTTATCTAATAAGTTAGAATGTCGATAGCAATACGTATACTATTGATGCCCTTGAAATTATATCGAAAACTTTTTCTTTTCTTTATTATGAACCTTTTTTTAACAGTGGAAAATACTAAAAAATAGATTTAAATATTTTTAAATTACCTGAAGTTTATGTAGAAAAATAATAAATTATAATTATTATTTTTATATAATAGTTTATGCCACAGCACACACACATTTATGGAATCCAGTCCTATTTTTAAATCATTAATTATTTTCAAACGTTTGTCGGTAACGTTAGCATTTATAATATTGTAGGCTTTCTAATCAAATCTTAAATTAATTGTAAGTGGTTATTCCTTCCACCTTTCAATTAAATGTTTGTACAAACGATGTTTTCCTTCGCTGGGACAAGTGACATTTGAGAATAGGTTGCAGACTCAACTCACTTAAGGTGAAACCCACTCTAGGCAAGCTACACGATTTAGTTGAATGCTTGATGGGAATGCTCTTGATCACAGTTTGATTCAAAGGCTAGATGTGGCCTAAGCTGTAAACGTCGTAGCCTGAAAAGCCCATTTACAAGATACTAAGACCTTATGGCCGCGACTTGGCTGTTTAAACACAGAGGAGATAATTATGTACCATCAACGTGTCCTAAAAAAAGTAATCGGGATATTTCAAAGACTTCATGAAATGAAAACGGTATTTAAATGCGCTTAAGACGACTGCCTATGGCGGTGCGGAAACGTTTATGACAAAAAAATGATCTTACAAGGAGGATAGCATCAATTAAAACCCGAATCGAAATAATTTACAACTATAATATTATATATTTTTATTTTAGGATTTCGCAACGGCAAATACCTTTGAACTGGATGACAATTATCGTCAGCATCGAATGTGTCCATTAGCAATTTCATCGACTCGTAAATTATTGTGGAAACATGCTAACATTTTGCTGGTATTTCAAAGAACATGAAATGCGTAAATACTACGAACTGTATTAATTATCTATTTAAAGGGATACGGACAACATGGCATGCGTATTAAAAACTTGAAAAGTGAGTTCGATTGTTTTCATCGTCTTAAACATTTTCAAATGTTTATAATTTTAGACGTTGATCAGTATAATAGTACTTTACTTCTTGATTATAAAGTAAATAGGTAACTACTGCCACCATGTGTTTATGGCATTAATGTAAGTCTGAATTTTGCGAGTCCAATTGAAAAAAAAAACCTTTGCTAAATTGATTCGAACCTACAAACTTAAGACTTACCGACCAAGTCTAATTACGGGGTCACATTAAACATCTAATTTATAAATAACAATTATCTGCCAAAAAACAAAAATCACTTAATTCAGGTAAAATGAAAAAGGGCACAACTCAAAAAATCCCAAAATACACTCGTAGTAGGGGCCGCAGATAATTCATTGTATTTGTACCAAAGAGGGTGGCATTAATACAAGAATTAGGAACGGCCGATGATAAATAGGAATCCGGTATCACAAGTAGGCCGTGATTAAGATAGAACGGTCTCATACAACACAAAATATAATATGTTCAACATATACTCAACATAAACAAAATGGCTTTAACTGCGATGAGTGATGGAAGCCCTTATTCGTGAGCAGATTTATTCGGTTTTTGAAGTGACATTATCTTTGTTTGGTTTTATCGTTTTTGATACTTTAGAGCACAATATTTTGATTGAGAACGTACGGTTTTGAGATGATATTATTACATTTGTAAAAAGGGTCTAATAACGACGTGTTTAAAAATGTTTTTTTTTTATATTTGACTCAAATATTAATATACATGTGATTAATTAATTTAATATTGATAGGGTATCTTTTTAATCTAGTCTTTTAACATTTCAATTTTAATTAATTTATATAAGGTCCAAAGCTCTTAGCAAATATTTAAATGTAATCTAATAATTTTAGATAATATTCAAAAAGAAAAAGCGCCAAAATGTTTATTTTACGTCAATTTAATTTTGACGAGGCTGTTTGTCTAATTATAGCAATTTGGTCTAGTAAAATTTGGAACGAAAACCTGAATCACCCTAGTAATCAAGATGACCTTGTTTTCATGATAAATCCCTTATAATTTTGATATTATATTAAATTAATTTCCCGTGCAAAAGGTTGATTTTTAGAATTCCAGGTTCCGGGCCCTGATTTAATTTAGAATTATATAGATTGCCTATGAAACACGTTTATCAGACTTTTTTCTTTTTTCTTCAGACAACCGTCTGGTGTAGTGGTTTGCGCTCCGGACTACAATGCCTGGTGGTTGCGGGTTCGAATCCCGCAAGGGGCAAATGTTAGTGTAATCAACACGAGTATTTGTACCTAAGTCATCGATGTTCATTTTAAGTTAAAACGTAAAAGTATGTTATTCCGCTATAATACGCCATAAACAAGCTATGCTTAGATTAGGTTATTTGGGGCTGGACAATTGGTGTGATTGTGGGAAGAATTAATTAATTTATTTATTATATTTATTACCTGATGTGATATTAAAAAAAATGTGGGAGTTTAAGCTTTTTTTAGTTTGCGTTTTTTTATTATTAAATAGTTTCTGCTTAGTTTTGCAACCATTTCTTCTCCTTACACTTATTTCTTTTTATTAATTCCTAAATTTTATTTTTGTACTGTGGCCATTCCTTATCATTTTATAGTAAGAAATATAATATTAGCAAATATTATTTAACTCACAATGCAAATATCTCGGCATTTAACAGCTAAAAGCAGTTACTTAAATATATTGTTCGTAACAAAATGACCTCTTGACATTTGGCCTCGTGAATAACAAATAGAACTTAACTTTAACTGACACTTCACCTGAGAGGCAGCTTACTGTTTTAATTAAATTTTAATTGCAAGGTAGGGGTAACTAATAAATATCACTCCTTCAGAGTCGCCATAGTGATGCGTATTTAGACTTTTAGTTACAAATTTTTCAATTTTTCCATTAAATCAATTTCTTATTACTACTTAACATTTTAAAATAATCCTTTAACATTTGGATCGTTATTATTAAAGACTTCATAGACGTTTTAAATATTTTTAAAACTTCAAACATACTAATTTGTCTGTAAGTAAGTCTGTAAAATTAGAACCTTAGATGAAGAATTAATGTGATTTAACAACGTAACATCCGATAACATTAAAGAAATAAAACCGTTTTGTGCCAGTTCGTCATGTATAACATTTGAGTTTTCAACTTGGTGGTGTATAAAAAATTTAACCAAATATTCCATCGGGCTCGGGCATTGGTACTTAAATGATCGGTAGACAAAATAGTAGTAGTAGTGTAGCTTGGTCACAGTGAAACATTTTATGTTAGAACAGCATGAGCATTATACTACAGGCAATTCCCATCCAGTAAGTCTCAGGAAAATATTCGCTGAAACGATCCACCCAGCTTTTTAATTTTAAATTTAAATAAAACCGCCGTCGTTACTCTGTGGCGACCCAGCTCCACCCCTGACGTTACTTGGGCTAACTAATAAATACTAACTATACAATAGTATTATGTATTTTTTGCTTCCAGCCTCACAAATAACAATAAGTCTCGCAAATATATTGGACACAATAAAAACGTAGGGTCACTGTAAGCAAACATTAATTGTTTGAATGTTTAAACAGGGGCTAAGTTAAATAACGAGGAAAAGGGCTTTAGGTATTCGAAAAGGTTTAGTTATTAGAATTTTTGTACATACTTAAGAGTTGATGTTGGATTTAATTATTTAGATTTTCCGTTTTCCTTATTGTTGCTATGTTGCATACAATCGCAAAACCTTGCTGTTTTGCATTTTTTCTTATTTACAGGCAGTCATCTGACCCAGTAGTTAGCGCTCTGGATTAAAAAGTAAGACGGCTGCAGGTTCAAATCTCTTGTGAAAATGATTGTGAGGTGACCAAAGCATTTATATAATAGATATACTTGTAAGTAATAGGCATTTTTAAATGGATTTCAGCATGTTTGCCTATTATCTAGTAATCATTGTACAAGTTTAAAAAGTTATAACAAGTCACTACGCCAAGGCACGAGGCAAAAGTGACCGAGTTTCTTGCGATACTTCTTCTCACTGCCCACAAAGTTGTCCCGAAGCAGTAGTAGGGTGAAAAATAATAAGAATGGTTAAAATACCTTATTTTAATAACCCATTTAAAGAAGGTTTTATTAGTTCACTCATGTAAGATAAGGTTCTTATTCAAAAAGCATTATTGTGGGAAATTATTTACATTACAAAAGAAACGTACATATTTGTTACCCTACCGTATTTCGCAGGTAAACCTAAATTTAGAAAGTATCACAAACCAACCAAGCTTATAATGAACGTGGGCGAAAGAGGCTATTCTACGAAATGTATCTAATATTTCTTAGTTATTTTTATAGAAACCTTGTTACAAAATCATTGTAATTCTTGGTATATAAATAAAATAAACTTACCACAAACAACTACCAACAAGCATCTCGATTTGGCACACATCTTTATATTTATTCACTAAAACCTCACAGCACATAGTTTGACTATAACCAGTTATTAATCACCTCCACATTTTGTCACTATCTGGTCCAACACTAGTTACGAAAACTAATTGTTATCACTGCAAGTCACTAACCACTTAGTTTGAATTATCACTGTTTTCACTAAGAATCATTTCACCGATGTAGCCAAATCTTTACCGATGTAGCCAACTCTGTAAATAAAGAAAAATAGGTTAGTTTTTGTTGTAAAAAAAGATATCACTTTTTTATGTGTAATAAAACCAGCCTGAACGGAACGAGTAATATTTATTGTACAAAAAATATACAATGATCCTAAATAAACATGTTGTCTAAACATGGTATTCGTTTTCCTTTATTTTAGATTACCCAAAATTCCCATTTTTTACCTATTGATATAAGGTAACCTATTTCATCTGCTCATTAATGAAGATATAAAAAAATATTAAACATCATTTTCATTCAAATTGTAAAGTTCGTAAAATCTATTCTAAAATCGTGATATGTTTTAAAGCCGCCATAAAAGAGACACATTAATTTCGTAGATAAAATCCAAAATAACGTCGGGGTCATAGTTATAAAATTTGACATAATATACCCTAGCCCGTGGGAGTCGTAAATTTTTTTCGCGTAAATAAACTGGATAAGGATTTTTTTACTTCATTACTTTTTTATGTTTTTCGGGGTTACGCGGTTGTCGAAGTTGCACTCTGCTATTACATGGATAAGTTATGGATTTTTTACGCGATCTTTATATTGTTTTTAAAGAGATAGTTTACTTTTGGATGGATTTTTTGTCTTAATTTTTGTTGAATTCTTTCTCATATTATTGACTTAAATTGTTTTTTGTGTTTGCGTACAAAGCCAGCGGTGGCGAGTTCGAATCCCGCAAGGGACAAATTTTAGCAACTTATATATGGAAATGTATAAAAATTATAAGTTTTATATACACGGGTAAATACATTAAATGTATTTAAAACGTTTATCCGGTATCTAGTCGTCATACTAGCTTTGCTTAGTTTAGGGAGTACTCATTATTATATTGACGACCTCCGTAGCCGAGAGGCGAGTACGCCGGACTGTATATGGCGCCGCCATCTCCGAGGTTCCGGGTTCGATCCCCGGTCGGGTCAATGTGGAAAACGAACTTTTCTACATTGTCTCGGGTCTGGATGTTGTGGTACCGTCGTTGTTACTGGTTTCTATAGCACAAGTGCTTTAGCTACTTACCTTAGGATCAGAGCAATGTTTGTGATGTTGTCCAATATTTATTATTATTTATTTATTATCATAGTATGGTTTGGGGCTGGATAAATATTATAGTGGTTGTGGAAATATTTTATTTATAAACTACTTAACTACCTTACCAAAATAATTCTTGATAGACACATAAATGTTTCTCCAAACTATTAAATCTCTGATCTATTTTCACTTTATCAATTTAGGGTAATGTCAACTTATGTTTAATCTTAAAACAATACGCAGGATAAATGTCCAATTTAAGCCCTTTGATAAACTTAAAAGGGGAAACATCAAAGGCTCTGATTTACAATATTATGTAATGCCAACATACATAAATAAAGAGACCCATGTCACGTCAAATGGGACCCGAAATTGTGAAATGAATGTTCATGGCAACAGGAAATTGTATGTTACGAAATATATATGTTAGAAAAACCTTTTAATTAAGATTTGTAAATAAATGCGTTCTACGAACAGTAGCAGATAGGTTTGATGGGGCGTTTTTGAGGCACTGGACTACTATCCACGTCAAGAACTCGAACCTAATTAATTAAATTAAAATTTTACTATTTATTCTATTTCTTGTATACTAACATAGATATAAGTTATTCTTGTTACTAACAATTAATATGGATTATTCCGAAATAAATGATTTATTATTATTATTAAGATCCTTCTTTGACAATAAGTATGCAAAAACAATTCGACGACCTCCGTAGCCGAGAGGCGAGCGCACGCCGGACTTTAAATGGCGCCGCCATCTCTGAGATTCCGGGTACGATCCCCGGTCGGGTCAATGTAGAAAACGAACTTTTCTATATTAGCTCGGGTCTGGGTGTTGTGGTACCGTCGTTGTTTCTGATTTCTATAACACAAGTGCTTTAGCTACTTACCTTAGGATCAGAGCAATGCCGTGAGAAAGATAAGACAACTGACTGATGTTGAAACGGCAAGATTGGTGTATTTTAGCTATTTTCATAGTATAATGTCATATGGAATATTGTTATGGGGCTCAGCAGCAGATATTGAATCTATATTTGTACTGCAGAAGAGAGCTGTACGGGCAATTTACGGCCTTGGACCCCGAGACTCCTTAAAAGAACTGTTTAAAGAAATTAATATACTTACAGTAGCATCCCAATTTATTTATGAAAATATAATGTACATCCGCAAAAACCTGTCCTTATTCCTTAAGAAAAGTGACATTCATAATCTTAACACACGGAATAAGAATAAGCTTGCCGTTCCCAATTTCAGACTGCATAAAGTGGGTAATTCGTTTATGGGAAAATGTATTCGCTTTTTTAATAAATTACCAGCGTCTATTGTAGAACTGCCCCTGTTAAAATTTAAATCGCATATTAAAACAACTTTAATGAAAAAAGGATATTATACTGTAAATGATTATATAAACGATAAAAATATTTGGAAATAAATACTGCCCTGCTCGCACAGGTACATTTATCTTGTAATGTAAATATATACTATTTAAAAAGAGGCTGACAATAGTGACCGAGTTTCTTGCGCTACTTCTTCTCGGCGCTAGCCCAAAATTGTCCTGAAGTAGTGGTAGGGAAAAAAAATATTGGGACGTGTAAAAGCGCTTAGTTTAAGCCTATTTACAGAAATAAATTGGTTTTAATGGTTTTAATGGTTTTAATGCATGTGATGTCGTCCAATATATTTAAAAAAAAAATCTTTTGTCTGACGCCCCGGGAAAATCTTAGTTATATTGTAAATGCGATACCTTTGATAAATAGATGTTTGTCTAAACACCAAAAAGGAAGATCAGATCGAGATGAAATTTGGCATAAAGATTGATTATAGTCTCAAATATCTCAAAGGTTACTTTTTATCCCGGAAAAATACAGTTACAATGTAATATAATAGCATAACGATTGAATTCAAAGATATGACATAGATACCTCTTCAAGGATTTATAATAGAAGGTGACAACCCGGGCAATTTTAAGCCGCAGGGACAGCTGGTCGTACTAAATAAAAACACAAGTTAATAAAACTTGAATTTAGGTACTATATTTAGGTCACTGCATTTTACTAAAGAACAAAAAAGATTATAACCATCTACCTACACTAATCTTAGGTCGCCCTATATTACCAAAGAAAAAAAACCAGCCAAGTGCGAAGGGTTCCGTACCATTTTCTACAATAACGGCAAAAAAAACAAGTTTCTTGTATGGGAGCCCCCTTAAATATTTATTGTGAAATCATCATTTGTAAAAATTTCAGCTCTCTAAATATCAAGGTTCATGAGATATAGCCTGGTGACAGACGGACAGACAGATAGACAGACGAACAGCAGAGCCTCAGTAATAGCTATAATATTTAGACTGTGGTAATAGGGTTAGTTTTACCCTTTGGGTACGGAACCCTAAAATGACTTTATTACTATCCACTATCAAACCCTAGATAAGCTACATCCTACATCACGTAGATACTCCTCATAATAAACTACCCACATACGAACCAAACAAATAACTTGAGTTTCACCAAAATGATTCACGTCATAGAAAAAGCGAATGCAACCAAGACGTTGTAATTGGCTGAGGTGAACAGTTCAGCCTACGTATTGTTTTTGTTGTGTGGTACAAGTTACAAGTAAAAAATATAAAGAATTAGAGACCCCCTACACAAGCGTCTTTCGAGCGTGGATCGTGACAGCATCCAATCAGTGTTGAGTTGACTCAACGCAGCAGCATTTACTTAACGCTGATTGGACACTGCCACGAAGTCGACGCTCGAAAGACGCTAGTATGAGGGGGGGTGGGGGCTTAGATTTTGACCGCAAAGCCGAAAAAAGTATGAGCCATCATAAATATGCAAATAAAAATTATGTTTAGAAAAAAAACATTTTCATAATAACCCAATTACCTACTTAGAACCAGTTTGGTTACAATTTTTTTTTTCACAAAATGATTTTTTATTGCATTTCTGACCTCGCCATAGTTTTTAATTTTAAGCCATTTTAAATATTCGACCCGCTGCATTGATAAATGCAAGGTTTTTCTGCAATCTTTAAGTTTAAGTTCAGTAATTATGAAAAACGAACGGGTAAAAAGTAAAAACCGTTCAACCATTTATGGACCAATAAACATTTTTTTTTTCTATTCTAACGGAGCTGTTTTGTAAAACAGTTACGGGTAGTGTAAAAGAGATAATTTATCAATTCTAAAACATATATTATAAAAGGCTCTAAGTCAGTTTCCACGCGTTAATTTCTTATGCATGCCGTGGTAGTCTTAAATTGAGGCAACACTATAAATTTAAATGTTAAAATTGTATTTTGTAGTGTTTTAGTGTATGCTTTGTTGGCTGTCCTTAAGTAATAATAATAAAGAAACAACGACGGTACCACAACACCCAACCCGAGCCAATATAGAAAAGTTCCTTTCCTACATTGACCCGACCGGGGATCGAACCCGGAACCTCAGAGATAGCGGTGCAATTTTAAGTCCGGTATGCTCGCCTCTCGGCCACGGAGGTCGAATTATATATAAACAAATAAATAAAATTAAGTTTATAACGTATACCATACGATAACTTAACATGGCGGAGCGTGGGTTAAGACAGTGTCGTAAGCCAAACCAAGTTATGGACAAACACTTCAACTCTTTACATTGTCGGCACTGGACTGTAAGCGACAAGATTTTTTGGAAAACGTATCGTTAAAAAAACTATTGCAGTAAAAGATTTGGGGACTACAATACCACAGACCGACAAATGTTTGAAACTTTCAAAGCTTAACTTTCGTCATCGAGGGTTAAAATATCTGAAAGATTTGCTAAAAATCGCCACACAAAACCAGCGTCATGGCAAGCTCTGCCATGCCAAAATAGCTTATAGGCAACCCTTATGATATCATATCAGTCATTTTTGTTGTAGCTGTTCATTGATTAATAATTATTCCCCACATTCACTTACATGAAGATGTTTTTAAAATCTGGAATCAAAATTATGAATTTCAATTATTTAACTTATTTAGAGTACCTAGGTACTTTTCCTCCAATTCCTATTGAATTAAAACACCTGTAATCCAGTATCAAATTTAACGGGAACCCTTTACTAGAAAGGTACAAAATTAAGTTAAATGTAGTATCATCAATGTAAAAAAACTCAATTTATACGTTAAATGTGATATGCGTATATAATAACACACAGACACACCCTCCTATCTGCGACTTAACCATGATTTAATGAGTTATAAACCAGTTACACCATGAAAACTATGATACTGTAGTAAAACTGTAACATAATATCTTTATATGTTAATAAAACGGATATACGAGAATATTAAAGTGGGTTATATGTTATATTTAATTTATGGTTACATAAATTTATTTTGATGAGCTTAGGTAGTTGAGATTCAGGAAAACACGGGTTTTATGTCGAAAATAGTTAATATGACACTTTATTTTTTTAAATACCGGCCAAGTGCGAGTCGGACTCGCACACGAAAAGTATCGTAATACCGTTCAATATTCAACACCACATAATTTCCTATTAGAATATAATTTTTTCCATTTTATATAAAAAAAAAAAAAACTAATTTTAGTTTTGTTATTTACAATATTGTAAGTATTTACGCACTAATTTATTATTTTTATATTAACTATTGATGAGTTTATTGATAGTATTTTTAGTCTATCATTAAGATTTTACAAAATCAGTTACAGTTTTAAAAATCAGCAATTGTTTACAACAATGTTTACAAATAGAGCTATTTAACATTTGAATGAAAACGTCTATACTCACTCAGTCATAATTGTTTATGAAGTTACGGCATATTACCTGTTCAGTTGTTTATAAAATAACTCGAGCTAAACTATTGCATGATATAATATCAACATCAAGTATTAGTCAGAAATGTATGACGAGTAATATGCCTGAATATATCTGAATGCACTGACCAACTATAAAAATTGACTGGCTAAACTAAGAAATTTCCGCACCATTATCTATAAAAACGGGCAAAAAAAAACACGTTTGTTGTATGGGAGCCCCCTTAAATATTTATTTTATTCTGCTTTTTAGTATTTTTTGCTATAGCGGCAACAGAAATACATCATCTGTAAAAGTTCTAGCTACCACGGTTCATGAGATACAGCCTGGTGACAGACGGACAGACAGTCAGACCGACAGCGAAGCCTCAGTAATAGGGTCCCGTTTTACCCTTTGGGTACGGAACCCTAAAATTATTATGGTAAGTATATAAAATAGTCATTTACTGCGACTAGTGTTTATCTAACCATCTCAAAGTAAAAACGATGATAGATAGTGGTAAGTACTCATTTGTATAAATATTTTTGTTTAATTGAAGATAAATAACACTTAAAAAAATCATCGACCTCAGGTGGGACTCGAACCCACGTCCCATCGCATGCCGGGCGAGTGATTTACTTAGCTTAGTTGATAAAGCACTCGCCCGGCATGCGATGGGACGTGGGTTCGAGTCCCACCTGAGGTCGATGATTTTTTTAAATGTTATTTATCTTCAATTAAACCTTGCATGGAATTGCTAAAAACAAAAATTTACAATATTTTTGTTTACGTTAAAAGTCACAGTTAATAATAAACATTTTATTATTAGATAACATCACACACATTGCTCTGATTCTAAGTTTACATCAATAAAAATTCAACACAAAAAAAAACACGTGTGTTATAAAAATCAGAAGTAACATCGGTACCACTACACCCGGACTCGAGACAATCGATTTTTTACTTACACCCCACCGGGAATAGAACCTGGGCCATAACCATGAACTCTTAAAACAATCTCAAAGTTGTCAAATCTGTCAATTTTGGTACGTCATTTCATACAAAATTTGACAGAAATGATAATGTTTGACAGATTTGTGATTGTTTTAACAGTTCATGGTTAGGGCCCTGAATTCTTATATATGGCGGTAACAATAACATTGACCATAATCCAAGATACAAGTCTATTTGTCAAATTTCTATCAAACCTTAATCCTTAGACAAAAGAAACAGATAATTTTAGACAATATCTACACATTCCGTGTTATTTAATGTTTGTTTACATTACCAGTAACCCCTTGAAAACTTACTGAAACTGTAAACTGTCAGAAACATTTGAAAGTAACCATATTGTCAACGGGTGCGGCTTAGCAAACATGAAAAAAATAAAATGAGCGACATTCGCGACACATGGCTCAATTCCCACGTTTCGAAATACAGGGTGGTATATATCTTGAGTATTCCAGAGATATTGCATTGTGTATGATCCCAGTTTACTTTTACGGTCGGAGCTATAAGATATAATTTTATTCCCCACTTTTACGGTTATATTGGGAAATTCGTATTTTAAGAGACGCTTAATTTGAGTTTATGTTTATTGGTCTACGATTTATGGATAGTTTTTGAATTTACTTCCTTTTGGTTATGAATATTTAAGAGTCTTATTGAATAATCGTATCAATCATAATGACACTATTTTCAGAATTTTTGTCACATTTCGATAACTTAGATCAGACTATAATCTCGGAGGCCGTAGTCTAACTAAATAACAAAAATTTGAATGCATTAATGAAGTTCAAAATAATAAAATGTATGGCATTGATATAATAATCCCATCGTGAAATCCTGTTAATTGACATCTTTTTATACATCTGACAAGCTATGACGAATTTTAATATCGTTTCGCTATGAACCACTGTCTAAGACCCCAGTTCCTTTAATTAGAAGCACTGTAATTACATTAGGGCAACATAGCTACACTTAAAACTAAAAACTACATAAGTTTGTTTCTGTCCAAAAACTATGTTACACAGAAAAAAACACAAAAAAGTTTTGTTGTTTGCAATTAAGCTTAAAATAAGCGCTTTTACGAGTCCCATTTTTTCTCCATACCACTGCTTCACTCCACCACCACTGCCAGAAGTGTGGGCTAGTGCCGAGATGAAGAAGCGCAAGAAACTCGGTCACTAATGTCAGCCTTTAAATAGTATAAACATACATCATTACAAATAGTAGGTATATTTCAAGACAAATGTACCTGTGCGAGCAAGGCACAACAATTAGCCTTGCTTATCAATCACATTTTAATCAACAAATCCACTCCATCCATTTTTTCTTAAATCACAATCAACTTTTTTCAATTACACTCGAACTCTTGAAATGGCGTTATCATTACAACACACACATAGGATATTTTTATTTGTATCACACATCTGCTCGCTAAATATGGGTAACACATTGCTTCTACGCGGGAGACGCGTATTCGTTGCTGGGCTGATATACAGGGTGAAAAGTAAAAAAAATTAGGTCGGAGACAACGGTTGGTGAAAGGATATTTTTAGACTGTAGATATGAGAAACGAAAAACGATTTGTTAAATCTTTTGATTGAAGGAATAAGAAATTTTTTTGTGATGAAGATTGTAATACTACATAGATACTTTTAACTTTTTCCTCCGTAAACATTTTTTTTGTCCCTTTTTAAGAAAAATACTTTTTTATACTTTTGTCATTTTCTTTTTACCCGACTGCCAAACGAGGGTTATGTTTTTCGAGCGTATGTATGTAAGTATGTCTATTTCTTTGGCACGCCCTACAGCCTAAACCGTTTAACGGATATAAAAGTATAATATATCAATAGATTCGTCTCAATTGTGGGAGTGACAAGGGGTATGTTATTTCCCGAAATTCCCGCGGGAACAGAATTCACGCGGGACAAACGGATCTGCAATACTGATAAACTGATTTTTCTTTTATTAACTAAGGGTCACATATTTTCAGTGCTTATAGTGTTCAATACTTTATTTTCCAAAATTCCCACGGGAACAGGCAAAAAAATACACTAAAAAAATAGGAAGAAAAAACCATTTATTGGATTCCAACATATGATATGTCATTAGATTCGTCTTAGTTGTGGGAGTGACATAGGCTACGTTATTACCCGGAATTCCTGTTGGTAGATGAATTAAACGGTAAAAATCGATTTTAGATACTATACTTACTCAAGTTAAAACCTTTTTTTTAATGAAGAGTTACAGGATTTAGTGTAATAGGTACATCAACTCAAATTTCCAGTCAATTATCGCTGAATCAGCATTTCTAAACATATTTTAATTAATTAACATCGTTATAATGTTAGAAACAAATTTAAAAAGACCACTCGCTTGACAGTATTTATAAAGAAAAACTACTTGAAAAATGTGAAAAAATTGCATTATAACAAAAAACACAATCTTATCCCGCCCACCCTATATTGTAATCTTTGCTTTCATATTCCGTTCCACGCATGCCTGTATTAAAAATATTATTTAGGTTGGACCAACGCGACACACAAATATAGCCGGAGGAGATTGCTAAAAAGATGCGTATGTTGGATTAAGTTCTAGAAAATATTTGATGTGAATGTTTAAAGGGAGATTGAAATTATTATTTCGGATGCCTTGAACCTTTACTTAGGTAGATTATTTTTGACATTCTAAGATCGACTGATACTCTTTATTGCACACTTTTGATGACTTAAGTCGTAAAATTTTGGAGTCTTTTTGCTAATAGCGATCTCTGCTAGACAATCTTCAGCTTTTAACTAACAAGGGTTCGAAATCCGATCAGATCAATTTATAACATACTTTTCTTAATTGGTTCAGGTTTGGGTGAAATATTATAAGACGCTTTTAACAATAAAAATACATAGTCTGGAATCACTTAACACAAACATATATACCACGTACAAAAATATTTTTACCACGTAAGACTGTACGTACACGTTATCAGAACTTGTAACATAGCACACTGATAGTCTAATGGATTTAATTAATTTATTTATTCCCATCAACAGCTATTGTACCTACTATAGGTACTCTCATTTAATCATCAAATTGTACTACCTTCTATAATCTCTCAATGTTAAATTTAGTAAACTGTGGTTATCATAGTTGATGTCACAAAAAACCTTATTTTATTAATTTAGTATTAAAATGTAATTTACTTTGTGATATTGTTCGTTAACCAAAATAAATGAAAATAAAAAGAAAGACGAAAATATTTGTACCACGTAACATAAAATTCCTTAATACACATCTACTTCATCAGTTATTGGTTCTACGGCAAAACGGCCTATGTCACTTCAGCTTGATTATTCCTAATTTCTTTTCTGATTACTTATTTGTCTCAAAATGTATCTACAATGCTCAGAAATTTGTAGTTTGGTGTGCTGCTCATTTTCAGTAAAGTGTTCGGTCATTTTATTTTTTAATGATCTTTAAAATCTTTAAAACAAGATAGAAAATCAAACTCTATTAGAGCTTTTAAAAGCTTTTCAGCCATTTTCATACTTGTTTTTTAAATTAAATATCTTAGAGAGGTTTTTTCCTAAATTCGTTCTTATTTTAAAACAAATTTTACAATGGCCAGAGACACTGCTTAGGTTTTATATCCTTAAAACAATTCAAATTTTACATTATTTTATTTTCGATCTAATAGTTCTATATTTTTGTCTTGCTCTGCAGTGATATATTTATTGTACTCATATACCTATCATACCAGGCTCAAAGAGTTATCTCACTGAATTTAGCTTAAATTCAAAATCTCAATCATATTAAATAAAATACAATTAATGAAACATTAAGAGATTTCAATTCATTCCTTAATGATAAAGGTTTCTTACGCAAAAAACAAAGTATTACTAGTTTATGTCATATCCGAAACTCGTACAAAAATACATATTAATGAAACTTAATAGTTATGTAAATTCATTCCTTTATTCCTCACAACTAAGCTTTCAAGCAAAAAGCCACAATGTGCAGCCTCATAGCCAAAAGGCATTCTCACTCAGTCGACCATGAACCAAGCTACATCTCAGGTTGATATACATAACATTATGTACCCACATCCGTTGCTTAATGTATTTATAATCTCGTGGGAAATACTTGATATCGGCCTAAACCTGTTTTATGGACGCCGATTCATTCATAAACTAAAGATAGTTATAAAACCTGAGATAATATAAATGATGGTGGTATAAAAAGGAATATATTGGGAACACAAGCTTTTGTTAATGAGAAAGCGTACTTTTTAACGAGTATACGATGAATTGTGATATTATTACTAAAACATAATAATAATAAATTGTTTTACAAAAAAATACGACAGCGTTATAGGAGTTTTTTTTTGTCTTCACGTCAAGTGTCAAGACCTACAATGATTTCTTTTATCAGTATAACTTCAACTTTGTTTTTATAGAATTTCATGTAAGAATAACACAGTTAACGTACTGTTTATTCGTTAATATATTCGTCAGCGTGAACGAAAAACTACCTATCATATGCCTAAATGTAACATTTCTATACTTAGTAAATATTCTATGGTTTTAAGGGTTAAATTTAGAAAAAAGTTTAAAGGAATGTGAGATATATAATAAAATTTAATATTTTCATCATCATCATCATTTCACCCATATGATAGAAAGTCCATCGCAGAACATAGGCCTGCCCAGTCAAATATTTAACCAATGTTTTACTTTGAAAAAACTCATAAGTGTGCATCCGATGTGAAATCATTTAAGACAATTTAAGAAATCTTCAGAACAAAGTTTGACGATATGCGAGTTTTGTTTTTACTATTTACCTATTTGTAATGAGAAGAGAATAATAATAATGTTACGTGTAGTAGACACTTTATTCAACCCTAAAATGAACACTAAGGTCTAAAATTCCGCCTTGTTGTAATCTGTGCATTCAACTTTGTAGTACAAGAAAAAAAACGCAGTTAACAACGTTCACAGAGACGTATTAGTATCCGTTTCCACTTAATTGTGACTTGTTTATAGTTGAAAAAAAAGTAAGAAAACCGCTTTAAACCGGTTCTAACCAGTTCAAGAGCCATCCGGCGTAGCATTGACACCCACTCTGTATAAGATGCTGCTATGGGACTATATATTGGTAATCAGTTTGTGTTGAGTCAAACATAGTTAATTTTGTAGACGCGATTTATAATGATAGATAGTAAAAAGTATTTTGTCTATTCGTTTTTATAATCCCATAGTACTACGAGCTATGCTTAGTTTTGGGGAGAGATGATTGGTCCGATTTTTGGAACAATTTTATCGTTCTTATAGAAAGTTAAAGCGCAGTGGTTCCATGTAGGTACCACTGGTATGTTTTATCTCCTTCGAGTAGAAATTATTCTCAGCCATGTTTTAGAAAATTATTTCATAGGCACAAATATTAGGTCTGTCAAACATAGCCCAACCGCGATTGCAAGGGTTAGATTGGTTATTATCGTGTTTAAATAGCTAAATATATTCGTTAAAGAGAATTTGAAATTCTTTAGCCTTACATTTTTATAGCACATGCAAAATTCTTCAATAATGACATATCATTTAATTCTTATAAATTACACGTCACAATTAGACCGAAATGTAATGAATAATAGGGCATAAAAACAGGACAAAAAATATATGTTTTACGCTAAATCAATATCCATGGTCCCAAATTAATGCGAAAAATCATGATTACCAATTACGCCAATTCTTAAAATAGATAAATTGCACTAGATATTTGTATGTAAGTAAGTATATATATTTATAGCATATTTGTATATATAAGTATGTATTTATTTATTAATATTTTGTAGTGTATCTATATTATTTATTAAAGTATATGTATAACATATTATGTATAGGTATTTAGCTAGAATAAGTTTGTGGAATTATTGTTGCCTTAATTAACTTTTTTTTTTCTCTTTTATTTAATCTTACCGCACCCTTTGCAAGCTTTCTGCATGACCCAATGGTTGACTGGCAGAGAATGCTTTTAGCATTAAGTCCAACATTTGTACACTTATTGTAAGTTTGTGCAATAAAGTTTAAAAAAAAAAAAAAAAAACCTACTTAATCGATAAACCACAGTCTTACAAGGTAAAGCTGTGACGCAAAGGTTTTAGCAGTGGATGGAAAAGGATAGTCGAAGAATGGACTCAGTGGCGTGCATTGGAAGAGGTATATGTCCAACAGTGGGCTGACATGGGCTGATTGTTAAGCAGGGTTCTCACCTACCCGTGTAGCATATAACGTATCTGATACTGAAAGCCTACTACGAAATCGTACCGTTCGTTCGGACGTATAAACCTAACAAATTAAAATAAGCAGTTACTTGTATCAATCCTTTGACAAAACATGACCAACTCAAACTAGCCGTGTAAAAAACACGACCGTTTTCAATCCTCTACAAATTGATAAAGTTTTGATTTGTGAATGGTTATTTTGATACGATAGTTTAATACACCCGAACGAACGAAACACTTTCATAGTAGGCCTCCTGTATTTCGGCGGGTCACTTGATACAGTATCAGATACGTTACATGCTACACGGCTAGGTGAGTGAGTACTCTGTTTTATAATGAGGAAGATACCTACATCCGTGCATATTTCAACATTTATAATAACGTTTGCCTAACGAACACAGTTTTATTAATAACATTATCAAATTTCGCCTACACTCTGCGTTCGTTGCGGATTGCCATCTGGTATGGAACTGGCATTTGTCAAACGATTGTATTATCGGTGGATTCGGTTTCGATTATAGCATTGGTCTGTTTTCGGTATAACTTTAGCGATAAAGAGTAACGACCGTTTATATTGTTCCCATTTAATTGGCTAGATCAGAGGTGATTTAGTCTTGCGTTAAATCCTAAATCGGGATTAAATCATTAAACTTCATGAACGAGTTGGCATTGTGGGGCGATGACTTGCTGAAAGCAAAGGGTCCTGGGTTTGATAAACGATTTTTTGTTAACTGTCTCTGGTGTGCTGTGCTGTGATGTTATGATTGGTATGATACATGCATTGCTTGCATTTGCAGATAGTTTCGGGCTATTATATTGCAAGGCTCATCATTTTTGACATTTTATTTTTGACACTGTATTTTTTTTGGATTTTATATTTGACATCTTGCTAAATTGATATGAGGTGACGATCTTATTGATATTTTGTGGTTGTGTTACACTGATATTTGACATCTGGCAATTTATGATCTCAAAATTTTTAATAGTTTCTCGACATTTTCTGTTTATTTTTATATAATTCCAATATAGTATTATTAACTTTGGACATTGTATTTCTTACTGTAAAATTAATAATTGTAAACTAGCATGCTGGCGTTTTGGACAAACTGTAAGACAGCATGTTATCCGTTTTATAATAAAATAAAAAATGCATGTTTATTTGTTGTCACTACATCTAGCTGATGCTATCTAGGACATTCTCATCTACCATCTATCATCTACCTATCTAGATTTTAGCGTTTTTTTATCTAAAAATTTTGCACTAACCTAAGATTGTACGAAGTTGCCTGAGGTAGGTATTACCTACTTGGCATTGCTCCAATAGTAATGTTTTCTAATTTTCTGCCCACTTACCCACTTTATAAAATATGCTATTAACTTAACTAGGTTTTGGAAATTACGTGCTTCGGGAAAAGAAATTGCAATACAAGTTAAATTCTTGGTTTTAGAAGTTAATACCCGATAAATTATACATTTTTATGGCGCATGCTATGTTTACTAGTAAGTAGTCACTATGCTACACTAGCTACCCAGCTCGATGGACCGACAATCATAGGAAGATGGCTGGCAGTGGGTGGATGGAAAACGCGGGAAATCGTGCTCTTTGGCGCTCTTTGGGGGAGGCTTGTGACATGATTGTTATGACACTACACTAAGCAACGAAAACTGATCTGGGCGGTAACCACGAACCCTTAAAACAATCTCAAATCTGTCAAACATTATCATTTCTGTCAAATTTTGTATGAAATGACGTACCAAAATTGACAAATTTGACAACTTTGAGATTGTTTTAGGAGTTCATGGTTATGGCCCTGTTATTTTATTAACCTTAAAAATGAAATTTAAGTATAAGAGAGTTAAAACCTAATTGTTATGGTCACGAAATAAATAATTAGAAACCTTTTTACAAGAGCGTCTCCTACCATCTTTCACTTAAGCTTATTTAAAAAAAAACGTTTTCTAAAACAAAATAACTCTTATTTCGAAAACAACGTAAACGTAGACTTGGTTGTAGATATTTATTTGTCTCAAGGCAGATGACAGATATAACATAATATGCAAACTTATAATGTTATAAGACAAAATGTTCTATGACTCAGTGGATGCAGGAAACCCGTGAACTCTTCGGTTAGGGTTCTTTAAATAAAAAACTGTTCCCCTTAATATTTAAGTTTGTTTCATAAACCTGAACAGCACAGTAGCTCTATTACACGGATTACTACCCGACTGTCAACATTCCGTATATTTTAAAAATATCGTTAAAAGTGATTCAACAAAAAAATCTGTTTTAGTATTAAATCCAACAGGGAATGTGAAATGCTGCGAATTTTTGAATATCCGTTTCAGATGTGTCACTTTAAAAAGTTTATTTTTAACTGAAAGCTGGAGTTTTGAACTGGCAATTTTGAGTCATAGTTTGGCTGGAAAATATTGATGTACTACCTAAATAGTTTTGTGAAACTTAAACTTGTTTGGAGCTTCGGAATTTATCTTTGAAGCTCAAACTAAATTCAAAATTTTATTCAATTAGTTAATGTAAGTATTTCCGATTCGTTTTGATAAAAGTATCAAATAAACCAATGTTTATCGAAATCGATTTAGTCAAAACCCGTCTGCATTTGATCTTTACTTGTACTTTAAATAAAAATGTTTCTGAAGCTTTATCTCACTAAAATATTTTTACCCATTTCCTTTAGTGGTTAGTTTAACCATATAATATAGCGAATGTGGGTCATTTTAACCCTAAAAGATGATAAGGTTTGTTTATTTTTGAACCAAAAACTACCTCCAATTTCGTTTTCTACCTTTCCTAACCAATAGGTACTCGTAATTGATTTTGTTCCTTCAAATGTTCTTTCAAATGAGTTTTGGATAATAAAGTTTATGAAAAACCTCCCTAAGGCCCTATTCCTATGTTCTACCCCCAAGATTTTCCGGGAAATAATCTGATTTTCTCAGAAAGCCCGGCCTCTGAAGTCTAATTAGATTTGTACCTTCGGAACCGATATTTGAGAAATTTTACATTTGATTTCTATAAGAACTGGCCATGAGTCACTGGTAAAAAGCCTAAAATATGGGCTTAACGCTTTAACTGTCGCTCGTAACATAGATTTCCCACCAAAAGAGGCGTCATTAATGAAAAAAATACCAATTAACAAAGAGACTAAAACGTTACTCCCACGGCAAACCCGTAGCAGCGGAAATTGGCGATTCCGTTCAAACTGGTTTCGGCTTTTAATTTAAGCCATCCGGTCTCGTCCACTGTAAGGTTTCATTCATAAACCATTAATAAAAAAAAGCTCACACACCATTCACTTGTCACAAAATCACTGCGATCCGGTAAATAGGGGAAACAAAACAAGATCGAACGCACGAATCGAAGGGAGATAGCCCGAGCTCACGCACTTTTGTCCTTTTCGGTGGGCCGAGAGCGCCACAGGTGTTTGAGCGTTCGCGACGGAGCGCACGACTGTCCGGAGCGAGCGCTCGGAGCGGTTTGAGCTCGGCCGCAAGGAGGCTGCGCGGGTTGGAGGGCTGATCACTAACGGCCCGGGTGCAGAGCCTGCGTGGACCTCGCAACGGAGGGTTGGATGCGAATTTCTTTTTCTGTTTAAAGCTGGCTGGGTAATTCCAATTCGGAATGTGTTTATGAAGGAATAACGATCGAATTTCGAATGTTTTTGTTTGCCTGCAATAAATAAGGCTTGTTTTTAATCAGGACACTATTGGGCTGACCTTCGACGTGCCTTTGATCAATTAAACGGGTCAGATGAATGACAAAATGAAATGCAAAGTGAAAATTTCCGTAAAACAGCATTATTTTGCTTATTTTGTAACTTTTTGTAAAATGCATTTCCATTGAAAACAATACTGTTGTAATTGCTGAAACCATATTAAAAATTGAAGTTTATTTGTATCATAACGGAGCTTGTCCAAGACTCGCTTTACATACGTCAGTCGTATGTTCCGTTCTGACTTTAATCATACTATTTACATGGAACTTGACAGCTAGGGAAAACATCTTAAGGAATAGGTACTGTACTACATATTCTGTTAACACTGGGTATTTATTTTAGTAGGAACTTAGAAATGGATATTTCCAGGTCGACTTTCAGGAATTTGGAAGATTTTCAGGACTTTCGCACAGGAAAGGGAAAATCTGATTATCCAGTCGGATCAAGTTACTTTACATGTCTTAAATCAGAGATACCCAACTAAAACTTTTAAGAAGATGATCATCATCATCATCATTTCAGCCATAGGACGTAACCTGCTAAACATACGCCTTCAACAATGACTTCCAGATCGGCCGGTTGCGCGCGACCTGCATCCAGCAGCTCCCTGCAACCTTTACCAGGTCGTCTGTCCACCTTGTAGGTGTGAGTCCCACGCTGCGCTTGCCCGTACGTGGCCTCCACTCGAGAACCTTTCTGCTCCATCGGCCGTCAGTTCTACCCCGCCCACGATAAAGTGATAATCTTCCAAATTCCTATAAGTCAACCTTTTATATCCATTTCGGAATTCCAGAATGTCTGATAAGGTTCATAGAAACATGGTTAATGTCAGTATGTTTTTTAAAATATCGTCCCTTTCAATAAGATAAGGGTATATTTTTTGTATTGGTATCTTGTTTTAATCTGTCAATATGGTGCTTGAGATGTCTTCGAGTTGTTTTGAAATATTGGTAGCTTTATTTGTTGTTTTTGCGAATTCAACAGTTGCTTATGTTATAGGATTGTGTTCCCTTCTGACTTTTATTACTACATATATTTTCTATTGATATTTGTAAGAGAACATAGGAGATGCTTCTAGCTCAGAATCGGGCAACGTTTTAGAAGTAAAAACAAAAGTTTAGCAACATAGGCCGGGCATGATGACCATTCCTCCCGTGTTTGGTGACGTTTAGATAGATACTCTTTATTGCACACCAAAAAAAGAAGTTAAAGTTGATATTTACAGAAAGATTTACAATTTAGGCGATCTTATCGCTAAAAAGCGATCTCTTCCAGGCAACCTTTAGGCAGAGGACAACTACAAACTACGCTTATCACAAGAATCTCAACACTATGGTAGGCAAGTTAAAAGCTGATCCTGGCCAATGTCACTTGATACTAGTCGTGAAGCCTAGTCAAAGGTGGCTTAATAACATCTAAAAGTAAGATCTAATATCTGCTCATATCTTATACCACACTCTTGACGGCAACTCTCCGGGCCTGCGATGTAGGGTATGGCCCAAACCACCGCATAGTTGAGGTGAGGTGACTGTGCTCCGCAGTAAGTACTTGACAGTACAGTACTACAGAAAATGCCCCCGAATGCTATGCTATAAGGAGAAAGAATTAAGGCTATTAAATAAGAAGTTTGAGGACTGCATTTAACTAGCATAATATAAGTGATTTGAAGAAGCAGGTTCGATTCCTTTTCGGGTCAGTTTTGGAAACGATTTTTTGCTTGTGGCTGGGGTGTTACTGGTAAAGTTTCCGTATTTACCCCAAAAAAATAGTCGTCTGGTCTCGCTATATTAAAGTCTTACTTTATTTGACTCAAGACTGTTTATGTCTTAACATTTCACTACCATTATAAACCATACAAAATTTAACACCGAGCCTTTCTGTAACTTAAAAAGGATTTTCGCTCTGAAATGTGTATTTTCCATGAAATGTTGCAAACTATTCGAATATGTGAAGCGTATGCTTTATGACATATGACATTTGATGTCAAGCTCAGCGGGTGCACGCACACTAGGCTGGGTCAAAGTTGAGAACTAAATGCCAAAGTTGAGAGTTAACATGGAGATGTATGCTAGGTTTAGTTAGGGTTAGGGTTAGTTAGTCTAGTAAATTAATATATAAGGGGGTAACTAAAATTCATCATCATCATCGTCATCATATCAGCCACAGGATGTCCACTGCTGAACAAAGGCCTCCCCCAGTGACTTCCAGATCGGCCGATTGGAAGCGGCCTGCATCCAGAATAATAAAATTAATTATTGATCAATTTATAAGTGTGACTGTTTGTTGATATTAACGCTTTTTAAAATTACCTAGCTGAAGATCATACATATTCCATTGAATATCGATCTAGGATAATACATTCTTATTTATATTTAATATTTTTTCACACAAATACATTTTTTTTAATGATTTTTTTTTCTTTGAGACAACTATTAGTTGTTCCTTGACTTCATTCTAAAGTATACACAAACGGAATCTCAAGTAGAGGCTAGTATAAATAAATTACTTTATAATCCTTATATTCAGCCTAAGTTGGTATATTGCTGGACTGGCCAAATGTTTGTGTTTATCACATCACACAAACATTTGCCCCTTGCGGGATTCGAACCCGCAACCACCTTTAAAGTCCGGAGCGCGAACCACTAGACCCCATGGTCAGACCAATCCGAGGAAACCTAGACGAATGACAACCCCGGCCAAGTAAAACTTTTCTTTCTTAAAACGTGTTATAAATATTATTACAAAAATAGGAATGTATGCCGCCGTTTCCCGCCAAAACGCCATCTGTCAATGCATCGACAAGTCCGTCAACAAAACCCGAAACACACCAAACTGGTATACACAAAACACCTGTGCTCAAACCGATATTAAAAGAAAAAAGTCAAAACAAGACCGGCCACTCGAAATCAGGTGCTTGCATGGAAAGATACCACATTAAAAAAGTTTTTAATTCATAAATTACGGTAATTTCAACCTTTAGTTGTAGCAGAGAAGGCACTTGTAATATGTTTTGATGGTAAAACAAAATTGGTATCACCAAACACATTGCTGCTTCAAAACACAAAGACAAAGGATTTCGAATCCTATTTCTTGTTTAATAGAGATGGAATGCAGTTTGGTATCGTTTTTTTGTTGGTCCCTCAAAAAACGGGTATCAAAAAAAGAGACGGGTTGCATGTAAAAAATCGAGGCAAGATGCTACCTCCGACCTTTTTTTACATAACATTGTAATTTATCAGTAGTTAGTAAACATTTTTTTGGGTATTGAACCGTTTAATATTATTTATTGACTTTGAAAGTGAGTTTTGTTGAAATGTTTGTGATGTAACAAATAATTTGAACGATTGACGTTCTGAAATATTAGCTGGGACCAACGTACCTTCCAAATTATTAAGATGCTTTTGATAAAATGAGACTTAATATGGTTGCTATGGTCACCCATCCTCTTAAGACCGCGGCGTGGGTTGCTTTATTTTGGTAATCGCTACTAAGCGTTTTCCCTACAGAGCTACAAGTTACACTTGATATTATAATCGGCATGCTTTCTATTTTGAGATATTTCTGTAATAAAACAAATATCATTTGCAGACTAATTCGCAGAGCAAAGGCCGAAGCTAGTTTCGTACCTCAATAAAATTAAATATGGTTAATATTTTCTTTGAATCGTGGTAACTTTAATTAATAGATAGAAAGATACTCTTTAATTCACACCAAACAAAGAAGTTACAGTTAATATTTACAAAAAGAAAGAAAGGATTTTCTTATCGAAGAAATGTGATTTCGCTATTAGACATAGTAAAAAGAATAAACTAGAAGAGAAGAAATAGAGATTTTAAAAGAAATCCTAGACATTTTTTAAAGTCCTACATGGTAAAAGTTAAAACAAGTTCGATACGACCTCCGTAGCCGAGAGGCGAGCACGCCGGACTAATATGGTGTCGCCATCTCTGAGGTTCCGGGTTCGATCCCCGGTCGGGTTAATGTAGGAAACGAACTTTTCTATATTGTCTCAGGTCTGGGTGTTGTGGTACCTTCGTTGTTTCTGATTTCTATAACACAAGTGCTTTAGCTACTTACTATAGGATCAGAGCAATGTATGTGATGTTGTCCAATATTTATTTATTTATTTATTATTTATACTGAAATGTTTCCCTTCGTTACAACATGGTTTAAAAAACATTTAATTTACATTACTGTAGACTAATTAATTTAATGCCACTAATATTTAAAATGACAATGTTTGTGAGGATGTTGATGAAGGATGTTGAAAAGTATCCTATATGTTATTCTATACTACCTGTTGCTCGCGACTTCGCTTGCAAAGTCTTTAGTTTATTCAAAATATTAATCCCACAGGAACATTTACCCGGGATAAAAAGCATCCTATATGTTAATCCAGGGCCCTAACCATGAAATGTTAAAACAATCACAAATCTGTCAAACATTATCATTTCTGTCAAATTTTGTATGAAATGACGTACCAAAATTGACAGATTTGACAACTTTGAGATTGTTTTAAGAGTTCATGGTTATGGCCCAGATCATATTCCATAAGTGTGCAAAATTTCATCCAAATCCCTTCAGTGGTTTTTGCGTGAAATAGTTACAAAGATCCATACATCCATACAAACTTTCGCATTTATAATATTAGTAGGACTATTTTCAAAACATATGTAGTTACATAATTATAAATTTGTATAGCAGGCTGACTTTTAACGCACAAAATGACAAAAACAATAGCAGCTTGTTTTAAAACAATGACAAACTGTCCAATTAGTATATAAGGTCCGATTTTATTAGTGTTCATCCTGTTAACCTGTGACTATATCGATGAAAAGCAATCGCAAAAACCAACTTTCAAATGTCTATCATAAAAACTAAAAAAGTTAAAAAATAAATTACAAAATAACAACATCGACTTCATATTGCATAAACTCGTCCTATCTCCAACTCTTTCTGGCTCTGTACAAGGGGAAGGAATAAGACGGATAATCAGATGGTTAAACGTAGCAAAGATAGGACGAGTTTATGCAATATGAAGTCAATGTTGTTGATTTTTAACTTTTTTAGTTTTTATGGTACACATTTGAAAATTGGTTTTTACGATTGCTTTTCACCTATTGCTTTCACAGGTTAACAGGATGAACACTAATAAAATCGGACCTTAAATAACAGAACAATATATTTTAGATGTAACAACGCAGGTATTAACCACAACTCTGTTTTCGACTAATCCTTGATAATTATGCCACAATATAAAGATTTACAGTAGACCTGAAATTAGTTAAGCAAACATTTTTACTTGACGACCTCCGTAGCCGAGAGGCGAGCATGCCGGACTTTAAGGCGCCATCTCTGAGGTTCCGGGTTCGATCCCCGGTCGGGTCAATGTGGAAAACGAACTTTTCTATATTGGCTCGGGTCTGGGTGTTGTGGTACCGTCATTGTTTCTGATTTCTATAACACAAGTGCTTTAGCTATTTACCTTAGGATCAGAGCAATGTAAGTATGTGATGTTGTCCAATATTTGTCCAATATTTAAGGGTTTTGAGTTGAGTTGTGACCAACGATATTAAAAACCATATAGGCTCTATAGGACCTTTTTCTATAGTATAGGGAAAAGTTACATATGAGTTCACATAAATAAATACTTTTTTGAAGTCAGAAGTTTTATATGAAAAAAATGAACCAAAATTACTATCTGCTTACCAGCTTTATATGAAGACCTTTTTAACCCGACTGCCGAGTTTATGTTTTTGAACGAGGTTATGTTTTTGAAAATGATGTTATAATTTTTTTTACTTCAACATTGCTCAGGGCGGTAACCACGAGCTCCTAAAACAATCTCAAATCTGTCAAACATTATCTAATCTGTCAAATTTTGTACCAAAATTATTACGTACCAAAATTGACAGATTTGACAGCTTTGAGATTGTTTTAAGAGTTCGTGGTTACCCCGCTGATCTTTCTAGGAAGCACTTGTGTTATTAGTTAAACTTGCTTTGAAGAACAACAACATCACATACATTGCTCTGATGCTAAGGTAAGTAGCTAACTTGTGTTATAGAAATCAGAAACAACGACGGTACCACAACACCCAGAACCGAGACAATATAGAAAACAGTAGCTTAGTTGGAAAAGCACTCGCCCGGTATGCGATGGGACGTGGGTTTCTAGTCCCACCTGAGGTCAATGATTTTTTTCAAGTGTTATTTATCTTCAATAAGAAAAGTTCGTTTTCTACATTGACCTGACCGGGGATCGAATCCGGAACCTCAGAGATGGCGACGCTATATAGTCTGGCGTGCTCGCCTCTCGGCTATGGAGGTCGTATTATGCCAGACGACCTGATAAAGGTTGCAGGAAGCCGCTAGCCGCAGATTAAATTGCATGATTATAGCTTACTTGTATCTTGAAAGTTAGTAATTTAACGTAGACATCAAAATTATGCCAAACAGAATTAAAAACCAGCCTGCAAAACACAGAGTCGGGTTAAAAAAAGGTTTTTAAGGAGATCTAAGGAGATTGTAGGAAGGTAAAAGATGCAGGCCGCTTCCAAGATTGGGGTCAAGAGCAAGCCCATCTCAAATAAAAAATAAAAAATTCGGCCAATCTGAAAGTCACTGGGGGAGGCCTATGTTCAGCAGTGGACATCTTGTGGCTGAAATAATGATAATGATGATAAATTTAAGACCTGTATTTGCAGATTACTAACCCCAGACTTAATCAAAACGGTTCGTGAATGATATGTAACAATTATACACCGAATTTGTAATTACCCGAGAAAATAACTCACATACTCAGATATCGATATCGGAATACATACATCGGAATTTGGCGAATAAAAAAAAAAATAAGAAATTTATTTAAAAGATCCCTAACATTCCTTAAAAAATATGCACCATAAAAGTCCTGCTAATTCAAATAGTAATCATTATCATTCCAACATTAACGGAACCAAAATCCACCTAATTTGGTCGCGTAATATTGGCGTACGGAAGGAATAACTATGAATGAATTTTTTTTTCATTCATAGTTATTCCTTTCGTATTCCAACGCCGTACGCCGTTCCGTTTTTTTTATTCGCCAAATTCGATGTATATCGATATCTGAGTACGTTAGGTAGTTAATTTTCTCGGGTTATTAAAAGTAGCAGGCTTTACTTCTACTTCTATTACGCTTTTGGGCTAACGAACGAATCACTACAATTCTATATCAATAATATTTGATGTCAACGACCCTTCGGTTACAAACACCTAAAACCCTGACCCTCCAATTCGAACAGTTTGCTCCGTTTGAAAGTTCTTTTTAAACTGGTCTTTATCCAGTACAGCCAGACCCTCATTATGAAGTTAACTATTTAGCATTAGAGGTCTCAATAAAATGGTTAATTATTACAGAACCAGTGTAATTTTGAACTTGTTTTTCAACTGTTTTTAACGAAATGATAGGTCAAGTTAATTTGGCCTATGTAATGCGTAGGTGGATTTCTATGTACAATTTTGGTAATGCAATACGTTGGACGTTTGAAAGGTTTATTTTGATGACATTATTGTTTTGATGAAATTTGTGAAAGGAAAATCGAGAAACGAAATATTAGTGATCGTTAGTTATGTCCAATGCTATTTTCGGAAAAGAAACATAATTCTGAGATCTATTAGGCACAAAAACCAGTCAAGAGCGAGTCGGCCTCGTGCACTGGGTTTCGTCACAAATTACGTATGGCGACGGTTTCGTATAACGGGTCTCTTATTCATTTCGTATCGGACTCCTTAATGCAAGCCAGACTCACGCTTGACTGTTCTTTTTATTGTCATCGATTCTGATTCTTACATCATCATTGCACTTGCAACAGTGTTGAAATATCTGAAACTTACAAAAATGTAGGTACATGGTAAAAAATAAATATTGAACAACATCACTTAACTTGCCCTGATTCTTAGGTAAGCAGCCAAAGCACTCGTGTAGAAACAACGACAGTACCAAAGCACTGACCCAAGACAATATAGAAAAGTTTTCTATAATAACCCGACTGGTAATCGAACCCGGTACCTCAGAAATGACGGCGCATATTCCAGCGTGCTCGCCTCTCGACTTCTATGGCCTTATTAAAAAAAGGATAAACAAGGTTTAAACGATGTTTAAAATAAACCAACCTGTTTTAAATGTTGACACATCAGACATATTGTCTCGGTAATGATGGCTTACATTTAAAATTAGTTGGCTAATCTTTAGACAGTGTTTAACCTTGTCTATCTTTTTTTGTAAAAAGAACACTAAGGTTTTTAAACAAATAAGTTTATGAAAACATTTGCTGTATACATGATGCACAATTAAATCTTTGGTTGATTCTAAATCTTAAGTTAAATGTTAGAAGGGGTCATTAATTCTAGTTAACATTAGTTCTTTCCCACCGTCAATTTTGCACTCGCCAGACCCGTCTGCAGTCGAAAGGCTTAAGTTTAATTATAGGGCTGTCAGAAACAGATTTTAAATTTTGTAAAAAAAATGGTTTGATTCGAACTTTCAAGAAGATTTTATTGTACTTACTTGATGGAAAATAATGGAAATACATCTAAATCTACAATTTGTTTTAACAGCGGTCGTTGTAGTACTAAATCATCGTACGATGATTTTCTCCATCATCATCATCTTAACCTATTTTAGTCCACTGTTTTACTAGACTAAAATAAGCCAAGATGATGATGCTGCCGACACTACGTTTGTCAATGATTTGATCAGAAGTTAAGATGTATGTAAAAAAAAAAGAGGCTGACAATAGTGACCGAGTTTCTTGCGCTACTTCTTCTCGGCGCTAGCCCAAAATTGTCCCGAAGTAGTGGTAGGGAAAAAAATATTGGGACGTGTAAAAGCGCTTAGTTTAAACCTATTTACAGAAATAAATTGGTTTTATTGGTTTTATGAAACTTAATTAGCCTAAAGGAATCGCCTGAAATTTTTGTGTGAATAGAGCGTCAGAATAATAATACATTAAGGCACACACCATAATATATTACTAGATTTCAATCTAGCTTTATCATTTCAGCCATAGGAAGTCCACTGCTGATCATAGGCTTCCCCCAATGTCTTCCTGATTGGCCAATTGGAAGTGGCCTGCAACTTTCACCTTCCCGCAAACACTAAGATTTTTAACCCGACTGTGTTTTGCACGCTCTTTTTTTATTCCTTTTTGGCTTAATTTTGATGTCTATGTTAGTACGTTAAGCTGGTTACTTTCAAGATATACAAGCTATAATCATGCAATTTAATCTGCGTGACAACCCTAAGAGTGAAGGGCCACGCAGCTGACATTTGTTTAGGCCTTGGGCCTCGGATGATCCTAGTTTGCGCTAAATACCTCTGTCTGGGCATACGACAATTGTATAATTGATAGTCATCTCCGAGATGTTTATAGCAGGTTCACTTTCAACGAGACTGTGAACGTGTTAAGAAAAAACAAGAGTTATTAGCACAGTTATAGATAATATTACCGTAGCACAGTTGTTGCTGTGAGCTAGATAACAGGATTTGCAATAATTTTTAGCCGACTTTAAAAAGGATGAGTTGGTCAATTCGACTGAATGTTGAATATGAATCTTTCAAAAATGTATGATGATTTTAAGGATTTTTTTATCAAACAAAGCTATTCCTGAAATGTTTCCATATTTCCAAGATATAAAATTTTGGTCCTATGGGTAAGAAAAAAGGTGTTGAAATCGGAGTTCAGTAGATGTTATGTTTGTTCCTTCACTTTTTTGTTCCTTAAATCATCTCATATAATTATAAACAAACGTTTGAAAAATATTTTTTTTGGCCTATTTTCAATTTTTAATTTTTAGTTTCCAAGTTTTTATCCAAAGTCACTATTTTATACTGCTTAATAAAGTGAATGAAAGAGAGACACTGTTTGATATTACATATTACTTCAAATTAGAATAATAGCTGTTGCATTAAATTAAATGTTCTATGCTTTCTTACCGTTTCATTCTTTATTGGAGTAAAATAAATATTACTTTCTTTCTTTAACGTTATGTTTCAACAACATTGCATTAAAAGTGTTTATTCGTATACACTTTTAAAACTGTTTTACTACAATCCAGTTTAATTTATTTGCCCAGCGTTTTAACTCATTACAACCTCAAGTGCCAACGGCTCAAACGAATGTAGGTCTCAAGGGTTCTTTTTTCAAATCCGGTGTGCGAGCAGGACAGATCAGTCGTGCGTCTCGCTCTGCGCCCGCGCAACCGGTGTAATTCGGTTTTAGGGGCCAGCATTTACGAGACATGTAATTTTTATGTGCATTTAAATGTTAAAGGATATTATTTCTACCATGTGACGGTCGGTTAGATAGTTTTTAATTTTTTGCCATTATTTTTAATACCTTTTGTGCAACTGAAGTGCAGCAGTGTAACTCTATTATTACCCTTTTATGGCTGTGCAAGTAAGACATTTTTATTAAGTAGATATCTTTAGTAGTTGCCTGAAACTTAGAGACTCGCAAAGCTTTTTTCGAGAAAGGCTGCCTAAGGAATAAGGGTGATTTTACAGTCACGCTGATTATCGGCGCTGACCATCAAAATGTATTAACTTGAGAGCTGACGGCGGTCAGCGCTGACAGCGATTTCCATACATTTCGGCGGTCGGCGCCGACGGTCAGCGTGACTGTAAAACCAGCCTAAGAAATCTTCTTTTTCTTTCAGTGTCGACTCAGGGCAGCATCTCCGCCACTAATAAAAAAGCACTATCGGTGGCCTTGTAAAGATGCAAATCCACTTTCTCAGGCAGCTTGTGGAACCGTCCAAGGATTTTTTTGCCAGAAGTTTCTCCTTGCACATCTAGACTCAAGCCAATTTAGATCGTTTTCGAAATTGATACGAACCAAAAATCGATCCTAGGACCCATTGAGTTCAAAGCGAACTACCAAGTCACTACAAATCTGGTTGTCATCGGAGTGACTTGGCACAGAATAATTCCTGCATATCTAGATGAGGAGGCCTACATTACTAATCCAAGAAAAGAAATTGGAGTACGCCGAGACCAAGGCCCTAGCTGATGCAGTCTGGTTACATTTGAAGCGATCATCATTAGACCTAAGTAGGTATGTAACTAAAACGGAATTCAGACAATTATGGACCATGGCTATACATCCAGTTTTCTTTACGTTGTTTTTCCTTGCCGCAGTCCCTGCTGATTCAGTGGTTCAATTCAGTACAAAAATCCACAATTCAAATTCTTTATTGGTATATAGGCCCTCTTCCTGGCACTTAAACACGTCCCAAATCGTAGGAGCAATAGGAACGTGCTGCGTGATGGGAACTTACAATCACCTACTGATGTTAAGCTGGGTCCAGATATGTTCTTTTGTCCGTTACCGTACCGTACCGAACGGGCGTCCGTGTTTGGACGCCCGTTCGGTACGGTACGGTGGTACGGCGACTCAATACGGATATAGGTACGGGCTTAGAGCATTGGTTGAATGCTTTAAGGGTACGGGTGTCAAAATGAGCGTTCTTGCAACGCAATGCTGAAACAGAACGGAGGTACGGTACGGACAAAAGAACATATCTGGACCCAGCTTTAGACAAGACTGATTTATAATGGACCTACCAATTAAATGCTACATAAAACTTCACAAAGTTAATAAAATTATCTGATTACCTACTCGGATCATTTTAACGGAACCGTAGCCGCTCAATACGAGCTTTTATTATTTCGCGACGATACACTCTGCTGTGTAAAAACTATTCGTATCACTCAGATCCGACTATAGTTAGCTTGACACAGACCACTTTAACATATAGACTTCAAAAGAAGAACAGGATAGCATTCACAAAATAAACAAAAGCTGTGCAGTTCTATTAACCAAAAGCGTGATAATATTAGGACTAGATAAAATTGTTTATTATAAAATTAAATTAAAATAAAATTTGTTTCTTTGCACCTCCAGAAGTAAAAAACGCAACAAATCCCTTCCTTTTTTGTGATTATTGCGTTTTTAAAAGCACTTATTTGGTGATAAATAGTAGCCGTTATGGATAAAGATGTGGTTTAAGCTTAGCTCGCTTAGCTGACGCAGTTTTTCATACTTGTGTACAAACTGCAAACTATGTAGGTAAGCTAGCTATGTAAGTATAAAAAACTGCGTAAGCTATGCGAGGTAAGCTAAACTAAGTTAGCTTAGTCATTGGTCTGCAACCGGTATAAATGCTGGGCATAGACATAATTGTGGACGAGGCTCGTGGTGTCTATGACCTAACTCATCTGTATCTTAAGAGGATGTGAGCTCTACAATTTGTGTAATGACCAACCGTGGGCAATCTTTGTTTATTTACAGGCAAAGTTGATAATGTTGTAATCCAACAGGATTTTGAGGAAGTGGGCTACTGATGCTGATTACACTTTTGTTTATATCTTGTCTTAAAGAGACGTCAACTGAATCCGGTGAACTTAAGTACCAGGACAATATACAAAGTAAAGATGTTAGTTGTATGAGACATCCCTTTGAAAGTCTTTAAAGAAGAAATTATTTTTACCCGACTACGGCGAAGCCAAAAGGAAAGAAAAGGAAGCAAATTTGGCTGTCTATGTATTTATGTTCTACCGTAGGGCCTTAATTACTGAACCGATTTTAATAAATGAGATGTCAATAGATTCGTAATAATAGCACGAGTGACATAGGCTTTATACATTTTATAAAAAAATATATGACGGAATTTTAACCTCAGATATTTTGGAAATCGAGAGGGACAAATCGACCAACTTCGCTGAAAATGCTGTATTATTATCACCGATTGGAAGTTTCGTAGTTATTTACGTAAGTTAATGTGTGTTTTTTTAGACAGATGTTTATTTAAAAAAAAGTGGACTTTATAATAGAAAAGGATGATTCATTATTGAAGACAAATAAATAACATACAGTGACCGCAAACTTGGAAGATTATGATGCAAGTGTTCGCGAATCGAATGTTGTCGTTTGCCACCGTTCACCGATCCTGGTTCACGTAATTGAAAAGGACGCGAACCCGGGATCGTCACGCCATTCGGTTATCAACTGTTTTGTATCCATGGATCCGAACTGACTGCGTGAGACGTCCACCCACAAGGTGGACAGATGACCTGGTAAAGGTTGCAGGAAGCCGCTGGATGCAGGCCGCGCGCAACCGGCCAATATGGAAGTCACTGGGGGAGGCCTATGTTCAGCGGTGGACGTCCTGTGGCTGAAATGATGATGATGATGAGCTGACTGAGCCTGGACTCAAAAGTCCGGACCAAGTTTTCTCCTCGTGTAATCCAATTGCATAACCAAACTAGTGCTAAATTGTACCACAAACAAAAGACTATAAAAACAACTCCCACGACAGTCATAGAGGCAGTGACCCGTGCTCTGACTCAGCCGTCACGGTTCAGGTGCCATGGTAATGTCAGTTTTTTCGAAGAAGGTACGGGTGAGGTGTCTTTAGGATTTTGCGAGCAATTTCGTTTTTTGGGGTGAAGGGAGCGATGTGAGTAGCTATAGTTATCTTGTTTGATTGGTTATTGTCTAAATTATTATTGGAATACTTGAATCGCACTTGCGTTTTTTTTTTAATAACTTGGTGGTAGTAAAATACATAATTTGTTTTATCAATCACATACCAAATATTTAACTCCAAACTAAGTAAAGCTTGCTAAGCGTCTTAAATACGTTTAAATTTAAATATCCATGACTTAGGTACAAATGCTCGTGCTCGTCACACAAACATTTGCCCCTTGCGGGATTCAAATTCGCAACTACCAGGTTTTGTACTCCGAAGCGTGAACCACTACACCTGACGGTCGCATTATTTGTTTGTTTGTCTTGACATTATTTTAAATCCATACTTTATATAAGTTCTGAGATAAATGTGGCCCATGGCCCAAATTATAAAGAAGTCCTCGAATCATAAGCAAATCTCAAAAGGACCTTAATTCTCGTGAAAATTAATGGTTAACATATCACTTCTAATCCAGTTTCCCATGACAAATAGCTGCGCAGTTTCTAAAGGTTCATTTAACTTGTTTTACATAAATTAACATAGGAAGGTATTGATATTTACATACATATTGGTACTTGTTTCTTACTTCAATGACCAGAGAAAAAGTGATAAATGAAATAGGTATACATAAGTTCGCATACATCAGTTGACACGCCGCGCCTGTGAAGTACTTTATAAATATTTTTTGTGGACTCTGTTTTGCGTAAGTGGGAAAGAGTCTATCAGATGCAAAAAAAAACACTTATGGATGACATTTGGCATTGGCAAACAAAATAATTAGAGAAGAGGGGCACATAGCCCTAGATGATCTAAGAACTGAGCAGGCGAATCATGAAATGACTAAATTCAGTTTTAATAAATATACATATAGGTCAGGTCTAAAATTTCCGTTTATTTATTTCTTTTTACACCCAAATTATGAATACACTCTAAAGTGGTAAAATAAAATAAAAAATAATATAAAAGTATAGTATTTTTTAGGTTTATAAAGCACATCATCATCATCATCAGCCACAGGACGTCCACTGCTGAACATAGGCCTCCCCCAGTGGCTTCCAGAAACTTTTCTTAAAGCACATCTTAAAATATTTCGTTTTAAAAATACGTGTGTTTTTAAACTTATTACATACATAAAAAATCGCAAAGGTTGATTTAATGCCATGAGGGAATTTCTGCCAGTTGACCGTAAGGCTAAACAGAAACGTTTGGAATGTGCGGTGCAACGAAATGTTAAAAGATAAACTTAAAAAAAACTAAAAAATATATGTATACAGGGTGTACAAAAGAATGGGACACTCCTTAAAACCACGTGATCAGCTGGTCATATACAACAACTTTTTTTATGGGAGCAACATCGAAATCGTGATTTTATTTTCAGATGCTCCATACATTATCATCGAGGTATGCGAGTAAGTTTGTATGGGGAAGCTGAAATAAAACTATCGATTTCGATGTTGCTCCCATAGGAAAAGTTGTCGTATATGACCAGCTGATCACGTGGTTTTAAGGGGTGTCCTATTCTCTTGTACACCCTGTATAAGACAAAATTGAATACACATTACAACTAGAGACTGCAAACGTGAGACCCTATTATAAATACAGCATTTAACTACTCGACATTTAAATATCATTTGCGTATCTGTACGTTAGTTAACATTGTAATTAAAATACATGTTTTAATAGACTTTTTGTAAGAAAAACTAGATAATTACAGTATGAAAGGTGTCTCAGTAATGGCAAACCGAAAGGTCGGTGTTTTTAGTTAAATTCTTAGTTAAAAGGTGTAAATAATGTTAATATTAGGTTACATGTGACCTCCGTAGCCGAGAGGCGAGCACGCCGGACTGTAAATGGCGCCGCCATCTCTGAGGTTCCGGGTTCGATTCCCGGTCGGGTCAATGTAGAAAAACGAACTTTTCTATATTGGCTCGGGTCTGTGTGTTGTGGTACCGTCGTTGTTTCTGATTTCTTTAACACAAGTGCTTAGCTACTTACCTTAGGATCAGAGCAATGTATGTGATGTTGTCCAATATTCCTATTTATTTATTACATGTCTAACTATGAGATACCGGAAGTCTGTTGTTGTGAATTTTTTAGAAGAAATTACCGTGTATTGTAGATTTGATGATATACGCTGATGATGGCAGCGTATGAAAATAACTGAGAAACGGCCTCATAGGCATGCATTGGGAAAGACCTATGTCCCTTTGCAGTATGATAGTTATGCTTGTAAAACATGATTATTTTTATTCTTACCATTTCACAATTCAATTTGCGTATATTATACGTGGGTCGTCCACCTACAATGTAGACGGACGACCTGGTAAAGGTTGCAGGAAGCCGCTGAAAGCAGGTCGCTTCCAACCGGCCGATCTGGAAGACACTGGGGGAGGCCTATGTTCAGCAGTGGACATCCGACGGCTGAAATAATGATGATAATGATGAGATCACTTTTTACTACTACTCCTTCGTAAAATACAACTTGTTGCCCCCTTTTTTACTTCCTCAAGTAGAGGATGAGTAAAATAATAATTACATTAGAATTGTTTGTTACGAGATTGCTACCGTGTACCTTATTTTTAGTTCCCGATATTTCGGCACTGTTGCAGGCGCCATGATCACGGAGTAACTGAAGATCTTGCGGGTAAGTTTTGCATAATCCGGAAAAATGAACAAACTGCTGTTTCGCAGTCAGATACTGTTAGTGTTGTGTGTCAAGAACAGGTGCGAGAAAATAGTGAGTTTGTAGACAGTGGTACCGGCGCGCGCAATAAAAGACAGCGAAAGAGGGTAGACCGATATGTTTGCCCTTAACAACTTACCCGCAAGATCTTCAGTTACTCCGTGATCATGGCGCTTGCAACAGTGTCGAAATATCGGGAACTCAAAAATAAGGTACATGGTAGCAATCCCGTAACAAACTATTCTAATGTTAGTGACCATGAACGTTTAAAACAATATAGGTATTAATAATTACATTATGTCTTTTCTTATAGTTCAAGATTTCTACGTACCAAATATCATCTAAATTGGATTAGTTGTTTTGTTAAGAGCCTGCAAAAGAAAAGAGTCTCCTTTGCATTTGTACGTAATATTTTGGTAATATTAAGTATTATCATCAGCACCCTTTGGTAGTCCTGGCTCTCCAATAGAATGAGGTTCTGAATACAGCGGCTTTTTGCAACCTTGACTTGGTCGTTAGTCCATCGGGTGGATTGGTTATTATCATCATCATTAGCTTTTAGTCCACTGCTGGACATAGGCCTACACTATAGAACGCAACAGCGACGTTTGCATTCAGCGGCTTTCTGCAAACTTGACTTCATTGTCAGTCCATCGGGTGGACTGCCTAGCCTACACTGCATCTTCCAGTTCTAGGTCACCACTCAAGAACCTTTCTGCCTCAAGAGTAGTTAGTTCTGCGAGCGATGTAGCCTGCTCATTGCCACTTTATCTAGATTCTAGAGTCTAGATTCTAGACGAAACTAAATAAGAGTAGATGCACTATTGTGTCATTCTAACAATAAGTGTGACGACTATCTATTTTTTTCTTCGTCTGTCAGGATTATCCAAAAGTATTGGACAGTATTGGACACGTATTTTTTCTTTATTTTAATAATCAAAATATTACATAGATATATTGATTTGAAATGTCGCATGACGTCACGCGTACAATTTTTACTTAGAAGTGACGTCACGACCCCCCTTTTGCGAGCTTTGACGCGCTTTGTCTTTGTAAATTTTTGGTTTGATGACAAAATAAATAAAAGAGTCCATTATTTTTTGATAATCTAACTGACGGAGTGAATAGAATTTCATTTTCTTTACCCAGTCGTCATTCCTATTCAATGATTACAATTTTGTGTTTTTCCAGCATAAAACCTCCCTAAAACCAATTTATGAAACAAGATGGAGTTTTATTTGTTTGTTTCTTTTAAAATATCTTTAATTGCAATAATTGGCCCCGTATTACTCATTCATTTAATTTTCTTTACCAAGTCGTCATTGTTATTCAATGATTACAATTTTGTGTTTTTTTTCTAATAAAATCTCACTAAAACAATACAATTCACGAAACAAGATGAGTAGTTGGAGTAAAACGTTTTTTTAGTTTGTTTCTTTGAAAATATTCTTATCTGCAATACCGAGACCAATCAATGGACTCCGTAATATTATGCAACGAGTGTCCCTTTGACTAAAACAGATCCCGAGGGAGGGACGATATTGGAGCTGTATCAGGTTTTGTTAAAATAATCTCGAGATATTCTCTAATAATAGTGACTTTGAGGGCTTTAAGACTCGAATAATAATCTTTCTTAACACATTTTTATTGATATTTGTATTTAACTAAACTAAGTAGGTATTTGCCATTGACAATGTCCCTACACCTGCACTCGCGAGGATCTTTACAAGGCCACCGATGGTGATATATCGGTGGCTGAGTTTTGGTCCTCACATATATAAAAGCCTGAGTCGACACGCAAAGAAGAAGAAGAAGAACTAAGTAGATCAAATCTTGATAGTTAGTTTTAACCTAGGTACTTTAAATTAAATTATTATTAAATATTGGACAACATCACATACATTGCTCTGATCTTAAGGTAAGTTGCTAAAGCACTTGTGTTATAGGAATCAGAAACAACGTTGGTACCACAACACCCAGACCCGAGCCAATATAGAAAAGTTCGTTTACTACATTGACCCGACCGGGGATCGAACCCGGAACCTCAGAGATGGAGGCGCCATTTAAAGTCCGGCGTGCTCGCCTCTCGGCTACGGAGGTCGTCGTACTTCTAACTGAGGTATTAATTTGAGTTATTTGACATTCACGTGGCAGTGAGATACAGTACCCGGTATCGGTGTTAAACTCTGGGTCAAAGAGTGGGGATCGCTTCGTGCATCTTACGAGACGAGCATCGTATCAGAGACGCGTGTGCGCGGAGCTAACATCCAACCACGGCTGGCGGTGCAGGCGCGTCGCGCGACTAGCCAATCACGTAATTGTAATGATCTTTTGAGCATCTTTCGCCCAGAACTCAACATCGATGCCGCAGACTCGTTTGTGCTGATCTGACGATGGAGCCAGGAGTTAGATATTGAATCATAAATCTTCAACGACTACTTACTTACTACTTTTTAGTCAATTCATCTACAAAAAAATACAATTTTCAAACGCATTAAACCGGAAGATCGTATCGTTTAATTATGCTTACCAATCCAAAAAAGCTCGTTACTGAATGGAAAAGCTTAATAAATTCTATCGCAGATTATATTTCAGTTTGTATAGCTTTTCAAATTGTACAATTAATTAAAAATAGTTACTGCATATAGAATAGCAATACGTGAAAGCTTAATACAACTTTTTTGATTTCAAAAGCTTTATGTTCTAGGGTAAAAGATATTTCCAAGGTTTTAATTGGAGCTTTTTCGGCTTAGCTGAATGAATAATTTATTTACTATACAAAACAGTTTGTTCTTTTAAGTTACACGAATTATAATAATATGTATAATAAACTACATTTATACCTACTTTAAATATATATTATATTTATAGGAGAAACCTTTGGGCTTAGTCTTATATTAACTGTTTTAACCAATGTCGTTAAATTTTAGCTGTTTATTTTATTTGGAAAATAAATAAAATAATCATGTGAACAAACTCAAAGCAAAATTTAAGTTTGCAATGTAGAGTAAATTTTATTCTGTAAGTCTATGGCTGATAGTTTAAATTCTGTCTCAGTTTTATGTCTAAATTGGTAGTTCTTGATAAGCGTCAATAATTGCTCCTTTTTAGTATATTATTAAGGGCAAGTTATCTTTCAAATGTCGCACTGACAAGTAATTTAAACCTACTTTAAACAGTATTTATCAGTAATAATAAAATTCTTAAAATGATATAGTTAAGGATATAACAGAGACATGCTTCCTCACTGGAACATAATCTGCTAAACTTGGCTCAATATAAAAACACTCCAAAGTTGTTTCTTCCCGAAATGTTTTTTCATTACTATGGCTAAAGTATTGAATATTTTTTAAACTAAGCAGTAGGCACAATGTTTTTCTAGGCGTGGTCTATGAGTTTGATAAAATTGAATTATTTCTCTACATCAAAACACGTCAAAAACACGAGGACGGCGTCACGCGCGGTGGCGCTTACAGACGTCGGACCTGTGTCAGTGCTTCCCATGACAGATACGTCCGACTTTTGAGGGATAACCTGCCTTTAAAGGTATATTCCAAATTTCTTAACACCACCGACATGAATAGTCTGAGAAAGGTTGTAATCGTCCGAACAGGTTTCTTCAGTATCGTCTTACTTGAATGGGACTCGAGCCCACTGACTCATTACGAGAATCCGTGGGAGGGTCCCACCGCGAGCCGCCAAGTGTGACGCGTAGGGTTACCGAGATAAAGAAGTTTTATACAGGGTGACTAAACTAAAAAAACTACTGAAACTAATCGTATTGTACGTACGAAAGGTTATTTTCATATGAGAAAACCAATTAAAATGCAGAAAAAATTGAAATTATTTTACTTATCGAACAAGGCATAATAATAATTACATTCGAATACTTTTTTTTCGAAATTTTGTTGTTACTTGCCTGTTTTTCCGTGTCTTTATATCAACATTTATGTAAAAACTAGCATTAAAAACGATCAAATGCTTATGTTCATTTAATGAAATGTTATCTGTGTATTGGTACTAGCTGTGCCCGAAGCTTCGTTTGGGTGACTACAGGATGTTTGTAAAACATACCAAAAAAACAAAATTATAAAAATTTCCCACAGGTTCATTGAACCGGGGTAAAGTTTCCTAATATCTTGATCATATTCTATAATATTCCATCCATCCATCCATCAGCCGAAAGACGTCCACTGCTGGACATAGGCCTCCCCCAAGGATTTCCACAAAGATCGGTCTTGTGCCTATAATATCATGTGTGCAAAATTTCATCCCAATCTGTACAGTAGTTTTTGCATGAAAGAGTAACAAACAGCTTTTATAATATTAGTGAAGAAATAAGGATTACAACGCTGTACGTTTTAATAATAAATAAAATAAAACTTGACGTTACTGTAAAATTTTTAACCAGCATTTTCACTATGGCCTTTTTTCGTGGAAAATAGACGAAATTAATTACTTACAAAAAAATTAAAAATATTTTACAAAAAGTATAGCACACTTCAGCTCAAAGCGGTAAAGTAGATTTTTTCAAGCGGTTGGAGCAAAGTGCAATACATTACCAGATTAAATACATATATTTGATTTATATATTATATAAATCAAATTCCTAGCGCATAATGTTACGTAAGTAAATACCTGTTTTTTCTTTTATTTTATTGATGTAGGTATTTTATGCATATCAATTGGCTTTCAAGAAAAGTACTGGAAATTATGAATCAGAGTAAAGTAAAGATTTACACAGTCACTCACACTTATACATACATACACACACACAACATTAGTGATGTTTTAATGTTATCGCTTGACAGTTGTCAAAATGTTTCTAGATAAAGAAGGAAATTCGATTTTGTCGATGGTCAATAATGCAAATACATATAACTCTTTTATTAATGACTGTGGCTACTTTAAGATAAATAACACTTGAAAAAAAAAAACATCGACCTCAGGTGGGACTCGAACCCACGTCCCATCGCAAGCCGGGCGAGTGCTTTACCAACTAAGCTACCGAGGACGTCACGTGACAAGATGAAATTCCTCAAGTGTTTTTTCTCGCTGTCAAAGCCAGCGTATTCTGATTAATGTTGTAGCTATATGTATAGCTGAGTAGTATACTACCGTCAACACCCTATAGAAATATTTTTACAAATATTTGACTATTGGTTAAGATTGGTGTGGCTACTTTGTGTTAAAAAAATGTAATTGGATTGAATTTATTACTTAAAGCGGGGTTTTCTCTAAGAAATACTGGTAACCACCCTGTATATCAGCTTAATACAACACTCCACTAATAACTGCACTGATTTGAACTATGAACGGAGCCATTCACGACCGTGGGACTGGGGCAATTACAAAGAATTAACGATTTGGGCGCTTTTAAAGGGGGGGGGGGGTAATAAGACTATTAAGGGTTAATTGGTTGAAGTTATTATTAATGATGATGCCTTAATAATATATGTAAATAATTAATGATGATGACCTTAATGTTAATGTCTGACTGTGTTATGTTTAGGAAGTCTGGTATTTACCTAAGCTGCAGTATCTTAAGTATCGGGATTATGGCTAAGCTGAGGTATCTTATTCTTTTACATAAATACTTAAAACTCTGAAAAAATATCTATATACTGATTAAAAAAGGTTTAAATAGTGTCTAGACTTTCTCAAGAATCAATAATATAATATTTTATTTTATTTATAGGTTTTTGTCTGAAATATCTGATTTTATGCCTACATAAATAGTTAAGGTTTTAATTTGTTTTTTTTTTAGATTTTAAAACTGTACTGTGAAATAAATCTCAGACTTATAGAATCAATTCAGTTAAAAAATACGTTTTAAAAAACCGTTGTCGAGGATGATCATCAATATCATTGTTATGGCAACCTATTGCAGCCTATATGTATAGGGAAATATTATTCAATATCTTGTCAGTTATTACGATTTCACACAATTACACTACATAAGTAAGTCATTTGTTTGCCAGGTGCTACAATAGACTATTGTTCCTCAAATGTACAATTTAATAGAAAAACGCTTAGGTCTAGTCATTCTAAATGATTCCGCATTCCTTCTACAGGAAATGTAGAGAAATTGCAGATAAATGATATGTCATTAAGTCCGCAGCTCCGCGTTTATAAGTAGCGGTAAACTAAAAGGAGTATCGTCGTTTAAGTCCGTCTAATGAAATATTCTAGCTATTTTCTGACATATACATTGGCAAGATGCTATCATAGTAAACAACTAAATAAATATTGGACAACATCACATACATTGCTGTAATCCTAAGGTAAGTAGCTAAAGCACTTGTGTTATAGAAATCAGAAACAACGACGTTACTACAGCACAGACCCGAGACAATATAGAAAAGTTCGTTTTCTACTTTGACCCGACGAGGTATCGAACCCGGAACCTGAGAGATGGCGACGCCATATAGTATAAGCTTGTATTATGGCGACTAGATAACAGATAAACATAATCCATGACTTAAGTAAGTTAACCTTATGTCATTTTAATTGTGAAAGAGGAGGAAGGAAAAATTCAATTAATTAATTTGCTATGTTTACTAACCTTTATTATTCATACATCACTTATAATGTCAAAATAAATATTTTTTCTTCTTTTGTCAACCTCAAAATCGTTTGAAGTTAAAAATTATTTACGAGAAAGGAAACGAAATAAGAAAATCCAAAAAAACAAAAGTCACTGACAGCTCTTTGAATAGTAAAGCTAAAGTGAATAATTAAGGTCACGTCACTCGTAAAACTGACGACCGTTGAGAAATAAAGGTTATTAAGAAGAGACCATGACTTAAAGACGCAGTGTAGGCAGTTAGGCAAGCCTCCGACCCGATGGACTGACGATTTAGTCAGGGTAGCAGGATATCACTTTCATATCACCACGAGCTCCTCGCTGTAGCGGCTTATGGGAAAGGCCTATGTCCAGCAGTAAACTTCTAAAGAATTATGAAGATGATGATAAATAATCCTAAAATTTATATAAGTAAAGATCTGATCACCTTAAAGGCTTGAATTTCATCAGTTCAAATGTTAAGCTTTGATCAACTGTAACTTAAAAACGAGGAAAAATATTAAAATGTTTCTTGCGCCTATTTTTTAGAAAAATACAAAAGAATTTAGTTTTTACACATAGTCGGATGTACCTATGTCTTATTTCATTTTTCATAGATGTTTAAATTTAACAAGATTATTATGAACGTAATTAGGTCATACTGTGATAAAATATTAACTGGCTCAGATGAATTTAATATTGTCGTATTCACGATGATTGACTGGTAAAACATGTCCGCGTAAGCCCGCACCTGTTGTATTAAAACATCTTTACAATAACCCGGGATCGAACTTGGGACCTCCTACTCAACCAACTGTAACGCTAAAAATAGCGAACGGCATACTTAAATATAATTAGGACAGTTTTTTAAAAGTCATATGTCAACGTCAAAGCCACAGAATAATTTTATTAATTTTTGCTGTACATTGAACCGTTTACTTAAAGATGTTTTTAGACTTTTGTGTTAAAGAAGCAATGGTTGCAGAATAAGAAGGTAACATTGAGGGGATATGCTCAAGACATGGATATACTGAAGACGCTTTTTGTTAAAACACCTACTGTTAAGGACAGGTGGGACTTACAGTGCGGAACACGGAAACTGTAACATTTTTTAATTTTCTTATATAACAAATATTAAACGACACAATTAGAAGGGTTAAAATGCAATACAAATATATAACTTTATTTTAAAGGTTTAGGAAGTCAATCACTCCAAATATGATTACCAGATATTACTATATTAGTATGCTTATACTTGAAAAAAATAGCAATTCGACTAAACTTGCACACGAAGCGTTAGATACCATATACCATCGAATATTATTTCACACTTTTTTTTAAAGATAAATCTTTAAAAAAAGATTTATCGAAGTTTTTAAAAATAAAATAAAAACTCGTCCCGTTGGCATTTTTGGATACCTAAAAAGGATGTAAGATAAGGTATTTTTAATCGTGAAATTCGTATCTTATTTATTGTAAAAGCGCTTAGTTTATGCCTAATTTCTAAAATAAATTGGTTTTATTGGTTTTTAACATTTGACTTCTCTCTCATCTTAAAAATAGATTAGTTTTTTTTTACTTTACAAGTTTATTTTTATTCCCTTTTCCTTGCTCGTCAGTGTAGTATAGGCATTGTCCCCACCTGCCGCTCCCTCAACCGTTGGGGATGCCACTTGCTCGGTTTAATGGTGTTTAGTTGTAAACAATGCTCTGTAATAATTACAAATGATAAGCATTCTTAATTACTGCTCGAATGAAACTATTATTATAATATAATTATATTTATAAATTCCAATAAAAAAACATTTCCCGATAACCTTTATGATGAATAGGTACATTGTGTAGTTTTTAGTAACACAAGGATCTTGTTTCTTTACTTCGAGAACATGACATTTTTTACCGACTTCAAAAAGGAGGAGGTTTTAATGTTCGACGGTATATTTTTTCGTATGTTATTTTGGAAAACATCACATTGCTCTGATCCTAAGGTAAGTAGCTAAAGCACTTGTGTTATAGAAATCAGAAACAACGACGGTACCGCAATACCCAGACCCGAACCCGACCGGGGATCGAACCCGGAACCTCAGAGATGGCGGCGCCATTTACAGTCCGGCGTGCTCGCTTCTCGGCTACGGAGGTCGTCAAATTGTTGTCGTTGTTGTAAAAATTTTGTGTTTAAAATATAAGTGAATATTAAATAAAAATGGTATTTATTTGCAAAAAACGTACAAACGATTGCCTGGTGCGTATATCTGTCTAAAATTCACATTAAGCACTCTGCACCACTTTCCCCTTTCTTTATAATTTTGATCTGCTAACTGCTTGAAAGTTGTCTGGAAGCGTTGGCTATTAGCGATATGGTCATATTGTACTTTACACATTTCTATGAACATCAACTGTAAGACTTTAAATGGTGTGTAATAAAGATTCTTCTATCTATCATTTATCTATCTAGCTTAAAAAAATAATGGCTGTGCGATAGTAGGTAACTCGAGAGTGAAAATTTGACGAATTTCATTTAACTTGTGTTCGAATTTTAAGAATGTCTTTGTGAAATAAAATGGGTTCTCGAGTGGAGACCACGCCTAGGCAAACGTGGTGTAGGACGCCCTCCAGCTTGATGGACGACCTTAGGAAGATGGCTGACAGTGAATGGATCATAGAACAATTAATGGAGGAGAAGTCGCATCGTACGTAATTTCGAAGAGCACCGGTGTCGCCGGATTTCTCCTACCATAGCTCCCAAACACACATTAAACTGTGTAAAAATATAACAAAACAACAGGAGCAGCCTGAGAGTCTACGACGTACAACACGTAGGGTAGTTTAGCCCGTTTGCCGGACACCCCCTGTTTTCGGACACTTTTCAGTTTTGTCGCAATAATAAGAAAATATGACCTTACTCGTTCAAAAACCAATGTTTACTTGATTTTGTCGAATATACCCCATACATTTTTAAATTTGTATGATATTAATAGTTCATACGCCTCGTCAGTGGGCTTCTAAAGAGTAAAGTAGTACGTTGGTGTGCCTAGACATAGCAAAAAAATAGTGCGCAGGAGTTACTTGCAAGGTAAGTAAAAGTACTTACTATTGTAAATAATGTTTTGAAAATGTTTGAGGACATTGTGGATTGGTTCAGTAAGTGATATATTGGTCCAACTAAGTGATATTTATAGTTTGTGTTAACTAAATCTAGTGGCCGGCTAACCAACGTACAAATTAGTGAGTAATCTAGTTCTCGGCCGGCCGGCCGAGAACCGAAATGTAATGTATTAAATCAAATAAATTGTACATATGTATATGAAAGAATTATTTAAAGAGACACTATTTTTTCTTAAACTCTATTCATTTCTACAGCGAGAGGTTAACAGTCGGACGCAAATTTTGACAAAATACTTGCAGAAAAACCCCATTAACTTATTAGGTATTTGAAGGCCGAAAACTAAATTTTTTGAAGTTGGTTTTCGACATACCTTAAATCGATGTCCGAGAAATGACAAGTAGCTATTTAGTTTTCGGCCATTGAAAAGGTACCCATGCTTTTATTTGATTTTTTTATATTTAAAGCTACTTTTCAAAGTATATTTTATATAAAAAACATCAAAACAAATATTTAAGTTTGGGATAATATATTTTAGATTTTAAATTATATTCGACCAGCTTATAAGTTTCGGCTGTGTTTCAAAGGCTTTGTCAATTATTAAGTATAACTACAGTTTTACAGACAATGATAGTATTTTTTTTATTTATAAAAGATTAAACTTTTTATAGCTTTTTATGAATACTTTTAATATCACTCAGTTCGTACTCAACTAAATAAAGATTACAATATTTTTATTAATTTATTTATTTTTCAAGTCAATTCGCACTAAAAATATTTAAAACTATTTTAAATATCTACAGTTAAATCCTAACAGCCAGCAAAAGTTCGTTAAATTCTAATTTAATCATCTAACAATGGTGAAAGAAAGCTAAGATGAATAATGTGGTTGGTATTCAATTATAGTCCTTTTTACAACCTTACAAAAGCCATTTTCGATGTTCAAAATTAGCGTCCTAAAACTAACACACTGGCGGCCGACAACTAATGTAAGTGTCCGAAAACAGACGAAATCGCTAATTATGAACATTTACATTTTTTGTAATTTTTTCAGTGCTATTTTCATGCAAATGACTTCAATTAATGAGATAGCAATACCTGTTTTGTTAAAAAAAAATGTTGACCAGACTTTGATTAATAGATCATTGCTAGGTGTAATGTCAAAGTCAGGAATCCGCTTAACTGTCCGAAAACGGGCTAAGTTACCCTATACGGGTGTTGTGATTGGCCTAAAGGCACTTCACGCACACTTTAAAACTGCAATAAACACTAGCTAGCACGGCACTACCACCACTACTTCGCGAACGGCGCATGCGGCCGTACCATGGTATTTTCACGACGTAGTGGATATCGGTAGCATCAGAATACATTGCGGTGTCATTAGATGTAATATTATGTGGTTGCTGTACTAAGCCATCAATGTCTAACATGTCTAAATAAACATCACAATCAAGTTCGGTATTATGGTAGCTCATTCGGCACTGAATTTATTCGTGATATTGTTACGTTTTTTTTTACTTCTAAGCTAAATAAAAATGAAATCCTAATATTTAATTTAGGTAAGTGACTCAATAATTCTTGTAGTTTTTCGTTTCACTTCTGTTTCTGCACGTAACTTCACAATAATTCGGCATTTTGCAAAAATATCGAAGAACATTACTGTTGTAGGTCTGAGCTGTGATTAAAGAGTGGCGTGGCTTGTTTCGGGAGTGATGTTCGTTCCTGGTCATGTCGCGGTGTCACGCGCCACGCCTCCATTACATATTTAGTCCTTTCTCTGATATGAGGGCACAATCGACATTAATTTATTGTAGCTTTAGTATCTGAATTTCCCAAAAGAACCGCATTGTAAAACGTAACAAAATCTGAAAAGATAACTACGCAAAATTGTAAAAAAAAATCTGCTTATTGTAAAATTTAAGTCCGTATTTTTGTAAGTTAGTTTTTGATCAGCTTCTTTTGTCACTGAGTATACATAGTGTAACTTTTTTGATTTTAAAATAAATTAATATTTTTACCGGCATATCCGTGCTTCGGAAGGCACGTTAAAAGTTGGTCCCGGCCAATATCGCTTGATATTGGTCGTGAAGCCTAGTCAGAGGCCTTAAGGCGGCTTGATAACATCTGACAGTAAGGTTTAGTTCCACCAATCCACACCGGGCCCGCGTGGTGGAGTATGGACTATGGCCCAAACCACCTCATAGTTGAGGTGAGGCCTGTGCCCTGCAGTGGGACGTATATAGGCATACTTTACTTTTTTTTTTACCGGCATATCACGTAGGTTATAAATCAAAGAAACTAGGTTAATAAAAGCAATCCTAAACTATTTATTCCCCATTACAACTAACTAAAACAAATGAACCGACAACCCTAACGGTCTTCCCACCAATCATACTTGAACGTAATGGTAAGAGCACCAATCAAAACCCCATACATAAAGTCCAGTGAGAAAAAACCTTTACACGTAGAGTTCTGTATAGCTATGACAAGAATACATGATACACTCACCCTCTGGTTTAAATGTGGTTTGTAGGGTTCCGTACACAAAGGGTAAAACGGGAACCCTATAACTAAGACTCCGCTGTCCGTCCGTCTGTCTGTCTGTCTGTCCGTCTGTCACCAGGCTGTATCTCATGAACCGTGATAGGACAGTTGAAATTTTCACAGATAATGTATTCCTTATGCCTATAACAAACAGCAAATACTAAAAAACAGAATAAAATAAATATTTAAGGGGGCACGACAAACGTGTTTTTTTTTTGCTTTTTGTTTTCTCGATATTGATAACGGCAACAAGTAGACGCTTAAAATATTTACAGAATATTTCGTTACAGGTATCATAACTTTCAAAATACATATGAACTTAAAAAAGACATGATAGTTTTGCCATTTTTATAGACAATGGCACGGAACCATTCGTGCGCGAGTCCGACTCGCACTTGGGCGGGTTTTGTATTTTTTATCAATTTACGATCAACCGTTTATAAAATACACTCGCTTCAGGATTGATAAATATTCCTATATTTAGATTTCAGCCACCTGCTGTCTTATTCTGAGTGCATTTACTAGTCCAGACTAAGGTTAAACCACTGATTATTGTAAGTTAATACAGTAGTTTAACCGTTAACCTTAGTCCCGGAATAGCAAATGCACTCTGAATAAGACAGCTGGAGTATAACCTATCCATCACTTACAACCATGCCATCAATGCCATAATATCTCCCAACCTATAGAAGACTAGTGGTCCAAACTCACATACATTTCCCCTTAGCCAGAATCTTCAGCCTATTTCCTGCGGACCCCTAAAAAAGTGTAACACGAGTTAATTAATAAATTTATGAGAGCGTAACGAGGCATCCGAAACGTCGTTAAACGGCCCATTAATTAACTACCGCCATTTCGGGATTCTCTCTAGGGATGGAAACGGAATTTTTTTGAAGGTAACTTACTTCGTGTTAAGAGAATTGCTTTGCAGGTTTGAATTTTGAGATTAGGAGGAGATTGGAGGAAAATTTTTATAAGAAAATTACCGAATTGTAGGGGATACACACTTTACTATCAAAGATGACTTTAAATGGCGCCGCCATCTCTGAGGTTCCGGGTTCGATCGCCGGTCGGGTCAATGTAAAAAACGAACTTTTCTATATTGGGTCGGGTCTGGGTGTTATGGTTCCGTCGTTGTTTCTGATTTCTATAACACAAGTGCTTTCGCTACTTACCATAGGATCAGAGCAATGTATGTAGTGGTGACAGTACAATTCCCGGCATCAACTTTGAGCGTTGGAGTATAGAGTGGGGATCGTTTTGCACATCTTACAAGACGATCCGTATGAGAGACGCGTTTGTGCAGAGCTAACCACCAATCACAGCCAGCGGTGCAGACGCGTCGCACGTCTAGCCAATCATGTCATCGTAGGTCTTCTACGGATCTTTCGCCCAGCGCTTAAATCCGTGCCGATAGTTGTATCAGAGGGCCTAGCGCGAAACTGTGTCGTTCGGTCGGTCGTATTAACCGATCGAATTAAAACATCCATTCCCCGTATCAAAGGTTTGACAATTTACGAACAATTGAAAACAGTCGGGTTTTTTACACGGCTAGATAGAGTTGGTCATATTTTATCAAATGATTGACACATGACACTGGCCATTTTTTTTTAGGTCTATACGACCGAACGAACGATACACTTTCGTGCTGGGCTCCCAGAATTATGATTTGACGACCTCCATAGTGGAGAAGCGAGCACGCCGGGGTGTCGCCAATAATAGGCTAGTTGACACCACCAATCAATTTACATACTTTTTATGAGCTGTCAAAACAGATATCTTCCTTATAATTTGTATGGCGATATCGGATTATGACGTCACTATCCAATAAACTCAACTGCCTTACTTTTTTACGATTTTTAAGCAATCAAAAATCAGTTTGCTTCTTAAATGAAATTGTACTGAGTAAGGCCTAAAATAAAGTGTCTGTTTTAATGAATGATGCCTTAGAATTATTTATGTATGGGGTCAACATCCCTATTTTCTGACGTCCTGGGTTAGTTTTTTTTTTTGTCAAGGATTCTAATATTTAAAAGAGATCGATCTCAGGGCCCTAACCATGAACTGTTAAAACAATCACAAATCTGTCAAACATTATCATTTCTGTCAAATTTTGTATCAAATGACGTACCAAAATTGACAGATTTGACAACTTTGAGATTGTTTTAAGAGTTCATGGTTATGGCCCAGTATTTACCTTTTTAACTTTGGACATGCTCATCAAAACTTAACTATCCCACATCAATTATGTAAAAAAATGTTCCCCCTTTTTCCCAGAAATCTCGTGATCACGGTAATTTTAAACTCAATAAAAATAAAGCCGTGCACAGACACGCGGCACAATGCGCCCTCCCGTATAAATCATCCGCGATACGACTAAAGCCGCGTTCACAAATGAGGTTTTACAAATTTCGCAATATCGGAGAGATGTAGCCATTTCTAAGAGATTTAAATGTGGTGCTTCTTGTACATTTTCGACGGTTTTTCATATTGTATTAGCTGTGAGAGAAACGGGCAAGTGTAAGTCGGACTCATGCGGGTTCGTACAGAATATTCATAATGTCAACAATACGGGTATAGATTTTGGAACTACTTTATTGAGTTTCGGATTTTTCTAAAGTAAAACATGAAAATTACACATTTAAAGAACGATGTCATAAGATATTGCTCCTTGAGAAATTTTATGAATCTATATTTACGAGAATTATGTTAAAATTTCCTTGCGAATGTCAAATTAATCGGCCGTATCTTTTGATGGCGTTGAATTTGATATGATTTGTTACGTTTACGTTTGATTTGATTTGATTTTTACTTTTCAAGGAGTTTTTGAAGTTGGAGGAGCGTTTGATTGTTACGTTTTCCATCATCATCTCAGCCCATTCCAGTCCACTACTGGACGTAAGCCAGCCACATTTGTCGCAGAACCGATGAATGGTGGAGTAAACGGGTTCTCGAGTGGAGACCACGCCTTGGCAAACGTACTGTAGCTTTGTAGGACGCCACCCAGCTTGATGGACCAACGACCTTAGGAAGGCTGACTGTGGATGGATGAAAAAAGCGGGAGATTGTGCTCTATGACGCACTTTGGGGGAGGCTTGCAGGCTTGATTATTTGGTATTATTTTAACTTGATGAAGAAGAAGAAGAAGCTATTTTTACAGATTTTAATTCATCATCAGCCCACACTAGTCCACTGCTGGACATAGGCCTCTCCAATTGTACTCCACTCTGCACGATCCACGGCTACTCTCATCCAGCTCCTGCCAGCAACCTTGCGAAGATCGTCACTCCATCTAGTCTGAGGGCGTCCCACACTACGCTTGCCGACACGCGGTCTCCACTCAAGAACTCGTTTACCCCAGCGGTTATCGGTTCTGCGACAAATATGGCCGGCCCACTGCCACTTCAGCTTGCTTATTCGATGGGCTATGTCGATGACTTTAGTTTTCTGTCGGATTACCTCATTTCGGATCCGATCCCTCAGAGAAACTCCGAGCATAGCCCTTTCCATAGCTCGCTGAGCGACTTTAAATCTGTGGACCAGCCCTATCGTGAGTGTCCACGTTTCGGCTCCGTATGTCATGACGTGTAGGACGCACTGATTGAAAACTTTCGTCTTAAGACTTTGTGGAATGGGCGACGTAAATACTCGACGTAATTTCCCATATGCTGCCCAGCCTAGCTGTATTCTTCTACTGGCCTCTCTCTCGAAGTTGTTCCTGCCCAACTGCAAAATTTGCCCAAAGTAGACATATTCCTTAACAACCTCGAGATCACTGCCTTGTACTGCAATCGGTTCCGGAATGATGTGGTCGTTGAACATAACCTTGGTTTTGTCCAGGTTCATCCGCAGACCGATGCGTTGAGAAGAATCAGCAAGGCCGTTCAGCATGGATTGTAGATCCTGCAACGTTTCGGCCACGATGACGATTTTAATTATGGTCCCTTAAAAAAATTTTACTTCATTTGATACGTGGAATCACTTCCTGGACCCCACGTTTGATAATTTTAAAGTGGCATACTAAAATATCAATTGAATCTCATCGTAATTGTTTGACGCATTTAGTGGACTTAAATATATAATTTAATACTAAGACAGATCTAATTGATATTCAATTATGCCACTTCTAAATTAGCAGACTTAGGGCCGTGAAGGAAAGCACCTTTACTTATAAATTAGAAAATCATATTCAGTATTCTGCACTAGGCCTTACGACGTTTGTCGCCGGCCCTACAAAACATTGCGTAAAGCATATTTCATCCGAATCTAATTAATTTAACCGAATACCATTGTACGCTGACGCAAGATAATTTATGCTGCACGATAAGTGTTTTATAATAAATATAATTGGGCTTGAGTTTTAATAATATACTTGTAACTTCATTTTGATATACCTACTTACGGCGGTCTTTGCTTTGCTTGTTGGTTATGCTAAGCCAACAAACTTTTTCAAAAAAATAATTTGGTCATGAGGTAATTTTTTACTATGCATTAGGTATGGCGACAATCGTTAAAAGTGATGGGATTTTTTATCAGTTAAACAGAATCGGTCAAACGTAGTGTAGGACGCCCCCCAGCTCGGAACCGACGATCTAAGGAATATGGCTGGCAGTTGATGGATGAAAAAAGCGGGAGATCGTGCTCTTTGGCGCTCTTTGGGGGAGGCCTACGTCCAGCAGTGGACTGCAGTAGGCTGAGATGAGGAGATGAAACAGAATTGAATTGAACGACTGATTGACCGTTAAGTTTCTTGTTGGTATCTAACTTGTATTCAGCATTCTGCATGGTGAATATTAGAACGGTAAAGTACCGATGTTGTTTGAAAATCTTTATTTTTCAAAATGCTATGAATTCATATGAAATACAAATAATTAATATTTAAATATAAGCAATAAGTAAGCACAAACAAAGTCCTTGTATTACACAAACAAAATTAGCCGATGTCACCTCTAAGACAACCAGAGTTTATTTATTTAATAGACCCCGAACAGGAATCGATCCTAGAACCTCTGTGCATAAGATGAATATAAAACCAAATAAGTAGGTTTTCATCATCATCATTTCAGCCACAGGACGTCCACTGCTGAACATGGCCTCCCCCAGTGACTTCCATATTTGCCGGTTGCGCGCGGCTGCATCCAGCGGCTTCCTGCAACCTTTACCAGGTCGTCTGTCCCCCTTGTGGGTAGACGTCCCGCGCTAAGTAGGTTTTACCAACATTCAACAGCAACAAAGTTCTATCCCTCTGAAAGAACAGCCTACAATTCCCAACTCACAGAGACAAAACATAATAACTGGAATAATTTCCTTTACACTCCGTCATAGCAAAACGGCACGTCATTCCCAAGAACATAATTTTAATTTCCCCCCCCCCCCCCACATCTAACGAAAGTTGCTGAAATTAACCCAACCCCCCTGATGCCCATTACTGAAAACACCGGTTACAGTGAAAGTTGGTGCAGCAGGCTTAAGCCTGGGTCATTTTAAAATTCGTTGCAGTTAGGTACTATTTTTGTATGATTTTTGCTAAGTAACGCCTGATTCTATAAATAAAAAAAATGTGTGATAAAAAAGTGTGATTAACTTTTTTTTTTAACTTTGTACAACATCGCATACATTGCTGTGGTCCTAAGGTAAGTAGCTAAAGCACTTGTGTTATAGAAATCAGAAACAACGACGGTAGTCCGGCGTGCTCGCCTTTCGGCTACGGAGGTCGTCATTAATTATTTAAATAATTAAACTCTTTTTGAGTAAACGGTCTAGATTGGAGATCACGACTTGGCAAACGTAGTGTAGGACGCGCAGCTCGATGGACCGATGACCTTAGGAAGACGGCTGGCTGTGGCTTGATAAAAAAGCGGGAAATCATGCTCTTCAGCAGTGGACTCAGAGATGATGATGACGATGAACCATTCAAATGTGACCAATGAAAACTGAAACTAGCTTTTTTGGGGAAGGAAACTTTTAAAACACACGCTTAGTAAGGCGGAACAAATATTTTTTTGTGTGAGTTAATTTGACGACCTTCGTAGCCGAGAGGTGAGGACGCCGGACTGTATTGACGTCGGCATCTCTGAGGTTCCGGGTTCGATCCCCGGTCGGGTCAATGTAGAATACGAACTTTTCTATATTGTCTCGGGTCTTGGTGTTGTGGTACCGTCGTTGTTTCTGATTTCTATAACACAAGTGCTTTAGCTACTTACCTAACGATCAGAGCAATGAATGTGATGTTGTCCAAAATTTATTTATTTATATTTTGCTATTTTTAGTCTATATTCACACGAATAATACAAAATTGCAAGTTTTGGTAAGCGGTTTTACTGAAAATTGTTTTACTGTGCCCGTTATAACCAGTTATACCGGGATCAAACCGGATTATTACAGTCGGCCCGGATAATTGTGCCACTACTTAACCTTATTCGGAAAGTTTTTTTAATTGGACCAAATTAGTTAAAAAGTAACGGCCTTACTTCAAAAAGATAGACACGCGTTGAACATCTGTTTACAGATAAATCAACCATTTTGAAATGATTGTTAGTAATATGTCTCAAATTCAAATTCAAATCATTTATTGCAAGTCACATTACATTACATAATTCAGTTAGATGGTAGGTACAGACTGGGATACATGTGACGCCCTGCAAGGGCATTTGTGAGGGCTAGCTATGTGCTTAAATTAAACCAAATATTGCTTAATTTACTATTAAATATAAACATTAGTTTAAACAGAGTATTACTGTAAAACAAGCTTTGAAACTTAACATTTAATAACATTTAAATATCTTTATCATTAAAAAACTCTTGCATATTATAATAACACTTATTAATTAGGAATGTTTTCAAGGTTGTAATAAACAGCTGTTGTTCATGGTTTTTTATATAGTTTTATTTATTATATAATGTCAGATGTGTCAACATTTCAAATTGGTTGATTAATTTTAGACAAGTCTTCAACGCTTGTCTATCTTTTTTGTAGTAAGGCCATATATGTTTATTTAAAACAAGTTTTTTTTTTACATTTTAAATTGACTGTCAATTTTCAGAATATCTGTTTACATTATCATTGATTTTTTTTTTTATCAAGGGTAAAGTAGTTAGAATTTTTTTTGGGATGAATTAACTAAAATTATATTTTACCATTTTTATTAGAGACAAAAGTTTCAATAAAAGGAATCTACATTCTTCTTCCGACGACCTCCGTAGCCGTCTCTGTGGTTCCGGGTTCGATTCCGGGTCGGGTCAATGTAGAAAACGATCTTTTCTATACATCGGATAGTAATAAAAAAATGAGTGTTGTTTACGTAGACCGAATTAGTTACTGATTCTGAGTGGTCTCTGAAAAAATTGGCACAATGTAACCCTGTATTGTCTCGGGTCTGGGTGTTGTTGTACCGTCGTTATTTTTGATATCTATAACACAAGTGCTTTAGCTACTTACTTTAGGATCAGAACAAGGTATATGTGATGTTGTCCAATATTTATTTATTTATTCCAAAGCCTACACAGACGGTCCATATCTACATACAGAACCACAAAATGAACCGGGCAAAGTCAACACGAGTCATTACATCGGGTGATTATACTAAATACCGGTTCGATCCGGTGTAATTTCCATTATCATCCGGTTTTGGCTGGTTAGGTCCGGTTAACCGAGTCGGGCAAACGTCATTTAATTAGTAGTTTATGTTAGAGAAGTGAGTTTTGAACGATATTAAACCTTTAAATTGTCATGTATCGATAGCAAATTAATAGCCTATAACTTAGGACTATTGATAGTATTTTAATATTAGGTACTTCTAGCTTATCCAATAAACCGTGTCCGTAAGCCAAGAAAACAAATAAAATAAAAACTGGTCAAGTGTGAGTCGGACTCGTGCACTAAGGGTTCCGTACCAATATCTATAAAAATGGAAAAAAATAACGTTTGTTGTATGGGAGCCCCTGAAATATATATTTTATTCTGTTTTTATTAGAAATACATCAACTGTAAAAATATAACTGTCTAACTATCACGGTTCATGACATCGGAGTCTTGGGAATAGGGTACCGTTTTACCCTTTTAGGAGTAAATAAGGTGATAACGCTGACAGCGTTTCCTCGGTATACAGGGTGTAAAAAAAGGCTTAACGAAGCCTTAAACCACGAATTCTATACATTAAACCAAGTAGAATGCAAAAAAAATTGCTGGGAAATGACTTTTATTTTTGGGTATCAAAAAAAATAACTTATTTCTAACCCGCAATGTATAGCGCGCACGCCACAGACTATGCCTGTGTGTGTAAGCGGATCATGTTTCTTTGTAAAAAAGTTTAGTATTATCAAACCGAAGTCAATTTTGTAAAAATGTTTAAAAAAAAATTGTAACTTTGACTGTCAATAACTCGGTAACCCGTCATTTCCCAGGTATAGTGTAATAGAAAAAAATGATCGCAATAATCCGTACAATATGTGGTATTCGGCTTCGTTAAGCCTTTTTTTGCACCCCATATAATAAAATATTAATTGCCCGTCATTAATTATTACCTATAGTGAAGCACAGGCAAATCTTATCACTAATGGCGCCTGTATGTTTAGTCATTGATTTTTCAACACAGTTGCTCGTAAATTGACTCTTATAACACCGTTTTTAGTTCCATAATTCATCATATTACGCACTTGTGCTGTAAACTTTTTTAAATTTCAGCAAAAGTTTATGTCTAAAAACATCGAATATTTTACTAATATTAAATTATTTTAGGGTTAACATGACAAATAAATATTTCATTTTATCAAATTGTATATTAATAAACACAAATTAACTTAACTATCATTTTTTGAAACAATTATTAATAGTTTATTTTATTTTTTATATTGTTCCTGCTGCGGCTGAACAGCCGGTTCTTCCTGTGCCTTTTTTGAACCTGCGCGCGCATTGGAAGTGCGCGAAAAAAACAAAACTTTGTTGCTGTGTGGATAATTACTACTTAATACTATTACTACTATCAAAAATATCTACCTCAAATAGTGAAGACGAGTAAAATATTAATTTAACGCGCCGGAAATACTTATCGAGGCACGAAACGCGAGTGATAGATAGCCTCTACTGTTGCCGCCAAAATCCAGAGAAAAAAACCTAGCTGCTTACGAAACACTCAATCAGTGGAAAAACAGCAAAAAAGCCGTCATATTCGGAGAAGGTATTTTTAGTTTTTGCAACGAGTTGCATACGACGTTTTTCAACACAATTGCGAAGAAAAAAAAACAAATCAAAAACTAAAAATATGTTGAATAAACATGAAATAAATAAATAAATATTGGACAACATCACATACGTTGCTCTGCTTCTAAGGTAACTAGCTAATGCACTTGTGTTATAGAAATCAGAAACGACGACGGTACCACAGCACCCAGACCCGAGACACACTCGTATTATAACAGTTCATTTTCTACATTGAAATGTATTTAATGATGACTAAAATACGCATATTTTGTTGCAAAGACACGCTTGTCAATTGAGCAGAAACTAACTAAGCTAAGTTAGTTTCTGCTAAGTTGACGAGCTAGTTCCCCGTTGGTAATGAGTTTGAGTTAATTAAATATTTAATATGATTAATAAATGGTAAATATTAACAAACTAACCACTTTGTATATCTTTAGTGTACACTTATAAATAAGTTAGTTTAATAGTTACTTTACTATACACTTATAAATTGTGCCCTACCTAAAATTCTTTAATAAGCAACTTAGTCAAATAATAATTATTTGTAATTTATTATTTAAATAAATACGTGCGCGCGCGCGCGCGCGCGTGTGTGTGTGTGTGTGTGTGTGTGTGTGTGTGTGTGTTTGTGTTTGTGTTTGTGTATTATCTTAAAAGTGCATTCTGTGAAAGATTACATCGGTCAAACATGATTCGGTATTACGTTCTACACTCCGCGCACTAAGGGTTCCGTACAATTATCTATAAAAACGGCAAACAAAAAACAAGTTTGTTGTATGGGAGCCCCCTTAAATATTTATTGTATTTAAGTATTTGTTGTTATAGCGGCAACAGAAATACATCATCTGTGAAAATTTCAACTTTCTAACTATTACGGTTCATGAGATACAGCCTGGTGATAGACGGATAGACAGACAGACAGACGGACAGCGGAGCCTTAGTAATAGGGTCCCGTTTTACCCTTTGGGTACGGTACCCTAATAAAAGAACAAAGTACAAACGATATCATCCAAACGATATAAGTGGATACAGTGCAAAGGCGGAAGTTTTCATTCGATGAGACTAGATACCAGCCCCTCTAGCATGAACAACAAAACACGATATGATATAGCGATTAATCGCATATTTTTTGTCAAAATATGAACTTTTATCGAAAAAGCGAGCATAACAGTGACGTCGCCGGCACGGACATGCTCACTGTTTCAATAAAAGTTCAAGATGGCGGCTATGTTATCATATTTTGAAAGTAAAGAGGCGATAAATCACCATATCATATCGTCTCATATCGTGTTTTGTTGCTCGTGCTAGAGGGGCAGCCCAGGTTAAGCTGTAAACTTGCCACGCATAATCCCAGATACCGATCTTAGTGAACGAGAATACTAATTAAAACGATGCAAGATATTATTATGTTAGTTTGCATCGAATTAATAAAGACAAGATAACTACGTAGTATTTTAAAACGATTGCAAGTTTGGCGTAGTGGTACCTATTGAACGCAGGAAAGTCCCAGGTATGATTTCCGTATTAGGTCAATGTATTGAATGAACCTGATCGGTGTAGTGGCATGTGATTCGACTTTAAAGCGTAAGGGTCCAGGGTATAAGTCCCAGTTCAGAGCTATTTGGACAAATGAATTTAGTTTGCAAAATAAATTCTTGTCTATTACCTCATTACAAAAAGATTGTGATTCTTTATTTCGAGACTATGCCAACTGCAGTAGTTAGCATAATTATTATCATCATCATCATTTCAGCCACAGGACGTCCACTGCTGAACATAGGCCTCCCCTAGTGACTTCCAGATTGGCCGGTCGGAAGCGATCTGCATATAATTTTATTTATTTATTGGTAGCTTCTGGTCATACTTACCCCTTCAAACTGCGTTTCTTAATTGGCGGTGATTGATGTTGATCATTTCGGTTTTAATACTCGGTCGGGTCAATCTTAATAACAAAATTATTTGAAATTTGTCTACGTCTACGTGTCTTGAAAAAGAAAGACTTCTGGTACCACGTAAAAATTAAAATGTTAGTTCTTTACTTTTTCCCAAACAATTGATTAATACATTTATGTAAATAATATTGACAGCATCAAATACATTTGTCATACCCAAAGCACTTGTATTATACAAATCAAAAATAATAACTGTACTACAACACAAAGTTCGTTTTCTACATTGACCAACCGAGAACCAAACCTGGAAACTCGAGAGATGGCGATTGCCACACCAATTGTCCCGAAGCAGTGGTAGGGAAAAAATATTGGGACATGTAAAAGTGCCTTTTATGGCCAATTTACAGAAATAAATTATTTTTAATTTTGCCGTGCTCGCCTTTCGGCTACGTAGACCGTCAAAATTAGTGTGATGTCTGATGAATATAAGACCAATAGTAGGGTATGGCTCAATAGTTGAGGTGAGGCCCGTGCCCTGCAGTGGGACGTATATAGGCATGACTTAACTAAGGAATATTTATTTAAAAGTCAACCTTTTTCTTAATTACTTACCCAATTACTTAAGAATCACAACCACGTTTTTGCTGTCATATATGAAGACCTCATCAATAGCTGCTGTTAAACACTGAATCAGATCAGAGCTGACTCTTCCGGGATAGTTCCCAAGAAGCGGAATAACTTGTGTCGCAGTCAATTGCTGAAGGCAGACAAATGTATTTAGTCTGGGAAATTCTTAAAAAGAAAACTAAGACTTGAAATTATTTTCATATATTTCCTTTTTATGTGTCATGCATGAGTTAAGTAAGCTTATCTCATGTGGTAATTATTTCTTGACAGATTTAGAAGTTTATTTTTGTAGCGAATTTTATGCTACTTAGGAGGACTAAAAGTTGTTTTGTTTGAGCAGTAGAAACATACATTAAGATTTATGTTAGTAATTAAAACACAACATATTATTCTATTGTAAACTTTTTTTTTGATTAATAATCCACTGCTGGACGTAAGCCACCCCCAAAGAGCGCAAAAAAAAAAACGATCTGGATTTTTCATCCAGCCACTGCCAGCCATCATTTTAAGGTCGTCGGTCCATCGGGCTGGGGGGCGTTCTACACTTAGTTTGCAAGTAGGTATTAACAGTAATGCTAGTTTATTATATCAAGGACAATATTTACACCTCAAATCCCACTAGGAGGTGCTCGTAGCTCAGTGAGGTGCTCGTAGCTCAGTGGCGGCAGCGTAACATCTGACAGTAAGGTTTAGTCACTGGCCTTACAACACCCCTCCACCAATCCGTACTGGGCCCGCGTGGTGGAGTATGGCCCAAACCACCTCATAGTTGAGGTGAGGCCTGTGCCCTGCAGTGGGACGTATATAGGCATACTTACATCCCACTACAAGCGGTTGAAATTTGATATTTCATGCTACTACTTTCAGCGAAATAAATGTATTACAATTTTCATTTGTTTCCTAAAATGCTCAATAAAATTGACTTTGTGTTAGGTTAATAAATATGCTGCGATAATTGTTACAACGAAATTAAATACGACTGATAAGTACATTGACAGAGAAACATCTGCAATTAAACCAATGAATCAGATTAACAATATGAATGTCTATAATAATAAAAGCCCTGACTCACTTACTGACTCATCAACGCCCAGCCTAACATTTTGACATTTAAAGCCGTAATATCTTTACATCATTAAAAGTAAAGTATAAAGTATTGGACATCACATACATTGCTCTGATCCTAAGGTAAGTAGCTCAAGCACTTGTGTTATAGGAATCAGTAACAACGACGGTACCACAACACCCAGACCCAAGCCAATATAGAAAAGTTCGTTTTCTACATTGACCCAACCGGGGATCGAACTCGAAACCTAAAAGATGGTGGCGCCATTTTAAAAAGTCCGGCGTGCTCGTCTCTACGCTACCAGTCGCCATTGTTAAGTAGGCAAGTAAAGAATAAAGCCAAAAATGGGATTTTTTCTAAATTCTCATAAAACCGATCGCACCGCTCCGGGTGCGATCGGTTGCTAGGAAAATACAGTTTCGTACATATATTTGGTCTACTGAATCATGAACAAGAAAACTATTTAGTAGCGCATCGAAGCTAATGGAAGGAAAATGATTTTTCTTGCTTACTTAAAAATGTTCGCTTATTTAAAAAACACACAGTTGTTGGTTACAAGAGACTTTTTGTATTTTTTATAATTTAGTGATAAATACATTTTCATTACCATCTTAACTATCGAAGCAAATTGCAATCTAATTATTAAACAATAATCTAATTAACAAAAAGCTGCACTTAACAATAATTGTATATTAAACCCAAGTCTGAGAGCTTACTATAATCTCTTTAGCAGTATAATTAATCTCATTGGTTTTTTCTGTGTAAAGCTTGACGTAAAAATAATACTGCTTACTCTTTCCCATTCATAGTAAGGTTCCAATTCTAAGTTATATTTATTACAGAACATTACGTTAATTTATTAGATTTAAACATACTATTACGATGTCTGTGAATTTGCTATGGCACAGTCTTTTCGTAAATCATACCTCATTGGTATATATTTCAGATACAAAGTTTTACAAAAGTCTATTTTTGAAAATACAATTTAGATAGAAACACACAAAGGAACAACGAATTTTAAAATAATTTTATTTATAGAATAAACATTGTCTAATGATTTTTGCTCAAGATTATAAAGCTAAGTGGTCGCAGGTTCAAATCTTGCAAGGGGCAAGTTTTGTGTGATGAATGCAATCATTTGCACATTAGATATAGAAGGAATCTCAATCCGTCTCAATCGTCTTAGCTAGAAAACCACATATAAAAAAATTAACGGTAAAAACTTTTGCTACAGAATACAACTTTCTCTGCAGATATAATACCTACTGAAATCTCAAAATCTTAATTTTCGCGCATTGATCCCTACAGTCGGTGGGCCAGCTTTACTGTCATGTTCCACGTTTCGGCTCCGTAGGTCATCACCGGTAGGACGCACTGATCAAATACCTTGCTCTTTAGGCATTATGGCAGTGGCGACAAGACGAGAGAAGATGTGACGCAGCTTCCCAAACGCTGATAAGATGTCTGGCAGTGGGTGGATGTAAAAAGCGGGAGATCGTGCTCTTTGGCGCTCTTTGCGGGAGGCTAACGTCCAGCAGTGGACTGCAATGGGCTGAATAGATAACTAGATATATCCCTAAAGTATCCATTTTTTTTCTGACAATTCTCACTATTTAAAGACATGTCCTAACTTGAACCCCAATAGATACTAAAATAACTAGAAGGTGCTTTGAAATATCCTTTTTCCATAAGGAATTTCCAGAAACACTATCTCAAACTGTGTTAAGCCCCGAATAAATATGACCCAAAAAGCCATTAGCTTGTCTGTGGAAAGTCGAACTAATGAAGTCAAATTGTACTCTCAAGGCTAAGAGTAATTTGTTTCAGGATAATTATACTGGGAATGGATGACGTCAGCAGTTAGAAAGTAATCGTTTAGGGCGAGTTTTTTTACATTATGAGTCAATTTACAAAACCACGAAGAAATTTTTTTTTTAGTAATAAACGATTGAATTTATTGGGTCCTGGAAGGTATCCTGAGACCGCGTTACATTAAAAAAAAACTCTTTCCTACACTGAGGGGTAAAAAAATAATTAAAAAGGCGTATTTTTTGTCATGACAAGGCTTAATAATAACAAATAATTAAGATAAAAGTTAAAAAACGGATGCAATTTGTAAATTGTTTTTTTTTTAATTTTCTAATATTTCTAGAATTAATTGAAGAGTGTGAACATAAAATTTATCTTACAATGTCTTCAGCCAAATTAGAGTTAATATTTAAACAATACACACCTTTCATAGAAACTTGCACTTTACAAATCACAATCCTAAAACAGCAATCAATATTAACACTTCGACAAATTGCCTTTCACAATCCAAACATGGAGTTGTCAACCAAACTTTACACTAAAAAGGTAGTGTCAAAACTGGACATTGCCATAACAGTCTGATTTCATATTTGACCGCTACATACGATGCAACACATCTGCCCATTTGAACCAAGTCTACACCTGCGGGTATCGACCTGTTCAACGCTTTTTATAGATGAAAACCGGTCCTTATAATATATTGGACGGCTGCATGCAGTATGAACGAAGGTTGTTATTCTATTTTTAGTTAACGTTAAATTGTAAGACTTAGTTGTAAAGTAAAAGAGAATGGGCAAAAATATATGGAGTCTGGTATAGGTCGGCCATATAAAAAAATAAACTTTTGAAATTATCTATTGTCAATAACTCGAATGAGCGATGAGAAAATTCCATAAATGTTTTAGGTTTTTTTTAAAAACATTGCTTGGAATTAATTAAAATATCATCAAGAACAATATACGACTAAGGTCCGGTGATCAAGGTAATAATAAAATAAGTATAGTGTAAAGTCCAGCAAAATTGTGGATATACGTAGCTGACATTTTCTTTATAAAAATATATTACAAAGTCGGCTATCTCACAAAGGAAACGACCTATGACTTTGGCTTTTGATGGCTAAAGATCATTATTTTATTGTCGAAATGAAATACGATTTGTAAGTAGCTACGCTCTATACCGTTTTGCCCAATCTTCTTTACTGTGGTTTATGAAGTTTTGATGCAGTGACAAGCTAATGTTGCTAAGATGATCATACTTTTATGGATATAATAAATAACTGCTATCGTGCAAAGTTTATTAGCTAATAATATTTAAGTGCAGATATGAACAAATCTTATTTTAACAACATTAGTTTATCCAACAAAAAATCAAACAAATTCAACTCATTGCACAAACATTTCTTTTTCAAGAAAAAAAAATGTTTGTCTAAAGTCGGTTCACGGACGTTAATTTTACGTGATAACGTCAATTAACATCATATAAAAACATTGATGCTTGTTGCTACTCGGACGCATCGGCCGAAGTAGTGGAAGAGAGATAGATGCGTCTTAAGCCGAACGCATAGGCCGATCGTGCCTCTCTATCGCTTGTTTCGCGCTCTCGCTCGCACGCGGAACGTGATATTTTTTTGTGGTCATTGATCTACAAGATGAGAAGAATCACGTCAAAAAAATAATGTTCATTCGAATGTTTTTTTTTTTCTTATAGTAGATCATTTCTAGACTGATTGTTACTCTGTCTATCCCGTGAACTGATTGAAATAAAATTATTTATTCCGTATATAGGCCCTCTTCCGGGCACTTATACACGTCCCAAAATATGACTTAGCTCTTTCACGGCTTCGGGACTACATATCGGCTGGTAGAAGAAGCAGCGCAACAAACTCAGTCACCTTTGTCAGCCTGATTTTTTATTAGGTACAGGGGTTACAATTTCAAGATAATTTAAGTGCAAGCTAGGACTATTGTCGTTCGAGTAATCTTCAACTTTGTAATATCCTTTTTCCATAAGGATTTTAACGTGGTTTTTAAATTTAAAAAAAGGCAGGTACACATTGTTTTTGATTATTGATTGTAAACAACGTGCTACATCCTGCATATCACCATCCACGGGGAACCTTCGCTATCCCGACCGGACGCGGTCCTGGCCGGTTTTTATACTTTTTGTGACAACGTCTTATCTTATACTTTTCTATTTTGTGTCCCTTATGATGGGGGGGGGGACTGATTGTCAGTAGGTGATTACCAATGCAATTAGTTAAGGTGACATTAAAATAAAATAAAATAATCTTTATTTGCTTAAACATGGTATACAGAGGTGTTTTAAAATGAACGTTCCAAGCATTGTATGTCATTTAGGTATGTGACATTGGACGTCACGTAGATATGTGGTATGTGAACAAAAGTGACTTTTGCATTACCTAAAGGTATTTTGGAATAAGTCGCTACTAGCTTTAAGTCTTAAATTATGTTGCTCTAAATGTAAATAAATAATAAATAAATATTGGACAACATCACATACATTGCTCTGATCCTATGGTAAGTAGCTAAAGCACTTGTGTTATAGAAATCAGAAACAACGACGGTACGACAACACCCAGACCCGAGCCAATATAGAAAAGTTCGTTTTCTACATTGACCCGACCGGGGATCGAACCCGGAACCTCAGAGATGGCGACGCCATTTAAAGTAAATGTAAATATTGCTTACTACCTTATTTACCTTATTGACCCAAGACAATGTACAAAAGTTCGTTTTCTACATTTAACCGACCGAGAGTCAAACCCGGGACCTCAGATATGGCGACGCCAAGTCCGGTGTGCTCGCCTTTCAACTACGGCGGTTACAGACGAGTTTTTCCATTCTTTGAGATGTTTAGATGTTTGTGACTCAATTACGCGTAAATGGCTGGACGGATTTGGATGAAATTTTGCACACTTATAGAATAAGATCTGGCTTAATATATAGAATACTTTTTGCATATAGGCAATTAGGCAGTGCCTACCTGATAATTGAAATGAGGTACTAAGTCAAAATCATCATCTTCCAAACAATTTTTGGATTGTGATGTTTTAATTAGTAAGTTAACTAAGCTGCTTCTAAAATTGTGCGATTAACACGTGCGCTGGGATTTTTATTGTAACCGGCTTTTAGCCTATAAATGGTAAAAAGATTTTCTAGAACATCCTGATTTAAACGGTTTGTTAAAATATATTTTACGCCACCTGAAGATTATTCATCAAATAATTGTAATAGAGCTTCAATAGATTGGAGGAAGCCATCAAAACTTGGTGGTCTCGTAATAATAGTGGACCCGTTTTTTTTCTTTATGTTTCTTTAATTTTTTCAATATATGAGTCCAAGTAATACTTAAAATGTGTTTTATTGATAAAAATCAGTGGTTTTCATCAATAATCCACATTTGTAAGTACCTTCTGCCTACCTCCAAACAAAACCAATGCCCGACACTGACCAAACATCCTGTAGTTCACGCAAACGAAGTTGCGGGCACAGCCAGAAAATAAATAAATTCGTAAAAATTTCAAAAAATATTACAGTTGACTTAGTAAAAAATTAAATAAGCCAAAGTACAGTCGGCTAAGGAAACGGCGCAATAACTCCGCGGCGAGTGGTATATTGCGGTCCATAAATACAACAAGCTTTTCCTTTTCTAATAAAATCGCTATGAACTATACCGCTGATAGTTTTATTTACTTGGGTAACTTGTTACTTGAGTGTGTTTCGTGTGGTAAGGCCGGGTGCGCATGAGCGGTTTGAACGCAAAAAAATACTGTAAAAAAATTAAAAAAACATTCTGTCTCAAAAATTTGTAGTGGTTGTGGTGGTCAAGGATGGGCAACATAGGGATACCCCTAACGCTCTATTGTATGTTCATTTTATGTAGGTTTGGAGTTTTTTAGGGTTCCATACCCAAAGGGTAAAAAGGGACCCTATTACTAAGGCTCCGCTGTCCGTCTGTCTATCTGTCTGTCTGTCCGTCTGTCCGTCGGTCCGTCTGTCCGTCTGTCCGTCTGTCCGTCTGTCCGTCTGTCCGTCTGTCCGTCTGTCCGTCTGTCCGTCTGTCCGTCTGTCCGTCTGTCCGTCTGTCCGTCTGTCCGTCTGTCCGTCTGTCCGTCTGTCCGTCTGTCCGTCTGTCCGTCTGTCCGTCCGTCTTTCCGTCTGTCACCAGGCTGTATCTAATGAACCGTGATAGTTAGATTGTTGAAATTTACACAGATGATGTTTTTCTATTGCCGCTATAACAACAAATACTTAAAAACAAAATATATTAATTATATAAGGAGGCTCTCATACTATAAACGTGATTTTTTTGCCGTTTTTACAAATAATGGTACGGAACCCTTCGTGCGCGAGTCTTACTCGCACTTGGCTGGTTTTTAGTAATGTTTTATTGAGATACAAGTTTAGTTTTTTTTTCCTATATTTTCAAACCCGGACTCGAGTTGAGCGACAAATAAATGAACAGAGTCTTAAAAAATACGAGCATCATCATTTCAGCCACTGGACGTCCACTGCTAAACATAGGTTTTCACCAATTTCTACCTGATTATTTGGTTGGAACCGGCCTGCATCGATCGGTATTTTAAATGGATATTTGTTATGAAATAGAAAATAAAAATATCAAAAGTATTTTTTTTAATTCTATCAGTAACGAATCTACTTGTTTAAAGAAAGATCATGCTCTGCATCTTTTATAACAATTAATTTCGAGACCTTAGATTATATTAGTCTAGATTCCCTGTTCGAGTTTCATATACGTCAAAAAATATATACGCCAACTGTTGGTGCCAAAGTTTGTTTCGCCCGCTAAGTGGCGCGCTTGTTACTATAGTAACCCATAATTATTACCATAGTAACCATAGTTGTTATTCACCCAATTCTGGCCTGTTCTTTTGGTGACGATTGCAGCACCACACTCTATATAGACATGTTTATAATTAAAGTTCTAGACCATTGACTTCTATACTAAAGATTTTTCTAAGCTGGCCTCTTTTCCGTAAATGTCCCTTGTTCGTCCGGCCTAACCATCTTTTCCTCCAACATAAATCGAATCAAGTCATTTATTACTTCCGCGAATCCTACTCCGATTGTCCAGGATTGTGGGGGTATTTTCAAAAATGTCCACTGAAATCCGCGGATAAAGATTGTAATCAGCTAATTGATAAGTCATAGAAATACGTTACACGGGTAACCTACGTTAGTGTGCGTGCGAGCTCTGTCAGCCTTAGAGCATCAACGCAAACTGCGATTGTTAAAAAAAAACATTCGACCTCATTTTTCAAACTTCTGCATTTTAAAGCGCCTTCAAAACAAAACACGTGCGTGCGTTCGACGAGCGATTATCATTTGTTTTTTTTTTTCATTCAAGTGCCCGATTACAAATAAAAAAAAAGTTAATTAAAGAATAATACAAAAAAAACAGCGTCATGGCAACTTTTGCTACGGCAAGATCGCTGAGTGGCAACTATTTTGGTATAATATTATCAAAGTATTTGTTCTTTAATTACTGATTGTACCTATGTTGGTTTTACCCGACTACGGCGAAGCCAAAAGGAAGGGTAATGATTTTGGCAGTGTATGTATGTATGTTTGTATGTAGGCGCCTAAACTACTAAACCGATTTTAATGAACGAGGTGTCAATAGATTCGTAATAATGGCCCAGGTAAAAAGGGTATATAAAATAAAAATTATATTTGATGGAATTTAAACCTCAGATTCTAAACTCGAAAAAAATTTTGATAGGTCGAAATCAATCGCATAACTGCGCTATTTATATATATTTAACCTTTTTGTTTAAGTCCCTTAAACAAAAAGGATAAATATTGTTTTAGCACCAGAAATTGGCCTTTAAGATAGTATAGTATTTGATGGAGTTACACGTTAATATGTTGTATTTGGGCACCAAAAACCAGTCCATACGTACTTAGAAATAACGTTTATTTGCTCCATCATACTAGTATTTTCTTACATAACACTGTAGATACTGTTTTCAAGCAAACAAGGTTCTCATACAGGGTTATATAGTAAACTATAGTTATCTGTAGTGCAGTCTAAACAAAAAGCTACCGGTCACTATACCGGTTGTGCGGACAGGATACAGGACCGTATTCATACTCATGACTAGAGATTCAAAATTATATATTTATTAGTTATACAGGGTTACATTGCAAAAGGGGTGCCAAATTTTCAGGGACCACTCAGAATCAGTAACTTAACCGATCTACGATATAAACGATCTAAAAAAACTTATTTTTTTAATATTTTTTATTGCTATCCGCTGTTCAAAGATGTTACGAGTGGATAATCTTGTCTCATTCATAAAAAAAAATAAACGAACTATCTTTGTGCAACCTAAAAATGCAAAGTTCAATGCAATAATAGTCACAATCACGCGCGAAAACAAACCTTAGCCTTTTCGATGTAAGGAACATTTCTAACAGCAGGAGCGTCCGCGCATACCAGAGGTTCAAATTGACAACAAATACTATAAACAGTGCACCTCTAGATCTTATTTTTAAAATTTGGCACCCCTTTGCAATGTTACCCTGTATATAGAGCGTATTTTTTCAGGTTCAGGTTAATGTTGATAAAAAGATGTGGTTTCTCGTGACATTAAATCCTTACGTCAAAACTATGACAAAATTTGCTGTTTTGTATGGCGTATTTTTGAATATTAACTTATTTTAATGTGTTTTGATACCATTAAGTTTATTACCTTTCTCTGCAAAACACGGCGCCTAGCATTAAATGTATGTCAGTTTTATATATTTATAAATTGTTATGTTACCAGTTTTAAGTAATTATTGAAAACGGGTTAAGAATAATTCTTATAAAGTGACATTATTATAAGAATCCGCTTTGATAATGAAATAGGCATAAATAAAGTAAACTGTAGGTATAATACGAGGGTATAAACGGTGGAATTCCAACAATCCCCGAGATATCCCTACCTTGCCCCTTTGAAGGGGTATTGTCGGAAATAATTTGGGTATTTCTGAACTTATCTATATCTATACTAATATTATAAAGAGGAAAGATTTGTACCTATTTTTGTATGTTTGTATGTTTGTAATGAATAGGCTCAAAAAGTACTGGGCCGATTTAAAAAATTCTTTCACCAATAGAATGCTACATTCTTCCAATTTGACATAGGCTACATTTCATTTTGAAAAAAATTAGGGATCCTTGGTAAAATTTGAACAATGTAACCGAAGGTGTAGAAAAATGAGTCTTAAAATGTCTTTCGTCGAATGCGCTGCCGAAACTATTAGCGATAATTGTCTACCCCGTGCGAAGCCGGGACGGGCTGCTAGTCAGATATATTTAGAAAATCCCGGAAGCTATGAAACGTTTACAAAGAAAGGAACAAGACTTATGTTTATATTATGTCAAAATATTTTTTTAGGAAAACAAATATATATGTCTTTACTCCACTGTGTAAGATGCTCAGATCTTTTAATCTGCTTAACTAATTAGAATGCAGTTTTTAGCAATAGATAGAGTGATTCAAGAGAAGGGTTAATATGTATAATATATTATGAATATACTAAAGACCACGCGAACAAATTCGCAGGCACAGCTAGTTCTCCGATAAAATATTATATTCGTCAAGGCACGGGTACCTACTTTGACACTTACTAGTACTAATAGAAAGTCTATTTATACACCGTGAATTTTTAATTACCCACGAAAATTAACTAACATACGCAGATATCGATATACATCGAATCGAAATTTGGCGAATAAAATAAAAATATGAGAAATTTATTTAAAAGGTCTCTAACATTCTTTAAAAATATGCACCATAAAAGTCCTGCTAATTCAAATAGTAATCATTATCATTCCACCATTAACGGAACCAAAATCCATCTAATTTGGTCGCGTAATAGGTATTGATGTACGGAAGGAATAACTATGAATGATTTTTTTTTCATACATAGTTATTCCTTCCGTACGCTAACGCCGTACGCCGTTCCGATTTTTTTATTCGCCAAATTCGATGTATATCGATATCTGAGTATGTTAGTTAATTTTCTCGGGTAATTAAAAATTCATGGTGTATAATTGGAGCGATTGCCATAATTGGGCCCTACATAGAGAGAGGTATCAGACTATTTTGGATCATTACTAGGGATATAAAATTTTATCAGAATGAGCAGGTTTTCTCATAGTATAGGTTCAAGGTTTTCTCATAACACTGAAATGAAATGAAATTATTTATTCTGTATGCCCTCTTCCGGGCACTTATACACGTCAAAAAGTATAACTTAGCCCTATCACTGCTTCGGGACTACATATCGCCTGGTGATGAGAAGAAACGGCGCAAAAAAACTCGGACACCTCACTGAAAAAGGTTGTCCAAGTTTGTTTTTAAGAATGTAAAAAAAAGAAGCTTGTATTGTTAATACGGCATTATGTTACTATACGATGCTATGATTTAGTTTGCTAGCGGCAACGTGTTTGCTATGTTTGTGTGTGTAAGATAATGGGAAGGTGAGTTCTAATGGGGAAATTGTACAGTTAATAATGACTATACATATGGGCTTATAGTAAGGAGATTATAAGTTATATAAGATTAAACATCAATTATCTAGAGGCACAACAATAAGAGCTTTGATTATGTTTCAGATGTTTTAACGTAATTTATTAATTAACGAATTAAAGCGCGTAGTTCCTTGGTGCGATATTGGCAACGTTAAACGCATTGCGACGCACATTTTTTATTTGCATATTAGCGTTTCGCTCCAAATTTTACGCGAGTAGTACCAATTAAGTACTATAGTTTTCATTCACAATTTACATACTTGAATTATTTATTTAAACTTCATTAACTTTGATCGTGAATTAGTTTATCTTTTAGTGAAAACCGAACCTAGCCGAACCGAATGTCATTAGTTTTCGATATTAACTTGTACAGATAGACATACTCTAGCTAGACAAACACAGTAAAGGACATACATTTATATTCATTGACTTATACGATGCAATTAAGCAGTTATATTTTAAGCGCGAGACCAATGAACGATCTTGGCAAACGTTTGTCGTAAATGCTTTTTTGCAGCGAATGTCGCATAAAAGAACAGCGCACTTTAATTTATATATTATTTGATATCTGAGAAAGCATTTACCTTGAAAACAGAGATTAAATATTGGACAATATCACATACATTGCTCATCCTAAGGTAAGTAGCGAAAGCCCTTGTGTTATAGAAATCAGAAACAACGACGGTACAACATCCAGACCCGAGCCAATATAGAAAAAAAACGTATTTTACATTGACCCGACTGGGGATCGAACCCGGAACCTCAGAGATGGCGACGCCATTTAAAGTCCGGCGTGCTCGCCTCTCGGCTATGGAGGTCGTCTAATTAATCGATAGAAGAGATCAAAAAATAATCTCTTCAAATATACTGTTCGTAAAAAATCGCTCGCCAATTGCGAGTCGGACTCGCGCACGAAGTGTTCCGTACCATTATTTATAAAAACGGCAAAACAATCACGTTTGTTGTATGGGAGCCCCCTTGAATATTTATTGTATTCTGTTTTTAATTGTTGTTATAGCGGCAACATCAATACATCATTTGTGAAAATTTCAACTCTCTAACTACCACGGTTCATGAGATACAGCCTGGTGACAGACGGACAGCGGAGCCTTAGTAATAGGGTCCCGTTTTACCCTTTGGGTACGGAACCCTAAAAACATGTAGGCAATAAAAATTATATTATTTAATCGCTTTACCCTTTTCAGTCAAGCCCCGTCACTCGTAAAAACCTGTATGAAACCACATAAATAAGAATTACCTTCAACACCTGCTATATCATTTTCACACAAAGTATTTTCCCCTTAGCTTACCGGCAGTGACGTCACACGGCGTCACAGGAGGAAATCCAACCGGAAGCGACGCCATAACGGCTTAAGCGTCGCGAGAAAAAATTACACGCGTTTTTGGCGGGAAACAAGCGACTTCCGTTTCCGTGTTCGCGAGTGGGTGTACGGAGAAGAAATTAACGCACGTTTGATGTGTTACGTATGTTATTAATTATATGACTTGGAGAATTGTTACAATGCCCTAAATTTTTCACCCAAAAACGTAACACCCAAGAAAATAGCTTTATTAGATTTAAAAAAATATAAACTGATACTTGAATTCATTTACTATCAAATTAAACTAACAGATAGGTTACTATTGTAATATACAGGGTGTAAAAAAGGCTTAACAAAGCCTTAAACCACGAATTCTATACATAAAACCAAGTAGAATGCAAAAAAAAATATTGCTGGGAAATGACTTTTATTTTTGGGTATCAAAAAAAATAACTTATTTCTAACCCGCAATATATAGCGCGCACGCCACAGACTATTCCTGTGTGTGTAAGCGGACCATGTTTCTTTGTAAAAAAGTTTAGTATTATCAAACAGAAGTCAATTTTGTAAAAAATCTTTGAAAAAAATTGTTACTTTGTCTGTCAATAACTCGGTAACCCGTCATTTCCCAGGTATAGTGTAAAAGAAAAAAATGATCGTAATCATACGTAGAATATGCAGTATTCGGCTTCGTTAAGCCTTTTTTTACACCCGATATAACACAGTAATTACATACGAAATACAATCAATTACATAATGACGTGTTATTTTTATTTACTTATTACCTTTTGACGTTTTGACGACTGTCTGGTGTAGTGGTTCGCGCTCCGGACTACAATGCCTGGCGGTTGCGGGTTCGAATCCCGCGAGGGGCTAATGTTAGTGTGATGAGCACGAGCATTTGCACCTAAGTCATGGATGTTTATAAGCCTACTTTAGTATGTTTATCCGTTATCTAGTCGCCATAGCACAAGCTTTACTTAGTTTGGGGCTAGATAATTGGTGTAATTGTAGAAACAATTTAAATATATTTATTTATTTATTACCTATAAATAAAGGGAACAAAGGCGATAAAAAACGAAAACGAAACCCAATAAAAAAATCGCCCTGCATTTTGTAATTTTTATCTCAAAGTTTTCATCAAATAAAATTTCAGCATTAAAAAATACAGGATGAAATCGATATCAGCATTTATCAGAGGGGTGCAATCGAAAATGCTAGACAGAAACTGGATGCCAAAGCCTAATCAACAAGCAAACTGGAGTGCTGTGACGGAATGCAATATCTGAGTGCCTGAAGAATACTCCTTTGAGATCGAATTACTGATAAAAAATAGCGTAGTGCCATTCAAAAGAGATTGTACTCAAATCAATGTCGAAAACCTTTGAATGCAATTGGAGATATTGCATATTGACAGCTTGTTTTGTATAATAAATAAATAAATATTGGACAACATCATATACATTGTTCTGATCCTATGGTAATTAGCTAAAGCACTTGTGTCATAGAAACAACGGTATGGTACCACAACACCCAGACCCGAGACAATATAGAAAAGTTCGTTTTCCACATTGACCCGATCGGGAATCGAACCCAGAACCTCAGAGAAGGTGGCAATTGGTGGTGTATAATTCAAGTGATGGTGTTGCAAATTGAATTGTATTGAATCAAGAATACATTAGGCTCTAAAGAACCTAAATATGCCAATATTCATACATAATAATAAACGATTGATCTGAAAATTATACTTTGACTTAATTTCAAATTGTCAAGAGCACCATGGCCGCCTCCAATAGCAAAATCCAGAATACATATAATAATGAGGCATTTAATAAAATAGAACTGACATTCCATATCGATATTTTGCTCTACGCTCACATTTATCTTATACACAGTGTTTTTTTAACCGTCTTAAAGCCGAAGCCCACGTTATGTAACCATCCTAATAAATCTCTAGGGAGTATTCTTTTTCTATTATCAACCATATCATTTTTAAGTAAAAAATAACAAATAATTCAAGATAGTAATGTATCATCCTGTTTATAATGTTTATGGTTTTAACAATGCATAGTCCTTGACCTTGCCGCCTCCACGAGTGCAGCACCAACCACGTAGACTATCATATCCGTGTACAGGATGTTTCAAAGTAAATTTTGCTTATAATTATTTATTTTTTTTAGTTTTTTAATAATTAGGTACCAAGTTTTATTATACAAATGACATGTAGTTATTGGATACTTTAATTGGCCTTCGGCTTTAAGACGTTTAAAAAAGCACGGTGTATAGTGCATGTGTGTATGTGCTATAAAAATAATTTCACTTAGACCTTTCTCATACTAGCGTCTTTCGAGCGTGGAAGTCGTGGCAGCGTCCAATCAGCGTTAAGTAAATGCCGCTGTGCAAGCGTTGCGTCAACACTGATTGGACGCTGCCACGACTTCCACGCTCGAAAGACGCTAGTGTGGGGAGTCCCATAATTTTTAAGGCTGTTTTGATCTTAATGATTATTAATAATTAATATAATAAGTAAATAAAAAACTAGAAGAACTTTTAAGAACCTAATGGTGAAGTTAAGTTAGGTGCTTTTGGGCCCTTGTCTTTATTTTGCATTCAACTTACAAACAGATACAAATTTACAATCTCCCCAAAACAAAGATTTTCCTTCCTCATTGATCTGGAAAATAATACAAATGCGTTCAGTAGATCTGTTTGTATCTTATTCAAACTTATTTTGTTGCGCTTTGATAATCAAACCTTTTCTGGTAAACTGTTTGAAACTTTTTGAATATCACTGTTGGAAATTTTATTGCTTGTTGTTAGTCATGTTATTTCCTTGAATGTACTGAGAATTTACTTGAATGTATATTATATTTTATTTTATTTTATTGGTATACATAACAGGTGACAATCTCATATTATAATTACAAAACAATGCAGATACTTAGATCTAGATAATAACCTAAAAAGATCTACACACAGCATGACCAACATACGTAAACACTATGCCACTATGTCGCGGGGGTAGGTGGAATGACCAACACCAAGCGTACACGATAATTTAAAGTATTTATTCGCAGTTAATTATTTACACAGGGCGTGGGTGAAGGCACGCCTGACAGATTGCTTTCGGTTCCGAACTTCCCTGACGGAGCGGCCGAAGGTGGATGGTGGCCGAAGGTGGAGAACGCAGCTGGTGGTGGAGTGTGCGACGACACGGCGGTCCAGGGGCAGCCCGTAAGTGGACACGCCGATGTCCACGCCCAAAGAGCCCGAGATTCGTTCCCTGGGGATCAAAACACCAGCTTAAGCCACATTTGTATCTGCGTTTCCTCTGATTGCGACCACCATTACAGCCAAGCCAAGCAAGTCGGTTTATGTAAGAGGGTAGAACGTGAGGTGAAGTAAGATAAAAGATCGCAATCAGAACGGAGCACAAGCACAGTAAAAATAAAACAATAAATTATGGAAATAGCTGAGAATTACGCCAAATGCAGCTAAATAACAATTGGATAAAAATAGTACGCCAATGGCATTGGAATTAATTTATTTACGAGTGAATTAACTATAAGAAGGTTAATTAATCAACAATAAAAAATAGATTACTATGATAGGATAGATGAAAAGAACAAGATCGACGAAAGTTAAATATTAAGTTTTTAAATATCAGCGACCTGCCAGCAAATAATTATAAACTAAGGTATTATTACTTAACTAAGCGTTAAAAGGTAACTGTTCATCACTTACCCTATCGGGGAGGATTCCTCACACTTTTAAATAAGTAAAAATGCAGGATAACTAATTATTTTTTGAAAATTTACTGTCGTAAGACGTACGAAATGGAGTACGGAGACGCAGAGAGCGACACGTCCGTGCTCGTATGCTACAAATTCAGTGTGTCGCGACCGCCGGCGCTCGCGCAGCTCGCGGCCGAGGCAGGGAAGGCGTCCCCCCGCAAACATCATACGATGTTTGCAGGACAAAGGATACAAAGGATTGAATAGAAATCACTTTAGGGGTCCGCGCCGCGCATAGATAAACCATTAGCAATTACGAATAATGTCGATAATGTTGATAATAATTTGTTTTTCAATTATGTTACGAATTGAAATAAGTTAGATTTAGGTTATAAGTTAATTTAGATAGTTAAATAAGTAGTTTAATTAAAGAAATGTATATATTATAATAATTTTTATTTTTATTTTATGTAAACATGTAACGATAACGTTACAACTAACAATTTAAAAAAGCAATAAAATATTTTTTTAGGCCTCCATTCAGCGGCTGCAGGTCGTCTGTCTGTCCACCTTGTGGGTATATAAATTTACAAAATAAATTACAAATAAAAGATAGATCCCAGATTGCCGTCCTAAGACAGCGACGTCTGATGGTAACTAATTTTACGTTTTATGTCACTCAAACAAAATCACAAACATATTTGTATGTCATTTTGATTTATTTGTTTAGTTTCAAGCATGCCTACCGTTCATATTTGTGTTGTGTCAGCGCCTTTGGGTTGAAAGATTCTTTTGTAAACACTCCTAATTTTAGCTACGGACTTATTTATAACAATGGAAAAATGAAAATAAAAGTCAACTTTACTCGAGTTTTGGGGAAAGTGACAATCCCCGAACATCGATAGCGAATTTCCTTTTAAATAGAAAAGTTCGGACGCTTTCGATGTTGTTTTTTTAAGTACTCTTAAACACGATCAATATTTTTCTGGGATAGCTGTGACGACGGACTTTCGCCTCGGATACATAAACATACAAAGTACATACTTCTAGGTTTTGTTTTTTGAAATCTATACACTGCCACAATGCATAAATGCAATTGAAGAATGCGTCTCCATAGACGGGTAGTGTCATCCGATGTACCGTTGACACTACCCGTCCCGCGTCCTGCGGGGTCTCCGCTGAAAACCAGCGTCGTTATGGCTCTGGCTGTAACGACAAATGCTGAGCTTTTGACACTCTTTTTATGTTATTATATATATTTGATTCTGTTTGTAATTGTGCTTATGTGTCAAAATAAATGTTTTCTATTCAATACTAAATAATAATTAATATTGGACAACATTGTTCTGAGTAGTGATTATATAACAGGGGCGTGAATTAAATAATAGAAGGAATGTTTAACTAAAAAATAATTTATTTTAAATTGGGCAGCCTTACTCTACTACAATGAATTCAACTAAACTAATCTTAAACACTAGTATATAAAAACTGTAATTTATACTATATTTTATATTATCTGGACATAGGCCTCCCCCAAGGAGCGCCACAGCACACGATCTGCCGCCCTTTGCATCCAGTCGCTGCCAGCTGCCTTCTTCAGGTCATCGGTCCATCTAGCCGGGGGGCGTCCTACACAACGTTTGCCTAAGCGTAGTCCCCATTCGAGAACCTTCCTGCTCCACCTCTCGTCGGTTCCGCGACAGACATGGCCAGCCCACTGCCACTTCAGCTTGCTACATTTTTGGACAATATCATGACTGATAGTCTTATGTCGTATGACCTCGTTCCGGATCTTATCTTATATTATACTATAATTTATATATATATAAATTATACATACATAGTTAGCAATATGTTATGTGGAACATTGCATATTGCTTCCAAAGCGGATTGGTTCGGAGCTTACGGCTCTAACACGTGCGGTGCATATAGGCAATTAGGCAGTGCCTACCTAATAAATGAAATAAAGTAGGCCATAGGTACCTACAAATGTGTGTCATTGCTGAAAACCCCTGATTTTCATCAATAAAACACTTAAATAAGTATCTACTCTGTACCTGAAATAAAACTAATGCCCGCCAATGATAATAAATAAATATTAGAAAACATCACATACATTGCTCTGATCCTAAGGTAAGTAGCTAAAGCACTTGTGTTATAGGAATAAGAAACAACGACGGTACCACAACACCCAGACTCAAGCTAATATAGAAAAGTTCGTTTTCTACATTGACCCGACCCCCCAGCATGACAAACAAAACTCGATACGTATATGACAAAGCGATTTATCGACACAAAACTTTCATAATATTATGATCTACCTACATAGCCGCCATCTTGAACTTTTATCCAAACACCGAGCATGTCCGTGACGATTAGTTACGGTCATGCTCGCTGTTTCGATAAAAGTGCATATATTTTGACAGTTGGGTGTCGATAAATCGCTATATCATATCATATCTATATCTATATTATATCATTATCTTGTTTTGTTGGTCACGCTAGGGCAGGTTGGTCCGGATTCGAAGACATTGGTGTGGAACTGGTAGCAATGGGTCTTCGACCTGAAGAGTGCGTTTCTAATCAACAATACAAGTTCGATTCCCGGCGCGAGCGACCATTGTTCTTGGTAAAAGTGACAATAGTTCGGAGTTTCTCTATTTGCTACGGTGTCTGTTTTATAGTTGAATGAATGTTTTTTTATGTGATCGAATACTAACCGAGTGCACACGGGCCGATCAGCCGTTTTTAGGGTTCCGTAACCAAAGGGTAAAACGGGACCATAGTGCTAATACTCCACCGTCCGTCTGTCTGTCTGTCTGCTGTATCTCATGAGCTGTGACAGCTAGACAGCTTAAATTTAGACAGATGTAGTATTTCTTTTACCGCTCTAACAACAAATATTAAAAATTAGAATAAAATAAATATTTAACAAGGCTCCCAATACAACAAACGTGATTTTTGCCGTTTTAATATACTGTTACGGAACCCATAGTATCTGACTCAAACTTAGCCAGTTTTATATACATTTAAACAAAGAAAATACTTAATAAAATATTGTGTAATAATAAAATATAATTCTATAAAAAGAACTTCAGAGATTGCGACGTTAAGTCCATTGCAGTGTGCTCGCCTCTCGGCTACAATTTTTTTATAATCAAAATTGAAAATTAAAAAGACAGATAGGTATGGTAGACAACTTTTGGCACTCATCACCGTTCAATCTTGAATCAGGGACCAAATCTATCGAAGTCAAAACGCGGAATGTCTGAATATAATATGAAATAGTCGGTATGTCACGGTGGGCAGTTAACATTCCGCGCTGAACACCTCCGTCGCGCTGAATTTAAAATTGCCGGCTACTATTGCATCCTTGCACAGGGAGCCAAGAAAAATAGAGGTGGTATAACTAAAGGAACAAATAATTAAAGTGATCGCGCATATATGAGCACTGCAAGACCTGCAACCGTCCGCATATGCGACCGATGGGTTTGCTGCGCGCGCTGAGCGCGACTAGGTGCGGGAGGTTCCATACGATTTCATACAAAGAATATATTCTAAAATGCAATGGCTGCGGTGGTTGCGTGTCTTGCAGTGTTAATAGATGCGCGATCACCTTTATAATCAGCCCACGTTAGACTGATATCACTATTGGTCATAAGAACTCTCCTACTGATTTATCATAAGATAGGTTTTCTTATTTTCCTTATTAATTAAAATGTGTGTATTTCTTGCACTGCTTATTTTAAGAGACATCATTTTAAAATTATAGCAAAAATCTGTGTTTTATGTTGAAAAACATTTTACTTTTAACATAATGTTTAGTTCACAGTTGAACTTCTGAATCATAAAATGGTTTACACATATTGTAGGTACAATATTTTCAACGACTTATCCAACGAACAAAGTCACATACATATACATTATATCACATACACATATACATTTAGAAAACAATTTAAATAATAAAATATTGGTCAAAGTATTACTGTAACAAAAGTATTTTAATCGAATTAGGCTCTCCGGTAATCCCCTTCTATCTTATATTTTCAATGAACCAAACAAACCTCTTTATGGTTTTAGAAGAAATAGAACCTCAATTGTTTCGTAACTCCATACCTACTCCCCAGGAACTGAATGCAGCACCAAAATGGAGGGAAATTGGAAATTTTTCGGATTCCCTTTGACTCCGACGCTGTAACCGTGGCGGGATACAACAGGACACTGATTCACAATACGAAGGTATTGAAGACAAAAACTTTTTCGAAGTAGGTATTAGATTTTTCTTGAGAAGCCTTACAAGGAACAGTATATCCGATAGGAGATATTCACGCCAGCAGCACATGCAGCGGGAGCACTGCTGAGCGACACTGCTGCGTAGCTCGGGATGTAATCTCATATAAACTCATAGATAATATATGGGGATTTGTAGTGCTGCGGCAGTACTGCTGCGTGCTGCTCAGTTCGGAATCATACCTAAAGAGTGCTGTCTTGCGCTAAAAATCAAAACAGAAGATTTGATGATAATCATCAAAAGAGAATAATAAGCAAAAATGTCGATGCAATAAATATGTCAAAAATAAGTCAGCAATTTCCATGCCCAAAGTCAGTCAGTCAGCTGAATCAGTTCAGCTCAGAACATTAAAAAAACGAGCAAACTGCCATACTATTCTTTTCTGATCGTATCCTAACATCTGAGCAACTTTTAAAAACAACTTTTAAGTTCATATAGATAAATATTGGACAGCATTACATACATTGCTCTGATCCTAAGGTAAGTAGCTAAAGCACTTGTGTTATGAAAATCAGAAACAACGAAGAGTTCGTTTTCTACATTGACCCGAACGGGAATCGAACGAAAACTCAGACTGATTAGTGCCTCAGAGATGGCGAAGCCATAAAGCCCTCGCTCGCCTCTCGGCTACGGAGGTTGTCAATCTATGAATCCAATCGTTTAAAAAAAATAATGTTTAATAAGTGTTAGGTTATGACTATGATCCTTTTAAGTTTAAAGGTTAAACAGGTATGTTCTGACATATTACAATAACGAGAACTTATAAATAAAATTTAATATTATCTATCACTTAAACACAATATTGTCATTCAAAACAGTGTACAAGTAATACATTTGTGTAAATTTAATATTTTTGTTCCCCGCGACCGACTGTAAACTCTTTAAACATCACCAATAATAAACTCTAAATAGATTATACATCTACAGTTGTAAGATACTCATGCGCATTGCTCAAGTTATTATTCTTACCAAAACACTTGAGACAGATGCGTCGCCACCTTGCGGGCAGGTGGTGAACTAAAGGTAAAATGCACCCCCGCGCCACCTGTTGGAACTGAGTTCTTATTGGCGAGTTAAGGGGAGGTTAATGGGGGTGAGACTTAATTAGTTGGGATCAATATTCATCATCATCATTTCAGCTAACTTCCACTGCTGAACACAGATCTTTTTTATAATTACTGTAATGAGTTGGGTTGGAATATTAAATCCTAATTTTTAAGTTAACTAGCTGACATGCAAATTTTCACCGGCTCAGGAGACGTATTTTTGAATCATGCGAATTCCAATTCGAATACGAATGTTAAGATTCGCATGCGAATAACTAAAATCCCTATTTTTGAAAATTCATTCCGTGAATTCTGCAACGAGTGGTTCGACCATTGAGGTATAATGTACTAGCGTAGTACATTATATCTCAATGGGTTCGACCCACTCGTATTTCAATTCTACTATAGAATGTATGACAAGTATGATGAGTTTGACAAGTAAACATAATGGTTCACAGATTAAAAACTTTTTTTTCGTTCCGTTCTATGCGATTCATTGCCGGTTTTGAAATCAATAATTTTTTGCATTCCATTTTTTAATATTTTCTGCGTGAAACGAAAATTACTATAATAGCAACACCTAATTAGAGTGATTAAAAAATGCGTATAATCACATGTTTTATCGTTATCAATGTTTTAATTGTTATTCTGCTATTTATGATAAAGACTTCTTCTTCTTCTTAGTCGTGAATTCATGGCAGAATGGTCGTGGTCATGATGGAGACAAATCCATCAAAATAGAGATCATAAAAATCGATTCAGCCACTCTTGTTTTTTTTTAAAATAAAATAGGATTACTATCCCGTCTTTGTTTTCTAAATATAAACTCTATAAATTCTACTGCTCATATTTATTATTTATTTCTGATCCACACTTCGACAACATGACAACGTATTATTCAAGATCATATTTATGATCTAAAGTTTATTTCTTTTTCTCATAAATTTAAAACTAAATTAAATAGTGTTATTACTATTTACAAAACTAAAACTGTTTTTACAGAAACATATTTAGTGCAGTGACAATAATAGTTTTCTTCTGTAAACCTTTATTATTGCTATCCCAAGTTATTAAATAATGAAGTATTATTAAAAGGTCGTAAAACAAAAATAAAATGAGTATCTTGCCCTTAAATACATAGCACGAGACACACACCTGCCGTCCTCGCGTGCGTTGAAACCATCTTAAGAGAGTCTGAACTTAGACTTAAGATGTGAGAGATAAAATCTTTATCCAAATCATTTATTTTTGCAAATAGGCCATTAAAAGCACTTTTACACGTCTTCACATTATTTTATCTACCACTGCTTTGGGGCTATTTGTGAGCCAAGATGAAGCACAAAATGGAACTGAAAGGTATGGATGTTTGGTTGTTCTTGAATGCTGTATTTTTTTTCCGATATGGTTATTTTATACGAGTAAAGGATTCATTATTCATAGTAACTCATTAGTCATCAGCGATAGTTTTAGAAGTGAATCCATGTGTTAAAAATAAAACAAAAAACTTTAAAAAAACGTAAAAAATAAAAAGTTTTAAATAAAAAACTTTTTTAACCCTTGTTTTGTGTAATTTCGATATATTCTCTCAAAAAAGTTTAATTAGAATTTGAGCAGTTGATGGTACAATCGAAAGAAAGAGGAATAAAAAGGAAATAAAGTTTTACATTATGACCTTTATAAAATGAGTATCTTGCCCTTAAATACATAGCACAAGCCACACACCTGCCGTCCTCGCGAGCGTTGAGAGCATCTTATGAAAGTCTCAACTTAGATGTGAGATGTAAGATATAAAACCATTTTAACTGCTACGGAAAGGAAAAGGTATATAATGTAGTGTTTGTTTGTTTGTTTGGAATAATCACTTTTAAAAGCTTCGCGTTGCGTGACTAACACACACTAGAACGACAATTAACGCGATTATTATTAGGTTAGACGCTGACGCTTCGACCGGGTTACTCCGTGGTCACCAGCTGACTCAAAGTCAGGATAATAAAAAGTAAAAGATCGCGTTAATTCCCGTTCAAGTGTGTTTGTTTCCACATGTAGCCATTTATCTCTGATACGGTTAGACCAGTTAAGATGTGCCTTACTGTCAAGGGTTAGTCAGTCATCAGGCGTTTTTAGGTTAGTGTTATTTTGCTAACTCGCTGGAGTATTATTTTCGTAGAATCGATATTAATTTAACATTAAATTTATGTGTTTGATTATTTAATTTAACATGCAATAAATAATTTTAATTTGAAGGTGTTACTAAGAGTAGTAAAATTTGCCACACACGTCCACCCACATGCGCTAAAAAGTAAAAAAAAAACAACAAATATTTACATTTATGTTTTTTGTAATTTATTTATTTTCATTGGCGTGGTAAAGGTATTTGAATAATAGAATGACCCTCTAGAAGAACATTAAGTAATAAAGCTGACCCTATATAAAATGAGTCATCATTCATCATTTACCTGCCTTGTTCCCAGGTTATCTGGGGTCGGTTCAGTATGTTTATATTCCATGCAATTCGGTGACTCGTCATCGAATCGTTCACTCCCTTCTCAGATATATCGGCCATCATACAATCCATCCATCTCTTCTTAGGTCGTCCTCTTCCCCTCCATCCATCACTACTCATACCCATCACTCTTCTCGTTACATGCCCCTCTTCCCTTCTCATCACATGTCAGTACAACGGCAAAAACAAACGGTTTCCCTTGATCTTTTCTGTTACAGGTACCACATTCTAACTTCCTCTAATATTCATTCCATCTTGTCTATCCTCGTCACTCCACACATCCACTTTAATATTCTAATTTCTGCTACATGCAATCGTTAATCATACCTTCCTCCTCCTTAATGGCCCAGCATTCAGATCCATATAACAGGACAGGTCTTATAATAGTTTTGTAAATTTTGCCCTTTAGCTTTAAGGGCATCCGTGGGTCGCATGTTGTTGCTGTAACCTGTCACCATTTCATCTAACCTGAGTTAATTCGATGCTTAACGTTCCTGTCAATGTCACCATCACTCTGCAGAAGAGACCCGAGGTACCAAAAGTCGGAACAGACCGGCAAAGACATTCCAGCGAGTGTAATGGGCAAAGGTCTGGAGAGACCGCTAAAGTCACAGAATAGATATTCTGTTTTTGTTCTATATAAAATGAGTATCGTACCCTTAAGTAGGTACATAGCACGAGCCGTACACCTGTCGCGCTGCGTATGCGTTGGGAGCATCTCAAGAAAGTCTCAACTTAGACGTAAGATATAAGATCTAAACTCTTTTCTTAAACCTAATATTGTCCACGATTCGATTTCTGGTTCGGGTCATTAAAAATAATTCGCATCCTGTATAGACAGTGATCTAGCCTGATACTATTTTTATTCTTTTTTTTTGTTTTCGGGGATCTTTATCCCGGAAAACAAAAAAAAATGAATAAATGTATTCGTCAAGGGAAACTAGTATTATAAATGTATAAAAGTATGCCTAGTAAGCGGCATCAATGTTAAGCCTGGGTCAAAGAGTGGGGATCTCTTTGCGCATCTTACGAGACGATCATCGTATCAGAGACGCGTGTGCGCGGACCTAACAACCAATAACGGACGGTGGTGCAGATGCGTCACACGACTAGCCAATTACGTAATCGTGATGGTTTTCTGCGCAGCTTTCGCCCAGCGCTCAACTTTCGTGCCGCTAGTTGTATACGTAGGCTTCACCTTTACCATGGTGTGTTGCTAGGCGATAATCTTCTTGGGATTGGTAGAGGGGTGTTGTTAGGCCTGTGACTAAGCCTTACTGTCAGTAATCAAGCCGCGAAAAGGCACCTGACTAGGCTTTACGACTGGTATCAAAACTGGTAAAAATTAACGTGCCTTTTAAAGCACGGAGAAGTTTGTGAAAAATGTTACTAAAATAATATGGTCAAAATGGTCACCCGCATCCACTCACAACCGCGGCTTGGGTTGCTTAGCTTTAGTAACTACTACCAAAGCGCTGCCACTATAATACAAGCACCTCAGTTCAAAAAAGTGTATTATTATATCATGTGGGACAATCTCAATAGTATTTTTAAGTCGCCATATTCTTTTCCCATAGACCTCGAAACTTAGGAGTACACACCGTTTAAACAAAAAGTTAATTAACTGTCTTCACCTGCCCTGTCGCAGCAATTTATAAATTTATTTATACACAGATGAAACTTGTTCGAAATATCTCGGGACATCTTGTGCATCAGGAGCATTAAATATTCAGCTAACTGATAACACATCTCCATAAAGACAAGCTGCAAAAAAATGTCCGCGATAATTTCACTTGCTTTCTTCCCAAAAATAGCTTCTTTATTAACCCAAAACATTAACTCATCATTATCATTAGCCTATATCAGTCCACTGCTGGACACAGGCCTCTCCAAAAGGAGGATTTTGCCATAATCACCACGCTTGGCAGGCGGGTTGGCGATCGCAGTTTGGCCAATGGTAGAAAGGAGACGCTGCTGCCCATCTTTCCTGTGGCGGTCCTCCTGTAGTCGCCTCTTACGACACCCATAGGAAGAGAAGGGGTGGTGCAATTCTTTTAACGTGCCGGCATCACACGACATATAAAACATTAACTGCCGATATTTATTGGTAAAAGATTTTATAAGGAATGATTCTTCAAAAGAATATGTATTGTTCACTATATACAAATAAAATATACGTGACAAAGAAAAACAAATACACAACAACAACAAAAGGTTTACAATAGGTATTTTAAGTTGCTATGAAAATCGACAAAACGATATTATTTTCCGTCTATCTATTAGAAAAAAACAAATCAATATCAGAAGGAAAAACAACTAAAAATAGCTCTATGAAAGTAAATCAAAGACTATAGCTATTATATTTTAGCAACAAGAGTTATCCAAAAGACGGTAAAATAATTAGAGAGAGATGTTCAGCAGTGGACGTCCTGTGGCTGAAATGATGTTGATGATGATGAGGAACATAAAGCTTTAAGATGGAAAAAGAAAAAGAGATAGCTTTTTAAATAAATAGAAGTAGACATAAAAACAAAAACGCCCATATCAACTAAATCCTTGTTTAAAACTATGTCTTTGTCTTAAAACAATATCGAGACCTTCTTATTCATAGCCGTCATTCAAAACGACCTTTATCTACACCAGTCTTAGAAGTAATAAAATATTACTAAACCCGTCCCAATATCAGTTCAATTTCTCAAAAAATAAATCCTCGAAAAACATTCTTTCAGCATTGAAAACTAGGAAATGCGATAAAAACTTAGTTCGGGTACCCCCATAAAAAGATAGTGTGCAATAAAATGGCGACCCTCAATGGGCCTGTCCTCAGGATTTCTAATTAAAGCGAATAAAAAAGGTTTCCAAACAAAGGGTGGTAAAAATCCAATTAATCCAAGCTTGGGAAGTGGTTCAAGAATTGTTAAGGCGGATTTGCACATTCAACTTTGGTGACATAGTTTTTTTTGGGTAAAATGTGCATTTACAGAATTTTCAATTTGTCCCTTATTTTTAAGTGATACCTCTTTGATAATAAACATGTCGAGATAGAGTGGTGGTGCTGCAATTATCACCAAAAGAACAGGCCAGATTTGAGTGAGTAACAACTATGGTTCTATGGTAACAATTATGGGTTGCTATAATGAGCGGGCGAAACAAACTTTCGCGCCAACAGTTGGCTTATATATATTTTTGACGACTCGAACAGGGAATCTAGACATGTTATAATCAAAGTGATACCCATAAAAAATATAACTAAATTCATTTTCTTGTAAATCTCTTATCTCCGATGGCATTTTGTAATAAAATTTGATGCTCATCAACAGAAACCTTTTTCTATATTTAGCCAAACAATGTTTTGGAAGTTCTATCTGATCTTTGTGTCGTGTTGTAAATTTATATTAGTCCCCTTTTTAGTCATTTTATCCGCTCAAGCGATGTGGGCAACCATGGTTGCCTGGGCCCAGGTACCCTTTAGGGATGCGGGCAACCACGGTTGCCCCGTTGGCTCGATGTGTCAGTGTTGGAATTATTGCATTTTTTACCGTTACTGTGATATACTAGGCAAAAAACCTAGTATAAACTGATATAATGGTAACAACACTATCCAAAAATATATATTTTTGTCTATGAATATGTTTAGTTGTCTGTAGGATTGTTTACAAAATTCAGTCAGTGATTGTGAATTTCGTAAGAGTGTTATTTGGTGATTTTTAAAAAAATAATAGTGTATCAAACGTGTTACAGTTATTACTTAATATAAAAGATTATTCTATAGGTTTTACGTGACAGTAATTTCGCAAACGTAAACCGATTTTAAGTGACAATAATATCATATTTACCCAACTTCTATAAAATGTGATCTTGTGCATTTTGAATTCAACATTTGTGTGTTTATTGGTAAGTGATTTGAATATTTCTTTTTATATTATAATAAAGCATTAGTTAATAAATACCGTATCGAAGTTTTAAGTAAATAAATCTATCTATTAACAATAATATTAGCAACGAAGTAAAACCATGCGGCAGCCATTTTGCGGTTGGTAAACCCGCAGCCCTCAAGGGTCGTGTGACCTTGAAGGGTCATCGCTTGAGCGGATAACAGCATGTTCGCTTTATAATATGTATATAATGCTTTGGTAAACAAATTCCCCTGTTACCGTCGTTATACCCGACTGCCTAAATTTATCCCTACAAGTATCATTATATTTTAATCCCAGAATATATCTAACGGTCCTATAGAAATGGTTGTTTATATTTATAAACACATTCATCAACACCCTCATCTTTTCTTAATAGTAGGCTTCTCCAGTGACATCCAGAATGGGTCGATTGGAAGCGGCCTGCATCCAGCAGTTTCCTGCAACCTTTACCATGCCATATAATGGGTACAAATTAATCCTCCTCCTTGAATTTGCACCCTGTTTTAAAGTTTCCCTGTATACAAGGTGTATAAAAGAATAGGACAATCCTTAAAACCTTCTTGTAGTCAATAAATGGAAACCACTTGGATTATCCATACAAATAATCTTATAGTTTTTTTTGTATCTGAGCAGTTTTTATACCCATTCGAAGAAACCACTTATAATAGTGATTTAATAAAATAAATAAATTGTTTCCACAATCACACCAATTAGCTAGCCCCAAACTAAGCATAGCTTGTACTATGGCGACTAGATAACGGATAAACATACTTAAATACATTTATAAACGTCCATGACTTAGGTACAAATGCTCGTGCTCATCACACAAACATTTGCCCCTCGCGGGATTCAAACCCGCCACCGCCGGCTTTGTAGTCCGGAGCGCGAACCACTACACCAGACGGTCGTCTTTTTTTTCGTTTAGTTTCTCTAACGGATTTCTACGTGATTAGAACACGAGGAATATCTAAATAACTGAACGACTCGTGTAAACCCCCCTTAAGCTCCATCTAAAACTTTACGGTGTGTACTTGAAAGCCGCAGTTTCCGTATTGTTGAGTTTTACTATGACAACACTTTGCCTAAACTTCCCCTATAGCATGATACCGGCAGAAAATTAATCAGAAAACTAATACTGCATGTGGCTTTGACCGTTTTTGTAAGACGTAGGTTTAGATTTCGTAGACGACCTCCGTAGCCGGAGCGAGCACGCCGGACTATATGGAGTCGCCATCTCTGAGGTTCCGGGTTCGATTTCCGGTTGGGTCAATGTAGAAAACGAACTTTTCTATATCGTCTATAAATCAGTAATAACGACGGTACCACAACACCCAGATTGTGGTACCGTCGTTGTTACTGATTTCTATAACACAAGTGCTTTAGCTACTTACCTTAGGATCAGAGCAATGTATGTGATGTGGTCCAATATTTATATTATTTTATTTATTTATTTTTTATTTATACCAAATCAATTAAAGCCAAACTCGATTTAATCGTCTTCTTTGAATGATTCTATTATCCACCTCCGGACTCCATTGGATCAGTGTCATCAGTGACAATTCAAATGATTGTACAATAATCAAGATAGATTTTATTACTTACTTTTGATTCGATAAGAAAATTAAAACTACTCAAAATGAATTTTATTCATACACAAAGCTACAAGCAACAGATGGAAAAGCAACGAATGGAAAAGAGGAAAGGAAAGGTTACAGGAAGCCGCTTGATGCAGGCCGCTTCCAACCGGCCAAATTGGAAGTCACTGGGGGAGGCCTATGTTCAGTAGTAGACGTCCCGTGGCTGAAATGATGATGATAAGAGAAGAATAAAAGAAAGAAAAAGAGAATCGGAACTACTGAATCAAAGATCAAAAAATCAATACAAGCAAAACCAAACACAAAGCGCCACCTATCGGTATAATTACATACCTAATCATCCCTGTGCGATCGTCGCACTAGGATTGGCAGAAGGACACTGATTCAGGAATAAGGAATAGGAGTGGACTGTATAGTTTTGTGTGTGTGAATTCTCAATAGGATGTTCGTTCAGTCCCTAAAAATTGATGGGTAAAAACAGCTTCACCAACCTTAAAGTCGACCCTCGCCACGGACGGTAGCCAACCAGCAAACGCACGGCGTCTTGGGCGGAGAACAGCTTGTTTTGGTCTTCAGGAACTAAAATGACGTGGATGCATGGCAACACACGCGTATTGTATTGACAAAGACACGGTCTTCGTAGTGTGAACGTCACACGATGACTGGCAGAGAGCGCACGTAGCACACGGGTGCTCAATACAACGGTTGCCCAGCAAGTGTGGGAGCCGACCATCGGAACGATGGTAGACAAATAAAATTGGCAAAGCAAATGTGCGATTACCCGCCAATATTTTTACAAGGACTGAACAATCCCGATCATCATCATCATCAACATCTCAGCCTGCAAAGAGCACGATCTTTCGCCGCAAGGAGTGCGATCTCGACCTTTGTCATCCAGCCACTGCCAGCAATCTTACTAAAGTCGTCGGTCCATCGAGCTGATGGGTGTGCCACAGTATGGTAATCCGCATCTTCATCCGATCGGTTTACTGCACCTTTCATCAGTTCTACGACAGATGTGTGAGTTATAGAATAAAACAAGAATGTTTAGAATGGCATAAGTGATGACAAGCCACAGTATAACACATACCCGCAGTAGGACAGCTCGTAAGACGTACTATTAATCCCATAGAGGCGCAAATTTCCGCCGTCCTTTTGTGTGGCGGCCGCGCGGGTGCGGTTTCAAAACGATCTTTTTTTATTATTTTAATCACAGAATAAGTAAATTTCGCTACGCTCCGCTACTTTTAATCCTACAAATATTATATAAATGCGATTGTTTGTGAGTATGGATGTTTATTACTCTTTCACGAAAAAAAAATACTGGACGGATTGGGATAAAATTTTGCACTCATATAGATTTTGATCTGGATTAACATATTTGATACTTTCTATCCCGGTTAAATGTTCCTGTGGAATATATTATGTAAACTAAAGACCACGCGAGCGAAATCGCAAGCAACAGCCAGTTAGTTATTATAAATATGCAACAAGAATGCTTAGAATGGGCCTTAACACGCTTGAATGACCTTGACTCGTCTCGCCCATACTATTTCGCGCGTGTGGATGACCTCTAAAAATCGGAAAAACATGTTTTTTATGAAATTAATGCCATTAACGAGAATTTTCAAATAAAACTCTCAATTAAAAACATGTATATTTCCAAAATCTTGTTTTGTGTGAAAACAGTAACAAAATAGCTTGTGCCGTGTAAGAGAACATTTGCAATTTATGAAAAAATAGACACTTTTTTGTGCATGTTTTAATCCAAGGGACTTAACGGAAAATCAAAATTATTCAATTCAAGATGTTTATTAAATCCTCTTCTAGCATATCGTATTTTAAATTTTTAGATTCAAGTAACAGGTATTCTGACAATTCGATTTTCATATTCGAGGTTTTAGGCACTTGGGTGGTGTTAAGGCCGTAAGTGATAATAATAAGCCACGGGCCACAGTATACCACATACCCGCAGTAGGACAGCTCGTAAGGCGTCCAATTAATCCCATAGTGGCGCAAATTTCCGTCGTCATTTTGTGTTGCAGCGGTGTGTGTGTTTCAAAACATTGTTTCACTATGTTTAATTATTGAATAAAACTTTCACACATTTAAATTTTATCTCTAAAATCTTGAACTGCTAACTCTCTTTTTAAAAGTCAGTAGTATAATAATTTTAATTTAAAAGAAATTATGTTATTTTTTAGTTTAGATTGCAGTCCAACTAGAAAACATCTGTCGCAGAACCGATGAAACGTGGAGTAAATGGGTTTTCTAGTGGAGACCACTCATTGGCAAACGTAGCGTAGTACGAACCCCAGTTCGATGGACCAACGACTTAAGGAAGATGATTAGCAAGGGCTAGGTGAAAAAACTTAAGTCCAGCAGTGGACTCCATTGAGCTAAAAGATGATGACAACCGGATAACGCTACTCGTGTATTCTTTGAAAATAATTAGTTGTTTTTCATTCCTTTCAATGCAAACATTACCCCAATAATTTAAACGACAAATCCCAACCCAACTCATGTTGAAAAATTAATCCATGCCACAGTTAAGTTTAAATACAGTAGGCTCACTTCACATGTTCTGATAACAGCGACTCAAGCGAATCAAGTGAGCAAATCAAGCGACTATTTGCATAACGTGGTCTCAGTTACACAGGATTTTAAAGTAGAGTCTAGAAACAAGGTTTTTTTTTAAAATCTATTTAATGTTTTGTTTGTTTTTTTTGGAAAAATAGCCATTTATCGTGCAAGGGCCGGGCCGTAAGTGCCATAACGAAATACATAAATCACTTAGAACTGACCACCGAAAAGGTAGATGTTCTAAAATGGAGGCCACGTATCGGCAAGCGCAGCATGACGTCCACCCACTAGGTGCATAGACGACCAGCAGGGCTAGCATGCGCAACATGATAAAATAAAAAAAATGGCGTGGCATTTTATCGACTCTTGACGTAAATATGTCGTTTTGTCTTTGACGATAACAAAGAAAAACCCAAAATAGCATGGCAATGCCGTGTTAAAACGTGACGAGACTCTGGAAATATTAAGAAAAAGGATTTCAGATGTCTGTGATCCGTTAGGGTAGGGAAAACGACAAAATTATCATCGAAGACAAAATTTGTCCGGTCTATCGATAAAATAACTGATGTGCGCATGCTAGCCCTGCTGGTAAAGGTTGCAGAAAGCCGCTGGATGCAGGCCGCCTCCACCTGGCCAATCTAAATTGGGGGAGGCTTATTTTCAGCAGTAGACGTCCTGAGACTGAAATGATGATGATGATGACTACAAAGACAAGCGGACGCGGCAATTAATATCTTGCAATCATCCTAAGGAGATAAATTAGTACATCTCAGTAGGAAAACCTACTTCGTCTACTTTAACTGTGTCCCTGTTATGCCCGTTTGATTGTCTACCCTCGTCCGCGTGTCAATATGTGTTAAAATGTAACTAATGTGCAAACAAATAGGTTTTGGGAATAAGTAGAAATTTGGGCTGGTTTGTGATTTGGGGTGACTTTTATTGTTAGGTGTAAAGTTGTAAGGTAAGAAGTAAATAAATAAATATTGGACAACATCATGTACTTGCTCTGATCCTAAGTAGACTTGTGTTTTAGAAATAAGATGCAACGACGGTACCACAACCCAGACCGAAACAAAATTGAAAAGCTCGTTTTCTACTTTGGCCAGACCGGGAATTTAATTAGAGACCTCAAAGATGCCAAGTCTCGCATCTCAGCTACGGAGGTCGTGAGTGATATGGCAAAGTAGTTTTTATTTTAATAATAATACATTTAACGTATTGAATTCTGTGCCATAAATGGCCATATCATTTATTTGCCATAGCTTCGAATCTTGAATTTAAAATATTCAACGTACATAAAGTCACGGGATAGGCTGGTAGTTAAAATAACTATGATCGAATTACCTTCATAATATCTCTCGATATCACACTATTACAAAATAATAATGTAATAACCATTGAACATACAAAATACTTGACCTCAGTTTCAAATAACTTGCTTCAATTACTCAATTATTATTCTGAAACCCACATCAATCGATATATCGGGTGTAAAAAAAGGCTTAACGAAGCCGAATACTACATATTCTACGTATTATTACGTTTTTTTTTTCTTTTACACTATACCTGGGAAATGACGGGTTACCGAGTTATTGACAGTCAAATTTACATTTTTTTTTTCAAAGATTTTTTACAAAATTGACTTCTGTTTGATAATACTAAACTTTTTTACAAAGAAACATGATCCGCTTACACACACAGGCATAGTCTGTGGCGTGCGCGCTATAAATTGCGGGTTAGAAATAAGTTATTTTTTTTTATACCCAAAAATAAAAGTCACTTCCCAGCAATTATTTTTTTTGCATTCTACTTCGTTTTATGTATAGAATTCGTGGTTTAAGGCTTCGTTAAGACTTTTTTTACACCCTGTATTTCTGTGCTAAAACCAAACAAATATGTCCCGTATCACATTACAAAGTGAAATTATAAGGAAAATCATCACCTATATAGCATATAAGTGGAGTTAATGAAAGATGTGAATACTCATTAACTATCATTAGTAGACTGATAGTTGCATAAATATATGTAATATGGAAATCGCACGCCTCATTTACTAGTCCCGCGTGTCAAGTTTGGTACAAGGTATATCATTTTCAGATATTTAATTAAACTGCATTTGTTTTTTTAACTTAATAATATTTAGTGTGACTTATTTTGTGAACTAGATATTTGCTATGGCTTCGTTCACGACATGGTCTTTAATGCAATTCGAAAATTAACATCATTTTTTAGGTCAATTGAGGACATACTTACGTTTTATAATTTAACAGAAAATTTAACAGATCAACCCATCTTGTCATAGCAGTTTACGTCCTACGGCTGAAATTATGATAATGAGACTTGTGTACCGTGGCCGTTCCCAACGGCATCAAACTAAGTACATCGCTTCCGAAGAAGGTTCCACAAAAAACCAGTTTACTCGTACTTGTAACAATTCGTTAACAAAATATGAACAACTCAACTAGCTAAAATTTTTCATAGATTATGAATGGTTTGACACAATTCAATGGTAATTTTCATTTAATAATATAGGTTTAATAGGTTTATACGCCTGAACGACACACTTTCGTTGTCATCAGTGCAGTGCTATCTGGCCAAGCATCAAAGGGGTTCACAATTTCATACGTGCAGTATTGTCGCATCAGCCGGCACCCTGATTCTGTATCTTGTAAATGCAATGCGATAGCGAAAATTGAGCGATTCTGGCTTTAAAATCGCAAATCAACAGCAAAAAACTAAAACAAAGCAATCTACTGTCAGTGCTGCCCATAGGTTTTCACACTAAGCACCAATCGGGCGATGACTGCGCAATTATTGCTGATTACTTTTTTTTAGGGAATAGGGGTATCTCTGCCTATAACTTGGGCCATACAAAATATCTGTAAGCCTCTATCAGTTGGAAGCATTATCGCGGCCCGATAATTTCTAACGCAGCGCTGTAATACACATAATTATTATTGATTTCTAGAAATGTTCGTATGCGAGTGGCGCTAGGAATTTTGTTATTAGAAATAGGAATAACTTTATTGATGCTAATACACTAATTAAATCGATGTTGTTCAAAGATAAGCAAGCTAGTGTAGAAGTAGCATTGGGTTTCCACCAGAATGTCTGCAAAAGGTGATTGCAGATTACCCGGGCCCATTTCTGGCAATTTAAAAGTGCCATAATTGAATATGAATTGGATCTCATTATAATTTTTTGATACATTTAGTATCGTGTTACTAATTTAAATCTAAAATTCTTAAATTCAATTAATTTTCTATTTTAATGGCAGCAATTCTGCTCTGTGGCAAACTGGTTTCGCCAATGTTAGTGTTAAAGAGCCACAATGTGGTGGTTAATTAATTCTACCTGTGAGAAAGCGAGAATATTATGTAGGTAAATTGAATTTGTTGTTCATGCACCACCTAAAACAAAAAAAACGACACATTGAAGGTTGTTATGGTACCCCCTCATCCTTCAGCTCTAGACTAAAAGGGGGCTTGCTCAGTAGTAATCCCCATATTCCCAGAAGCGATAACAGCATCCGCTGGGCAGAAGACGCGACCCGAACGGAGGCTGGTAGAGCATTCTATTTCTGATCTCTACGGACCTTAGTTAAGTTAGTACCTAAGGTCTCTAAATTGACCAAGAATTAATTCCAATTATTAAAAAAATAAATAAAGAACGCTCTCAAAATTTGACTAGGTTGACAACACAAACACGGGCTAGTAATATTTACATTGTAGGTAAAAGAAACATAATTACTATAATTTAATATTATAAACTACAATATACTTAAATATACCTACCTACGTACTTATTTGATATAGTATCAGATACGTTACATGCGACACGGCTTGGTGAGTACCCTGCTTAAAACTAAATTAAAATAGTTTTAAAGTTAAGGTTATTGGGTATTTGGTTGTATCGCAATGACGGCATAATTATTGAGATACAACTTTGTCACAGTATTTGATGTGGTAAATGTAATTTAAACGTAATATGCACATTGTTTTCAGTGAAATTACGTTGATAACCTCCAAAGTAGTAATAAATTTAATATTAGATGCAAAGTTTATGTTATATAAAGGAAAATACCTCAATACAAACTATGTTATAAAGCTATAATCTCATAAGAGGATGATTCCCGTCTCCGATGCCAATTTAGTATAATTATAGGTATAATCCGATTGACAAACTCTTAAGCCGTGAATAGTTAGAGAGATCGCAAAGTTTGGGGTTTGGGTAATATTAATTTGAGATATAATATAATTTATTTGTAGGTATAAACCTATTTTATTATATTTTATTTTTATTTTTCAACTCTAACCAACGCTTCGGATTAAGGACAGTTTAAAATTATGAACAAATAAGTAGTAAAAAATATGGCTCTTTTGGCAATGCCCAATTTGGCGGAGCCCGCCCGCGGTCAGCCAAGATGTTTACTAAGTTCTTCAAGACTGATTCTATCTACAGCCACTTATTTATTTAATATACAGAATCTCGATAAATCGCCGTTAGCAGACCGCACTCTAAAGTCGCTGCTCGAAGCGCGCCATTCAAAGAATTCAAAACGGTTTGCAAAAAAGCCGTTCGAAATTCAAACAATTAAAAACTCATTCCACGCGAAAGCGGAGCAAATGCTGGCTGGAATACGCACGGATTTGGATTTCATTGTTTTTAAGAATGTGACTTACGTTTTTTGATATTATTCAAATTGTTTCGAAGCCGGAAATGCGAGGTGAATGAGGTTATTTTGACGTCAAATCGTACCACCGGGAATGAACCGAGTAATGAATTACATCATTTTATGTTTGTTTATTATCCGTTCAAATTGTAAGAATATTTTCATTTCATTGTTAATATAGATTTATTATCTAATTTCTTATCATTGAACTTTGTTAAATATAATTTACTTTTTGACCCTTAAAAGTAAGTAAAGTATTTTTTGTTGATGTTGCCATTTTATTTTCATACTATTGACTTGAAACAAGCTACCAAAACGGGTTTCTTTCTCAGGGACAAGGCGACTATAGGCAAAAATACTTAATGATCTCAAGGTTTAGGTAATTTTGTAAAATAATACTAAGTACCCAGTCAGGTAACTGTTTGAACAGTCTACTAACCAATTTAAATTAAAAAAACACCGAACTCTTTAAACAACGGACTCATATAAAAACTTCGCTTGCAGTACCTATAGCAACAAATTGCATTGTCCCATCGCTTTTACCGCTCCGCTGCGTGCCCACTGAGCTGAGCTGAATAAGCGAAAATTTGTGACCAAATGTAAGCGCATTCTTAATCGACTGTAGTACTTAAGTAGAAATGTTTTTGAATATGTTTTTCTATCTCAAAAGTTAGCTTCTAGATAGATCATCATCATCATTATCATACAGCTAGCGGCATGTATGTTTAGCGCTGGGCGAAAGTTGCGCAGAATATTATTACGATTAATAGATTGGCTAGTCGCGTGCCGCGCCTGCACCGGCGGCCGGGATTGGTTGTTAGCTCCGCGCACACTCGTCTCTGATAAGATAATCATCTCCTAAGATGCGCAAAGCAATCCCCACTCTTTACCCCAGCGCTAAACTTACGTGCCGGTAGCTGTATCAGCCTATTGCAGTCCACTGCTGGGCGTTAGCTTCCCCCAATGAGCGCCGAAGAGCACGATCTTCACTCAGACCCTTCTTTCTAAGATCTCTTTTAGATATAAAAAGTAAAATAGTCACCATTCCGGTAATCACTAAATCAACACATGGTGCTTCTATTAGGTACATCAACATGTTAATTTTACAACTTAATAATAATAAATTTCTATTTTTATTGATGAACCTAAACTAAAAATAATGTTAACAGATGCACTGGCACATTGCATACTATTTAAGAAAACAGGTGACCATACCAAAAGATGTTTTCACCTGTCCATAGATTATAGATTGTCAGGTGGCCGACTCATCGAATGCATTGTAATTTTGACCTTTAGAGTAATGTGTGGTTATTGCAAATATAGATGACAAATAGGGCTGCTACTGTTAAGAAAAACATGTAATGAACATTAGTATTTGCCCGTGACTTTGTCTGATTTTTTAGTATGTTCTTTACCCCTTATACATAACATACAAAACTGAGTGTATTAAGCCTAGATCGTAATGTATGTTTATAGCTTAATTGACAGTTTTTTTTTAAATATAAAACTGTAACTGGCACAGATCACGCGTTGGCTCAAAGCTGTTAGTGGATTTAAAGGTAAAGATAAAAAGCAAAGATATTTATTTGCTAAGAATAGGTTTTACAGGTTATCATTACATTTTGATTATAGTTGTGCTCTATTCTGTTAAAATACATTAACATGCAATTTTTTCTTGGTCAAGGAATTCCTTAATAAAGCTCATCCTGTAAAAGCAGGAGGTAGTCAGCAATTCCCGAAGTTTTTAGTCATTAATTGAACCGGACCATGTTTTAAATTTGTCAGGAATTTTGTTATAAAGGAGATGGAAACGATTACATACAAATTTGGGCCAACATGTAATAAGATAAAAATGGTGTCAATTCATAGCTTAATACTTAGTAGACCTTCACTAAAAAATATGCGTGTTTTGTCTATCTGAGAGCCAATTAATAAGAGGTTTAGTTAAAGTGAGGTAAAATTAGTTATTTTTTTATGTTGATCACCTAAAAAAGAGCAAGCTTTTCTTTTTTATTTTATTGTGTGATCTCATTCACATAAATCGATACTTCATTAATCGATTTTTAAGTAATTGCATAAAAATCTTGTTTTTCATAATGCTCAGTTTCCAGGAAGAATAATGGGCTGATTTTTTGTAGTTTAGGATGAAAAAATATGACCATTTTTTTAAACCATACATCAACTAGTTACATTGAGGGCCCAGAAGTTTCAGTGTCCTTTTTATACTCATGCAATAGCTATTTTTGTTACATGAGTAGTGCTAACTTTGTATATTGAATATGAATAGTAAAATACTGCTGCAGTTTTTTCAGACCGAGTTAGGTTTTAGGTTTTAGAAGGCTGGATTATACACGACACTACATACATACATATGTATGTAGTGTCGTGTGGTGCCGGCATGTTAAAAGAATCGCACCACCCCTTCTCTTCCTATGGGTGTCGTAAGAGGCGACTACTGGAGAACCGCCACAAGAAGACGGGCAGCAGCGTCTCCTCTCCACCATTGGCCAAATTGCGATCGCCAACCCGCCTGCCAAGCGTGGCGATTATGGCAAAATCCTCCTTTTGGAGAGGCCTGTGTCCAGCAGTGGACTGATATAGGCTAGTGATGATGATGATGATCATACATATGTATATATCTGAGGTAATAGTATGTTAAGCTAAAAACTAGCCTATGTTAACGTATCCCACCTATATTATAAATGTCAAAGTTTGTGAGGATGTTTGGATGTTTGTGACTCAATCACGCGTAAACGGCTGGACGGATTTGGATGAAATTTTGCACACATATAAAATAAGATCTGGATTAACATATAGAATACTTTTTATTCCGGCTCAATGCTCCTGTGGGATGAATAATATACGAAACATCCTGTAGTTCACGCAAACGAAGATGCGGCCTCAGCTAGTATGCATATAAAATATAGTATGGTGAATTCAGAATTTGTCTTCCATTGTAAATTTTTGTTTTTAGCAATTCCATGCAACTTGGTAGCTTAGTGGTCAAAGCACTCGCCCGGTATGCGATGGGACGTGGGTTCGAGTCCCACCTGAGGTCGATGATTTTTTTCAAGTGTTATTTATCTTCAATTTGTCTTCCAGTTTGAGGTTACTAGAGAACCTTTTTTCCCTAAAGATTGTCTGATTTACCAGCGCGTGACCAATACAATTTTACAAAACCATACAAATTATAGAAGTTATATATTTAGGTACGGTTAGTTCTAGAAGGTATAATATACTATGTGCAACATAATAATATACTTGCACATTGTGCAAGTCTTGTATTATTTTTTGTAATATATAAATATATTTAATATCATCATCATCATCTCAGCCACAGGACGTCCACTGCTGAACATAGGCCTCCCCCAGTGACTTCCAGATCGGCCTTCTCTTCTTTTTTCCTTTCCTTCTGTTTATATAATATATAAACAGCTATTATATAGTCCAAAAATAAACAACAAATGTTCAACTTACGACCGTTGCAAAGGACATGACACATTAACTTACACATTTGCATATTAAGGCTTAGCCACAGCGCAGACTGATGTAGTAGGCTCTCTCGGAAGAAAGAAAACTTTTAATAAATTGCTCTAATCTCCTAGACCTAAACTAAACAGGGCTGTTGACGATCTCCGTAGTCGAGAGGTAAGCATGCCTACATAATATGACGTCACCATCTCTGAGGTTCCGGGTTCGATCCCCAGTCGGGTCAATGTAGAAATGATCTTTTCTATTTTGTCTTGGGTCTGGGTGTGGTGGTACCGTCGTTGTTTTTGATTTCTATTACACAAGTGCTTTAGCTACTTACCTTAGAATCAGAGTAACGTATGTGATAGTCGCAGCTTACAAAACTGTTGGCGGTGGCGAAGTCTATACTTTACGGCCGTCCCCACCCGGCACGTCACTTGACAATTCATAGTACCCTAAATAACGATTAAAACTCTTTAGTGATCGAGGTTCTAAGTGTAATCGATGCAAGTGTTATAATTTCTCAGTTCTTTTTAAAACAGCAATCATCATCATCATCACCAGCCTATACAGTCCACTGCTGGACACAGGCCTCTCTAAAAGGAGGATTTTGCCATAATCGCCACGCTTGGCAGGCGGGTTGGCGATCGCAGTTTGGCCAATGGTGGAGAGGAGACGCTGCTGCCCGTCTTATTGTTGCGGTTCTCCTGTAGTCGCCTCTTACGACACCCATAGGAAGAGAAGGGGTGGTGCAATTCTTTTAATGTGCCGGCACCACACGGCACAAAAACAGCCATACTCACATTATAATATTGATTGGAAGTGACCATACTACATCCTTCTATACTATGGCTGAGCTAATTCACAATTTAACCTCCGGTCAACTATTTATCTCACCATAGCAATATACACCTTAAGCAATTAACTTAAGGTTCGTATTGAATCTCGTGGGTACTTTGAGGTCAGTTTTAGTGGATCCCTTAGTTAGTACCCCGCTTTAGCCGCATTGCGTAGAAGGTTTGTTTATTTATATACCTACTCCTTTTTTCCCTTGACTTGGGCTGGCTATTTTAAGTCTCTATTATATACCGAGACATTTTAGTGGTTGTTTTCCCGCGGCAGAACGATTTACCTTTAGTAGTACTATCGAACCATGCGAGTTATTTTTTTAATTAGAATATTTTTGTTCTCAATAATCAAAAAAATAATCATCAAAACGAAAGCGTTCGAGAAACGATAGTTTATTTTACGAGATGTGACGTATCTAGGTACTGCCTGCCGCACAAAATAAATGTTTAAACTAAAAGAAGCTCCCGCACAAATACAGCATAAATTGCATGGCACGCGCTGCAGGCGATTTGAATTTGAAAGCCTACAGGTGATTTGAATAAAAAAAAGCTTAATTAATCTATTGTACTACTAAGATAGAATCATTTTACTGCGGTAAAACAACCACTAAAATGTCTCGGTGTATATTAGGTGATTTTTTTTATTAGATGATAAATTATAACTATTTTTTGAAGTAAATAAAACCTAAAATAATGATCGAATCGAGTTATGCTCGGAAGATAAAATCAGAAATAAGGTCGTCCGGCAGAAAATTAAAGAGATCTATACAGGGTGTTTGGTAATGGATACAACAAGCCGAAACTAGCCTTCTTAACATATGCATATCAATCAACATCGTGGTAAGTCAGATATTTGATATCATCATTTAAAAAAATCATACAAATCAAACTCTAAAAAAAACCGGCCAAGTGCGAGTCGGACTCGCGCACGATGGGTTCCGTACCATTATCTAATTGCGGTTTACGATTTATGTACGACATAAATAAAAAACTACTTACTAGATCTCGTTCAAACCAATTTTCGGTGGAATTTTGCATGGTAATGTATTATCATATATTTTTTTTAGTTTTATCATTCTCTTATTTTAGAAGTTACAGGGTACACGCACATTTTAGCACTTTGGAAGTGTCTCTCACGCAAACTATTCAGTTTAGAAAAAAAATAATTATAAACCTCATTATCATTTTTGAAGACCTATCCATAAATACACCACACGTATGGGTTTATTTTAAAAAAAATGAGTTTCAGTTCTAAGTACATATTATGGGGAACCCCCAAAATTTATTGTTTTTTTTTTATTTTTGTGTAAAAATCTTAATGCGGTTCACAGAATACATCTACTTACCAAGTTTCAACAGTATAGTTCTTATAGTTTCGGTAAAATCTGGCTGTGACATACGAACGGACAGACAGACAGACAGACAGACATGACGAATCCATAAGGGTTCCGTTTTTTGCCATTTGGCTACGGAACCCTAAAAAGAAAAGCACAGGGCCAATGTCTAGCAGTAGATTAACTCAACCTAATTATTAATTATGACATAATTTAAGCATAGTTCTAAGTACATTTTATGGGGAACCCGCAAAATTTATTGTTTTTTTTTTCTATTTTTGTGTAAAAATCTTAATGCGGTTCACAGAATACATCTACTTACCAAGTTTCAACAGTATAGTTCTTATAGTTTCGGTAAAATCTGGCTGTGACATACGAACGGACAGACAGACAGAGAGACAGACATGAAGAATCCATAAAGGTTCCGTTTTTTGCCATTTGGCTACGGAACCCTAAAAAGAAAAGCACAGGGCCAATGTCTAGCAGTAGATTAACTTAACCTGATTATTAATTAAGACATAATTTAAGCATTAAACTATAGTTCGTAAGTAAGTCATGGATGTTTGGTTCTTCTTAGCTCTACCCCAAAATTGTTCCACAGCAGTGGTATGTAAAAATAATATGGAGACGTGTAAAAGACGGACTTGCTTGGCCTATTTACAAAGATAATTAGTTTTGATTCTATTTTAAGCAGGAAACTTTCTTACAGGTATTTATACTTTACTAGCTGTGCCCGCAAGTTCGTTTGCGTGAACTACAGGATGTTTGATATATCACATTATATCCCACAGGAACATTGTACCGGGATAAAAGTATTCTTATGTTAATTTAGATCTTATTCTATAAGTGTGAAAAATTTCATTCAAATCCGTTCAGTCGTTTACGCGTAATTGAGTCACAAACATACAAACATCCTCAAAAATATTCTCATATATTATATTGGGATTAGTGGGATTCGTTATTTGGCAGGATACACTGAATGCAGATGAAGTTATGACTTGCATTACTTATAAATTGTTTAAAATCCGTAACCTCCTGAATCACCATGTATTTTACTTCAAAATCTCACTCACCCGTCTTAAATTTCACCCATTCTAAACCCTTGTATTTTTACCTTGGCATTCAACTTACACCCTGTATAATATGCATATAAACAGAGGGGCGAGATGAACTGACACAAGGTACGATATCAAAGCGCGTGTAGTGCAAATTATACCGAAGCACACACCTCTGCGCTACATAGTTAATATAGATTAAGTAACTTAACTACGCAGAATGGGCAATCGATTGAAAGTGATTTGGAGGTTTATGCCTTAAACAGTTTTTTCTTGCATAAGTTTGTGGACCGAGATATAAGTTATACTTGGTTTTAAATGACATGATCAGTCTGACGTTTGTATGAAATTTAAATAGAGATAATGATGCAAGTTTATCCCTAATAGCAGTTTTTAACAATACCTACACAAATACCAAAACACGTTAACATTGAAAATATGCGGTTTATTGTTATTGTTGTCAAATCTTAGCCTTAATGATTTAACTTGGTCATGGTGTTAATATTGTGACCTCCTTAATTCTGTTTGTAGTTGAAAAGCACAAGCTTGAATTATCAAAAATGCTTAATGCTGAAATATGCTTAATACTATAATGAGCTGTACAACTCTTGACAACATGCGGCGTATTGAATTAAATTAATATCCTTTATCAATTTAAAAAAAAAGTGTCTGCATTGTTCAAAATGAAAGCAGTTCATTCTGAAATAGTCGCATTATTTTAAAAGCCTACTAAAACTTGCCAGAACAAATCCCAAATTGATTCAGGATTCATATCCTACGGGGGCCTTGACAACTAAGATCTCACAAGTTCCGTAACTTTCCAACTTTGTCTATCTTCATAAATTTAGGGTCCGTTTTTCCTTTATGATGGACACGACCGCAACTTTATAACTTTAACCCCTGCAGCGAAGTGTGAGTTAATGTAACAATCTTCTTACTTTTCCTTTCGAGATTGTCGTAATGATGCAAAAAGGTCTTTAATTGCGACACTTTTGGACTTCTTTGTGCGAGGGAATAGGACAGGTTTCCGTTTGTTACGGCCATTATGCCATTTTGTTGAGTAATGTTAAGTATGAATAAGATACAATTATTGGTTGAAATCTTCAACGAAGTGGATGGTATACGTTGCTGCTGCCAGGGGAAGGATTAAATAAATGTCGTTAAAATTCTTAACCAGGCAGTGCGACAAAAGAAACCATCACTTTTAGTAACTAAGTAAATCCTCATACGATTAAAAACCGATAATTTTTTTTAAAAGCAATTTCCGATTATTTCAAGGCACTTTTCTCAGACATATCGAACCATCAAATTACAAACTACATCACCTTCTACACTGTTTAGTCTATGCAAAGGCACGTTCTCTCAAACAAAACGGAAATTCCGGTACAGACAGAGGCTAGTTTTAGAGACGCTATGAGCTGGGGGGAGGGAGGGGGGGGGGGCTTAACCCTCGACTAAGTTCAGTGAAGTTTCCTGTTGGTGGTTTTTACTGAGCTGTTTAAATTCATGGGCGGATTTTGAGGAGTTAACTACCTTTTTGTTGCATTTTTTAATCCTTACATTTTTCGAAATCCTTCCACCAATATTGTTATCTAGGAAAATGTTTTAGTTTAAAAACTTTTAATTGCCTACGGTAGGATTCGTACCCACGATCTTTTTCTATCCGGGAAACTGCTATTTCGACTAAGCAGTAAGCTACGGAGGACATACTCCGAAAGTGATGTGAATGCAAAAAATACAAATATTCAAAACTAGCTGACCCGGCGAACTTCGAATCGCCTAACAGTATTATTTTAGTTAGCTTTTCAAATGTTTTTTTATGATTTATTCTGCTATTTGGGGCGGAGACAAATTCAACAAATTATAAACCATGAAAATCGGTCCAGCCGTTCTCGAGTTATAAGTTTTGTAACAAACCCGACTTTGTTTTATTTATTAAGCAAGTAAGACGGCTAAAATAATGTCTTTTAGTGTTATATTAAATTAAGTACGGAATAAATAAATATAATATAATAATGACGACCTCCGTAGCCGAGAGGCGAGCACGCCGGACTTTAAATGGCGCCTCCATCTCTAAGGTTCCGGATTCGATCCCCGGTCGGGTCAATGTAGAAAACGAACTTTTCTATATTGGCTCGGGTCTGGGTGTTGTGGCACCGTCGTTGTTTCTGATTTCTATAACACAAGTGCTTTAGCTACTTACCATAGGATCAGAGCTATGTATGTGATGTTGTCCAATATTTATTTATATTTATATTTATATTATATTTTATAAATTATTGAGTAGGTACCTATTAAGTACAATAGTTTTAATAATTGCATTAATATAAATTGTTAATCTACAAAATAATTAAAAATCCTATAGAATTTTAGCACCTAAACCTTTGTTTAGTACATTGTCTCAGCTTTCTTATTTAATTCTTTTTATAATTCGTATTAGGTTGGTCGAAGTAAAGATAACCTGTGTCGGTGGGGCTACTCGAGCAGCGCAGACACCAGCTGTGAATGTGGAGAACCCCTGCAAACCATGGCTCACCTCACTAACTGTCCCGCGTGCCCGACCACCTGCTCGCGTGAGGACCTACTTGTCAGTAAACAGAGGGCTACCACGGTAGCCGCCTTCTGGGCAAGTAAGATTTAGCCCGTGTTCTTGCCGACACGAAAGAAGAAGAAGATTATTAGTATTACTCGTAGAGATAATCTAGGCTGAAATTACTAGAACGCGAAAGGCGACGTTCTAGAAATTTTGCTAGACTAATCATCCCCTTTGTACAATTACCGACCCTACAACAAGGCACTTAGGCTCAAATTGCTAAAGCAAATCATTATTAGTAACACGAGAGAAATTATTGTCTTAAGGTTATTGAAAATATTGTAATAAAATTCACATAGTTTTGTTTAATGACATAGTTCATATTTTTGTGATACCCTTTGATCGCTAAACGTCCCATAATTTTACAAAATTTTCATGAAAATTAATTATACCAAATTTTTTAATATGATTTGTATGTTTTTTTTTTCTAAATTGAAGATATCAAATTTCTGACTTGACCATAGTTAATTCAGCATATGTTAACATAGGCTAGTTTCAGCTTGATAAAACATTTAATTAACACCGTGTTTACAAAACACATTTATAAAATCTAACCACTAGATCACAAAAGTATTCATTATTTTGAATGTTGAAAAACATCCAAATAAAATTTCATATTGCATGATTGATACCTACACACTAGAACGGGAATTAACGTGATCATCATTGGAACTTATTAAAGAAAAGAAAAAAAAAATTGTTAAAGAAAATAGTAAAATATGCAGTCGATTAAACTGCAATCACTACTCAAGGTGCACATATTTATCATCCATATTTTTTGCCTCGCAAAGACGCAATCCGCAGTCCACACCAACTATTTCGCAATAACAATCATAAAAAGCAGGACGCTCTGGGAATCCCGGGCATGCACCGGGAAATCTGAGCCGGGAACAAAAAGCGATGGCACGAGACAAACAAAAAACTGCGCGCTCTTTATAAATAGCACAGTGTATGTGAATGCAGTGTACTGAAGTGGGTAATTTGAAAAGCCATGAGAAGATTTTTTAAATTTAAAATAAATTTAAAAATTTAGTACTTTAGTTAGTATGTACTATTTTTTTTTCCAATTTAATCAAGCTGGAGTATATTTAAACTTTAACTTGAGATAAACCACCGTTTAATCTAGAAAAATCCATTCTTAGGGTTCCTTACCTAAAGGGTAAGCTGATCACGTGGTATTAAGGAGTGTCCCATTCTTTTGTACATCCTGTATAAACAAATGTCTCACTATTACAGTTATAAAGATACATCCCTGTGAAAGCTAAACGAACAGAAAATGGTCCCGCCAAGTACGGAACCCTAAAAACTACGTACATTAGACGATTATCTGTCAAATGCGTCGATACTTCCTTAACATATAACTATACAGCATGAGTGAGGGAGACAACTAATCTAATATATCAATAGCTCACACAGAGCGGGCACAAAATAATATAGTGGCATGAATCATAATAATATTGGCTATAACTTAGGCGGAATATGTTTTCGCCTGTCCTATACATTGTACTATATCACTATAAGTCACCCTGTATATGCGATGGGGAATGTTACGGTCGATTAGATAATTCAGTAGTAAAGTTTTTTTTTTTGAGATGGGCTTAGTCTTGACCCCAATCTTGCTATAGAGCATAGATGGGATCTACGATGGAGCGAGCTTGCCCAGAAGATGCCTATTCACTCTGGACTTAAAGAGAGTCAGGTTATATGCACTCGGAAATACAGACGCAGGCAGGGAATTCCACTATTTAGCTGTGCGCATTATAAAAGATGATGAGAAGCGCTTAGTGCGGGTTATGGGTATATCAACTAAGAACGGATGGTAGCCGGCCGTGCGTCTGGATGTCCGATTGTTGACCTATTTATAAAATGCGTCATAAAATGCGCTATAAAATTATAAAACTGTACTTTGAAGGATTAACGACCTCTTAGCCGAGAGGCAGGCAAGCCCGTCCAACTTGGCGTTACCATCTATGAGCCTGGGTTCGATTCCCGGTCAGTATATTAAGTTTTGCCAAAATTGTATATCTTTCTGTAAAAATCAACAGTAACTTCTTTGTTTTGTGTGCCATAAAGAGTAGATACTCTTTATAACTGTATTGTCTCGGGTATAAGTGTTGTGGTGCTGTCGTTGTTTCTGATTTCTATAATACAAGTGGTTTTGTTGCTTACCTTAGGATCTGAGCAATATATGCAATGTTTTCCAATATTTGTTTTTATCTAGAGGTTAGAAAAAATACTTACTAAGGAGCTGACCTAAGTGGTCAGGTCCTTAGATGGTGTTTTTATCATTATCAGTCTTTTACTAGTCTTCAGTAAAAATAAATGAACACGTACGAAAAGGAAGATTATATTTTTACATTTTCTAGTTATTCCAAACGTACCTACTAAAATCTGTATCGCTGTCATAAGACTAAGAGATGAACTATCGGATACATTAATATTTTTAGTCCAAAATTGTGTTTGTATGCTTGTAATTATGCGACATAAACATTATTCCTATATTCGTCCATTCAAATACAATAAACCGAGGTAGTTTTATTGTAAAAGCTATAAAAACTTGTAAAGCACGTTCGAAATCACAACCAACGCACGTAAACTTGCATCGAAAGCTTTTAATTCGAGTCGCAACTCACAATAAAATATATATTGAACACACGTGTCAGAATCGTATTGAATCGCGACAGATTTCATATTTGCACGTGAAACAACCAATCTGTCCGGGCATTTCTGTAAACATCCGATATTTCATTACTGCCTGCTACATGCGTTAGCAATCACTGGAATCAATAGTTTGTATAGTGCAGAAAAGTATTTTTTTAATATGCTTTTATAGCTTATTTGCAACTAACAATTCGATTAAATAATGGAAGTAGTTTTTAACCTGAATAGCTGTAGTATCGATTATAAACTTTGTAAGTATGTGTTATTTGGATGAAAAATACAATATTATATAATTATGCTTATCTAATTTATATTTTGATAGACATACAGGTCGTACAAAAAAATGGGTCACTCTATAAAACCACGTTATCAGCTGGTGATATACAACAACTTTACCTATGGGAGCAACATCGAAATCGTGATTTTATTTCAGGTATGCAAGTAAGTTTGTATGGAGCAACTAAAAAAAAAAATCGATTTCAAAGTTCCTCCAATGAAAAAGTTGTTGTATATGACCAGCTAATCATGTGGTTTTATGGAGTAGCCTATCTCGTTAACCTTGCATAGTCACGAAGTAAGGAACTGTCATTCTTAAGTAACGAGGTACAGTCAACAGCACATCATTATATCCTAAACTGTCAAATTTCTTTATTTGATTGTCAACTTAATTTGCAAGCAGTGGAGTTTATCGTTCATTGGGAAATTTTAACAGTTTGTGTTAAATTGATGTGCTATTGACTTTACCAGACAATGTATTTTGCCAGTTGCATCTCTCAGCACACCCAGAGCCGAACCAATAAAAGATCGTTCAGAAAATTGACTACAACTAAGAATCGAACCCGGATCATTTGCATTCAACGCGAATTACGCACTACATCAATCGAGTCGTCAACGTAATGTACTAACATTTGTATTTTTGACGAGAAGATGAAACGCTGATTTAAGTTTAACATTTTGCAATTTTTTATGTATTACTTATTTTTGCCCACTCCCTTTTTATAAGCTTTTAATGATATTATTATGGATATGGATTACATTCATCACCAGCCTATATCAGTCCACTGCTGGACACAGACCTCTCCAAAAGGAGGGTTTTGCCATAATCGCCACGCTTGGCAGGCGGGTTGGCGATCGCAGTTTGGCCAATGGTGGAGAGGAGACGCTGCTGCCCGTCTTCTTGTGGCGGTTCTCCTGTAGTCGCCTCTTACGACACCCATAGGAAGAGAAGGGGTGGTGCGATTCTTTTAACGTGCCGGCACCCCATGGCATGGATTACATTATTCTTATATTATAAAGAGGTATCCCTAATAGCATTTATTGTAGGTTACGATTGGCCAATAGTGGGAAAATTGTTGGAATGTGGTTAGTTACATCGCCTACATGAACTTTCTATTGGTCCAACGAAGACGAATATTATATGATTAGAACCTAACCATGTAGTTTAGAGGCCTTTGAAACAATTCCTTAATCCACGTAAACACTGACATTCATTAATATTTGAGCAAATCTAGGTCGGATCGATAGTGTCTTAACCCTTCCACTGGAAAATTTGCAAAATTAGTCAGTCCAATAATGATTCCACACACGTCTGCAATTTTCCCTTAGCTAAAAGAACTACTACAAAAAAGGAGACAACAAAGTACTAACTGTAGGTATAATTCGTCTCCGGCAAATAAAGTGAATACAAACAAACTGTGCTGCGCGGGACGTAAGGCAAGCTGTGTGTAGGGTGACCATGAGGTTTTATTATAGTAGGATAGTTCTGGATTTGTTTTAATAGTTATAATATTAATTTTTATTTTTTTTCAAACCATCATCACAGCCTATTGCAGTCCACTGCTGGAAGTAAGTCTCCCCCCCAAAGAGTGCAAAAGAACCAAGCCATCCATTTTCCTAAGGTCGTCGGTCCATCGAGCTGGGCAGCGTCCTACACTACGTTTGCCAAGGCCTGGTCTCCACTCGAGAACCTGTTTACTCCACCTTTCATTGGTTCTGCGACAAATATGACCAGCCCACTGCCATTTAAGCTTGAGTTTACTGTTAGGGGTTAACCGATTCCCGGTATGGCCACAGATCCGCCATATTTAATTTATACCGGGAGCCGGTATTACCAGTATACGGAAAAATTGTTAACTCTCAACTGTGGGTACAGTTGAGAGTTAACAATTTTTCTCAAACTGGAACATACATTAACTCAATATATTAAATGCTATAGGAGGAATAATAGCTATAGAGAATAATATTATTAGAAGATCATGCTAAAATTAGCCCGGTTATTGGAACCCGCAACTGCGAGAACAATTTTTGATTAGTTCTTACAAATTTGTACATAACCCTCAGTGGGTGAGTCCGTCTCCCTCTTGCCTGGTTTAAGAAAATTATTTCGCCTACAATCAATTGTCTGGTTTAAATAAAATTTTCGTAATTATTTGCATGTTATAAATCTGCATAGCTAAATAGACATATTAAGAACCTTGTTAATTAACCATCCAATTTTTTTTTATAATCCTATTAAAAGAATTAAGAATTTGAATTTGAATGGAATTAATAAAATAAATTCTCAAACCCATGGTCAACCTACGTCTACACAAACTACACGGAGATAGAAAAATAACGTAGTTCTAACATCGTCTCGCCCGAGGACAACTGTTTAGCCTTTTAACTGTCCCGGCTTGCTTTGTAGGCTTCTGCATAAGAAAATGTATGTTCTTTGTGTAAACTAGTAAATTAGCTACTGTTAAATGAATTCAAATATTTACTTTTGCGTTTGTGAGGGGTGAGAGTGACGGGAGAGGGGTTGACATTAGTTTTGACGATCTCCGTAGCCGAGAGGCGAGCACGCCGGACTATATGGCGTCGCCATCTCTGAGGTTCCGGGTTCGATCCCCGGTCGGGTCAATGTAGAAAACGAACTTTTCTATATTGTCTCGGGTCTGGGTGATGTGGTACCGTCGTTGTTTCTGAATGCTATAACACAAGTGCTTTAGCTACTTACCTTAGGATACGAGCACTGCAATGTATGTGATGTTGTCTAATATTTGTTATTATTTATTAGTATAATATCGGTCGGTAGTATACCGGTAGTCTATCGATATCGAAATAAGGACAAATAGAAGGAGAAAAGAACGATGACATCGTTCAATCAATCAATAGTATTACAATGTAATACTATTAATATTCTAAAAACTGTCGGTAGTTTTATATATAAGTTTTATACTAACAATTTTTTGTAAGCTTTCTGCAACATGACCTATAGGTTGACTGGCAGAGAATGCTTCTAGCGTTAATTCCACTTATTGTACACTTTTTTATAAGTTTGTGCAATAAAGTTAATAAAAAAATGTAATATGTAATAATCAGTTGTTCAATAAATAGAGCTTCTTCCGGGCACTTATACATTTTTTTTTCCACAATCACACCAATTAGCTAGCCCCAAACTAAGCAAAGCTTATACTATGGTGATCGAAAACGGATAAACTTACCTACTTAACTTTATTATTTATTTATTAGGTATAAATGCTCGTGCTCATCACACAAACATTTTCCCTTTGAGGGATTCAAACCCGCAACCGCCAGGCATTGCAATCCGGAGCAGAACCACTAAACTAGACGGTCGTCAAAATCGAAATGTGCCTTCTAAAACATTATCACAAACGCCATTCTAGTTTCCCATTCAGTATAAACCTATCTAATTATTCCCTGAATATTGGGGCCATATTTATACCACCCAGGCCGCCTATTACGCAACTCACACGTAGATTAGCGAGCGAATTTATCGTGTACGAAAGTAGTTCAGTTTTTCCCAAAGGTGTGATACACAGACATACGTTTATTGGTGAACAATTCGTATTGAATGTAGTATGCAAACTATTACTAATATTGATTATTGTATGTATGAGGTTCTTTTTAGGGTTTCGTAGGTACCCAAAGAAAGGTAAAACAGGACCTTCTGTCACCAGACTGTATCACATGAACCGTTATAGTTAGTAGAGTTGAAATTTTCACAGATGATGTATTTCTGTTGACGCTTTAATAACAAATACTGAAAAACAGAATACAATAAATATTTAAGGGGGCTCCCATACAACAAACGTAATTTTTTACCGTTTTTATAGATAATGGTACGGAACCCTTCGTGCGCGAGTCCGACTCGCACTTGGCCGGATTTTTATGTCCCTACAGTATCTTTCTTACCTATTTAAGGACAACATTAGTTTGAATATTGAAATGACGTCTCCGAGTTTCCATATCAAAAGGATAATAATGCTGATGTCACTACTAGTCTCAATAAAATACAACTATTAAATAGCGATTTTGATAAAAAAATTGATACAAAATATTACATTCATATTTCTTCTGGGTCTAGGAGAAACTCATATTCTTCGACTATTTACTATCAAACTTAACCTTTTAGACTTAAAAAAATGAAAGTATAACTTTTCAGCTATACGACGTCCACTGTTGAACAAAGACCCCCCCAATAACTCCCAGATTGTCCGATTGGAAGGACTATTGCAACAAATTTAACTAAGTCCGGAAGTGTACACTGTAAAATTAACTAAAATATTTAACCAAACAAAACAATGAGGGTACGGAATGCAAAACACGCACACATAGCGGTTTGTTGTGTGTCGCGATAAATTTCGCGAGAGGCTAACATGGGATAGCTCTCTCCTAAGAACTTGAGTTGGGGGACATACGGGAGGACATTCTGTCGAACAAGCATGACCAAAGGCTTGTAATAAATATGATGTAAGGAAGCTTTATATTTATTTTCATGAGCTGCATGAGCTCATACCACCGTCACCATTCTTCCATCGGACATCCAGACGCACGGCCGGCTACCATCCGTTCTTAGTTGATATACCCTTAATCCGCACTAAGCGCTTCTCATCATCTTTTATAATGCGCACAGCTAAAGAGTGGAATTCCTTGCCTGCGTCTGTATTTCCAAGTACATATAACCTGACTCTCTTTAAGTCCAGAGTAAATAGGCATCTTCTGGGCAAGCTCGTTCCATCGTAGATCCCATCTATGCTCTAGAGCAAGATTGGGGTCAAGAGCAAGCCCATCTTAAATAAATAAATAAATATTAAACGGATAACAAGTGACAGTACGAGGGGCACCATAGCCCATAACATACATCTGACGGCCGATGGGGCAGAAAGTTTCTAGGATGGAGGCCACGTACGAGCAGCGTAGGACATTCACCCAAAAGGTGGACAGAACACCTGGTAAAGGTTGCAGGAAGCCGATGGAGGCCGTTTCCAAGACATCTGAAAGTCATTGCGAGGCCTATGTTCAGAAGTGGGCGTCTAATGGCTGAAATGATGATGATGATATTCATACGAGTAATTTAATTACTACGCGCCAGATAAAACAAACTGAGTGTCATAATGGTCTCGCATTAAGGAATTACAAGGTAGCAGACAACTGATAGTGCTGCCTAACTATGGATTTATTAACTAACGATGTTTTATTTCTAAATTCAGTAACAATATCGATACTATCAATACTTTAAATATATTAAAAACCTTCAATGATATCGATAGTACTTTGTTTATCAATATAGAAGATCAGTACGTACTAATACCATTGATTAATAATATCACTTTTATATAACCTTCCGATAGTTTGACTATTGATTTAATTTTACTAATGTTTGCACTGTTACTTTATTAAGAGCTTGGTAAAGCAATACGTTAAAGCTCGACGCAATCATATTCCGTATAGAACAACCCTCCCTTTCCAGGATTAAATAATAGTAAAATCGTTGCCAACTCGAAATTCAAAGAGCGCCAAGTGGCAAGAGTACTGGGACATAATTAATTTGGAAATTTGCTCGAGACTAAATTATACGCTCGGTTTTATCGTCGGCTAATTAAAAATCTAATTAGCCTTGTGTCTAGGGATTAAGTAGACAAACTCGAACCCGAATTTTGTAAGGTTTACGAGACCGGATTCAAGGTAGTATGGATGAAGGTCAGGTTTCATTTGCACAGGAACTAGTTCACTGATGAATTAAGTACAAATACTTGGCTGACCTTAACCTAGAATAAAATTGTATCTTCAACCTTGCATTGTGGGAGGGCCACCTCCTTATACAGGGTGTAGATTTCAATCTGAGCAGTACTTACAGCAGAGGTGATTCAATACCTTATACTGATTACGAATCACGAAAAAAAATACTTAAAAAAAAATAAAAAAAAATCTCCAGTTATTAATTAATTAACTTCAAGAATAACACGGATGTCACATAAAAGTTATCAATGCCAGCAAGCTTTCCGTGATATTGAGCGTGGTTTCTACTCGTGCAGTGTAAAATTATCGCAATATCTCACGCCACAGTATAATAGTAACGGTTTCCAAAAAATATTCGCTTAAAATTTAATTTTAAATTTTATTTAATAATTAGTTCCTAATGCCTGTTCTGTTAGTGGTGATACGTCTATTTAGTGAATAGGTGCTCAGATTGAAATCTACATCCTGTATAGTGGACGAACGATAGCGCTGTACTGCTGTTGGGTGTTGGCTTCTATAGATCTATTTCGATGGCAATCAGAGAAGCTTTTAAATTTACGGTTACAGAGGATCGAGATCCGATGAAGGCTAGGTTAAGGGCCACTAGTCCACTTCTAAACTTTATTTTTTAGAAGCGGACTGACGTGGGATATTTATATGACGATGAACCATTAGGATGTTGACACTTACAAATAGTTCTACGAAACCATGTCTTTAAAGTGACACCTTATTTCAAACACTATTTTATTAATAATTGACAATTATTTGCTCAGATCGATTTATCGCCTTAAATTGAAAAATTATTTAGTCTTTTAACTTCTTTTGTAAGTACACAACTATGAATTCCCGTTTAAAATATATGGCGAATTGCATTTTGACAGCTCATAGATAGTAATTGATCGGTGGCTTCATCAGAGTCAAAGTCAAAGTTATTTATTTTTGCAAATTGGCCATCAATGGCACTTTTACATGTCCCAATTTTTTTTCCTGCCACCGCTTCGGAACTACATATCGGCTGGTGATGAGAAGAAACGGCGCAACAAACTCAGTCACCTTTGTCATCCTAGTTTTATTACAGAAAATACAATTACAAGATAGTATAAGTGCTAGCTATTAGGCAGGTTATTAAGTCCATGCACACTGTCCTTTTTCCATAAGGATTTTTAATGTGGTTTTTGAACTTATAAACAGGCAAGTCAACAAGAGTTTGTGGTACTTTATTAAATATTTTTATACATTTCCCCAAAAATCGTCACGATCACTAATTAATTTTTAATTTCTCATCAGAGCTTAACCACGCACAATGTTACTTTTCCAGCCTTCTTACCAAGAATTTAGACCCCACAATCCTTGAATTTGTTCGCAGAAAACAGCAAAGTTTCATTTTGTGTAATTTTCACTAGTTCCTGAAACTCGATGAACTCATCTCCAATTAAATGGTATTTAATTTTAATATAACCGGAACGAATCGTAAGACTGCTTTAAAGTTTGTTCTCAGAATACTAGGTGAGAAACGAGGATGAACATTTTATCTAGAAGAGACATTTCTTGGAATAACCAACCAAATGTTACAAGAGCTCAAGACTAGGACTTTTGAATTCAAATATAACTTTGAGACTAGGACTGCAGTATTCAAATTTATCAACATGGATAAGTTAAGCCTTCATTGATATAGATTTTACATAATATGTCAGTCACCACCGACAGTAAGACTACCTACTACCGGCTTTATAAAGTTTGCCCAAAAGGAATCGCATGATAGATATGACCAGAATGTTTTAAAATAAAAAAAAACCTACTGTGGCTAACATAATGTGTGATATTCTTACAATTCGGATCATGTCTGTTTGCTTTTAATCACAGACTCTGTTTGACTCCGTATAATAGGTATCAACGCTGATATGGTGGTAGATATGGACTCTGTGCTAGGATAGTTAGGCACGGTCTATACGCTGCCGGAATCCGTAAGCATCCGCAAGAATCCGTTCAAAAATCAACCTTATTGCTTAAGTGATGGATTGAATCCGCGTTAACCCGGCCCGGTTTCCGGCTGGGTATAGACCGAGCCTTAGACGTGCGCTTAGACACGATAAAATAATCCTCCGTTGCATATTACGTAGAATATTCTCTTTTTGTATTATCATGAAAAAAAAAATACTTTAGTTTTTATCTTACTTAGATATGGAAAGAAGCTCTACCATTTCTAGGAAATAATTTATTTTTTATATCACTGTAACAAAATCTCGAGATTTATTCCGGCAGTTACTTGGTTGCATTAAGTTCCTGTTTTGGTGTCAAGTTCGGCGAAAACGTGTAAACCCTTTATTTCAAGGTCCTCTTTGATTTTACAAACGATTTCGTTTAATTTTTAGTAAAAAAAATAATCTAACTAGAAAAGCAGCCGATATCTAGTATATAAAGGCTCGGATGACGGAAAATACGAGTTTTAGGTAGTAGTTCAGAATTGAATCAAGAATAGGTACAGTAAAATATATCTACAAAACCGCAAAATCATAGCAAATATGCTCTACTATCTCTTCGCTTTGTTTTTGCAAAAAAATCGCCATTTTGATAAGGCTCTTATTATGATGGAAATGTTCACGCAAAAAACGAACCGAAATCTCCAGTTCTCAGCGTTTATTTCACAAAACTTCCCCCATAATTTCAATACAAATCTACATATATCGGGAAATAACAAATCTTTCCAATATCCCACGAAATAGATGGCCACCTTTCATTCTCCAAAGTTTCCGGTTCGGTTCCGAGTTGGGGCAACAACGATTTTAGGAGCACTCCGTCTTCGGCTTTGCAGTTCAAAATAAAAGGAAGTGAATTTAGAAAGTTTTCACTTATACATCTGCTTTCTACTGTTTTATTGGCTAGGTTCTCTTGTAGTATGTTTTGTTGATTGGAAAAGTAAAAAAGTACAGTTAGCCTTAAAGCCTATTGAATCTGTAATTTAAAAGTTATTCACTAGTCAGTCTAAGCTTTACTAAGTCCCAGTGATATCGATCAAAAACAGTATTATCGTAAACTCGAAAAATGCGATTAAAAATGGAAGAAAAAAATACGTTTTTTTTTTGTTTTTTTCTGTCATCTTTCGAAATGTTTGTAAATTTTTTGGTTAATACATAATAAGAAGACTTTTTTGATAGTAATATTGCTGGGAGTTGATCAAAACTGGATTTTAATCTTTACATTACGGGAGTTGAAAATTGTATAAATGTAACAAAATATTTATGTACCTACTCATCAATCCATGAAAACAAATTTATAGTAAAATCTAAAACTCAAATTCAAGTTTCCAGCGCTATTATAAAATTTGACGAGACAAGATGAATTTATAGTAGTGAAATTATATTGTTTCGGAAAGTCAAAGGGGTCGGAATGCTTTGAGCTCATAGCTAAGGACACATAAACATACAGGGTGAATAATTAAAGCATCTCTAGCTTAAATTTTAACCAGTGCAATTTAATGATGAACAGATTCATAAAATGTATGCCAAAGACGCTGTCAAACACAGAATATGAAAAAAAAAGATGTTGACAACTAAACTTTGAAAAAACAAGATAATGTTTTAAACTTTCGCGTTGCTTTATAACTAAAACTTATAATCACAACAAATATCGGAGAGTTCCAGGGTAGCAGAAGAACCGGCCGCCCGATGCAAACGAAGACGCCGCGCACCAGTCCCCTCGTGACCACGACCGTAGCATCACGGTCGAAACGTCGAGGAATGTAAGTAGTATCAATACTACTACATACTATGGTACGTCGCGTTAGGACCCGTAATTATAAGTTTTACGAGTAGATGAAAACCCTGTATTTTTTTATCTAGTTTAGTTTTTAGTTATATTGGCACCCTTGATTTGTCAAGTCAATCATTTAAGACCTCTGTTACCCATAAATAGGACCATAATACCGGATAAAACCAAACCATTTTGGACTACAGCTACAGATCTAGTGTTATTTTATTTTAAAATATTTTTGCAAGCAATTTTAGTCACAACACCTAAAACTTTCTATAAATAATTGAATCTTTGTTTTATCTTAAGCTCAAGCTTAAGCTCCAGAAACCCTAAGACCTAAGGAATGCCTCCGTTGACACAGATTGATCACTACCAAAATGGCTGACGGTAATTACCGCTTAAAACTGCACCAAACCAGTTCGAACTAGTTAGCAATTTGAAGGTAAAATTCGGTAATGGTGGGTAAAAACTTGAGTTCAGTTTGGTATTAGTTTAGGCAGGTACTCGCAAATAGCTGCTGTGGATTTTGTAATTGGTTAAAATATTATTTCAAATGCTATGTGAATTTGTAATTTTTGCAGCTTTTAAGGTAGAAGGGGTGGGGTGATAATTGTTGTGTAACTGTGTTAAAATACGATTGTGTGTGAAAAGATTTATTTATTTAAACTTTATAGTACAGATTTAAAAAAATATATACAAAAGGTGGACTTAACGCCATGAGACATTATCTACCAGTTGACCATTAGGCTAAACAGAGATGTTTTGTGGACGGTGCGATATAGACACACGATTAAAAAATATATATTTAACTAATAAAATCATAAACTACATAAAAATGCACTATATTTTAGTAATCATCAAAGATGATACTTTATGAATTAAAAGCAGATAATATACAAAATATGAAAGAGTTTGGGCCTGTTTCACAATTTACGGATAAATTGCCAAATATATAAGGTGTAAACTTATCAGTTAACTCTTTTCTAGGGGATGATTCTACTGCTTAAATAGAACAAATTTTTCTATGGGACCAACTTCAAAATCGCAAAACAAAAAACCATTTCCCCATATAAAACGGCAGACCAGCTGAGATCAGTTTGTATATGTATGCAATATTTTTTTACGATTTCGAAGTTGGTATCATACAAAAAGTTGTTTTATTTGAGCAGTAGAAGCACCTCCTAGAAAAGAGTTAACTGAAAAGTTTACACCTTATATACGTAACAGATAAAAATATGTAGAGGATAAAAGTGCTTGAATTAATGTGTCATAATATCGTGTCGTGTGGTGCCGGCACGTTAAAAGAATAGCACCACCCCTTCTCCTCCTATGGGTGTCGTAAGAGGCGACTACAGGAGAACCGCCACAAGAAGACGGGCAGCAGCGTCTCCTCTCCGCCATTGGCCAAACTGCGATCGCCAACCCGCCTGCCAAGCGTGGCGATTATGGCAAAATCCTCCCTTTGGAGAGGCCTGCGTCCTGCAGTGGACTGATATAGGCTGGTGATGATGATGATGATGATGAATATCGCTTTTTAATGGCCGTGAAACGCAATAATAGTGTTAATCCAAAAGATAAGAACAAATCCCCCTACACAAAACTTATGCAGAACTTCGAAAGAACTTCAGAAGGATAGTTTCTGTCTGTCAGAAGGATAGTAAATTGTGAGACAGACCATAGAGAAAGTAACAAGAAAATCGTTTTTCTTATCTGTCATGTTCGTTTAGTATAAAACACAATATAAATTTAGAAATTTAAAACTTGCCTGTGCCAGGATTTACATGATTAAATTAACGATTGGTATAGAAAAGAAATTGGATTTTGATAACATAAATATTGATTTATTTAAACAACTGAGTTGTTTTCAAATGATTTTTCGTGTAATCAATGCTAGCAAGCTATAGTTTGTTTAACAAAGATCCACTGCATTAAAATACAGACGAGTACTACTTACATAGACTGTCATTGTTCTTAACTTAAATATCTTTTGGATTTAGTTAAAATTAGTTTCGGATCCAACATAGTGATATTATCTTGTGAAATCTCACCGATTTAGGGTTGGCAGAATAGAGTTTTGGTTATAAATCGTCTGCCTGGTTACAAAAAAGTTTAAAAAAAAATAAAAATATATATTATTCTGATTACCAAAGACCCATAATAGTGTTAGTAACAGCAAGCTTAGTATACTAGGTTTAAGCTATGTCTAGCCATTTGCCAACGAATTCATTATGTATGTTACTAGACTTTTAGAGAAATCTATTGACAACAATATTTTGAGATAGGAAATTACACGCCTTGGCAAACGTAGTGAAGGACCACTTCTGACTCTTTGGCGCTCTTTGGCCCTCTTTGGACGTTCTCAGGCTGAAATGATTATGATGGTGAACTAAATAAACTGATATTGATAACTAGTTTCTAGGAAAAACTTATTTGCTATAACAAGTATGTTCAAACTATTAAATATTTTACACTAATAAAAAATCACCGTATACGAAATTGACAACCCTATCCGAATAATTGAACAAAACGTTGTTATATTAAAATCTCTTGCGAACGTTCAAGAAAACTTGACACAAAGCTTGTCAACATCAGCGCTATGCATATTTAAACTTCCAAGAAACTGATCTGAACATCTTTGCCTAAAATATGTCTTGGAATCATCATAATAGAGTCAATGGCAGAAAGTTTACTATCTACCACATTGACGTCATCATTTCCAACAGAATACACTACATAGGTATTTATATAACACACACATATCCAGATTAGGAGTCAGAGATTTGGAATCGGGAAACGGGACTTCGGACACGGAGGATTGCACCAGCACAGTCTACGGCTAGCCACTTGCCACCTTCGGCCTACACACCTCAGGGAAGTTCGGATCTGCGGAAGTAGCTATCAGTCGGGCCCTTGTAAACCTACATTGATACCCTAATAAATTTTGTGTGTACGTTGTGGGTTTTCTTTACAACGCCTTAAATAGGTAGGTACCCACACGTAAAACGTAACACTGGTATTTATATATCTTGGGTATGGTTGGATACAATGAGTTGCGAGTGCGAAGAGATTTGGCTATGGCATTGTATTTATTCAAAATAATGAGAGGTAAGGTTTGTAATGCGACGATATTGGAACGGGTAGGGCTTTGTGTACCCGACAAATACTTGGAGCGGCGTCGCAGGCCGCGGCTGCTGGCGGTGCCGCGCGGGAGAACCCACCTGCAGAATAAGTCAGCGCTGACGCTCACACTGCAAACACTTAATAACATTTCTGAAAAGATTGATATATTTCACTGTTCTCTGAGCGAATTCACTAGGGTAACACTGTGTATTCTGTGTTATTAATGTGAATTGTGTTGTAATTTATGTTTAATTGTTGCTGCTCTATTGTATTAGGCTCCCTGTAAAAATAGATGTAAGCTTGGAAATAAACAAATAAATAAAATAAAATACCTCTTTTAATAAATAAATTTTCTCAACGTTTCGGCCTAGTTGCATAGTCCGTGGTCGCGGGAAGACTGGCGATATTCGGCGCCGTCCAGCCCAAACGCGACGGAGAATATTGACCTACCCGGATTTCTTCATTTTTTTTGGCCGTGGTACAATAAATTAGATAAACTATGCTAACCAGTCAGTGTCCGGGATTGTTTTGGACGGCATCATATGAGACTTACACTTTGTAATAACTGTATTCCATGCTTATCATCATCACCAGCCTATATCAGTCCACTGCTGGACACAGGCTTCTCCAAAAGGAGGATTTTGCCATAATCGCCACGCTTGGCAGGCGGGTTGGCGATCGCAGTTTGGCCAATGGTGGAGAGGAGACGCTGCTGCCCGTCTTCTTATGGCAGTTCTCCTGTAGTCACCTCTTACGACACCCATAGGAAGAGAAGGGGTGGTGCTATTCTTTTAACATTCCATGCTTATGTGAGCGAGTTAAAAACGTCTTCCCGATTGGAGTTATTGTGCTTGTACATATTTAATTTTGTTTAGCGATGTTTTTATATTAGCTGTTATTTAAATGGTTAAGGTATAGATTTGGGATTTCATTGTCGATAATTGGGCACCAGCATCCGCCATTTTGTTTTGGATAGAGCTACACCCTGTATGTAGCAGTGAGTCTACCGTGTCCTTTGAAATATACAGTGAGATTATCTTATAGTACATCTAGGTAATTAGTATTCGAGGAGTGTAATTAGTAATGTAAAATTCATTGCAATTATAGTATCTAGTTAGGTACATCTAGGATTATTAGCTCACTAGATTAGTTGAAGCTTAGTGGCTCAGGTGGGCATCAAACCTGCGACCTTTCGCTATCAGGGAGTTGATTTTTCAATTCAGTTTCAGATACATTACATGACGAGAGGTGAGCACCTGGCCTTGGCGTTGCCAGCTCTGAGGACCCAGGTACGAATCCCGGTCGGGTCATTGTTATTTTATAAACGGTGGACTATGCAATTATATAAGATTATTTTCAATCAATATTATATCAAACAATACACAAACAGAAATCTGTCGCAGAAGCGATGAAAGGTGGAGTAAACGGGTTCTCGAGTGGAGACTAAGCCTTGGCAAACGTAGTGCAGGACGCCCCCCAGCCCAATGGTCCGACGGCCTTAGGAAGATGGCTGGCAGTGTATGGATGAAGGCAGCGGGAGATGGTGCTTTTTGGCGCTCTTTGGGAGAGGCTTACGTCCAGCAGTGGACTGCAATAGGCTGAATAGATAGATAGATATGCAAACGAATTCAATAGCACTATTCTTTCACAGTTTAAAATTATTTCTTCTTATCATGAGGTCAATACTTTTCCCAACAATAGTTAAGTATAGTCCGGTACATACAATAACAAGTTATTGTTTCAAATGAAAGGAAATACTCTCCATTGCCTATTAGGGCCCGTTCCCATGTCAAAACAAAGTCTGCTGCTATATAAGCGGGGTTGTGTTCCAGTGTGTGCTATAAAAGTAATTAATATATTGATACCGCACTTGACACCTTGAACATAACCGTGTTAAGTTTGCCTATGTATTTTTTTAAATTATGTGTCTATCCTATTTCAATATTATATCTGCCGTTTTTTAAATTACGATTATAGTTACTTATTTCGTAACGTACTCTAGCCGTCCAAATCGATCTGGGCCCTAACCATGAACTCTTAAAACAATCTCAAAATTGTCAAATCTGTCAATTTTGCTACGTCATTTCATACAAAATTTGACAGAAATGATAATGTTTGACAGATTTGTGATCGTTTTAACAGTTTATGGTTAGGGCCCTGATCCGAGGTCTGCCCGCATTGGGTATTGATAATGATAAATAATTCATTTCCAAGAACATGGTAACATAGCTATGCACAAGTACAACATATTCTGCCATTGCTTTAGGCGTAGAAATATTAACACATTAAAAAAAAAAACACATTATTATATATTCTTTTTGAGCATTGTGAAATTAAATTATGACGACCTCCGTGGCCGAGAGGCGAGCATACCGGACTTTAAATGGCGCCGTCATCTCTGAGGTTCCGGGTTCGATCCCCGGTCGGGTCAATGTAGAAAACGAACTTTTCTATATTGTCTCGGGTCTGGGTGTTGTGGTACCGTCGCGGCGTCGTTGTTTCTGATTTCTATAACACAAGTGCTTTAGTTACTTATCTTAGGATCAGAGCAATGTATGTGATATTGTCCAATATTAAAAAAAAGAAATATTAAAAAAAAAACTTAATGAAATTATTATATTTCGTAGTCACTTTTCGAGAGCCCTTCTTTCACAACGGTTGTCAGTTCTGCCATAGACGTGATCTAGCCATTGACTTTTCTTGCAATTCCGATAAATTTTCTATAGCTTTATATTTTGGTGGCTCTCAATTTGGTGATTTAACATAAAATTATCTTATATGCACATAGTTCTATAAATAGACGTACCCAAATCACTGTAAGTAAAAACACACTGAGTTATTTGTAGCATCGCATCGCTTGCACTACACAAGCAGCTTTAACCATGCGAAATCCAGCCTGAATACAATAGATCGGTCATCCCACGAACTTCCCAGAGCCACGCTCTACGTCCTGCCACTGGGAAAGTGAGAAAACGTGCAATTACAATAGTGACCGGATAATTGTATGTTGTCTTACTATCGGGATTATTAATCTTGTTCATTGTACTTTTAATTGTGGTAAAAAAACACCGCCATTATTTTGTAGTTTGTCAACAGCTGGGCTTGGGATGTGGTAAATTAATAAAAAAAATAGTTTGATTAGTTAGTTATTTATTTTCTCATTTGTATTTATCCCATGTCAACAATACCCACACTAATTAAGAGATGTCTGTCTGTCTGTCGTATTCCTACTGTCGTCTGCACTCCATTGGTTGTCCATTCATTTATTTAGTTCTCACGAAACAAAAAACGTCTAAGGTGCGTGCTTTATATTATAAAAGACAATCCCAAATACACCCCTCTTTTCAACCGTCTTCAAAAAGGATAAGCATAGAAGAACATTAATTATTTGAAACCACGTGTTTTTTAGGGTTCCGTACCCAAAGGTAAAACGGGACCCTATTACTGAGGCTCCGTTGTCCGTCTGTCTGTCCGTCGGTCACCAGGCTGTATCTCATGAACCGTGATAGTTAGAGAGTTGAAATTTTCACAGATGATGTATTTCTGTTGCCGCTATAACAACAAATACTAAAAGACAGAATACAATAATTATTTAAGGGGGCTCCCATACAACAAACATGATTTTTTGCCGTTTTTAAATGGTTCGGAACCCGTCGCGCGCGAGTCCGATTCGCACTTGGCCGGTTTTTTGCCTGTTACGCGATATCCGGATACGCCGTATTATCCTGTTTCCATGAACCGGTTTTAATATATATTTTTTGCATAGCTAACCTTAAAAAAATACCTTAGAGTTGCCAAATTAGGGTATAAAATCAGTAAAAAGCAGATAGCGTTTTTTTTCATTCTTTCCACAATCACACCAATTATCTAGCCTCAAACTAGGCAAAGCTTGTATTATGTCGACTAGAGTAACGGATAAACATACTTAAAAACTTTTATAAAAATCCATGACTTAGGGGCCGTTCAAGAATTACGTAAGCAGATTTACTACAATTATTTACCCCCCCTTCCCCCTTGTCAGCAAAAGTAATCAAAGCTCTTACCCCCCCCCCCCCCCCCATGGTAACGTAAACATTATTATACATTTTTCCTTCTTTTAATGTTTTTTTTTTAAATTGATTCATGAGAAAAAAGGGCTAACACGGTATTCAATATAAGAGTAAGGTACAAATATTATAATTGTTGCTTTTTTTTTAAATAATAATATTTTATAAAATTATATTTTTATATTAGTGACCGTAGCGCCCTTTTAAACTATTAAGCCTGCATCAGGTAGCAGCGTAAGTTGTAATTACGCCTTATATTGTTTGTCCGTGCAATAAAGTTTAAAAAATAAATAAACACGTCAAATCATCAATTGTACCGAAACGAAACAATAAATTGACGGAAAAAAAATACACAAGTCAGCAGCGCGCAGTAATTCCCCTACACGCTTCTAAGCGAGTAACGGTTCATTTATTTGTGGGAATCCCCGAAAATGCCATATATGAGTAAATATTCCTCGTTTGGCAGTCGGTTAAAAAGTATAGTTAATTTCTTTTTACGCGACTGATCCTGACGTAATCACCATCTAGAATCCCCCACCCCCCATGTCATCAAAAATAAGCAAAGCAGAGACCCCCCCGCCCCCCTATAGTGCTTACGTAATACTTGAACGGTCCCTTAGGTACAAATGCTCGTGCTCATCACACAAACATTGGCCCCTTGCGGGATACGAACCCGCAACCGCCAGGAGTCCGGAGTGCGAAACATACACCACACGGTCGTTTAAATATTAAAAGTAATATAATGTATAAGGTACAACTCATTAAATACCAGATAAGTTGTCTTAGAACCGATGAACATCACATTATTTAAATTAAGGATTTATTTGGAAGGTTTTATTAATACAATTATTAACAGCGAGAAAAAACACTTGAGGAATTTCATCTTGTCACGTGACGTCCTCGGTAGCTTAGTTGGTAAAGCACTCGCCCGGCATGCGATGGGATGTGGGTTCGTGTCCCACCTGAGGTCGATGATTTTTATTCAAGTGTTATTTATCTACAATTATTCAGATCAGGGCCCTAACCATGAACTGTTAAAACAATCACAAATCTGTCAAACATTATCATTTCTGTCAAATTTTGTATGAAATGACGTACCAAAATTGTCAGATTTGACAACTTTGAGATTGTTTTATGAGTTCATGGTTATGGCCCAGTTAAAATATTGATCTAGATAAAATAATTATTCAACAATCAGTTATTTTCTTAATACATTTCTTTTAAGCATTGTTAATCCTTTGGACAATTTATTCATATTTCGATTTTTTAAATAAATCACGATAGCTAACGTAGTATTATCTTAATTCTGACTCATAATTACGTATTGAAAAAAGATAAAGAAAATATAAGTTAGTATAAAATCTTTTAGCTTACAAAAATGTTAATCTTCGTAAATATTTTCAGCGGAAATTGTAAGCAGAATAATAACCATTCATTATTATGAATAAATAAAATGAATTTAATGGGCACATTGTAGGCACTAAAAAGAAGCAGAAAGATTTGTTTTTTCCTTTATTTTGCAATATAAATAATTTTATGAATTTTTGCTGTTTTCATAACAATAGTTGCCATAATTGAATAATAGGTAATACTGAATGTTTGTTAAATATTTTTTTATTAATCTTAACACTAATTGCAAAACAAGTCATAATGTTAACTCTCCTAATGCTTTGAAACATAATTTGTTTTCTAATTTAGGTATTTAAACAAATCATAAGTGTTAATTATAATTTTAAATGGAGCAGTTAAAATAGGGTTGCTTGATATCGACTTAACAAAAAGTTTTTTGTTGACATTTGATTGATGATGATAAAATGCCTATATCAGTCCACTGCTGGACACAGGCCTCTCCAAAAGGAGGATTTTGCCATAATCGCCACGCTTGGCAGGCGGGTTGGCGATCGTAGTTTGGCCAATGGTGGAGAGGAGACGCTGCTGCCCGTCTTCATGTGGCGGTTCTCCTGTAGTCGCCTCTTACGACACCCATAGGAAGAGAAGGGGTGGTGCTATTCGTTTAACGTGCCGGCATCACACGACACTTATTAACATTTTACAAAAAAAAACATACGCAATCGTAAAAGCGTTGATCGATACAGAGCCGATATTAAAAGTATTAAATAAGGCTTAGTTCCTCTTTTAGAGTTTTAACCCACATCCCCACTAGCTTCACTAGCAAGCAACTAACTAAGATATTATGTGATCAAATCTAAAAAATAAAGGCGAACACGCTGGACTTTGCGTCATCTCTGAGGTTTCGGGTTCCATTCCCGGTTGGTTCAATGTAAAACAAACTACATCTACTAGGATCAGAGCAATCTATGTGATGTTGTGCATTGTTTCTTTTTATTTATGTACATTATGTAGCAATAAAGAATATTTAATTTAAGCCTTTTTTTAGATTATTTTCTTTTTTGGGCAACCCTACGTATCAATAAAAGGTTAAGGAAGTGTACAATCACAGGCTTTGATTGATTTATTGGCCACTGTAGATGGCAACACCGTGAAGCTGATAGGTTGGTAGGCCTATTGTTTGCGCATAATGGCGTAAATTATACAGGCTGACTAGGAAATCCTATATTTCCTTACACGATCAGCTGCTATACCTAATGTAAACTTTGACGGTAGGAGCAAATGTAAAAGGGATTATTTTATTTTCTTTAGCTAAATAAGTTTTTTTTTATTATGACGTATTATTTAGGTTTTTTGTTTTATATTTTGAACGGGATATACTACAAAAGTACAAAGTGCGCCTTGGCAAACGTAGTGTAGGACGCTCCCCAGCTCAATGGACCGACGGCCTTAGGAAAATGGCTGGCAGTGGATGGATTAAAAAAGTGGGAGATCGTGCTCTATGGCGCTTACGTACAGCAGTAGACTGCAATAGGCTGAGCTGATGATGATATAACAAATTGGTAATAACAGTAGCTGATTACGTAGTGTTGGATAAATTAAACCCAGTTTAACATTCAATGGTTAAATATATATTTTTTTACTTTAAAAAAACTTGAAAAAATGCTCAATTTGGGCGTTAAAATATTTTTTAACCAGACAACCTTCAGCTAGAGGATAACTTAGCCAAAAGAGATTATATATTTTTACTAACAGAATTTTGTCTGCAAACTATTTGACCGCTTGTTTTTGACCTAGTGTTTTTTCATAGCCACCCTATATTAAACCTTATCTCTAAACCACATTAGCGTTGGGTCAGTGGTTGCAGTGGAATTCCTGGTTACATTTGTACTTGTTTGCATTTTTAAACATTTACTAAAAGCATGAAATAAAAAAAATATATAGATAGATACTCTTTATTGCACACCAAACAAAGAAGTTACAGTTGATATTTACAGAAAGATGTACAGTTTAGGCGGTCTTATCGCTAAAAAGCGATCTCCTCCAGACAACTTTTAGGCAGAGGACAACTACAAAGAAAGGGGAAAGTGCTGCAGAGTGCTTATTGTGTAATTTTATTTATATACCTACAATGTTAATATCAATAAGTATAAACTACATACATACTTAAATATAATACATTTATATATATATACCTATATGCCAGGAAATAACATGACTAACAACCAGTGATATTCCAGAAACAGCAATTCTCAAACCAGAAACGATTTGTTCTCACAGTGCAAGAAAATGTGCTTTAAGCCAAAATAATAAATCTATAGAAAGCTATTTTGTAGCATTAAATACTTTTACAAAGATGAACTTGTGACTTAATGAACCGATTGTGCATCGGTACCCTGATTCCGTATCTGGCAAAAGAAATGCGTTGGCGAATATTTAGCAATTCTGGCGTTAAAATCGCAAATTGACAGCAAAAAAAACAGCAATCTACTGTCGGTGCTGCCAATAGATTTTGATAATAAGCATCAATCGGATGATGACTGCGCGATTATTGGATTAGTTTGGTACGAGATTAAGGGTAGTTTCATAATGTACAGATAAAGTGCCAAAATAGATACGTTACAGACAAAAGCAACAGTTGTCGTGTGGTGCCGGCCCGTTAAAAGAATTACACCACCCCTTCTCTTCCTATGGGTGTCGTAAGAGGCGACTACAGGAGAACCGCCATAAAAAGACGGGCAGCAGCGTCTCCTCTCAACCATTGGCCAAACTGCGATCGCCAATCCGCCTGCCAAGCGTGGCGATTATGGCAAAATCCTCCTTTTGGAGAGGCCTGTGTCCAGCAGTGGACTGATATAGGCTGGTGATGATCCCGGGCTTTTACACCATGAAGATATTATCTTAACCGTTAAATGCATTTATTTTTCTATATAACTAGTCTTTTAATCTGATTTACTTAAAAAAAATACATTAAAGATTCAAAAATACATAATTTTTTAACTTTTTTTTTTAAATTTGGACACTTCCTTGATAAACCGAAAAAGGTGAAGTAAAACGGGTTGCCGAATGGAGAACACGCCTCAGCAAACGTAGTATGTCCTACAACCTACGTTTGCTAAGCCCGATGGACCGACGATCTTAGGAAGATGAAAAACGCGGGAGATCATTGTGCTCTTTGGCTCTCTTTGAAGGAGGCTTATGATGACTGAAAGAGACTGACATGATGATAATAAAAGTCCATAGCATTTCTTATTATAACAATTTATTACAATGTCACGTCTAGGAGTTTCAATTTTGACTATAAGATTTCGTTTCTTACTCACTCTAATTCCAGAATTCCCTTCGTCCAAAGCTGCCAACGCAAGAAATACATTTTAAGTTTAATTATTTCGTGCAAGTTATGCGACAGGACCCGCCTCGCGATCCAGGAATTTCATTCCCGAATAAGCGGGTAGTTTGTTAGTACGTGTGGGAATAAGAATTTGTTGTTTATGGGTGCATAGAGTAGGTAGGTGGGAATGAGTTGAAAGAGTATTTTTATTACGAGGTGCTTGTTGTTGTAACTCAGTGATAGCGGTTTGGTGTCGATTACTAAAGTGAAGCAACCCACGCCGCGGTTGTGAGTGGATGGGTGACCATTGCGATCATGTGTGGCATTTTTCACTAGCGGATGCTTCGGAAGGAGCGTTAAAAATTGGTTACTACTCGTGAAGCCTAGTCAAGGCGGCTGGATTACCTTCATCTGACAGTAGTGACAGTAAGGTTGACTCACTAGCCTTATAAAACCCTATCCAGGGGCGTGCAGTGCATATAGGCAAGTAGGCATTGCCTACCTGATAAATGACATGAGGTAGGCAGTAGGTAGGTACTAACGAATTTGTGTTATTGATGAAAACCACAGATTTTCAGTAATTAAACACATTAGTAAGTATCTACTGCCTACCTCAAAATTAAACCAATGCCCGCCACTGACCCTATCATCAAACAATGGCCTCAAATGAGGAAATATAGCAAGAAGCAATGTTTTATATGACAAGTAAAAAAAAAGTTCCAAAATTCGTAAGAGAAAAAACAAAAAAAAAAACACTCGGAAAAGCGGTTAAAATCATCGAGACTCGATTCTCGTTATTTATATTACATACTCACAAAGTTTTTTTTTTATAATGTTTTTGGCTTGCGTTGGTTGCGTTTAGCCATAACGATGTACTCACAAGGTTGCAAGCCGCTGGATGCAGGCCGCTTCCAACCGGCCAATCTGGAAGTCACTGGGGGAGGCCTATATTCAGCAGTCGATGTCCTGTGGCTGAAATGATGATGATGAAGTTTTTAGAAAAGCCTCGGTGTACACATTAGGCCGGTTGTTTCTAAACTGCCTATCAATTAAGTTAGCTATCCATTGACGACTTCCGTGGCCAAGTGGCGAGCACGCCGGACTTTAAATGGCGCCGCCATCTCTGAGGTTCCGAGTTAGATCCCCGGTCGGGTCAATGTAGAAAACGAACTTTTCTATATTGGCTCGGGTCTGTGTGTTGTGGTACCGTCGTTGTTTCTGATTTCTATAACACAAGTAGCTACTTACCTTAGGATTAGAGCAAGGTATGTGATGTTGTTCAATATTTATTTATTAAGTTGCTTATTTATATTTCTTTTGCACCAAAACGTTTCAAATCCTGCCTCGATTCCTACTAAAACACGATAATATGTGTAAATCGTCACATAAAGCGAACGCCGCGCCATCTACCGAATGAACGGCCTCCATTAATATAATGTTTTCCATTTTCTGCTACGATAGAGCTGAAATCATGTAGAGCTGACATAGCAAATAAAATAAATGACGACTTACTGGTCTAACTGTTCGAACTCCTGACTAAAAGCCGTCGGGTTTGTTGAATCCCAGAGGGACAAATGCTTGTTTAAAAACCGGACAAGTGCGAGTCGGACTCGCGCACAAAGGGTTCCGTACCATTTAAAAACGGATAAAAATCACGTTTGTTGTATGGGAGCCCCCTTGAATAATTATTGTATTCTGTCTTTTAGTATTTGTTGTTATAGCGGCAACAGAAATACATCATCTGTGAAAATTTCAACTCTCTAACTATCACGGTTCATGAGATACAGCCTGGTGACCGACGGACAGACAGACGGACGGACAGACAGACGGACAGCGGAGCCTCAGTAATAGGGTCCCGTTTTACCCTTTGGGTACGGAACCCTAAAAAGCGCGTGCATTTGTTTTCGTCATGGTTAGTATCTAATATAGTATTTAATTCATGTATAAACATAACATGAATTACACATAATATGTTATTTATTCGCCATAATCTAAGCTCTGTTAAGCTTAGGGCTAAATAATTGGTATGATTCTTAGTAAATAGAATTTAACGTATCTATTTATTTAAATATGTATGTACTTACCTATTACATATTTATTTTATTAAGACCCGAGCCAATTTATTTATAAACTTAGTATTTAAATTAATCCGAATTGGAAATTGCTTGAAATCTGGGAATGTAGTAGTAGTAAGTATCTGTACGCAAAAAGTGCTTAAAGCATTAAAATGTAATGTTATTTAAATAAATCTTAAAGTAAATAAAAACCATCTATTCTTTCTAAATAAATCGTTTTCGGAATCACACCAATTAAACATACAATAGTGTGTGTTGTATGTTTTATTTCAAATTCAAAGGCAAAAAATGTATTTTTTTTTTAAAATTTTGAATTAGGTATCTAGCCCCAAACTAAGCTTACTATTAATACTTAAATATGTTTATAAACATCTATGACTATTTAAATTAGGCGTACTTTATATTGACATGAGAAGTAAGTAAAGTATGCCTATATATGTCCCACTGCAGGGCACAGGCCTCACCTCAACTATGAAGTGGTTTCGGCCATGCTCCACCACGCGGGCCCGGTGCGGTGCGGTGGAGAGGTGTTGTAAAGCCAGTGACTAAACCTTACTGTCAGATATAATCAAGCCACCTTAAGGCCTCTGACTAGGCTTCACGGCCATTATCAAGCGATATCAGCCGGGGCTAACTTTTAACGTGCCTTTCCAAGCAAGGATGCTAGTGATAAATGTCATTAAATATGGTCGGAATGGTCACCCATCCACTCACAACCGCGGAGTTGGTTGCTTAACTTTAGTAATCGATACCGAAGCTACAAGTAGCACCTCCACACACATTGACATTATTCGTTTATAAACAAAAGTTGCGATATTTGAGGCAAATAGATACAGTGCCCGCTCTACGATATTCCACGGTCTACATTGCATTTCGGCAGATATGTCCCAATCAAAGGAAATATACTTTGATTTGCAGAGGGTTGCCTTGCGATATATTATTACTGCGATATTTGCTTGATATTATATATATTACTTCGTTACTATCGAACTGTTTATATCTTTGTGCTCGTCATTTTTGGTTCCACGTTTGATAGGAATGTGAGAAATATGATTGCGTTTAGAGTACCTACCACTAGTTGTTGCTCGCGACTTTGATTAATCAAATCAATACAAAAATCAAAATCAATTTTGAAAAATCCATTTTTTTGCAGAATAAATTGTAAGCTAATACAGGTATTTAGTATGAAAGTCAGTCTCAATTATATTCTACCGGGAATTGTACCTATGTGTAAATTTATTTTACTAATCAAATTAAATTGTACATAATGTCAGGAAGATCGAATTATTATAACTATTTGAATCGGACTTGGTTCATGGCCATATGTGTTAAATTGTTTGCACAGAACCCCAAAACAAAGGTAGGTAGCCTAAGTTTCTTCCCCCCTAAAATATTTATTAATTTTATTCATTTTTTTTGTATTTTTTTATCGGCAACAGAAATACCTACATCAACTTTAAAAATTTCAACTGTCGAACTATCAGGTGTTGTAAAGCCAGTGACTAAACCTTACTGACAGATGTAATCAAGCCACCAAGCCTCTGACTAGGCTTCACGGCCATTATCAAGCGATATCAGCCGGGACCAACTTTAAACGTGCCTTTCCAAGCACGGATGCTAGTGATAAATGTCATTAAATATGGTCGGAATGGTCACCCATCCACTTACAACCGCGGAGTTGGTTGCTTAACTTTAGTAATCGATACCGAAGCTACAAGTAGCACCTCCACGCACATTGACATTATTCGTTTATAAACAAAAGTTGCGATATTTGAGGCAAATAGATACAGTGCCCGCTCTACGATATTCCACGGTCTACATTGCATTTCGGCAGATATGTCCCAATCAAAGGAAATATACTTTGATTTGCAGAGGGTTGCCTTGCGATATATTATTACTGCGATATTTGCTTGATATTATATATATTACTTCGTTACTATCGAACTGTTTATATCTTTGTGCTCGTCATTTTTGGTTCCACGTTTGATAGGAATGTGAGAAATATGATTGCGTTAAGAGGGTACACTAGTTGTTGCACGCGACTTTGATCAATCAAATCAATTCAAAAATCAAAATCAATTTTGAAAAATTAATTTATTTACAGAATAAATTGTAAGGTAATACAGGTATTTAGTATGAAAGTCAGTCTCAATTATATTCTACCGGGAATTGTACCTATGTGTAAATTTATTTTACTAATCAAATTAAATTGTACATAATGTCAGGAAGATCGAATTATTATAACTATTTGAATCGGACTTGGTTCATGGCCATATGTGTTAAATTGTTTGCACAGAACCCCAAAACAAAGGTAGGTAGTCTAAGTTCCTTCCACCCTAAAATATTTATTCATTTTTTTAGTATTTTTTTATCGGCAACAGAAATACCTACATCAACTTTAAAAATTTCAACTGTCGAACTATCACGGCCCAATAAGATACAGCCTGGTGACAGACGGACAAACAGACAGCGGAGTCTTAGTAATAGGTTCCCGTTTTACCCTTTGGGTACGGAACCCTAAAAATGGTTTTCTAAAATAACCTGAATCGGCAATTGAACCATTTGCTTTGCATTGAGCCGCTATGGCTTGCGGTAAGAGGCATTTCGTGGTACGGAATTCTCTATCTGCGGGTCTGATTTACTCTTGGTTGGTTTTTAGGGTTCCGTAGCCAAATGGCAAAAAACGGAACCCTTATTCGTCATGTCTGTCTGTCTGTCCGTCTGTATATCACAGCCATTTTTTATATACTACCGAAACTATAAGAACTATACTGTTGAAACTTGGTAAGGTATATAGATGTATTCTGTGAACCGCATTAAGATTCACACACAAATAGAAAAAAAAATTTTGGTGGTTCCTTAGAACTAAAACTCAAAAATTTTTGTTTCATTAAAATTAAGGTTTCTAATATATATTTTTTCTAAACTGAATAGTTTGCGCGAGAGACACTACAAAGTGGTAAAATAATAGTACCTAAGTAGTTTTTTTTAACACTTCATAAACCGTAAACCGCAATTAGATAACGGTACTCACGGAACAACGGAACCGTCCGACTCGCACTTGGCCGGTTTTTTGTCTCTATATGAGGTAAGATTAACCAGTATTATCACCAAATTACGTCAATTTAACTAGGTAGAAACGAAAATTGTGATAGATAAATCTTGAGAATAAGTAAATGGGCATTTCGTGTGCAATGATTTTGTCAAAACAAAGACTCAACTGAACGCGATATTGCAAGCATTTGAAACCATCACCTAGCAACAAACGCGACGTTGCCGTTCCGGCGGCAGCTGACGGCTGCGGCGCGTTGCCAGCTCGCCCCGACTCGGTTCCGGCAGCCAACCGGGCCAGTAATCGCCGACACGGCACGGCTGTTATACGTGCGTATTATAACTTTATAACTGCTTATTTCACACATCTATAACCCAATTATTGTTGAAGAAACGTTGTTTTTTTAATATCGGTGTATTAAATAGTGTTTTGGTAATCCTGTGACCAAGTTTAACAGCAAATCGGGACGATTCGTACTAGAACCGGATAGAAGCGATGCAAGATGGCAGAAAGGTATGACCGAGCGGACAGTTTTCGTGCAATAGTGAACCTTATTGGATTGAATTAGGAAACTATGACATTGTATAGTGTTACAAATTTGTTAGACATAAACAACTTTATAATACCTACATAAAATACTTATCTATCGTGAGTGTTTGGTTCTTGTTGATTAAAAAGCAACTAGTGCAACAATGTTTACTAATACCTAATTCAATTAAATATTTGCTTACTGGTTAGTTAAGCCATAGGTTATGCTTAGAGATATAAACATTAAGAATACTTACCTACTGTATAATTTTTTAAAAACTAGGCTACTAAAAGAAAGATTATTACCTTATTCTTTGTTAAGTATAATATTCCTATCTACTGCCTTTTTAAAAAAACATACAACGTTTTCCAACCAATTAAAAATATTGACAAATATATTGTCTCGATGGTGGTGAGATTCATTAAAATTGGTTGTCTAACGTTAAGTCATTATGATTTATTTATACCCAGTCTTTAATAAGCTTATAATTATGGGTTAATTACTATGTTTTTAAGTTAAGTACAAATAATCTTCGTAACACTTTGGTGGACGATGACCGGTTATCTATAACCCTGATAACAAAAAAATCCGCGAATAAAGTAATCCTCTCGCTCACTTCGAGCACATACACATATTAAGTAATACATATTAAGTAACGGCGCCATTGTTTGTAAATTATTCAATTGTTATCTTTTTTTTTTCGTGCATACGGGTTTAAGGTTAGGCTTGCGTGAAAACCTGTAATATCAAACATTGAATCATGTTACGGAAAAGCACACTTAAAAGCAACATAACATAATGAATGTTTTGGTCTGTAAACTATATATATTATATTCATATTCATATTCATATTCATTTATTGCGTCATAAGTGTATACATAAGGTGTTACATTGTGTGAGATCATACTTATGGACCCTGTAAGGGTATTGCATTCTTATTTATATTTACAAGTCAAATTCACTATTATTATTATTTAATTATAAAATCGTCATATTTAAAATTCAAAACAAAAACAGTCACATTAAATTCGCAAAATAAAATAAATAAAAGTATATAATGTCAAGAAGTAATACACGAGATTCATCGAAACTAAGATTCAATTAAATTACAGAAGAGGATCACGCAGGTTAATACAGTATGTCAAGTAGGTATAGTTTTAGTAGGTATAGTCTTGTTGCTGACTATATATATATAACAATATATAGTCAGCAACAAGCCCTAAAGGTAAATAAGGATTGCAAGTTATCCAACGACCCAGTATAGCGTAGTGGCACGTTGAACGTGAACGCAGAAGGTCCCGGGTTAGAGGCAGCAAAAAAATATGTTATGGTTGGGTCTGTGTGTGCTGGGAGATGCATCGTTTCTAGGGTTCATATTCATATTCATTTAATCACTTTCATAATGTAACATTAGTCCACAATACAGGTACAAAAGATGTTCATTTTGTTACAGAATGACCTTCTAAGGCATTCGTGATTTTTTGATACTAAACAATTTAAATTAACATTTTTTAACATAATTAATTCGAATTTCATACAAAAATTTTAATCATACAATACTAATAATCACAAATAATCACAAATTGTCACAATATATAATGTTATGTTAGATCAAATAAAATAAAATACATGATGAATAATAATAAATTGAAATGTCAAATAAATTAATGTCAAAGTCAAATGTATATCAATAGCCTGTCAATAATTTTAGTCAATTAATAATTCTACACTATTTCAATTTAACATCAAAAAATTCTCTTAAATTATAATATGATTTGTCAATAAAAAACTTCTTTAATTCACTATCATACATTCTACCTTGAAGGGCTTTTATGGAGTTTGGTAAATGATTATAAATTTTGACAGCCATATAATACGGCCCGTTCTTAAACAACGTGAGTCGCGCTGCGGGTAGAACAAGATCATTTGCATGGCGCGACTCGTAGCGTCTTGACGTATTACCAATGTGTTGAAAATATTTGTTGTACTCCAAATTGTTTCCGTACTCAAATGGTAAAAAGGGACCGGACAGGGAAGGGGAAGGGAAGGGGATTACATAATATTAAATCAATTTCTAAGGCTCCGCTGTCCGTCTATAACAAAACAACAAATATGGTTTGGTTATTGAGTATGATGGTTTTATTGTTTATTACCCTTTAGGTACGGAACCCTACTTACAACGGAACAGAATAACTTTCAATTCTACTTATATTTGATTCAAACGTTCTAATTTAATAACCTATGTCAAAGAACTAATAATTTAAGAATGGTATACCTATTTTGACTCAAATGTACTAATCTATACTTCTATACTAATATTATAAAGAGGAAAGATTTGTACCTATTTTTGTATGTTTGTAATGAATAGGCTCAAAAAGTACTGGGCCGATTTAAAAAATTCTTTCACCAAAAGAATGCTACATTCTTCCAATTTGACATAGGCTACATTTCATTTTGAAAAAAATTAGGGATCCTTGGTAAAATTTGAACAATGTAACCGAAGGTGTAGAAAAATGAGTCTTAAAATGTCTTTCGTCGAATGCGCTGTAATTGTCTACCCCGTGCGAAGCCGGGACGGGCTGCTATTTAAAATAAGTTAGGACTAATCATTTAAGAATGGTGTCGACATCATTTCAGTCTGAAACGCAAGTTCATCAAACCGACCCTCGAGACCCGAGACCTGATCCGACTGGTCCAAGAGAGACGGTGCCTCTGGGACAGGAGCTTCCCTGACTACCGGGACCGGTCGGGGAAGGAACGAGCCTGGGTTGAGATCTATAAGATTGTGGAACCTGACTATGAAGACTTCAGTGAAGAGATGAAGAACTTGATTGGTAAGGAATTGAATTCATCATCATCATTTCAGCCACAGGACGTCCACTGCTGAACATAGACGTCCTCCAGTGACTTCCAGATTGGCCGGTTGGAAATGGCCTGCATCGAGCGGCTTATAATATTTTTTTAAAAATTTAAAATTTATTATTGTTTTGGCTATTTAATAACAAGAAAAAATATTACACTTCTTCGAACCACGTGATCAGCTGCTTTTTTATATGGAAGCAACATTGAAATTGAAAAAAAAACAAATGCTCCATGTACAACAAACTAACGCACTACCACGATGATACATATGAGGTAGACATGGGCGTTTTCGATATTTTACAGTAACCGATATGTAACCGATATGGAGTTTCAATATCGGATATGATATCCGATATCACATATCGATACGATATACTGTTTATTCAGTTATGATGGTTATACGGTTTATTCAGTTACGGCTCAGATATCGATATTGCCTAGTTGTAGTCGGTTTGCTAACTAAGAGCAGATATACGATACGGTTATTCAGTTACGGCAAAGTAACAAATTTGCTTGCGAATAGAAAAACGCTGAGAAATATCTTCAAAACATGATCGATACAAGATAAATTGACTCTTATTGCTAGCAAATAAGAGCGGAAATCGCCTTCTCGTCACGCCACAATATCTGAATAACCGCGTCATCTCTTTTAATCCAATGTAAGCATACCGACTTAGAAAGAGACGAAGCGAATATCAACTGAACAAGGATATCGATGGATAGTACGTTCGGTTATGAATAGTTTCGGCGATATGAGTGCTGTTGTTTCGTTGCAGTTTTTCGATATACAGTTTTGAGTTTTGTTTGATATTATAGTTTTTGAAATATCAGTTACGTAAAATCGTATATCGATACGATATGATATTGAACTGATAGCCGATATAAGATACGTTTTGAAATATCGGGCTTATGTCTAATATGAGGCATTAAAAAACACGGTTTCGATGTAGCTCCCTTACTAAAAGTAGTTGTTATGAACAGCTGTATAAGTGGTTTTAAGGAGTGTGCTATTCTTTTGTACAGCCTGTATTTACTATCTAAGATTGTTGATACTATTAGAGATCACAGGATCATCTTTCAAAATGTCAAGGATATCAAAAACTCTTGACTATCCTTTTTCTTATTGTTTTTCAGCTTTCAGCTGAGAGGTAAGCTCGCTGTACTCAGCTACGCCATCTCCGAGATCCCGGGTTCGATTCCCGGACAGATCAGAATAAGAAACGAACTTTTCTATATTGTCTCGGGTCTAAGTGTTATGTCATGTTGGCGTCATCATTTCTGATTTCTATGACACAAGTGGTTTCTAAATTGCTTCACGTCTGAATTACCTCTTCCTGACTCAAAGAAATAGTACATAAAACACAAGGATGTTAATTCTTAACTTCGAGATTTACAAAATTGGTGTATTGTTTACTTCGAGAGAACAAGCTATGTAACGTATATTATACAGGTTGATTTTTTTATCACCATCCAAACCTTTTGAGAAGACTCCCGTGATACAAACGAACAACTCTTTCTATTGGACCAACTCTCTAACTGCAATAAAAATCAGCTGTTTTATACATTTTGGTCAAATGAATATTGATATTTTGTTTGGAATAGCTGATTTTTTTTGCAGTTAGAGAATTGGTCCAATAGAAAGAGTTGTTCGTTTGTATCACGGGAGTCTTCTAAGAAGGTTTGGATGGTGATAAAAAATCAACCTGTATTTGGTTATTTAATATTCAATGTTTTTACAGGATCACAAATCACCAGAAAATGGTACAACGTACGCGATTCTTACGTAAAATCGAAGAAACACAACGTACGGAACAAACCCTACATTTACGCGAAACAATTGTCATTTCTAGATGGTATACATTTTGATGACAGCGAATACGAAGAAAGCAAACACGCCGACGAAAATATCGAGGAACACTGGCTGAATGACGTTTTAGTTGTCGATGATGATAATAACTCTGAACCTGAAACTAAAAAAACAAAAGAATTCGAAAAAACACTAGAAGATGACAACATAGTATCTGTACTAGCAAATTTAATAAACAGAGAAGAAGATGACGATAGAGCATTCTTCAAATCTATAATTCCAATGGTTAAGAGTCTCTCTGAAGATTCAAGGTTCGAATTCAGGATACAAGTTATGAATTTGCTAAAGGCTTTAAAAAGTAAAGACAAAAATAAGTTGTGTGTGAAAGAAGAGTATTTAGAAGTTAATAATGATAGTGATGATGATTGATGTAATATATGGTTGGCTACTTGTTTTTAGAGTTTTATTTAATTGCGATTTTTAGAAATGTATGATGTGTTACAAGAAGAACGCCAGTTAACACTGCTTTTGGTATTAGTTGATATCGAGAACAATAAATAAAATAATAGTTTTTACGATTATGTTAAAACTAGCTAAAACAAATGAAATGAGACCAAAAAGAAGGTTTTTCTAGTAAAGACTTCCACCACAGATTAGTCAGAAGGAATTAATTCCACACACCTACTAGCTCCATCGTCAGATTATCCCAAATGTATCAAATTATTTAGTTGTCACCTGAATGTCACATACTGTTTCACAATGTACGGATAAAGTTATGTCAAAGACAATGCCATCAAAAACAAAACTTGTAAAAAAAACCAAGTCTCGCAACTCAGTTCTTCTACCGTGAAAAGTTATAAGATCCATGTAATACCAAGTCGGTTAATTTAAGCAGTCTCTACATAAGGGACCTTCTATCTTAAACGTATTACGTAAGTAGCTAACCTAACAACATCTTATAGTGACCATATCAATATTAAAAATATTTTATGTTTTAAAAAAATAAATCGACTTGGCAATCGCATGATAACACAGTGTCTAGGTGCAATTCTTTTAACGTGCCGGCACCGCCCATATCACATTGTATACAACAGAAAAGAGTTGAAGTGTTAATTTGCCTTTGAAACCCTGTTTAGAACATAAGATCGAAAATGATTACATGATCATCCAGCCATCAAATTAAAACATTGGCATGCAAATACAAATATTTCTCAAGGTACAGTAACAGTATATTTCCCTTTACAAATCTAGTTCTAATGCTCGGGCTTCACCTGTGTCTAATGTCATTAATTAGTGCGCTATTTGATAAAGTACGCAGGTGTGGCCGGTCTTAATGCGCTAATTTGCTTTAAAGACACTAGACGTTAGGCGATACCTCGGACGGCGGTAACTTTCGACGCATCAAAGGCATTTTGCGTCTAGTGCGTTGTTATGGCACTCCACTAAACATGTTAAAACACGGTGACATTAAAAAACTCTGTGAAATAAATGTAAAAGTAAATAGTTATTAAGTTAGGATGGAGTGGACAAAATAAGGAAAGTATTGAGTTCTTGAAAGCGTTTTTTTATTATTTTTAAAGACACACTCACAGATCACACGCTTACTAAGCCGCTAGACGCTAGAATCAAACGTCAAATAAGTGTGGCCGCGCACTTAGCGCGTAGCTTAGTGCTTTTATTTAGTTAACGCTAATCATGCCGTTATATGAACGTTAGGCGTCACGCAGGTGAAGCCCCAGCATACGAAATAAAAAGGTCAGTGCTTAACTGCTTAGGGCTAAGATAATGTCTTAAATATACAATGTATGTCATTAGGTACGGAGATTACTATTATATATGCCCTTTGATGCGGGATGGTAAAGGGTTCTGGGTTCGGATTAGTGGCTAACCAAGGTCATTTTGCGGTACCCCAATTTGGGTTCAGTATAATTATCTATGGTCGTAAGTGCTAAACTTAAATTTCTATGTTGACTTTAACGCAAACATGCAAATAGAACTGACAATTTCCAACTGGCAATACCTTAAGAAGTTCTACGCCTGATAGCTATTGATAAAATAATACACAGTCATTGTCATAATCATATTTCATCATGTTGGTACATCAACTGTCATTTTTCTATTTGAACATTTGTTTTTGTATTAAATTACTTTTTATAAACAAGGCTACGTGCTTTTGGAGGTGGGGTGTGCTTGTATGTACAGTAAACAGCACGTCAACCTACCCAAAAAGTAAAAAGTTTTCCAAAAGATTTTCAACTTTAAGCCTGACATGTTGAGATCATTTTCAATTGAGAAAATTTGACGATTTGTGGTAGGTCGACGAGCTGTTGTCTGTACCTCAATGGCGTTTGACGTTTCTTGATACTAAAGGAGTTTGCTTAAAAAACATGCAATTTTGAACTTGAGAAGCACCTTCCTTAATTTTTTAAATATAGCTCGCCCGGCTAGTGCATTCGCCACTGACGGAGAAATTTCCTTATATTTTAGTTCTATTAATTAGAATTTTTGACCTAATTCGGACTAGACGAGTATTTTATTTTAGAGTAAAGAAGAAGGTTCAAAATTGTCCCACGTCCTAGCAAGAATAATGACCTTACTACAGAAAGATAGACCAGTGTTAAAAACTTGTCTAAATATTAGTCAATCAATTAAAAATGATTGTTAATAATATGTCTCTAATGTCTGATTTGTAAACATTTCAAATTGGTTGACTAATTTTTAGACAGTTTTTAAGCCTAGTCTATCTGTTTTATAGTAAAGGCCATAAGTGTCTCAGAAAACTTATAAAAATGTAAACCAGAGTAACCAATTTGAAAGTCGCAAAAATAATCCTCATCAATCTTCAAATTAATTCAAAATGAATAAACTATAATTCAAATATCCTTTTCAGAATAGCGCATCTCTTGAGAAATATCCTTGCGTTAATTATAGTTAAGATAGAGCGAGCTACGGTAAATATTCATAAATAGGTTATTTTCGCAAAAGACTGACAAAATGCAAATAATTAGCCTTCTATTCAGCGTATTGCAGTTCACTGCTGAACGTAAGCCCCCAAAGAACGCCAATGAGCATGATCTCCCGCTTTTTCCATCTAGCCAGTCATCTTACTAAGGTCGTTGGTCCATCGGCGTCCTACACTACATTTGCCAAGGCGTAGTGGCCTCCAATCGAGAAGCCGTTTACTCCACCTTTCATCGGTTCTGTGACAGGTGTGGCCAGATTAACTTATCTTCCAAAATTAATAGAAATTCACCGTAATACATTTAGTGGGCACTGATCATGACTTTCTTGTGGATGCGAGAAATTCAGCCTGTTTTTGATCTCCACATCGCTAGCTGAGCAGACCCGTGACAACCGTTAGGAAGAAATCGTTATCTAGTGGCGACCACAATATGTTGCAATTAAGCACAAAGCGGGGGCAGATTCGATGGACTGATGAACTTGTCAAGATTGCAGGAAGCCGCTGGATGCAAACAGCCTAAAGGTTCATTCGCTGTGGCCTTTTATGGGAGAGGCCTATACCCAGACATGGATTTCTAAGACTAATGGTAATGACGTGTGTGTGAGAGAGAATGTGTAGTATTAAGACTTGTCACTTCGGTAAACTGGTTAAAAAGCATAATTAACCAATTTTACATATTTACCGTAACACATACATTCCAGAAATAACACGGCTTAGTCTAATATTCTCGGGGCATGACATAAATCATAGGTTAGGTTTAGTTTATCCCTTGCTTGTTACGTAACGTTAAGATTCCTCCTGACTTATTAAGAAAACATATAGGGTGGCAACGGCTAGTATTCTGTGTGTGCAAGAAATAAACAGGGTTACATTTAGATGATTTGATCAATATACAGGTTGAGAGGCTTAACGAGGAGATTACTTTTACAGTATATTCAGTCAATTAAAGTGAACAACTCTTACTAAAGTCCCCAATAAGGCCCCAATCGCAAGTTAAACTCTTAACTCAAAAACTGTTAAAGGGATACCTTTTTCTCCCGAATTCAATAGTAGTGCCAGAGTAAAAGTTATCCATCGCACTCATAATAAAATAATGACTGAATTCTAAATTGCAAACTTTCGGTAAATACCAAAAAAAGATTTGTATTTTTAGAGCACATTCATTAAACTGCTATAGAATTAAAACTAAGAGGAGTAAGTACACACTAAAAATACTTTTAAAAGCCTAGGAACATGTAGTTTTAGATTCAGTAAAAAAAAATTTTTTTTAAACGCTTGATATAAAAAAAAATACATTTGAACAAATGATTTTGAAATGGGTCACTATTTTATGAAAACGATAAGAAAAATATTGACGGAACTAATAATAAGCCAATATTGTACAGAAACATCAAAGACAAAGCCTGACCAGTTTTAATTAAAGTCTTTATTTTTTAGGCTTTATACAAAAAGTGTAACACATTATTAAATAAGGCTCTTTTCGATATTTTATTTAACATAGCATAGTGACTCATTTTAAAACATAGCGTAAAAAAAATAGTTTTTAGTTTATTTACTTAGTGGGAATTGCCTAAATTATTGTAGTAAAAAGTTTCGAATAAAAGTCTATTGTAAAATGTTTTTTTTTTAATTTATTTATAAATCCTAAAATGTAAGAATTATACTTTGAAGTAAGGCGGATACAGTTTTTTTTTATTTAGTTATTTTTGAGTATTTTAGACTCATAAATCACTTGTTTTACTTATTACTATTAAAAGTATTATAATTTGTAATAAACTTCTATAAAAACGCACCAGGTGCAACAATATTAACAAAATATCAGTCTAATCATCAGTCTGATTGCACGACAAGGCATAGCAACTATAAAGTATTATAATATGGTTACTTAATAATCAAAGATATTTGTACTAATTAGCACAGCTTCATTTAAAACAGTATCAAAAATCAAAAGAGGCTTCACTCTATAAAAATAACATAACGTGTTCTAAGTAAAGTAATAAACATCAGCTTTTATCAAAATCGTAAATACTTATCTTCATACTTATATCAAATTACTATAATAACTAGAATAATAAGGCGGTATCACTTTTTGTAAAATTAAGCTTTTGAGATCTTTTTTTTTGTTCTCACTTAGTTGGAACATTTCGTTATAGGCTTTCCTTAGCTCGATATCATTAAACATAGGTAAAGCTTTTCTCGTTCGTACATCGACTTCACGGTACTCCTCGTCTTTGTACGACGTTTTGAAGTAAAATTTGAATGGTTCTCCTTTACGGAAGTCCAATATCTTAATGTCATTCCAAGTAATTGTGTTCCTGTTTATATCTTTACTGAAATTCATACCCCATTGACTTTGTAAACCTTTAATGTCTATAAAGTCATCAAATGTCAAAGTTTTTACTTCAAATTTTTTTCCAGTCTTTTTAGCGTTTTTAATCAGAGGAATATATTGCACTGGAGTATAAATTGTGTCTGCTTTTAGGAATTTTTGTATCTCCTTTTCGATCAAACTGTGTGCATTATCATTTTCATTTTGAGTATGGCCTTTTATTAAATATTTGTGGCGTATAGAGTTAATGTTCTCAAATTTTTGTAACGCATACATGTACAACGTTGTAATGTATTTATTTTTATTCTGTCCACAGCAATTGTCCGAGTAAAAAGTAACATTTAGAGACTTACTTGTGCTCCGTTCGTTTACCAAACTCAAAAAATCTAAAACGCATGTCGCTATTTCGACGGAACCCTTTTGGCCTTGGGTTTCATCCCAGAAGTAACTGTAAACATTTGTGTAAGCATTTTTGCTTTCTTCATCTGTGTTTTTTATAATGGCTAATTCTGCAATTGTAAAGTTGTAGCAGTTCATTTTACTTTTATAAAAGAAACTACTAGATTTTCCGATGGGTGCCTGCAAAATAGCTTCCAGGTCATAAACGGCACAAATATTATGTTCAACTATTGCGTGACGGTCTTTCTTTTTTTCTTCTCTTGACAGTTCCTTCTCTATTATATGTGTCTCATACTCTTCTTTTAAAGACTCATTGGGTGTTAACATATAATTTCTACATAAATCACAGAGGTCCTTTTTAGGTTGATGTATTTTTATACCTGAGTCTTTAAACAATTTATAAAAATTGCAAAACTTGCCTATTGGTCTTCCTTTTTTTTGTTGTTGCTCTACAAAATCTTGATAAATTTCGGTAAGTGTTCTACCAGGAGATATATATTCACAAGATGATGTTGCCCTGGTATAGTGGGACTCGATTCGGGGAATAGAAGCTATAAAACTCTTAATATCGCTTACCAATGTTGAATCCATCCTTTTATGGTTTCCATGTTTTCCACGTTTGTCATCGCTTAAAAAGTCCTGTTCGTCACATTTTTCTTTTACCGTCCGTATCATTCTGTCTGTTATGTCAAAAGTGTTAATAAAAAAAGTTTTGCAAACCCTTTCTTTTGTGTCGTCTTGTTTTAAGTAAAAAGCATAGTTCGAATTTCTTGGGTGCTCAGTTTTGCTGTACTTATATTTGGGTTTTATTTCATCCATACAATTTTTTATAAATGCTCGTTTTATATCTAAATCCTTCAGACTCCAAAATTTATCAAAAAATATTTTTCTTTCATGTTCAGTAAACTTGTCAAAACATTTTAAGCGGCATTTTTCATTACAGGGTGGTTGGACTGAACGCGCATCAACCGGTTTATTAGTTCTGGCAGACACATATGATTGGCCGGTATTTCTTAAACGTTTTGCGGTATTAAACTTCCAGGATTCAGGGTCACGCTTTCGTTTTCTAGTTTTACGTATTGGTGAAATTGAACGATCAACGCTTCTTTCAGAGCTTGATGATGATGATGAAAGGCTTCTACTTTGACGAAATAGCAACGATGGTGGCGGTCGTTTATCTTCCATTCCTGCATAGTAAGTGGGATCTGAATCACTCAGCTCCGGATCACTTTCATTGGAATTAATCGGAGAGATGTGGTAACTTTTTTTAATGTTCCTTAAAGCCTTTTGAGGTGTCTCCTGTGTTTTATTTATTGAATTTGTGCTAGTTGAAGGCAAATCAGAAGTGTAACTTACGGGGGAGTCAATTAGATTCAGAAGAGACTTATGTAATTTATTTTTTATGGAGCAAAGTCTAGATAGATCAATTTTACAGATCAATGATTTTTTTGCTGTGGTTGGTGTATCACTAATAGAGGTAGTAGTCGCAGAGGTACAAGGAAGTTGGTTAACAATTTCTGCAGCTAGTATATGGCAAGTATCGTTTTCTTTTTCTTTTTCTGGTGGCGACTTATCGGAAGTAACTGAAGGCGACGAGTGTGAGCGGTGCTTTTGTACAAGTAATGTAGCTTTATCCGTATTCGTAGCTCTTGTTTGCAGAGTTTTTGCGTTAGTCATTGTTTCAGGTAGTAATTGATTGCTTAATATTATGATCTTGGGAGATGAATTTACAGAATGTTCTTGATTGCTTTCATCTTTAATAGAGTCCATTTTTGAAGTAATGACAAATCTTTGCAAAGACCTTTCATTAATATTTTTCTCAAATAAAGATAATCCGTTAGTGGATGTAGTCTGCATAGGATTATCTTCATAAACAATATCAGATAAAAAGTCAATACCTGCCAGGTTTTCTTGAAAACGCTCTCTGTTTAAGGATGATATGCACTTGTTGTCTATAAAAGCATTCGTAGAAGCAGAATCAGGTTTTGCAGTTAGGCGAGGAGAAGCTGTCCCAAACTCGAGTTGACGACAAACTCTTCGTTTAGGTCCGGATGTAATCTGTCTTTCATTATTAATATTTTTCTTAACATTTTCGAACATCTTTTTGATGCGCAATTTCACCATGATGACTAAGAGAGATCTGCAAAGAGTAAATAGAAAATTTTGTTGTAATACAGTAGATATTAAATAAACGTACTAACCTATTCAGACATTCAGTCATTTCAATTAATTATCAATTTATAACAAATACTTTCTAAATTAGTAAAAAACAACAATGTGTGTGTACTACAGTAGAAGTAATACAGTATAGAGAAGTGCTTAATCGTCATGTTTGTTGTAACAAATTCAATTAAACGTAGACTCATTTAGAGTAATCACTCATATTTAACAACAGTCTTAGTTATATAACGACTTAAAATATAAACTGACAAAATAATTATCTTAATTTTTAAAATACAGAGACTGAACTCAATGTAAGTCATAGTTCATTTTTTATTTTAAAAAATACATAGTCCTAACTCCTAAATGTCCGCTGACCCTGTAGCTAATTTTAGTATAATAGAGACTCAATTCAAATTTATCCATTACAAGCACAAATGAATTTTCTAAAACAATGACCGATTACAAAACCGGTCGTTATCATACTAAAAATGTTTAATAAACTTACCAGAAGTTTAAGTAATACAACGACGCATCTCAAAATCAGCCAGCGTTTGACACAAGCTCCGCGTTCGGCTGCCGAAGCAATACTGAATCGGCCGTTATTCAACATATGAAGCAGGTGCGCGGGGTGGGGAAAATAGAGACTCATCTATTATTTACCTTATTTGTTACGAAATAAGGGTGGTTTTTTATGTATAATGTTGTGAGACTTGCTTTATTAGGTCATTATTTCACTTAAAGTCATTTTTCCAAAAAATTTAATTCAGTCGTTGTTTTATTAAGAGTGCGACATTTAATGAGATAAAAAATCCGTATTAGTTATTTCTCTGTATTCCAATCACCCTGTATACTTGCATAAAAATGGATACCTATTAGGTTTAGTGAAATAGAATAGGATATCCCAAAAACTAACATAGCCTTTTAGACTCCATTTAAAAACAATGTCATTTTGAAACCCCAAAATGAAGCTCAACCATTTTATTTGCGTCGCAAAATTTCTAAATTACAATGTAATACATAATGAAACGTTGGCAAATTACAGGCGAGTGTTACGTGACTTCTTAATAATTACAGTGTCTTTGTTCTAATCATTTGGGGGCATGTAAGTGAAGGACACAATGCAGTTAGGCTCAGAAGTATCTATGTGCAGTTTATGAATAAGAATAAGAAAATATTATTTATTTGATATAAATTAGAAAATTTACTACAAATTAAAAAAAGCAAAAAGTTACTTTAAGTTTAGTGGCAAATCAATGGACTCACGAGGGTTGCATGAGAATAACGAATAATAAAAAAAAACCATAAAACAATGTGTCAAAGAAGCTAATCATTCGTCGTGTCGTGACTTGAGCGAAAGTTCACCACTAGTTTATTTTCTTGGTTGTAAGAAAAAACCTGACAGATGACCTGGTAAAGGTTGCAGGACGACGCTGGATGCAGGCCGCTTCCAACCGGCCGATCTGGAAGTCACTGGGGGAGGCCTATGTTCAGCAGTGGACGTCCTGTGGCTGAGATGATGATGATGATGAAGAAAAAACCTCGTGATTAAACCTTTACCTTCAAGTAACACTGGATAAATTATTTTACTTATTTATTTACAATCAAATAAAGTTTTATCGAAATCGACTTAATACACACCTGGGGCCGGGTCCCGGATCGCCACGGTCATGCTCGCTGTTTCGATAGAAGTTCATATTTTGACAGTTAGGTGTCGATAAATCGTTATATCATATCATATCGTGTTTTGCTAGGGGGTTTGGTGTCTATTGAAAAAAAAGGAAACACAACCTTTGTACTACCATCGCTAGCGAGGCCACCAAGCGTGAAATGCGGCAAACCCCATACTAGTATATTCCCGTACGTTTCTTTTCTTTAGGCGTCTAGCCTAGTCAACAGGCGCTAAGGAATCATCTATCAGTGTGGTAGCGACTTCCAGATTGGCCGGTTGCGCGCGACCTGCATCCAGCGGCTTCCTGCAAACCTTTACCAGGTCGTCTGTCCACCTTTTGGGTGCACGCCCTACGCTGCGTGAAATATCATTTCTGGCTAATATTCCGAGCTGACGGCCTATGGGGCAGAAAGATTCTGGAATGGAGGCCACGTACTGAAAAGCTCAGCGCGGGACATCCACCTACAAAGTGTACAGACGACCTGGTAAAGGTTGCAAGAAGCCGCTGGATGCAGGCTGCTTACAACCGACCGAACTGGAAGTCAGTGGGGGAGGCCTACGTTCAGCAATGGACGTCCATTGCTGAAATGATGATGAAGATTCCAAGCTAGTAGGAATAAAGTAGACCTACTGTTCGTTTCTATACTATAAAGTAACCAAGTAAGTAATTTTGCTATGAATTTGGGGAGACAGACGTTTATATAGGGTGGTTAAGACGTATGACGATGAAAGAGATTCTAATTTGGTAGTACAAAATGTAGGTATATACGTAGGTTGAAATTTTTATATTTATTTTTTATTTCAGGCGGTTTTTAGTATAAGTAAAATAGTGTTTTAGTTTTAAAGGGATTATCCTTTGAAAAAATTAAAAAGAAACAATATTAACTGTTTAAAAATATTATCGATAAAAATAAAGTCACTGGGGGAGGTCTATGTTCAGCAGTGGATGTCCTGTGGCTGAAACGATGATGATGATATTGATTATCGATAAATACCCAGTGATAAATAAAAAAATAACTCAATGGGTTTATCGTTTATATTCGTATGTTAGTTGTATTATCGTATCGTTTATTTGAAATACTTTAATCTATACTTTATTTATCATCATCACTAGTCTCTGAAACCTCACAGCTGGATAAAGACCTCACATACTTCATACGAGTACCTAACTAAAGTTTTCAAGTTTGTATGTAGGAGGTATTTTTTAGGGTTCCGTACCCAAAAGGTAAAACGAGACCCTTTTACTAAGGCTCCACTTCCGTCTGTCTGTCTGTCCGTCTATCACCAGGCTGTATATCATGAACTGTGATAGCCGGAGACTTGAAATTTTTACAGATGATGTATTTCTGTTGCCGCTATAACAACAAATACAAAAAAACAGGATACAATAAATATTTAAGGGGGCTCCCATACAACAAACGTGAATTTTTTGCCGTTTTTATCGAAAATGGTACGGAACCCTTCGTGCGGCGAGTCCGACTCGCACTTGACTGTTTTTTTTTCTACTCAAACGATTTAAAAAATATTTTTATTAATATTTAAAATGACATTTTGGGATGGACATATGGATGGGTTATATTTTATTGTCTTTTTTGCTTATTGAATAACATTTTGTACATCACTCACCCTGTATATCAAATTGAATCTCGCTTATGTTACGTTTCTATTAATTAAGAAGATTGTAATACCTAAGTTTGGAATTTAATAGTAAATAATAAATTGCTCTTTTCTAGTTAAAGTTGCGTGCGTATACAACTTGCGTGCAAAATATGAAACTAATATGAGTATTTATTCAGTTTCATTGAAAAAAACATAACTTTAAATCTTCTTCAATTTTGTGGCTTGATTTATTCATTTCAGACACGTACGTGACTGGCTTGCACTAAATCAGTTTTTAATAAATTAAACATATCACGAATATTAATTAAGGGATAAAATTTCAATTTCATCCTTTATTTCAGTGAATAAAATAAACTACTAGCTTAGTTTCCAAGAGCCCTAAATTCCAGTACTAAGCGAAATACTTTGTCCATGACTTATTTATCTTACAAAGTAAAGTGACAAAGTGCTTGTTTACTAGAACAATAGTGGTGTTTCATAGCGCACCCTGTGCAATATTAGGCCGGGCGAGCGCGCAGCAAAAAAGACGCAAAATATGTACAGTAAACACCTACCCAAAAAGTCAAAAATTCTCCAATAGATTTTCAACTTTAAGCCTGACATATAGAGATAATTTTCAAATGAGAAAATGTGACATTTTGTAGTAGGTCGACGAGCTGTTGTCCGTACAAATCTAAACTACAGAAAACCTTTATGACCACAGGGCGCAGTTCCTATACAAAAATTGAATGTGTGAGTAAAATTTCGTATGAAACACTCCTCTTTGACCTGTCTCTATTGTTGGTCTCTACCTGAAGGTTGATTAAAAAATATTGCTTTCATTTTAAAACCTATGCTCAACAGTGGACATCCTGTAGCTGAAGTGATGAAGACAAATTTTGAAACCTAAGTTGCCTGTAAATACCATACTATGTACCATCTTTGTAAGTTGTGCAATAAAGAGTATGAGTGTCTGTCCGGGTATAAAGAGTAGTAATTAAATTTTAAGAACGTGATCTATGGACAATTTTATCGATGGAAATACCTCAAGGTAACTGTCTCCGCTATCCCGAGCTGCATTTAAGCTTTTTTTTTTTCTTGGTTTTAACAAACATGCCTTTTTTTCTACTTATCCTAATTGTACTCCTAGATTTAATTACTAAACCCATGAGTATTATTATTATTTGTAAGGTACTAACACTATATGGGCCATTCTCAATTGCCTAAAATAATTATTTTATATTTATTTTTGAAGTTTTTAATGTCTTGAAACTAACATTGGTGCAGGCCGCTTCCAATCCAATCTGGAAGTTATTCAGCAGTGGAGACGTCTCATAGCTGAAATGATGATGATTAAAGGTCATTAAAATATGTTTTATCTGCATTTTATAACTACTATTTAGCTGTTTCACATAACGGTATCTAACCCAGCTAAGTTCATTCGTTGCGAACTTCTGATGTTATTACTGAACAGGACCAAGGCAGAAAAAAGTTGCTGCGTCTGTCGCCAGCCTAAAATCTGTTTAACAGAGGAAGTTTTATTATAACTTAGCCACAGAGCTTAAGCGCTGCTTTGTTTGGCGTCGCTCGCAAACTACCCTCGCTTTATTTATATGGAGACAAGGTTCAGAATGGCTTAACACAATAAATATGCAGATATGAAGTTTGTAAATACGACTATGCATAAGAGATAACCTTTTTAACTGAGCACGAAGATGGGTGATGGTTTAAATGAATGACTATTTATTACAAGCAATTTCTAGAAACGAAAAAGTCAAGTTGTCGAGTCTCTAGCAAGATATTTTCTTGCTGAAATTTCACTTAATTCGGTTAAGTCGTTCTGAAACTGGACAAACTTACTTAAGAACCATAAAACCACTTGTAACTGGTAACAAAACTATAAAATAGATGTGCAGGAGGCCTAATACGTAAGCGTATCGTTCGTTGGGTCGTATTATCCGATTGAAACATCCATTCACTTTAGAATAGTTTGTTACGGGATTGCTACCATGTACCTTATTTTTGAGTTCCCGATATTTCGGCACTGTTGCAAGCGCCATGATCACGGAGTAACTGAAGATCTTGCGGGTAAGTTGTTAAGGGCAAACAGTTGTTGTCGGTACCATTGTCTACAAACTCACTATTTTCTCGCACCTGTTCTCGACACACAACACTAACAGTATCTGACCGCGAAACAGCAGTTTGTTGTTTTCTCCGGTTTTTGCACATACGAATCACTGGATTCCAGACACTTGACAATTTAAACCCATCCTCGCGATTGAAATTTTTGTACTTTGTAATTTCAATCGCTTCCCTGACCATTCTTGGTATGTAGTGGCGTTCTGTCGCAATGATCTGAGGGTTGTGAAACTCAATCCAGTAATTTAGACCTGATTCCAACAAATGTTCCGCGATTGCCGATTTCTGTTTGTCGTTGTTTTTGACCGCTTTTATGTGTTCTTTCATTCGGCACGCTATGGTACGTTTTGTTTGGCCGATATATGAACTGCCACAGCTGCAGTCAATCTTATAGACACCCGGTTTCTCCATTGGGAAACTGTCTTTTGGAGATCGTAGACATTGTGTTACTTTTCTTAATGGAGTGAAGACAGTATTAAGTGAGTATTTATGAAGTACGTTTGAGATCTTGTCTGTCACTCCTCTTATGTATGGCAAGAACACAGGTTGCCTGTCTACTGTGTCTTTAGAGTATCTTGATTTGTGTCTAAATGGTAGCTGCCCTCTATATCCATTATTCTGTAAGACTTTCTGAACATGTTCCAACTCTTGGTTTAGGTGTTCAAGGTCACACAATTATTAAAACAATATATCCATTCACTTGTATCAAAGGTTTGACAACTTATGAACAATTAAATTGCGGTCGGGTTTTTTTACATGACGCGATTGAGCTGATCGTGTTTTATCAAAGGATTGACAAATGGGACAGGAGAAACGCCATATAAAGACGGGCAACAGCGTCTCCTCTCCACCATTGGCTAAACTGCGATCGCCAACCCGCCTGCCAAGCGTGGCGATATGGCAAATTCCTCCTTTTGGAGAGGCCTGTGTCCAGCAGTGGACTAATATAGTCTGGTGATGTGATGATGATGAAATGAGACTGGTTATTTTAATTTGTTAGACGTCCGAACGAAAAATTTATTTTCGGGGTAGGCCTCCAGGTCTTTGCACAATAATGGTGATGTCACCTTTGCGTTATATACAAGACTACGTGGTAAATAGAACACTTCTCACTTTTTTAACTTTTATTTTATTTTTATTAGAGAGCAAGTTACAGTGAGGCCATTGTTTGAGTCGAATTGACCACAGACAAAATATTTTTTTTAATTTAAAAAAACTGAATGTTGCCAACATATTAAGGGCCACTAATCACTATAGAGATTTTTATTATTTCACTATATTTCAGTTATGTTTTATTTTAATTTGGCGTACTGACAGAAATAATCACCAGAAAGGATCTTCCAATTTGAGCCATTGAAAAAATATTTTCAAAGTAAGCTGGGTCAAGACTGGGTGTACTGTCCCTGTGAAAAAATATTGCCTGGTGGTTGTGTACCCTTGTGTTACGAAGTACTATGAAAATTTGTCTTTGCACTTATTATCCTAAACAAAATTCGATGAATACAAAACAAAATCATTTGATCCCATATTCGTAAAATCCCATTAAAACTAGGTCAACAGACAACAATATTGTCAAACCGATAAGCAAAACCCAGAATCGAGTCTGGGACCGCGTCCTAACCAATCGAGCGTGACAATCGCTGGGAACAAAGGACCCTTGGACAAATAGTTGAATTGTAATAATTAATGGTTACTGGATCCCATATGAATGGATTTTCCGTATGTTTGACTAAATCTGAAGGATGTAGGCTGAAATCAAATCGTTTATCTTATTATTCACACAAGTTATTAAGTTAAACAGGGTGTTAGTTAAATGGTATATAAAGCCGTAACAAGCGTATGTTAACATAATATGCATATAAATAGTATGGTGAAGTCAAAAAATCATCTTTTTTTAGGGTTCCGTACCCAAAGGGTAAAATGGGATATTACTGAGGCTCCAATGTCCGTCTCTCTGTCCGTCCGTCTGTATGTCCGTCTATCACTAGGCTGTATCTCATGATGTTTTCTGTTGCTGCTATAATAACAAATACTAAAAGACAGAATACAATAAATACTTAAGGGGGCTCCCATACAACAAACGTCATTATTTTGCCGTTTTTGTAGAAAATGGTACGGAACCCTTCGTGTGCGAGTCCGACTCGCACTTGACCGGTTTTTTTTAAACTACTGCACGGATCTGGATGAACTTTTGCAGTTTTGCACACATAAAGAACAATGATTGCTTTCAAGTGTTTCTGTCGATGCCTAACGTCTCGGTAGCTTAGTTGGTAAAGCACTCGTCCGTCATGCGATGGTCGTGGGTTCAAGTGGGAATGGAGGCGGTCGATTTTTCAAGTAATAATTAACATCTTGAATTAACTTTCCATGTCATTGCTAAAAAACAAATTTTAAAATTTATTTGTATTATAAATTTTTGTTTTTAGCAATTCCATGCAAGGTTTAATTGAAGATAAATATTTTATAATAAATATAATTTTTTTTCAAGTGTTATTTATCTTCAATTAAACCTTGCATGGAATTGCTAAAAACAAAAATTTACAATGTTTAAGCATTCTGATCTTAACCAATAGTCAAATATTTGTAAAAATATTTCTATAGGATGTTGACGGTAGTATACTACTCAGCTATACATATAGCTACAACATTGATCAGAATACGCTGGCTTTGACAGCGAGAAAAAACACTTGAGGAATTTCATCTTGTCACGTGACGTCCTCGGTAGCTGAGTGGTCAAAGCACTCGCCCGGTATGCGATGGGACGTGGGTTCGAGTCCCGCCTGAGGTCGATGATTTTTTTTCAAGTGTTATTTATCTTCAATTAAACCTTGCATGGAATTGCTAAAAACAAAAATTTACAATGTTTAAGCATTCTGATCTTAACCAATAGTCAAATATTTGTAAAAATATTTCTATAGGATGTTGACGGTAGTATACTACTCAGCTATACATATAGCTACAACATTGATCAGAATACGCTGGCTTTGACAGCGAGAAAAAACACTTGAGGAATTTCATCTTGTCACGTGACGTCCTCGGTAGCTGAGTGGTCAAAGCACTCGCCCGGTATGCGATGGGACGTGGGTTCGAGTCCCGCCTGAGGTCGATGATTTTTTTCAAGTGTTATTTATCTTCAATTAAACCTTGCATGGAATTGCTAAAAACAAAAATTTACAATGTTTAAGCATTCTGATCTTAACCAATAGTCAAATATTTGTAAAAATATTTCTATAGGATGTTGACGGTAGTATACTACTCAGCTATACATATAGCTACAACATTGATCAGAATACGCTGGCTTTGACAGCGAGAAAAAACACTTGAGGAATTTCATCTTGTCACGTGACGTCCTCGGTAGCTGAGTGGTCAAAGCACTCGCCCGGTATGCGATGGGACGTGGGTTCGAGTCCCGCCTGAGGTCGATGATTTTTTTCAAGTGTTATTTATCTTCAATTAAACCTTGCATGGAATTGCTAAAAACAAAAATTTACAATGTTTAAGCATTCTGATCTTAACCAATAGTCAAATATTTGTAAAAATATTTCTATAGGATGTTGACGGTAGTATACTACTCAGCTATACATATAGCTACAACATTGATCAGAATACGCTGGCTTTGACAGCGAGAAAAAACACTTGAGGAATTTCATCTTGTCACGTGACGTCCTCGGTAGCTGAGTGGTCAAAGCACTCGCCCGGTATGCGATGGGACGTGGGTTCGAGTCCCGCCTGAGGTCGATGATTTTTTTTTCAAGTGTTATTTATTTGTATTAATATTAGAAACTTATATAACATACCGAATATCCTGTAGTCCACGCAAACGAAGCGGGCACTGCAAGTATAAGAAAGTATAAGTTTAAGAAATAGGCCACGTGACATCATTTAAATAAATTTCTTTTTTTTACTAATAAAATTGAATATGACCTTAAATCATCCTCTACGAGTTTTTGCGTAATTGCAATACAGGGTTGTAATTATAATTTGTAAATCAGTGTTTTGGCTCTCCCACCGCTCAATAATGAGCAGCGTAATTACCCTGATATTTAATCCGTTGTAACTCAGCCACACCCTAATTAAAACGTTACTAGATCCTATCTACAAGTATCCTTGCCCAAAGGCAAGCCGGCGATATAGTATCGTGTGTCCATTGTTATAATTAAGTACGAATTAGTATGAAGATTGTTTTGCTGTTTCGTATAATATTTCGCAAATTGTCTATTTATAAGACAATGCTGAAAATATTGACTGTAAACGATAAGTAAAGAGGTTTTTATGTCGAAGTCAAATACACGGTGCTACTTTGCATCCTTGCCATATTTACAGAGGTAACTATATCACTGACAATGATAACAAATCAGTAAAAAAAGAAAGACCTAATTCTATTTTTTTTAATCTTGAGTATTTTATTTTATCGACAATCTATTAAACACAACACTAATTTTCGAAACGCATGCACATCACTGTTCTTATGCATCGGCACAAAAGACTTTGTAGTATTACTTGATTAGTGATCGCGTACCGTTCGAGACAAAATCGGTTTATTCCTATGTGTACTGCAAAACCAAATTTACTAAAAACTTAGTGTGCTTTATTTATGGGAGTCTCTAGTTTATCTAAACAATAGGTATTGTTCCCTACTTTTATCTCTGTGAATATGGCAAGGATGCAAAGTAACACCGTGTATAAGTATTTGTCTTAGAACGTTTTGTACCTAAAATAAACTTTAAGATTTGTTGTCTTTGTGTATCGAGTTCAATAAAGAGGTCTTATCATCATCATTTCAGCAATATGACGTCCATTGTTAAACATAATTATAGGCCTCTCCCGAAGTGGCCCGCAGTGACTTCACGCCGGGCGTTTGCGGCTTCCTGCAACCTTTACCAGCCCCTCTAGCATGTGCAACAAAACACGATATGATACGAAATGATATAGCGATTTATCGCATATTTTTCTCAAAATATGAACTTTTATCAAAAAAGCGTTACTGTTTCAATAAAAGTTCAAGATGGCGACTATGTTATCATATTTTATAAGTAAATAGGCGATAAATCGCTATATCATATCGTATCATATCGTGTTGTGTTGATCGTGCTAGAGGGGCAGGTCGTCTGTCCACCTTGTGGGTGGACGTCCTACGCTGTGCTTACCGCTACGTAGCCTCTATTCAAGAACCATTTCTAGAAAACCAAGTCAAAGCTCTTTATTACGTAAGTATTAATAGGTACATTCATTTAGAAAAATCTGGACTCAAGAGCTTTGAACTTACGGCCTAAGGTACTATCTCCTATAAAACTTTTTTTATATTTCCTAAGGTTTAATACTCCGACAATTGCCCCTTTTCATCACTACTTTCAGTAATTGGCGACGCGGATTGCTTTGTCGTTGGCACACATAAGGTCTTCTAGCAAGCATGAATCAGGGCACGCAGGACAAGACAGCAAATGGGACATGTCTTGCGGAGTGAACCCGCAAACACAGGACAGATCAGTTCCATCGGAAAGTCCCCGCCTGAACATGGTGTCCTTGCATCTACCCACTTGGGACCGGAGTCTGTTAAGGGACTTCCAAGTAGGCCATGGCAGTTTGTGTCTTGCAGGGAGGTGTTCGGAAGGAGGAACGAAAGGAGCAGTCAGTAAGGGACTGTTCTCCCACAGGACACGTCTATCAGTAGAGGGCTCGCGGTCAAGAGGGGAAACGCACTTCATGAAGCTTCTGCGGCTTTTAAGTCTTTGGCGGACCGTGCAGTAAGCGTGCATTGGATGAAGTGCGCTCGTCTCCTGCTTACGACGCTCCACTCCACTTGCCACTCGTCTGCGAATGTCCGGCTTAAGATTTAAGACGCTTTACCATCGACACGATAAGAAGAAGAAGATCACTACTCTCAATCACTATTTAGATTTCTTCGCAGCAGAAACTAAGGCTTAACATAGCATTTTAAAGAACTCCCCCCCCCCCCTAAATACCGTTTGTTCCGCAAATAGTTTCTAGTTCAGACAAAGCATTCAACTTGAGGTGAAATAGTTTCGGACATACTTTTAAACTAGGGTGACTACGCTACAAAAATGGATAGGACCAATGCAACCAATTATGTCAACGTTTGATAACTTAAATAGCGTAGTAGTGAACTCGCTCGCCCTGATCGCAAGAGTCCCAGCTTCGGTTCCAGGGTCGTGAAATCAGAAAAGTAGATTTTCTTATTTGATTTGAGTCTAAGGGCTTATAGGAGACGTCCCTAGCAACATTTATTGTATGGTACTTTGCAACACAGATTTTACTTATTTTAAGACCATGACAATAAGTGTCAATGACTTTAATTTAAATACTTAAAAATAAAAAAAAATTGGACAACATCACATACCTACATTGCTCTGATCCTAAAGAAAGTATCTAAAGTAATTGTGGTATAGAAATCAGAAACAACGACGGTACCACAACACCCAGACCAGAGCAAATAAAGAAAAGTTCGTTTTGCTCGTTCGTTTTCAAATTGCTAAACGTTGTAAAATGACAGATGTCACTTTCCAGTTTGCGAATTAAATCCAATGATCCGAGAGAAGGTATCGTTGGATTTTTGATGTCTTATTGACCCTAATTAAAAACAAAAACGGTATTAAACCCACAATAATTTTCCATAATCCAATCCAAACTGGATGGGATTATTATGGCTTCTCTGTTCATCAAACTCCAGTATACATTATAAATGTCCAGAGCCGAGGCGATCAAAGACTGACCTCTAAGTGTTTGCAACTACTAAAGGTCAATTTGCCGAATACTTAACTTTAAGGTCAGTTGGAGCAAGAGAAGTTTAATCCAAGGCGTTAGGAGAGGCCGGGGCTTATGTAAAGCGTACTTAGAAATAACAAAAATAAAAAAACCGCACAAGTGCGAGTTGGACTCGCGCACGAAGGGTTCCGCACCATTATGTATAATAACGAGCAAAAAAAATCATGCTTGTTATATAGGAGCCCCCTTAAATATTCATGTTATTCTGGTTTAATATGTTATAGCGGCAACAGATATACGTAATCTGATATACGCGATTTTTTATTCTAGGTCATTGCAAAGTACTTATTGATCATCTATGATTATTAGTATGCCAGTTTTGGATCATAAATAAAAAGTCTGAGTCGACACGCAAAGAAGAAGAAGTACGCGAGAAAAAAAGGGACCTTAGAAATATCTACACCCATACTGTTACAAGTTTACAACCCTAAGAAGACTGGGGGACAAAGACTTTAATGTTTTACAATGGCTTTCTAAAACTTTTTTTGAAGAAAGAGGCTTCATTGACTTTTTCGTATTACTCTTAACTCTTGTTAGGATGAAAAACAGTAATATGCCAGGAAAAGAACGTGACAAAACGCTATGAATTAACGACGCTCTCATCAAGCCCCAGCCTACGATTATTTGGTCCAGGGTTTTGTGCTAATAGATGTCATGAGTCGGGACTGTGTTTGGTGGTTTGTAACTGACTCGCAGGGTTCAGATTAACATAACAGTTTGATAATTAAGAAGCATTTTAGGGTTCCGTACCCAAAGGGTAAAACGCTCTATTACTAAGGCTCCGCTGTCCGTCTGTCTGTCTGTCTGTCCGTCTGTCACCAGGCTGTATCTCATGAACCGTGATAGCCAGAGAGTTGAAATTTTCACAGATGATGTATTTCTGTTCCCGCTATAACAACAAATACTAAAAAACAGAATACAATTAATATTTAAGGATACACTCTCGCACAACAAATGTGATTTTTTGCCGTTTTATAGAAAATGGTACGGAACCCTTCGTGCGCGAGTCCGACACGCAATTGGCCGGTTTTAGGGTCAAAGTCTGCCAAAGTTACCATGTACTCAACTTACAATGTCTTTATCTTTCTTTATCTAATTAATAGCTACTTATGTCTGTAGCTTTATCCGCATTTTGTTAGTAATATAAAGTTGGTTTTCAAGATTAATGTATGGTTTGATTAAAAAGCAGCATAGAATATAAATGAATAATTGTATGAAATCGGAATAAAATCGTCTTCCGAGACTAAACCGCCGACCAGCAGACTTCGTTTTGTACAGAAAAATGAAATTTATATACTGATCCCATAGAAAAATGTGTAGTATTTGAGCACCAGAATCAGACCTAATTGCCTTGTTAAGTTTTTTTATACCTTGTATGAAAAGCACTAGCAACACGACATTTCTATAGATTCACACAAGATTTCACCCCCACAATGGAGTAAGTAGTACTATACTGGAAGAGGGATGAAATTATAAGAATCACGAGGGAGGGCGAGGGTCTGAGGGCTGAGCCGGCGAGTTCCGGCTGCGCTTACTTACTGGGGCGTAGGGTTGCCAACCACTAAATTAAATAATAATAAATATTGGACAACATTACATACATCGCTTCTACATCCTAACGTAAGTAGCTAAAGCAACTGTGTTATAGAAATCAGAAACAACGACGGCACCACAAAACCTGAGCCAATGTAGAAAACGAACTTTTCTCCGGGAATTAAACCCGGAACCTCAGATATGGCAGCGCCATTTAAAGTCCGGCGTGCTCGCCTCTCGGCTCATAAATAATAATAAATCTATGTGTTTGTTTGACGGCATTTGACTACCTTCTTAGCCGAGAGGCGAGCACGCCGGACTAAGTTATATATCTGAGTTTCCGGGTTCGATCCCCGGTCGGGCCAATTTGGAACACGAACTTTTCTATATTGTCTCGGGTCTGGGTGCTATGGCACCGTCGTTGTTTCTTATTTCTATAACACAAGTGCTTTAGCTACTTACCTTAGGATCAGAGCAACGTATGTGATGTCGTCCAATTATATATTTATATTTATTTTATTTTTGTTAATGGCAACCCTATGCTTTCCCGGTGCATTACCTGGCAACTGCGCACGGCTAAACGCACACTATAGAAAGTAGAAACATTTTGTGAAAATCTCACACAAATACAGGTGTGACTATTTCTTTGTTCCTAAATATAAAGTATGCCTATATACGTCCCACTGCAAGGCACAGGCCTCACCTCAACTATGAGGTGGTTTGGGCCATACTCCACCACGCGGGCCCGGTGCGGTGCGGTGGAGGGGTGTTGTAAGGCCAGTGACTAAACCTTACTGTCAGATGTTATCAAGCCGCCTTAAGGCCTCTGACTAGGCTTCACGACCAATATCAAGCGATATTGGCCGGGACCAACTTTTAACGTGTCTTCCGAAGCACGGAGATGCTCATGATAAATGTCACTAAATATGGTCGGAATGGTCACCCATCCACTCACGACCGCGGCGTAGGTTGCTTAACTTTAGTAATCGATACCAAAGCGCTGCCGCCACTGAGCTACGAGCACCTCCTAAATATAAAGTCTAGAATTTCTTGTAGGTAAGTAAGAAAGTCTATCTAGATGTATTTTTTTGCGGTTTAGTACCTACATGTATCCATAAAGATAAAGTAAAATACAGGGTAAAACTTCATATTCTTAGGTTCCATCTTACAATTCCTTGTTCTTTTTTGGGTTCCGTACCTAAAAGGGTATAATGGGATTTTATTGCCTAGGCTCCGCTGTCCCTCTGTCACCAGGCTGTATCTCATGAACCGTGATAGTTAAGACAATTGAAATTTCCAGATGATGTATTTCAGTTGCCGCTATAACAATAAATACTAAAAAACAGAATACAATAAATATTTAAGGGGGCTCCCATACAACTAACGTGATTTTTTTGTCGTTTTAATAAATAATGGTAAGGAACCCTTCGTGCGCGAGTCCGACTCACACTTGGCAGGTTTTGTAATAAACTTTGGTTTCGGCAATGGATCAAGAAAAAAATATAGCATTCATTAATTTAGCGTGTAGAATTTTGCTCATATCATGCGTAACATATTATATGCAAATTAAGTAAGCAGAAATTAAAAGAAATATCTAACTTATGTGACACTCCCTCATATTTCTAACTCACGTTCGAGCCCACACATCTTTGTAAATTAATATTCGTATGGATTCGTGAAATATTAGCATTTTATTGTCTTAAATACCACATAACTCCACAGGTTAACGACACATTTACTCCCACACGAAATTGTTTTTATAAGGCGATTTTAGCTATATTAATTACAAACATCTTTGTCAATAATCGAAATACTCACTCGTGGGGCTTACTGACGATTTTTCGGGTTCCGTACCCAAAGGGTAAAACGGGACCCTATTACTAACGCTGTCCGTCTGTCTGTCCGTCTGTCTGTCCGTCTGTCTGTCCGTCTGTCTATCCGTCTGTCCGTCTGTCCGTCTGTCTGTCCGTCTGTCTGTCCGTCTGTCTGTCCGTCTGTCTGTCCGTCTGTCTGTCCGTCTGTGACCAGGCGGTATCTCATGAACCGTGATAGTTAGAGAGTTGAAATTTTCACAGATGATGTATTTCTGTTGCCGCTATAACAACAAATACTAAAATCCAGAATACAATAAATATTTGAGGGGGCTCCCATACAACAAACGTGATTTTTTGCCGTTTTTATAGACAATGGTAGGGAACCCTTCGTGCGCGAGTCCGACTCGCACTTGGCCGGTTTTTTTTTGTATGTATTGATTAACACTTCAACACCAAATCTCAAGACCAAAAAGATTTTTAAAATTTGTTTTTTTTTCTCTTCTTAGGTAACTTTTGTCTTGCATGAATGCTAGCTCCATCATATCTTAAAGCTCGAATTGCGGTATGGCATGGTCTTTTATTCTATGGTGTGGTTATTGACTATTATGGTACCTATGGTTTATTATTCTGTGGGTTGGCATCATGCAGAAGCGGGGCAATAAACTCAGGTACAATTGTCAGCCCCTTTTAAATTAAGTGTAGGTAGTAGGTATGTATGTTTGCAAGATGAATGTACCGGAGCTGGGTGATTAGGTTTAGTACCCCTTTAGTAGCTGGGTGATTAGGCAAGCATTGTAGCCCGTCCCTTTAGACTACAAATTCATTGATTGAACAATCAAGAAGCAGTTTTGACAACTTCAATTATTGACACTGACTGAAGCTTTGTAGTCCACCGGGCTACAATGCTTGGCTGAAACATTTACTTCGAGATGTATTCTCTAGTACGCTAGTACATTATACCTCAATGGTCTAGGTAGTGTTGCAAATAACTACTATACAAAACAGTTTACAAGAAATATTATATGTCATGTATATCTATCAAATTTTTAAGCTCTAGACCTTGTCTGGTTCTATTCAACGTAATTTTTCTTTCGCCACATAAAATTCATTCCTTCTTTTCTATATACTTGTAAAACAGTTGACTATATTTGTCATTCAGTAGTATTGGCGAATGGCCCTACACCTTCACACACGAGGATCTTCACAAGGCCATCGATAGTTCTTTATCAGTGGATGACTTTTGGTCCTCACATTCGACACGCAAGGAAGAATAGAAAATATTGGACAAGATCACATAATTGCTCTGATCCTAATCACTCATGTTATAGAAATCAGAAACAGCGACGGTACCACAACCCCCAGACCCGAGACATATAGAACAGTTCGTTTTCTACATTGACCCGACCGGGGATCGAACCCGGAACCTCAGAGATGGCGACGCTTAAAGTCCGGCGTGCTCGCCTCTCGGCTACGGAGGTCTTCGAAGAAGAGGTAGACTATAGCCTGAATTACCTGACCAGTTCTTTAATTATAAGTATGCCCCTGACTGTGAAATAACTTCGTAGTAAACTTACAATTGGAAGGCCTATCACAACAAAAAGGTTGCTGATGAACAGATACAGTTGAGTTACTGTGATAGATAGATACTCCTTAAAAAAAAAACAAGCAGTACAGAGAAAAAAAAAACATTTAAAATGGTAAAATTTAGGCGGTCGTATCGCTAGAAGACATCTCTTCCAGAGAACCTTCAGGTAGAGGATAGTTTAAACAAATATTTTCTGAAAACCGCATCAAAATCGGATGAGCCAAACGCGAGAATATCGCGGACAAACATACATACATACATACGGTCAAACTAAGAACCTCCTTTTTTAGTCGGTTAAAAAGTTGAGAGGGCCAGTGAAGAGTCCAAGAAAATAATAATAGCCGTAGTTTGTAGTTTATGCAAACAATAATTACTTCAGCTCATTTTAATACGAATATACTGCCTTTACCCAAATTTTTCAGTTAAACCCTCACTTGTATACCCTATTACCCAGCAGCGGTCGCTACCGTTGTCTTATTGTACATGCAACTGAATTAGTGGCAGGCTATTGTGGAGTTTGCGCGGGTAAACATGCGGGTTAGAACGGACTTTAGCCATTAAAGTATAAAAACCCCGCCGGCGGGGCCGACAGGAGTGTACCAGGCAGCGATGTTGAGCGCTTGGGCAAAGATTGGAGATCGCTTTGTGAATCTTAGGAGATGATCATCGTATCTATCAAAGACGCGTGTGAGCGATGCTAACAACCAAACCCACTCGCCAGTGTAGGCGCGTGGCATACTGACTAGCCAATCACATAATCGTATGGTCTTCTGCGCATATTTGCAGCGCTCAACCCATGCCGCTATTTTTATCCTGTTTTTACAAATTATTACCAATAAATTAGTCCACCGAGAAGGAGGCCTGCTTATAATGCGTCTTTCAGATCGTGGTCACTACTCTTGAACCTTTCTTCCCGTGAACGCATGTTATGGATATTTACTCAATAAATAATAGTAAATTATGCGCCAAACAACACGAAAAATATTTTGCAAGGAACAGACAATGCACTGACCATAAACAGAACCCTTTGCTTTTCTGCGACACTACGTAAATTAGAGTTTAGGAAATCATGGTATTTTAACTCACAGATTAAATATTAAAAACACGCACAGTAAATAATAATTGAAATGATTATAGGTATAGCACACTGTCACAGTTTTAAAATAGGTTGTGTCACTCTTTATTAGCTAGAAAAACATAGGGATGTTTCAAAGGCAGTTTCTAGACATATAGGTGGAACTTCTGTGCTATTATTTAGCGTTTGCTCGGGACAACAACGGACAGATGCCAAAAACGGCTGGCATAAATCAACCCACTACCCCTGCGGTCGGGTACGGTCAGCAGTGAATAAAATATTGAAGCTAGAACTTGTTGACGGATCTAGTATTTCACTGTGATTTTCGGTTTTTGGCAAACTGTTGCTTTTAAATAGGGGGGGATGCAGGTGAAGAAGAGTTATCTTTGTTAAAAAATACTTGGATATTAAAAGTGAATTGTAGAAGACTATGGGTTGGTACCCATAGCGTAGCCGAGATATTAGATACTCGCGGTACGACTAGTATCTTCTACACGATTTTTTAGTTACTTCTCACTACAGAGGACTTGCGCACAACTGGATCACTTTCGACAACCTCCGTAGCCGAGAGGTGAGCACTCCGGACTATATGGCGTTGCCATCTCTGAGGTTCTGGGTTCGATCCCCGATCGGGTCGATGTAGAAAACGAACTTATCTATATTGTCTCGGGTCTGGGTGTTGTGGTACCGTCGTTGTTTCTGATTTCTATAACACAAGTGCTTTAGCTACTTACCTTAGGATCATCAATGTATGTGATGTTGTCCAATATAAAAAAAAAACTCAATTTGTACGATATTCATTAGATTTTTTTTTTGACTAGTACTATACGACTGTCATCGTGTCTTCTCATTAACCGACTGTTAATAAATAACTATTTTTTTTTTTGTTATATTAATCACAACAATACAATATTAATATCAAGTGACAGTCTGTTTTGCTGACGCTACCCAGTAATCTTCATCCTTATAATCTCATGGCTTAGAACGCTATGAACACATTGTTATGGAGTCTTGGGGCACACACATGTTTTGTATAGATTTAATTGTGCTTATACCTTTCATAGTTCAGTATGTTTTTTAGGCTTTAGGATATATTGTAGGCAAATTATTTCCTTAAGAAATTCTGCAATCGCTTTGAAACCCCATTGGTTTAGTGCATGGTTTTTCGTCTTGGACACAATAAGTCAAGGGTTCGATTCTCGGTTTTTAGATATCGCTATCTGACTTGTTTCCGTGTATTGGCAAAATTAATTACTAGTATCTAGTAGGTACATACCTCGGACCTAGGTACTTTCAAAAAACAAAATAAAAGTAGGATATTAAATCAACAATTACCCATAATCTATGCATTGTACTTAATCTCTTTTTGTAATAAAAAATGGCAGTGTATATTTTAGTCACAACAATCTCAAATCAAATCAAATGCGTTTATTGCAAATTAAGTAACCTCGTGTTGTCAAAGATTCATTACCTACTTATATATCAAAGTACTTATTAGGAATTTTATTTCCTACCTAAACAACGTAAGCAAAATAGAATAGAATTGAAAAGAACTGTAAGTAAGTAGGTACCTAAACAGATACTATCAATTATACAAGTACATTCAAACAAAACATGATGATGAATAAATAAATATTTATTTGAAGACCCCAATTTGTTCAACAAATAAAACATTTCCCGTTTACAAAAGACGCCGAATTCTATACCGCGACCCAAAAAACAAATGCCGAACGAAAATAAAGAAACGAGCATTCCAGATTTTGAATTCAAACAGCCGAAAAAATGACGCGTCGAGACAAAACAAAAAAGGATCGACGGTTAGGGTTCAAAAAAGGAATAGGTCACGAATACAGTAGCCAAGGTTACGATATAAACATTGTTATTTCGTTTCCATCACCAATTTTCATTACGATAAGGGTCATTTTGGCTTAACTTGTCGCATGTTCCGCCGTATTTGGGTAACATAGTACAGGTGCAGGGAACAGGTTGGCAGGTTGGAGATCCCGATGATTCCCGAATGGTTCCGAAGAGTCCCGAAAAGGTAAGCGCGCGCGTCTGTCGCGTGGCGACTTGGTTTTATACGTCACGATTTCTGTTGAATTGTACTTCACTGCACAGTCTCTCATGATATAGATTACTAATGTAGTATTCGCATCCTGCAGCCTCAAACCACGAGAGTCCAGAGCACTATCTAGTTTTTGAACGAAGAAAAAATAATACAATATCAATTCCTGAACGTCTTCAACCAATCAGCGCCCTCGGCCGGACCTGTCATCCTCGTTTTCGTGCAGCCTAGTAAACTGCGTTTTAAAAAAAAAATATTGTTAAAATTACTTTAAAAATGGGTAAAGAACCCAAGAAATCTGTAGAAAAACTGTTGACAAAGTTAAGGAAGATCAAAAATAATCTTAAAGTGAGGTCGAGATAACATTCCACCAGAAAAAAAAACACAACAGTCGCTTCGTTTACGTCGCTAACTCACTTCTACGCCGGTTCGCACAAGAACCAAAACATAAACAAGATTTCGTTCGAGGTTACTTTCATCGCCTGCTCATCACAGAGTTAAAGTAATCTAATTTCCAATTGTTAACCGAGGAATCTACAGGTAAGTGATTAACTATGGGATAATTATTGGCGACTTACTAAGTAGAGTAATTCCCAACTAACGACAAGCATGGCGTGCTACAAAGTTGAGTAGTTCCCTGGTTTTCTTGTCAATCCCACACGCCGGTTCGCACAAGAACCAAAACATAAACAAGATTTCGTTCGAGGTTACTTTCATCGCCTGCTCATCACAGAGTTAAAGAAATCTAATTTCCAATTGTTAACCAAGGAATCTACAGGTAAGTGATTAACTATGGGATAATTATTGGCGACTTACTAAGTAGAGTAATTCCCAACTAACGACAAGCATGGCGTGCTACAAAGTTGTGTAGTTCCCTGGTTTTCTTGTCAATCCCACACTTAATAAATATTAAGTCCTACTAAACATGCGTTCTACTGTATGGGTAGATCCTTGTTTTCCCCTTTTTTAACACAACAAAACAATACTAAGGCCTACTAAACCTGCGTTCTACTGTATGGGTAGATCCTTGTTTTCCCTTTTTTAATACAACAAAATAATATTAAGGCCTACTAAACCTGCGTTCTACTGTATGGGTAGATCCTTGTTTTCCCTTTTTTAATACAACAAAATAATATTAAGTCCTACCAAACCTGCGTTCTACTGTATGGGTAGATCCTTGTTTTTCTCTTTTTTAAATACAACAAATATTAAGTCCTACTAAACCTGCGTTCTACTGTATGGGTAGATCCTTGTTTCTCTTTTTTAATACAATAAACATCTTCAGTCATAACTGAAGATGTGGATTCCGATGTTCTGAAATTATTGGGCAATTTTACGGTAACCATTTATGGCCGTGAACTGTGGCCAAGCATGTAAAAACTTTTTATCTACCTATTGATGCACCAAAGCTGAACCTTGAGGCACAGGCTGCATCGAGCATAGAGGCTATAAAAGGGTGCCGTAGCTCAGCGGCGGCAGCTCCTTGGTATCGATTACATAAGTTAAGCAACCTACATCGTGGTTGTGAGTGGCTGGGTGACCATTCCGATCATATTTGTGATATTTTTATCACGAGCATCTCCATGCTTCAAAAGAAAGTTGGCCCTGGCCAATATCAGTTGATACTGGTTGTGAAGCCTAGTCATAGGCTTGAGGCGAGGTAGTACTGTTTTCGGAGTTAAATTTTCCGTGTAATTCCAGTGTGAGTAGCAAAGATAGCATAGAGCTAATAAGTGATGCTGCTCGTTAACTATGTGTTTGCCGCTATAATGAACAACGGGCGAGACTTGATGGCAGTATAAACTTTAACAAAAATTTTCTTACAAAAATAATTTAAACTTTCAATGCCCAAGAGATATCTAAAATATTTAAATAAAACCCCTAAGTTAACCGCATGGTTTTTTATGGAACACTGCTTTATTGTAGCGATGCATATGTATGGTGACATTCACCTTATGTCACTGCCCCAAATGTGGGTCGCGACAAAAGTGCAATTCCCTGATCATTTGCAAGTGATAGAAAATATGCCTTTAGCTAAATTCTAATTATGTACATACTTTGTACAACTGCCAAGATTTTTTGTGGCCAATTACAAAATCAAAGGATACTACTAAGCAGAATCTCTCTATATATGATCCATGTAGCTGTAAACCAACCCGATCTCATAATTCAAAGAATAATAACTTTTCTGCTGTAGAAATTTTAAGGAAATTGATGTTTTATACTGAAACCTATAACTAGATAAACTATAAATAGACTAGATAGAGGTGAAATTATTAGTTGTAAACCATGCCGAAAGACAATATTTTTTCAAATAATTACTGTTCCTAAACCTGAAGGCAAATTTATTTTAAATTTATAGAACTTGAATAAGTTCCTTGTGACAGAACATTTTAAATTAAAGTGTAAACAGTTCTAAAACTGATTACACCTAGTTGTTATTTAGCCACTAGATCTCTAGTATTTTTTTTTTAAGACTTTTTCTTTGCCTATTCATGCTAATCATAAAATACCTTCGCATGTGAAAGTCAAAATGTATTAATTTCATGTTAATTATTTTGGCCTTTACACAGCTCCCAGTTTTCATTAAACTTATGAAACCAGTTGCTTAGTGGCTGAGATCTCAAGGTATTCCCATAACTATATTATATTAGACGATATAAAATAATAATAATTTTCATTGAAAAGAATTTTAAAACAGTGTGTATAATCTAAAATTTATTATAATACTGACCAGTCTTGATTTTCACATAAATCAGTAAAATTCAAAGGGCTGTTTTTTGATTTTGAAAATTTTCAACTGTCACTTCCAAAGGATAAAATATGTAAATCAAAACTGAAATTAGGAAATTTCTTTTTATTAATTTATACAAATAAAACCCTTTGCACATCTGCAAGATCTTCTTATCTTAGCCTGCCTAGCCGTGGAATATGGTTGGATATACACAAAAGAAAATTAGAGACAAGAGTTTTAAGTATACAACAATATATTAACATTTCCAATAGTGTTAAATAATTTGTACTGTGGTGGTCTGAAAACATTAAAAAAAAAAAAAATCTAACAATGAAATCATACATTTAAAACAATTTCAAAAATGAATTTATTTTGATTCATCATTACCAGGTGGGAGGCAGTCTACAGTCAACCATCTGAATTGTAATGCTAAAAATATTAAAATGGTGACACCACAAAATATTTTTTATATTATTTACATCTTATTTAACAAGGAAGGAAGGACAAGGAATTCAGAAGAAAACACTTAGAAATTGTATAGTGACAATTATTTTAAAACATCACAGATACTTTTGGTTCACCAGAAACAAATCCATTTCTTAGTCCTAGTTCCCAGCTAAGCTAACGCTAAATGTCATTGTCAAGATATTCAATCTTGGAAAGGCGATTGGGATGCATATAAGATAAATACGTTTACAGTTCCTCGATCTCAGTATATTTTGTTTTTTTATGTTTCTTCAATATGTTACGAAAAATTATCACTAAACAATCAGAAAACACAGTGGTGGTACCCTAATAGCAAGCTCAACGATGGTATTGGGTATTCAAAAATTTAATAAATACTGATTTGTTTTAAATCTTTTTAAAATTAAATGGTATTGGGTATTCAAAAATTTAATAAATACTGATTTGTTTTAAATCTTTTTAAAATTAAATTAAATCTTTTTCCAGTAACCCAACGTTCTAAAACCGTTTTAGCCTGGTTGTCGCGACACTGTTACGGTTTACGAATAGATATATTATATATAAAAAAAAAAAAAAAGCTACGAAATAATACTGATGTCACAATCGTACAGCACCGCCATACAGTATGATACGTACTTTAAACAATGGTACTAATATTGTAATCAAATTAAAATTAATTAACCCTAGAAAATTTTGAGATAAGGACACCAATCATAAATAATTCAAAAACATTATTTATTAATATGACACCTTATTTAAGGCCCGAAAACCTGGTACATAATCAAAATCATTTTTTTTGTTTGCTTCAAAATCAATAAGAAGTCAAGCAGTTGTCTGGCTGATGACATAGCTTGCTAATCGCATTACAAATATTAGGACAAAGGTTCTTTTTGACAGCGCATAAAAAGTATATCAATTAATTAATGGTGTCAACTAGCCTAATAGGCTAGAGAGTAAAAACAATATCACATCATCTCCTCTTTCAGATATTAGTTAAAATGCCAGATTTAATAAAGATATAAGATATGGGTTCCAGCCAACTTCTTCTAACAGTACCTTTTTCCAAGAAAGACCCCAAAATGCCCAGCAGAAAACCTTAATGCCTTAATTAAACATGACAATAACTGTTTTAAAAAAACATACTTATTACAAAGTTACATTACAAATAATTATTTGATGATTAAAAAATTACATTTTAAATAAGGGGCAATATAAATTCTATATTCACAGCTCATATTATAAGACATGCCATTTCGGCTGCAAATTATTGTGTGTGAATTTAGCAAAATTTTATGACAAATAGTCATCTGATTATCTGAAAAAAAAAATTGTTTTTTTGATAATGTGATTGATTGTATAACCAATTAATAAAATAATTTGTTTTTGTTAATTATTTCATAGAAATGCTCATTTTTACTGTTCCTGAAAGGATTGATTTTTAAGTCTAATTGATAATAACTGACTTAAGTATAAGGTATATTAATGAAAATGAAAACAAGATTTTCCTAACATAAATAATGATTGTAATCGTTATTATTATCTTATTATTTCACGACAACTCTAAACATCTACATTAGTAATCTATATCATGAGAGACTGTGCAGTGAAGTACAATTATTAATTAAATGAACTTACCTTAAGTGAAGTTCTATTATAATTGTACGAACTGCACAGTCTCGAAATGATATACTAACCCGCCCACCCCGTCACTTTGACATGGCCCAAACGTTAGTAATCGTGAAATAATAATCAACAAAAACAAACTATTTTGATTAAACTTGTGTTAAGTACCTAACTAATTATTTCTTAATTGCTCTAAACTTAATGACAGGTCCGGCCGAGGGCGCTGATTGGTTGAAGACGTTCAGGAATTGATATTGTATTATTTTTTCTTCGTTCAAAAACTAGATAGTGCTCTGGACTCTCGTGGTTTGAGGCTGCAGGATGCGAATACTACATTAGTAATCTATATCATTTCGAGACTGTGCAGTTCGTACAATTATAATAGAACTTCACTTAAGGTAAGTTCATTTAATTAATAATTATTGTTGGGACATGAAAAATGAAGTTGTAAATAAGCACTGAAAATACAATAAAAGGTTTCGAAATCCCAAATTGCACAGTTTTTTTAGTCTTAAGTCTAGTAAGAGACACTACCATTTAGCTAGGCCTTTTTATACTTGGATCTAATTAATCAAATAACTAATTTTCCTCAAAAGCAAGGTTCTCAGACCTGACACCAAGTCAGGTCAATTTAAAAATAACTCTCATTTTGGACTTTTCTGAGTGTTAGAAGCCATAACAAAAAAAAACCTTCTTGTTGTTTATTATCCCTTGCGTAGTTGCGTTCTTTAGTCCTTTTGACCAGACTGCCAGAAAAGGGCTATGTTTAGGTAATTTAACTACAATGGGACGTGTCATAATGCATAATATTATCGTTTGACAGCTAACTTTCAAAATTATAGCATTAAAAATCGTACAGTCGAATCGATTCTCCGACCGTCTAAACCCGAGTATTTCCGAACGCGCCCGAGCGGAGTTCGTGACTTGCGTAGGAGTGCATCCCACGATATTATTAAAATGTTTACCGCCATTAACTGTCATTACGTATAAGAGTATGTATAGAAAACAGTTTTCAACAGTGTTTTTTTCTACAAGTCGATATTGTTTATTTTATTTTATTTATTAAGAAACTCAACAGCTATATTAATTTATTACATGCTAGTCTAATTTTACAAGGGTGACACTTAGCCAATTACAGAGTTTCATAACATGCTTAATTTAAATTTTTCGTACAAAGTTGCTTAAAACAAGTTGCTTAAAAACAAGTGAATCTTAAAAACTAGTACCTATATTGCATAAAATAGCTCAAAGGTTTATTGTACTTTACTATTTTTACTTACAACTGTCGACAAATTCAAGACATATATAATCTAATTTAATATTACAAACAAATTCTTCACATACATAAACCGCTTGTCTCATTATGCTGAGCTATATAGGAAATTTAATTAACATAGAGCTATGTACCATAACTATTTCCTAGGCTTTTTGGATTCCATAGCTCATTTTGGCTTTCGACTTAATTACCTTTTACATGACCTGTTTACATTCTGATATATATCTCGTAATCAAGCTCAAACCACAAACGGAGACAGAACAAGAAAAAAATAAGGGCCTAATGGTCAACTGGTAGATATGGCCACAAGACATCAAGTCACATTTTGTATGATTTTTATCGGTGCACTAAAGTTTCAAAAAATAAATAAGAGATTTAAAAGTAAAAATGAAAAAAGCTAAGTTTAATTCTTCCATAATGTGGATCCATTCAGCATCTACTTGACTTCGTTTGTTTAAACGAAGCTTTGATAGAGCTTTGCGCTAGCTTGACGACATGGGGTAAAAATAAGCCACTGTCGAGCTTATTTTCTAAAGCTTTTCTCAAACAGCTTTGCGGATAGAAGGACATGACAAATAGCATATTCGTGCTTAACCTTGAATTAGTTTTAGTAGGGGGTGCTAGCTCAGTGGTGTGTCGTGCGCCACACTTCCGTGGGTCGTGAGTTCGCATCAAAACAAGTACTGCTAGATTATATAAAATCTATGTTCACGAATTTAAACTAATTGATTGGTGTGGTACCAAAAACGCAACGTGGGATGTCTACCTACAAGGTGGACTGACGACCTGGTAAAGGTTACAGGAAGCCGCTGGGTGCAGGCCGCGCGCAACCGGACAAACTGGAAGTAACTGGGGGAGGCATATGTTCAGCAGTGGACGTCCTGTGGCTGAAATGATGATGATGATGATAGGTGTGGTGGGCGGTAATTTTCCTTGAACGCAAAGGATCCCGGGTTTGAATGGCCCGGTTCGTGTAAACATATTTTCTATATTCCAAAGACCTCCGTAGCGGAGAGGCGAGCATGCCGGACTTGGCGTCGCCACCTCTGAGGTCCCGAGTTCGATTCCCGGTCGGATCAATGTAGAATTTTAATTTTCGAAATTGTCTCGTGTCTGGGTGTTAATTGTAGTGGTACCGTCGTTGTTTCTGATTTCTGATTTCTATAGCACAAGTGCTATACCTACCTACTTACTTTAGGATCAGAACAATGTATGTGATGTCGTCCGAAAAAAAAAGGGATTCGAACCCGCAACCTCGGGTTTAATAGTCCGGTTTGCGCACCACTAGTCCATATACCCGTAATTAAACCTTAAACAACAATTCCAAAGCTGATCAAACGAACAAAATCGAAAGTTTATTTACAGAAACCGTGGGAATCTCAAGTCCTTTTTAAAACAATAAAACTAAAAACTTGTGATTTTTTTAAGCTCTACTGCCTTAATAATAAGGTCTATTATTGTGCAGCTAAAAGCGTGATTGTATGATACCGAATAAGGGCTTGCAAGATGTGTTTTTGCTGTAGGAATGTATGAATAAGATGAGCATTCAAGAAACTAAAAGATAATTTAGTTATCAGATGACAAAAATGGAGACCAAACCAGTTATTAGTTTTCAAGATCTAGAGATTTGCAAGTTGTTATTTAAGCAATGTGATATGGGCGGTACTTCTAACCCGTTAACGTTAAGTGCGATATCTAATTTTACCGACAAAAATTATAATTTTGGGGTCAAACTGGGACTTTGTTTTATTTACACAAATGTGACAACTAAAATACAATTAATTTAAATATTAAAATTACCAAAGCATGTTTTAAAGAAAGTATAGTGCGGTGTGTGTACCTTATGTTGTCTCCAATTTCTAGTCACAATAGAAAAATAGACATTTATATTAAAACTAGATTGATAAGTAATTGATGAGATTTAAGGGTTATTGTCAGTTAATACATTATTTTATGCTTATTTACTTGGATGTTTAAAACGCTATTATTTCTCCGTTTGTTTATACTCTAACCTTGTCTTGATTTCATATACAAATCATTGAAATAACTTTATTTTCTTCGAAATCATACACATCCCGACCACCCGCTTCGATGGCCCAAACAATATTTTATATATTTATAATATAAGTTTGTCTGTTCATTCGTAAGCTATAAAACTAGTAATAAAATGTATGAACATGTGTGTTTACAATTTGACATAGAGGAAAACGAATTCGGTATTGTATAAACATTATTTTTAAAAAAGATAAAAAAACAAGTCAATTTTTTTTTTAAATAAAAATAGTAAAATAAAATAAACAACGATCCCATGAAAAAGTAAGCTGTTTTGCATATTCGGACGTTGTAAAAAGAAGATTGCATGGGTGCACATCACTACATAGTATAAAACAAAGTCGCTTTCTCTGTCCTTATATTCATATTCATTTAATCACTTCATAATGTACATTATAGATGGTCAATAGTAACATTACAACCTTTATAAGGCATTCGTGAATTCAAATTAAAGTTATAATTATATTTACTTACATGTCATCATTATGTTACATTCATACAATATTACGTTCATAAATTGGTATAATTAAGTCATGCCAAGATTTCAAGATGTCAAAATTTACGTCTTAAAATTAAATTACAATTGTCAAAATATAATTCAAATTTATACATAGTCACAATAAAATAATGTCAAAGACGTCAAGAATTATAATATTTAAAATTTGTCCCTGAAATATTCATTCAAATCATAATATGCCTTGGCAAGTAATAACTTCTTTAACTCTTTATCAAATTTAGTACCTTGGAGGGCTTTGAGCAAGTTGGGCAAATGATTGTAAACTTTGACAGCCATATAGGACGGACCGTTTTTAAAAAGCGTAAGTCGGGCAGCGGGTAGAACAAAATCATTTGCTCGGCGCGAGGCATAACGGCTCGTCGTGTCATCAAAGTGCTGGAAATAATTACTATGTTTTCTTATAAAACGACACAATTCAAATATATAAATGCAAGTGACCGTAAGTAGTTTATATTGTGTAAATATGATTCTACATGACTCTCGTGGTGCTGTAAACGTTATAATTCTGAGACATCGCTTTTGTAAAACAGATACCGCAGATACATCGGTCGAGTTACCCCAGAATATGATTCCGTAACGTATCCAAGCGGCGGCGTGGCTGTGATACGCAGTGAGAGCACACTCCTCATTTGTACTTTTTCTGAGTTCCCGCAGTGCATACGAAAAACTACTTAGCCTACTTACAACTATTTCCACATGTGGTTTCCACGAAAGTGTCGAGTCCACCGTGATACCCAATAGTGAGAATGTATTCACTTGTTCAATTTCTTGTCCCTGGTATGAAATCGAATATATTAACTCTGTTCTCTGATATGGTCTAAATTGCATCATTTTTGTTTTCCCAAAATTAAGTGTGAGGCCAATATCTTTTAGATGTGTTATAATTTTTTGGAGACAATCACTAATAATACCTTGTAATTGGCTTATAGAATCAAGTGCACAAGTGACTATAAGTGTAGCGTCATCTGCAAATAAAACTATTTTTTGTGAGACTACTGAAGGTAATTCATTAATGTAGGCTAAAAATAACAAACAACCTAACACACTGCCTTGGGGTATAGACCCAGTTATATTTTGAGTAGATGATCTAATTTGTGTCAGTTTTCTGGTTGTGTCATTTAAATGAGTTAGGTGAACAAATTGCCTTCTATTGGATAGGTAGGAAGCGAGCCAATTTTTCGCTTTCCTACGTATACCTAGTGTTTCTAGTTTTTGTATCAAAATATCATGTAAGACACAGTCATAGGCTTTAGTCATATCCATAAAAACAGCTATAGCGCACTGGTTTTTATTAAGTGCATTTAATATTTCAAGATTGCATTCAAATACAGCTGATACCGTTGAATGATTTTTTCTAAAGCCATGTTGATTATTATGTAAGACATTATACTTTTCAAGAAATGTATAAATTCTTTGGCATATGACTTTTTCAAATATCTTAGATATGACTGGTAATAAGGCAATAGGACGATAGTTTGTAACACTAAGCTTGTCCCCTTTCTTAAAGATAGGTTTTACCATTGCTAACTTTAAAGCATCTGGAAATATGCCTTCATTATAAGATTGATTTATTAAAAGTGTCAATGGTTCTACTAATTGTTCAACACAGTGTACTATTAGCGTACCTGGAATTTCGTCATAACCACATGAATTATTACGTTTAATGCTCAAAATTGCTTTTTTTACGTCAGACTCTGTTACCTCTCTTAAATAAATTGAGTTTGTTATAGGTGACAATTTTTTTTGGTATGTGGCAGTGTTAGTTCTATGGGAACTTATATTTACATAGTAACTATTAAATATTTCAGCAATTTTTGTTGGTGACGTTTCGTTTTTATTATTATGCTTTATGTTTATATTTTCATGTTTGGTATTATAATTTGGTTTAATTTTTTCATTAATCATACTCCACATTTCTTTGTATTTATTTCGTGCTTTTTGTAGCCTATTTATATAAAATTTTCTTTTTTCTTTTGCAATTACTTTCTTTAGTATCATACTATACATTTTAGTGTAAGTTTTTAAAGTTTCATTTTTATACGTGTGTGTAAGTAAGCGCAATATACGTTTATGATAACAGCATTTCTTTAAACCTTTTGTTATCCATTTAGTTTGTCTTATATTATTAATTAAAAATGATTTTCGTGGGATATACTCATCTAATAAGTCCTGAATAGTATTTACAAATATGTCATAATTTTGTGTTGCATCATTTTTTGAAGTAATTATATTAAACCAATTTATTTGTCCTAATTTTTCTTTAAATTTGTCCATATTTCTCTTATAAAATGTCCGTTTATTAATTTTGTATGATTTTTTATTATTATTATGCAAGTTATTTTGCAAGGGAAATTGCCCTATTAATGTGTGGTGATCGGATAGATAATATTTTTCCACGGTTGCTTTCATGTTCACGTTAGCAGTAACTATAAACTGATCTATGCAGGATGAGCTATTTTGTGTCTCTCGTGTAGGTTCCTCTATTAGGCATTGTAATCCAAACGAGTTTAACAGGTTAAGAAATCTCTGTGATAATTTTGTATTTTGTGTTATGTCTATATTTATGTCACCAGCAATAATTATTTTCTTGTTTGAAGAGTGTTTTGTAATGTGCTTTAATAATGCTTGTATTTGTGAGAAAAATATTTCTACATCTCTTTCTGGTCGATATATTGATATAATTAACAAATGGTGATCTATAATTTCTATTATATATATATTATATATATATCCCTATGTATACTTAAATCTTTAAAACTACGCAACGGATTTTGATGTGGTTTTTTTTAATAGTTAGAGTGATTCAAGAGGATGGTTTATATGAATAATACATGCATAATATAGTAGAGAAACACTGATAATTGCACACGTGCGAGGCCGGGGCGGGTCGCTAGTCCATTATATTACAGTCCCCGGCACTGATGTTAAGCGCTGGGGCAAAGAGTGGGAATCGCTTTGCGCATCTTAAGAGACGATCATCGTATCCAAAACACGTGCACGGAGCTAACAACCAATCACGGCCGGCGGTGCAGGCGCGGCGCATGACTAGCATCCTGTAATCATAATGGTCTTCGACGCATATTTTGCCCAGTGCTCAACATCGGTGCCGCTAGTTGTATTGAAAATAAGCAGGTTTCCTTACCATGTTTTTTCTGACCTCTGAGTAAGTGATAAAGTAATGCAGGGCGGTAACCACGAACTCTTAAAACATTAGAATAGTTTGTTACGGGATTGCTACCATGTACCTTATTTTTGAGTTCCCGATAGTTCCCGGAGTTACTCCGTGATCATGGCGCTTGCAACAGTGCCGAAATATCAGGAACTCAAAAATAAGGTACATGGTAGCAATCCCGTAACAAACTATTCTAATGTTAGTGACCATGAAAGTTTAAAACAATACACTCTTAAAACAGTCTCAAATATGTCAAACATTATCAAATCTATCATATTTTGTATGTAATGACGTACCAAAATTGACAGATTTGACAGCTTTGAGATTTTTCTAAAAGTTGTATCCCGCAGATGTTAAGAATCAGTTTTAGACAAACGATTACTTATTATTTCTATATCTCATTTATGGTGCCGTGAATAAAATAAACGAATTTCACATCCACACTAAGAAATAAGTTGATATTGATATTATTGGACAACATCACATACATTGCTCTGATCCTAAGATAAGTAGCTAAAACACTTGTGTTAAAGAAATCAGAAAAAAACGACGGTACTACAACACCCAGACCGGAGACAATATAGAAAAGTTCGTTTCCTACATTGACCCGACCGGGGATCGAACCCGGAACCTCAGAGATGGCGACGCCAAACAGTCCGGCGTACTCGCCTCTCGGCTACGGAGGTCGGAGGTCGTCTACACAAATAAAACATAGGTACATAAATCCAGGATTTAAGAACTATACAGCTAAATTTAAGATTAAGACTAAGCCCAGATACTTTTTGTCTAAATCTCAATCAGGACATCAGTCTTAATTACGCAAACGATAAATTACGTAAAGTCAATAAAACCGTCAGATTGACAAGTCTGTCTGTTAGCAATACAAAGCATCCTATAATTTCGACGGTTGCGACATCTAACGGCGGTTTGAAGAGTTGTGGGTGGGATGTGGGTGTTTCTTGGCCTGAATATGGGTAAAAGTTTAAGTAAGGCGTAATTTTATTTCTTGTTAGACAACTTATTAGATAACATCATATTATTATTATTCCATCTATCCATCCATCAGCCGAAAGACGTCCACTGCTGGACATAGGCCTCCCCCAAGGATTTCCACGAAGATCGGTCCTGTGCCACCCGCATCCAGCGGCTTCCCACGACCTTCACCAGATCGTCGGTCCATCTTGTGGGGGGCCTACCAACACTACGCCTTCCGGCCCGCGGCCGCCATTCAAGGACCTTCCTGCCCCAACGGCCATCAGTCCTGCGAGCAATGTGCCCCGCCCACTGCCACTTAAGGTTTGCGATTCTGAGAGCTACGTCGGTGACTTTGGTTCGCCTTCGGATCGTCTCATTTCTGATTCGATCGAAAGGGGAAACTCCGAGCATTGCTCTCTCCATCGCCCTTTGAGTGAGTGACCTTGAGCTTTCTTATGAGGCCCATCGTTAGCGGCCACGTCTCAGATCCGTATGTCATTACTGGCAACACACATTGATTCAATACCTTGGTCTTGAGCCATTGCGGTAGTGTTTGTGAGCAGAAGATTTTTTTTTTTTTTAATAAATAAATATTGGACAACATTTACATCACATACATTGCTCTGATCCTAAGGTAAGTTGCTAAAGCACTTGCGTTATAGAAATCAGAAACAACGACGGTACCACAGCACCCAGACCCGAGCCAATATAGAAAAGTTCGTTTTCTACATTGACCCGACCGGGGATCGAATCTGGAACCTCAGAGATGGCGGCGCCATTTAAAGTCCGGCGTGCTCGCCTCTCGGCTACGGAAGTCGTCAACGTATACATTGCTCTTATCTTATGTAGCCAAAGCACTTCCTATTATCAGAATCAATGACCGGGCCACTAAACCATGACCTGAGACAATTAAACTTCATTTTCTACATCGACCCGACCGGGAATCGAATCCGGGACCTCATTCACGCGGCGCCGCGGCGTCAGCGTTTTTAATGACGATTGATGACGACGCGACGTCAAGTGAATAGATTCTTGTTTTTTTTATTAAACAATGAATGTCTTGATGAACCTACCTCGAGACGGCTTTCTCAACCATTTGACAGACGATCGAAGTGCAAAATTATTAATGAAAATTAATATTCCATAAATTTTTCTTTAAAAAAAACCAGCTGCATAGCTGATCTTCGAAAAGGTGTGTCACATTTAATGTCACTTAAAACCACCGCACCGTGGTCCCATCTACAAATTAAAAAGCATTTAAAATCGCCATAAAATAAATCGATGGTTGTAACATTAATCAAATTTTATCTATACTCCAAGTATCAGCTTATACAAAACATTGTTTTTATGGCTATTGGTTGGAACTTTAACCATAGTAAAATTGTGTAAGGTAGGCTCGCTACTTATTATAACTGCAAAGAATCACATAAGTAGGTGTATTTTTACTTATTTATAACGATTTATAGTTCGCAATTGCGTCCGATAGACAGAGGCGAGGTATATCGAAATAAAAAACAATGTCGCATCGCTGGTATTTCCCTGATTTTTCTCATTCAAATCTTTAATTATGACACCCTGTGACCACTGAACGAGTAATACACTACGTGACCACGGTCGGTGTAACCCGATCGAAACTTTAGGCAAAGAGGTACCTAAATTATGATTGCGTTAATTCCCGTTTCATTGAGTTTAAATTACCTACCATGATACTGAACTGACAAATATTTTATTGATTTTATAGATATTTTATTATTTACCAAATAAACAATATTTTTATTAATATTTGTTAAAAAATACGCCTTTTAATTATTTGTAAATAGTACAAAAATCAAGATTATTGCAACAAACATCTCATCATATCAGCCTGTTGCAGTCCACTGCCAGCAGTGGTCCAGACATAGGCCTCCCCCAAGGAGCGCCATAGCGCACGATCTCCCGCCCTATGCATCCAATCGCTGCCAGCTGCCTTCTTCAGGTCATCGGTCTATCTAGCCGGGACAAACATCTACTTGTTATTATTTTAAGTGGCTGAAATGTGGGATGTGTCCTGCTGTGTGATTGACATAAGACACTATTGCTATGTATTGTTGATTGGTAGGGTAAGGGACGACTTACGTTGGTTGGTTAACTTTTGTTTATTAGAGTGAGCCTACTACGATAAAGTTTGCTATGTCATAATTCTTTGTTGTTAAAAATATACAGAAATAACATAATTTTAATGAACATACACAGTTATAAACTCAAATTGAATATTTTCGTGCTATGGTTGTATTTTTAAGATGCTATACAATTTATTGGTGTGAATTTAATAGCTTTATTTTTTAGGTTTTAAGCACTAAAGCAATTTGAATACGCGATGACGCTACTTTAAAATCATTACAACGTTAAATTTTAACTTAAATATCAACAATAGTGTGTTTAGGAAGAAATATCGATTTAGAAAGTGATTGATATCATTGATAAATGATTAAGTATATAGAAATACTGGACACCATGTAACAAACTCAAATGTATTCTTGCAAATAACGACGACATCCGTAGCCGAGAGGTGAGCACGCCGGACTTTAAATGGCACCGCCATCTCTGAGGTTCCGGGTTCGATCCCCGGTCGGGTCAATGTATAAAACGAACTTTTCTATATTGGCTCTGGTCTGGGTATTGTGGTACCGTCGTTGTTTCTGATTTCTATAACACAAGTGTTTTAGCTACTTACCTTAGGATTAGAGCAATGTACGTGATGTTGTCCAAAATTTATTTATATTATAATTTTTAAATAAAATAAAAATGTCATTCCATTTAAGTCTATAGTTCTGTAGGTATTTTCTTGTACTTTTTACGATATGTTTTTAAAAATAATTTTATATTAAGTTTTTCTTTATCGTGATAATAAATAATGGTCATCAATCGGCGGTCAATGAGTGATTACTACAATCAAAAGTTTTAGACTTGGCCCATACATGAGCCATACACATACAAATTACATGAATGACCACTGACCTCACGCCTACGACATCCGTTCCACGCATAAAATAATTAGAAATAATGAAAAGACATATTTTAATTTGTAAAACCATTTGATAAAGTGTCAATAATTACCAAGCACTTGTTAAGGATTATTGTTGGTTATAATATTCATCATCAGCATCATCATTTCAGCCACAGGACGTCCACTGCTGAACATAGGCCTCACCCAGTGACTTCCAGATCGGCCGGTTGGAAGCGGCCTGCATCCAGCGGTTTCCTGCAACCTTTACCAGGTCGTCTGTCCGTCTGTTATAATATAAACTGGTAATTTTATTTGGAAACTTGTCTTTAAAATGATTACCTATGATACCCAACCGATGAATAAACGCATAACTTTCAACTTTATACTTAGTATTTTGAGCGTTTCACAGACTAGTTTTGCTGACCAACTAATCAACCAAGATTACCCAGCACTCTCCAGATTCAGCCTTTCCTAGATGTATTATAATATATAAAGTACACGTCACGTGACGTCCTCGGTAGCTTAGTGGTCAAAGCACTCGCCCGGTATGCGATGGGACGTGGGTTCGAGTCCCACCTGAGGTCGATGATTTTTTTCAAGTGTTATTTATCTTCAATTAAACCTTGCATGGAATTGCTAAAAACAAAAATTTACAATATAAAGTACATTTTTATTTTATTATGAACCGATTTCCATCACTTCTTTTACCTTTAATATTAATATCCACTACATTCGCAGACGCACCTACTTGAAATACCTTTGTATATGTTTAATACATAGTACATAGCTACACACAATGTCATCTTTTATTGCAAATGTTTTAGCTAATAGCAAATTTTCTAGATATGAAAATTCAGAGTATTCAGACTCATAACCCTGAGGCGACCTAGAATTTAATTAAGTTTCATAAACTAATCTAAATATTAAATCATATTTCAGTAATTCCAAAACTTTATCTAATAAACAGAAACGCAATTTATCTAACAATAAATGTGTTTCTGAACCTCTAGCGTCATACGTCGCTAATAAATGCCGCCATTACAAACAAAATGGCCGCCACGCCGACACTAACGCTCTCTGACCACAGCCTGTATGCCGGCGCTAGGGTGGACCTTAGCAAGGATATACAGAACTTAGAAGAGACTCCTGAAGCCCGTCAAGTTCATTTACGATACTCTTGTATGCTCTATGTTGTTTCTTTGCGAGACCAAATCAGAAATGATGAGATTCGTGAACGAAAAGTCGTGACATTGACCGAGCTAACGTGGCAGTGGGCGGAGCACATAGCACGTGGAACTGACTGCCGATGGAGCAGAAATGTTCTGAATGGAGGCCTCGCGTACCGGTAAGCGCTACAGCTGAGGACTTCCACCCACAAGTTGGACAGACGACCTGGTAAAGGTTGCAGGAAGCCGCTGGATGTAGGTCGCTTTCAACCAGCCAATCTGGAAGTCACTGGGGAGGCCTATGTACAGCAGTGGACGTCCTGTGGCTGAAATGATGACTATTGTACGTTGACGTAAACGAGAATGAGGTAATCTAGGTTTTAGCAGCGCTAAGTAGTGCACACATGCACGTGCCGTGTGGTGCCGGCACGTTAAAAGAATTGCAATTCTTCCACCCCACCCCTTCTCTTCCTATGGGTGTCGTAAGAGGCGACTACAGGAGAACCGCCACAAGAAGACGGGCAGCAGCGTCTCCTCTCCACCATTGGCAAAATCCTCCTTTTGGAGAGGCCTGTGTCCAGCAGTGGATTGATATAGGCTGGTGATGATAATGAAGTAGTGCACTGGTCATATTAGGCACTTAGATCGGGTATATCGGGGATAACACCTAGCATACCTACGTCATTCCAGCCAAAGCTTGCAGTATAAGTAAAGTGGGTATAGTAAAGATGCCAGCTGTTCAACTGCCGGGCACTAGCCTCACTACAACTATGAGGTGGTTTAGGCCACACTCCACCACGAGGGCCCGTGCGAATTGGTGGTGGGATACTGTAAGGCCAGTGGGTAAAATCTAACTGTCAGATGGACCTAAGCCATTTTAAGCCTCCCCTACACTAGCGTCTTTTGGAGTGTCAACGTCGTGGCAGCGTCCAATTAATGTTGACCCAACGCTTGCGCAGCAGCATTACTTAACGCTGATTGGCCACGACGTTGATGCTCGAAAGTCGCTAGTGTGGGGGAGGCCTTAAGGCCTCTGACTAGGCTTCACGACTATTATCAAGTGATACTAGTCGAGCTTCCAGCGAAAACTGAATAATATCATGTCCTAGAAATGCGTCCTAATGTTGCTTATATATTTTCCCTGTAAAAAAATGACATTAAATCTCAAAACATCCTCTTGCATACATATCAAAGCATATTCCTAAGGAAATGAGGATAACCTTTTATAATTGTATTAATGAGCGATCGACCGAGATATTGATAATAAGCTTGCTAATTGAGTTATTTGGATGATTCCCTTGGGCAATATTTTCCGTAAACATTGAGGCAACACATATTATTTCCTCTTGTGTATAATATATAGTGTGGAAAATTTATATTAATAAATGCATTCTATCAACAACCAATCATTAAGCTCAAAACTAAGCAAAGCATGTATTATTGCTACCTTCAAATAACTATAATTAATAATATAATATCCAAGACTCAAGGGATTTATCTTATATTGATTTTTTAAATAGTAAAAATACAAAAATATAAAAATAGAAGACAATGATCTTCTCAGTGATCGTTAATATGGCTTCCGCCGGGGACGTTCAACTGGGGATCTTCTAGTGTATGTAACGCATTGCTGGGGCAAAGCCATCGAAAACCACGGCGAAGCAATCGCAGTGTCGCTGGATATTTCGAAGGCTTTCGACAGGGTTTGGCATGCGAGTCTGCTGAGCAAGCTTCCAGCGTACGGTATCCCCACTGGCTTCTGTAGCTGGGTGGCTGACTTCCTAAGTGAACGGTCGATCCGAGTAGTCATTGACGGCTGCTCCGCTGACCTCAAGGCCATTGACGCCGGAGTTCCTCAGAGGTCTGTGCTCTCTGCGACTCTTTTCCTGCTGCACATCAATGACCTACTATCTTCAGGTATTGTTGGGTACGCAGATGACAGTACTGTCGCGGAGAAGTATCTGTCTAGTGCAGGAGCCAGTGGAGTTGAGGTCCAAAGACTGAGAGAGGCCATGGTTGAGCGTACGAGCCTGACGTTAAGTAACGTCTCCCAGTGGGGCGATGACAATCTCGTCAGCTTCAATGCCTCTAAGACGCAGGCGTGTCTTTTTTCCACAAAAAGGAGTCCTTTCACCGTTTCTCCTACTTTCCGAGGTACATCTGTTCCAGTGACCAACACTCTACAACTTCTTGGCATGGAGTTGTCCTCTGACCTCAACTTTGGCACCACCATCGAGTCTAAGGCTCAAATTGCAGCTAGAAAGTTGGGCGTCCTGAATAAAGTCAAGCGGTACTTCACGCCTGGACAGCTTTTAACTCTTTACAAAGCCCAAGTCCGATCTTGCATGGAGTACTGCTGCCACCTTTGGGACGGCTCGGCGAAATACCAACTTGCTGCACTTGACTCGGTGGAACGCAGAGCCAAGAGAATAATAGGCGATAAAAAACTGGTGGCGTCCAAGCTGCACAGCCTGGCTCACCGCCGCAAGGTTGCTTGCCTATCGGTCTTCTATACATTGTACTTCGGAGAGTGCGCTCATGAGCTGCATGAGCTCATACCACCGTCACCTTTCTTCCATCGGACATCCAGACGCACGGCCGGCTACCATCCGTTCTTAGTTGATATACCCATAATCCGCACTAAGCGCTTCTCATCATCTTTTATAATGCGCACAGCTAAGGATTGGAATTCCCTGCCTGCGTCTGTATTTCCGAGTGCATATAACCTGACTCTCTTTAAGTCCAGAGTGAATAGGCATCTTCTGGGCAAGCTCGCTCCATCGTAGATCTCATCTATGCTCTAGAGTAATATTGGGGTCAAGAGTAAGCCCATCTCAAGTAAAAAAAAAAATATATATATATCAATTAAAAAAAAAATAATCAAATTGGTTATTCAGTATCTTTACCAGGGTACATAACAAGTGGCTAGAGTCTCCATTTAATATGATGATAATTTAATAATTAAAATTAAGTGTTAGTGTGTGTGCTTGCGTGCGCGCGCGCGCGCGCACCCAAATCAATTAAAAAAATAATAATCAAATTGGTTATTCAGTATCTTTACCAGGGTACATAACAAGTGGCTAGAGTCTCCATTTAATATGATGATAATTTAATAATTAAAATTAAGTGTTAGTGTGTGTGCTTGCGTGCGCGCGCGCGCGTGCGTGCGTGCGTGCGTGTGTGCGTGCGAGTGTGTGAGTTACTAAATAAGACAATCGATGTCTACCAGTCACATTATAACACTAAAAGTTAGTATATTGTCCCATCCAGCGACCTAAATCCATTATCTTCTAAAATACAATGGCGGCTAATTTAGGTTGGATTCGGTTTAGTTTCACCAAAATTAAATTTCGGTTTTCTGCCAACCTTTTATAAGCTCGTATCGGGTTGGCCTTGTTATTACTGGCTGAGCTTTAAGCCAATTTAGTGTGTTTTGTAATCGCTGTAATAGTTATTTTGCATAGCGTTTTAAAGTTTGTTGCTGCATTTTTTAACTAACAATATTTTAAATTAAATAAATAAATATTGGACAACATCACATACATTGTTCTGATCCTAAAGTAAGTAGCTAAAGCACTTGTGTTATAGAAATCAGAAACAACGACGGTACCACAACACCCAGACCTAAAACAATATAGAAAAGTTCGTTTTCTACATTGTCCCGGGAATCGAACCCGGAACCTCATAGATGGGAGCGACGCCCAGTCCGGCATGCTCGCCTCTCGGCTACGGAGGTCGTATACTATATGGTATGTTGCATTTATACACGTGTGGTAATAGTTATGATGTGTTTAAGAGACAACCACAATGCAGATTTATAAAGGCTATTCATAAGAATGGGTCACTCCTTGAAACATCGCATTTAGCAGCTATGAGAGCAGATTCTAAAAAAAATAATTGATGCTCCACACAAAGTCATCAAGATATGGAGAATTTGTTTTTGTCCATAATTTTAGGTTGATCCCAATATTGTAAATTTTTGTTTTTAGCAATTCCATGCAAGGTATAATTGAAGATAAATAACACTTAAAAAAATCATCGATCTCAGGTGGGACTCGAACCCACGTCCCATCGCATGCCGGGCGAGTGCTTTACCAACTAAGCTACCGAGGACGTCACGTGACAAGATGAAATTCCTCAAGTGTTTTTTCTCGCTGTCAAAGCCAGCGTATTCTGATCAATGTTGTAGCTATATGTATAGCTGAGTAATATACTACCGTCAACATCCTATAGAAATATTTTTACAAATATTTGACTATTGGTTAATAAATATTCATTTTCGATGATTTTTTTCAAGTGTTATTTATCTTCAATTGATCCCAATAGCAAAAGCTGGTAAAGATGACCAAACTTTATTTATTTATTCATTCATTATACAGCTAATTATCAGCTTACAGAATTGAATAAAACAAAAATTATCTATTGATAAAATATTTAATCGGTTAATCACCCTACCTAAGAACCACCCTAATAAAACTAATTTCATTTAAATCGGTAGATCTAATGATCGAGTATCTGATTTGAATGTCAAAGACAGACAAACAGACTGACGCACATACAGACAGACGTAGGCGTCAAACTCAAACACCCATCTTTTTATCTTTTTGCGTAACGTTAAAAACTAAAAGGGTAGATATAAAAATATCTGAAATATTAAAGTCAAAAGCCACGAAGTCAGTAATCCTTTTATTAAAATAAAATAACATTAGATTTAGAATACTCGAACGTTTTGACATGCATACATAAAATATTTAGGATAATTTGAGCTTTGAAAATGGCTTAAAATATTTAGTTTCTACAAGCCTATACAGATATTATAAACGAAAATAAATTTCAAAGACATCGTGACCCAAATAATAAGAGTAAGTGATAACAACATATACCAGGTGTAATTAAAATAACGAAAATTATTTTAGGGGTTGACTCTGATCTTTTGGGGCTAATCTTTCTTTGGTGATTCAGTGGAGGCTTGAAAACAGCAACTTTTTAAAAAGGACCAACATCGGAATAGGAAAAAATACTTTCCTATACTAAATCTCTACTAGGTGATACTAGTTTGTATAACCATTATTTAAAACACAATGAAACGGGAATTAACGCGATCATAATTTAAGTACAAAATGTTACCTCTTTTGCCTTTTGCCAGTCAGCCTGTGACCACGGTCGGTGTAACCCGATCGAAACGTCAGGCAAAAGAGGTAACATTTTGTACTTAAATTATGATCGCGTTAATTTCCGTTTCATTGAGTTTTAAATTATACAACGCGAAAGTTTAAAAGTAATTATTGTATAACCATTATCTATTAAAGTGTTTATTTAATTTTATTTCTTTATTGTTTCTTCAATCACAACGATTACCTAGTTCCAAGCCAAGCAAAGCTTGTACTATGGTGAATAGATAACCGATAAACACCATCTTCTACGTTTTATAAACATCCATGACTTAGTTACAAATGCTCGTGCTCATTACCCAACAATTTGCGGGATTCGAACCTGCAACCGTCAGGCATTGTAGTCCGGAGCGCGAACCACTACACCAGGTCGTCGTCAGAGTATATAAATAAATAAATATAAATATTGGACAGCATCACATACATTGCTCTGATCCTAAGGTAAGTAGCTAAAGCACTTGTGTTATAGAAATCAGAAACAACGACGGTACCACAACACCCAGACCCGAGCCAATATAGAAAAGTTCGTTTTCTACATTGATCCGACCGGGGATCGTACCCGGAACCTCAGAGATGGCGGCGCCATTTAAAGTCCGACGTGCTCGCCTCTCGGCTACGGAGGTCGTCAAAGGTAATCTTCCCTAAGTAATTACTACAAACGCTAACTAAGCACTACATAATATAACATAGCAAAATCTTCAATTTTCTGGCCTAAACAAACAAACAACGGAAGCTGATGTCGCTAACTATAATGTATGCTCAGAGTTCGTGGAACTTAATCACCTAGGACAGGTTTTGGTTTAAAGCTGGCTACTGACGGTTAGACTTAGTCGTGCTATGTTTTAGAAATTGAAGTAATTTGAACATTTCAGTTAAAAACAGAAAAATATTATTGTTACAGTGTTTAGGCATTTAGTTGACTACGTGTAATGGAAAGCGAAAAGTTGGTCGTTTTCAAGGGTTTTTTTTATGGGGAAGACAGAAATAAAATATATATTGTGATTAGTTTTAATCCGTGAATATAGTAGTCGGTTATATATACAGGGTCTACAAAAGAATGGGACACTTCTTAAAACCACGTGATCAGCTGGTCATATACAACAACTTTTCCTATGGGAGCAACATCGTAATCGTGATTTTATTTTCAGATGCTCCATAGATTATCATCTAGGTATGCGAGTAGGTTTGTATGGAGAAGCTGAAAAAAATGTCTCGATTTCGATGTTGCTCCCATAGAAAAAGTTGTTGTATATGACCACCTGATCACGTGGTTTTAAGGAGTGTCCTATTCTCTTGGACAACCTGTATATGTATTTACTCATATTCGTACTACTCTCTTTTTTATAATTCCTAATTATTTATGTTTGTTATTCCTATATAATTAAACAAAATGCCATTCAATAAAAGTATTTTAGCTTAACTCTTATTCCTAAATTAAAAACCTTGGTAATCCTGGTTTGGTTTATATCTTGCAGCTTGTCAATCTTTTACCTAATATTCAAAGACAAAGAACAAAAGTCTATAATAAAATTACTAAACTGAAGTGGAGTTAAACTAAATAATAAAATCTTGGTTATAGACCCAAGTTTAAGGAAACGTAGAAAGTAGAGCCCCAGATAAGTATAATGAGATGAGAATACAATTACTTATGTATTTCTACTGCTACTACAAATCTTTTTTACCATTGATTGTTTAAAATTTAAATATCTCAAACTGTACCACATACAAATTGGTAGGTTGTACGAGGGATTTGTTTTTACGAATATTTTTTATGAACAGATAAATAGTCATCACTGAATCAAATTTTAAAATCACGAAAATCAGCATTTACACACAATTATAAATCTTAGTTAGATGTACAAATCCTTTTTGTTTTGTAATAAAAAATAGCATAACAACAAATATATTTTTTAAACAATAATTGATGCTCAACACACCAACAGAAAAAGTCGTGCGACTAAATCTCACCTTCCAAGGCCATCCTTATCCACCTAAACGATATGCCATATAAAACTCATGAATGAGTCGCGGTGAATGGACGGGCTGACGTAACAGACGGACAGACTTTCGTTCGCATATAGATATAGTATGGATGTGTTGTAATGACCTGTTTTAGCCCACGGGGTCAAGATTAAAACAAAGATTTGGTGTGTGGTGTAAGTAATATTTGATGTGAAGAAGATATAAAATTATTTTCTTTTATTTTATGAAAATGAAGACCAGTATTTTATCAGTGTCAGTGGCCAGTGATGACTTACGACACTGAGATTTAGTCCTTACCTTTTGGCCTCTAAAATGTAAATATAAATATTGGACAACATCACATACATTGCTCTGATCCTAAGGTAAGTAACTAAAGGACTTGTGTTATAGAAATCAGAAACAACGATGGTACCACAACACACAGACCTGCGCCAATATAGAAAAAGTTCATTTTCTACATTGACCCGACCGGGGATCGAGCCCGGAACCTCGGAGATGGCGGCGCCATTTAAAGTCCGGCGTGCTCGCCTCTCGGCATACAATAGTAGATTGTACAACAAGTGCATTAAACGCACCATTTTGTCTAAGAGTCTGAAACTCAGACGTAGATTTTATACTTTTGCAATAGATCATGAAAAGCAATTTTATGCAGCCTATACCCGACTTAGAGATGAAATTTTTTAGTTCAACTGTTTACGAGGCTGCGGTTAAAATGATGCTACCATATTTTCTACCATATTTTCTACCATATTTTATGAAAAACTAGCGGACTTAGCGAACTAGTTCCTACCGCCCAACAGTTCTTTTTCGCCTGCTTTTCTAATGTTTTTATTACTTATTTATTCTGCTATTCCGGGCGGAGACAAATCCAACAAATTATAAACCATGAAAATCGGTCCAGTCGTTCTCAATTTATTAGTGTTGGAACAAACCCGACTTTGTGAAATGAATTTTACACCTTTTTAACCGACTTCAAAAAAAGGAGGAGGTTCTCTATTCGTCTGAATGTTGTTTTTTTTTTGTATGTTTGTTACGCGATTACGCCGTCAATTATGGACCGATTTCAAAATTTATTTTTTAGTTTGAAAGGGTATACTCCCGAGATGGTCCCATTTACACCAAGTCAGATTCTGATGATAGGATCCCTGGGAAATCGAGGGCAACCCTCAATTTTTATAGGCACCCATAATGTTTTGCATATATTTTCTGACTCAATGCTGATTTTTGGGTCTGGTAATTATCATGTCATGTTGCTGAACTGATGATAATAAAAAAAAAAAAAAAAAATCGTTTATTACTTTAACATAAAGATTAACTTAAAACAATCTGTGGCTGGGACCCACCTTGTAAGTATGCAGGATACCTGTGGTAGGAGGCCCCGCTCTTCTACAGTTATACCTTACAATATTTTGCAGTTAGGAAAAAACAAGATTTCTTTATACCTATTATATTAATAATTTTATAGTATAGTTTAATACACTAGTATTCTACAAGTTTTTTGTAGAATACTAAACAAGTTTTTGTTATTACAGAGCACAGCAACGTGTTCATGCATAAGTTACATTTCTACTTAATTAAGTGTGTGTGTGTGTGAATCGGTGCGAATGAACACATTTTAACTCTCGATGGCTGGCACCGACTCCAAAAAGAACTGATTAGGTATGTTTTAGTCAATATTATTTTTCGCTTTTTAGTTTTATTTTGAAGTCGGTTTTTAGTTTTTTATTAAACTTTTTTATTTCTCAAATAATTGTTGTTTATTAAACGATGTTCATAATCCAATTGGCGTAGTGGCGTGGATTCGCGTTAAACTCCAAGGGTTCTAGCTTCGACTTTCAGTTCGATTAAAACTAATTGTCTGGCATCTCAAAGCACAAAGATTTTTGTACTCTAAGTATTCAGCCTACAGTCCACTGGACGTAAGTCCCCCAAAGATTCACCATTTTTTCATCCATCTACCATCCATCGTCGGTCCATCGGGCTGGGGGGCGTCCGGACAAGACACTACGTTTGTCAAGGCGTGGTCTCCACCACTCTATTCTATTGTATGTTAATTCCTTACCTTAAGACCATGAGGATTGTTTTTTAACCCATATATCGGGTGTAAAAAAAGGCTTAACGAAGCCGAATACCACATATTCAACGTATTATTACGATCATTTTTTCTTTTACACTATACCTGGGAAATGACGGGTTACAGAGTTATTGACAGTCAAAGTTACAATTTTTTTTTTAAGATTTTTACAAAATTGACTTCTGTTTGATAATACTAAACTTTTTTACAAAGAAACATGATAAACATTTTCAGTACTTCTTTCTTCTGTGGCGTGCGCGCTATACATTGCGGGTTAGAAATAAGTTTTTTTTTGATACCCAAAAATAAAAGTAATTTCCCAGCAATTATTTTTTTTGCATTCTACTTGGTTATATGTATAGAATTCGTGGTTTAAGGCTTCGTTAAGCCTTTTTTTACACCCTGTATAGCATAATAAACCAGTTACCCTGTACAAACCTCAAAAATCATAACTAAATTAAATCTAAAAACAATTTAAACCCTAAATTGACTGAAAGACTAAACAGATTACTTGAAGACACTGACCATCCCCCAAAAATCAACCCCAAACTATTTCACAATTATTATCGTCCCAACTTCAGCAAACGACCATTCCGACCCCAAGAAATCTGCCCAACGCCTATAATGAGTAAATCCCACGTATTAGCCCTAAAACGGGTATAACATAGACCACTTACTAACAGTTTGAATATAAAAAAAACCGGCCAAGTGCGTGTCGTGCCACGCGTAGTATAGGGTTCCGTAGTTGCCCGTCGCTACCACAATATTATTTCAACAATTACTTCTTTTATGTCACTTTTAATGTTTTCATCTAAGGAATTTTCGAACGACTAAGTTGAACGACTATTACGCTTTCTTAACCGTTATGATTTTCCTTAAAAGATCACGAAAAGCACTATTATCGAGAATTTCACACGATGGAGTAGACGATGAAAAAAAAATCATCCCCACGTTACATGTATGGGATCTAACCTAAAAAAAATATTTACCTAAAATTTTATTCTACCACTTTATTGGCATGATTGATATACCATATCTTCACAAAATTAAACTTTCTAGGGCTAACAGACCTCCAAGCAAAACCTTGGACGGACAGACAGACAGACAGACAGACGGACATGACGAAGCGTTCCTGATTGGCTCGATATGCGCGGGAGCGGCGCGGCACAAATTCCATACTTTCTGTACCGCGTATACCGAGCATGCTGATGCCGCGCCGCTGCTGCGCCGACAAATGAGAAAACGGCCTAAAAATGCTTAATTTAGGCCTATTTACAGAAATGAATTAATTTTATACAAACATTTGCTTCCTCCGGGATTTGTACCCGCGACCGCAAGGGTCAATATCAATAGCCCTAAACTTTAGTGGCGTCTATTTAACAAAGTTTTCTGTGAGGCATAATTACGGCTTGACCCGCCCCAAAGTGCGATAAAGGGATGTACACACACACACACATAGGTTATATACTTGTAAAAACAATTAAACACCACCCAAGTATGTGAAGACAATACCCGACAAGTCTAACATCGAAATTGGTTATATTGTACACTGTAGTGCAAGGAAAGGGGCTGTTCAGTTTTTTCTGTTCAATAAATGCAGTTAGATATTTTTCCTCCAAAAACTTAGTTTATAGCAGCTAGACATAAAGATCTTCTGCGGGGTAACCATGAACTCTTAAAACAATCTCAAAGCTGTCAAATCTGTCAATTTTGGTACGTCATTACATAAAAAAGTTGTCAGATTTAATAATGTTTGACAGATTTGAGATTTTTTTAAGAGTTCGTGGTTACAGCCCTGATACCTTTTAATATGTTATTTAAAATACTTATATGTATGCACCTAATAAATAATGCAATTAGTACAAAAATGGTGCCTGAGATACAAGTAATTACTTACTTAGTTTAGGCATCTAAATAAACAAACCTGACCTACATGCTTATGTCATAATAACCAACTATTATTATGACATGCAAGCATACACCTTGCACAGTATAGGTATTAATATTATTTTAGCAGCGTAAGCATTGTTACGCAATGTTTTTAACGCTCTCTTTCTTTTGTAAATAATTATTTATAAGCATGTATTATTATTAATATCACTGTACGTAGCTTAAGTTTTATACCAAATAAACTTTATCTTATCTTATCTTAATAATGCTAAAAGAAAATCTTTAAGAAATCTCACATACACACACTTAGATTTGAATATTGTTTTATGTTCTCCCTAAACATAATTATGACAGTGACATTTATGTCATCTGTCTGTATACTGTCAAAATTAATATAGCTTTTGATTTCTTGTTTCTTTTATTTTGCAACGGTTTGATAATTACGCATTATTTTAGTGGACGTGTATTTCTAGCAGAGCCGTTCTTCCTAACACAAGCACAGTGTTACTTAAAAGGAAGCTCCGAACACAGTGCATTACATAGACGAAGCTGAAAAAAAAAAGATTTTGATATTATGATAAATATAATTCTTGCCTTAATTTTTGCTTCTCCCTTTCCGCAGCACAAAGTGTACAGCCAAAGTAATTAATTAAACTTGGATAAGTTCCGAGACTGTTTGTACTTTGTAGCGTGGCCAAGTTTGGCCTCCGCCAATTAGCTAGATGTGACAACGCCATAGCAGAGGATCTACACCCTGTATAATACAGGGTGAGAATTTACTGTGCAAAAAATGGAGGGTCAAACTAAGGTAACGACGATTTTCTAGGCGTGCAGTGATATTAAGGACTAGTAGCTCCTTTTTCTTAGTAGCACTGCATTCATCATCATCATCTCAGCCTATTGCAGTCCACTTCTGGATGTAAGCCTCCCCAAAAGCTACTAGTTGCGGGTTCAAATCCCTATAAGTGTTACGTAGTCTTCGCAAATCAACAGAAAGTTGCAAGTTGCAAAAAAGTTGCAAAAAAGAAGTTGCATTTTTGTATAGTAAACCGCCGACCAGCTTACAACAGTTTATAATTAAAAGTGTTTTTATTAGAGTTTTTGATATTAGTCCCAATAAAAATATACCTAAATAAGTACTAAAATCCAGTGGCGGGCATTAGTTTTATTTCGAGGTAGGCAGTATATACTTCTAAAGTGTTTTATTGATAAAAATCTGTGGTTTTCATCAACGATACACATTTGTAAGTACCTACTGCCTACCTCATTTCGTTTACCAGGTAGGCACTGACTGCCTAACAACCTATATGCAATGCACGCCCCTGAAAATCAGCCCTTAACAGAAACATTTCTAAAGAAAAACCCGATTCGTACACTCTGAACAATACGGTAAGATAGTTTTCGCTACCCGGGAATTCCTACGTACTTGCATTTACCGCGATGACTTAGTATTTTCGCCACGTAGCCTCAGATGAGACAGATAAGAGATGATGCACCTCATCACAGCGGTCATCGATTACCGCAACACTTATTGCTGGGGTCATTAGTAAGAATAGTGTGGACATGTCTTTAATACTCTCACAAGTATTATAATACTCCGCGTAACTTTTTGTGATGTAATTGCTATAAATAAATAAAAATAACAATTTGGAGAGGCAAGTCTGACTTCCAAAAGTACTTTAAATGTAATAGGTCCTAATTTTTTTTGTTGACCATCTTTAAGAACATGATTAAATTGTTCAAATTTAGCAACATTATTTAAGAAACCAGCATTCCTGACATCGACTGACTTCTCTGATTCGATCAGTTGACATCAGTCCCTAGGGAGAATGAATTGAACCTCATTTCGACCACAATCAACCTCTAACGTTTTGCGTTAATGAATAACATACCTTGGCTGTTAAAAAACATCTGGGCTTACTTATTGTAACAATCTTAAACTTCACGTGAGCAATCAAATAAGTGCTTTCGCTACCTGTAACCATATTGGTTGAAGCATTTACCGCGATGACTTACTATTTTCGCCGCGTAGCCTCAGATGAGACAGATAAGAGATGATGCACCTCATCACAGCGGTCATCGATTACCGCAACACTTATTGCTGGTGTCATTAGTAAGAATTGTGTGGACATGCCTGCTGAATGGTAATAAAAGGATTTTCTTTCCTAGAGCAGTGAATAAATAAATGGTTAGACCTAGTTGAACAATGGGTTTTCTTGAAATCCATAAGTTCTGACTAATCTTAATATACCTAGGACTTTGTTTAAGTCGTGTTTGTTACAACACTTACAACTCGAAAACGGCTGGACCGATTTTGGTAGTTTATATTTTTTTGATTGAAACAGCAAACGGAAAAAAAACTGTTAAGTGCTACGAAGTTCGCCGGGTTAGCTAGTTCTGTTCAATTTTTTTTTTTACATTCTTGACTTCTGAATTTTAGAGATAAAAAAGTGAATGGTTAATTTCCTTTTAAATTTAATTAAATACCTTTTATATTAGAGTAATTGAAATAATATTTAAGTCACACAACAAGTTCTTTAATTTGACATGTCACACTACAGTTTGCGAACTTTTTCGATTATAACTTGCTTAGACTTCACGATAACTCGCAAAGTGTCGGTAAATCTAAATTAATTGAGGTCTTAACAAATACCATTCCATGGTTTAATGTCACTTTAAAATGACGCGCTGCCAGGGAAATAATTACGATAGTAATTATTCGAAATTACATATAAATCCATCTTATCCCATCCACACTAACCTCCCATCTAAGCAAAATTCATGGCTCATTAACTATGTTGCAGTGAATGGAGGGGAAATGGACTATTTTAATTGTTCCTGCAAGCGCCATTAGCGTCGAATCAGACATTTCTCGAAACGGCAAACGATATTCTTGATGTGGGAGCTAAATCGTCTGGACTTAGTTTCACATGGTTAAATAATCGTTTTTATTTGTTTCTAATGAGTACGAGAATTCTGGCTTTAGTTACATTGCAATAAAATATTATGCCTAGGTATTATAATTACATTTTTGAGTTAGCTATGTTTACTGCCTTTCATGGGGTCACTCTACTGGTCATTACAACAACCTTATTTTGAAGGAAAAAGTTCTTTTTACACATCACTAACTTTGATCTAATCGTAAAAGAAGTAGCTAAAGCGTTAGCACTATGAGGGTGACATCTCTTTCTAAAAAAACCCCTCCATAAAATAGAACTTATTAAAAACAAAGTAGTATAAACACTTGTGTTATAGAAACAAGAACGACGACAGTACCACCGCTTACCATAACACTCAGTCAGACCCGAGACAATATAGAAAAGTGCATTTTGCACAGAACTAAAACACTAGCTAAAGGTCAATCATCATCATTACAGCCACAGGACGTCCACTCCTGAACATAGGCCTTCCCCAGTGACCCCAGATTGTCCGGTTGCGTTCGGCTGCAGCCAGCGGCTTCGTGCAACCTTTATCAGGTCGTCTGCCCCTGCATTTGCCGGTACATACTAGCAGGTAATTTCAAATCAATAAGAAGTTATTGGTAGGAAGTGGGTCGGCTATATCTGTCGCAGAACCGATTGGAGGAGGATGTGAGGAGTAAATGGGTTCGCGAGTGAAGACCACGTCTTAGCAAATGCAGTGTATCACGCCTCCCAGCTCGATGGACCGACGACCTCAGAAAGATAGCTGACAGTAGCTGGATGAAAAAAGCAGGACATCATGCTCTTTGGCACTCTTTGTGAGATGCTTACATCTAGCAGTGGACTACAATAAGGCTGATATGATGAACAAGTTATTGATTGAAACTGCATAACCAATGCATCCTCATTTCGCAGCATCCCAATACGTGCGACATTACGGGAATACGTACTAATTTGACAATACAACCCTCACACTGCCACGGGTCTGTCGGACTAGCAATAAATTAATTCCCAGTGACAGCGACACACGTCACGCATGTCGCCACTGCATTGTTTGTCGAAGCGGGTGATCTACAGTTAATTGGGTTTGGTTCAATCTGCACCCGGGTGGAGGAGGGTTAACTTGATTTGACGTTTGATTTGTAAAGTTTTTGATAGGGCGCTCTAATTTTGGAAGACATTTTGTAACGCCGCTTGTAGCGGAGTAGCTGCAAAAGTTTGTAATAGAGCGCAGAATTTCAAATACTAAATATTCCCATGACTAACTGGGCTAAGTCTATCTCGTGGTGGTCAAACTAAATGCATTTACAAAGAACAAGCAACAACTTAGAAGCCATTTGCCGAATGCATTTATTGGACAAAATAAACCTAAATTTTAAAGTTACTTAATGTTTAGTTAATAGTAATAGCGCACGCGTGTAATATTTGTAAGTAACGGGTGTTAATTTTCGTAAGGATAGATACTTGTGTAGGCAATTGCTTTTAGCTGAGCGGAAGAGCTTTAGTAAGTTACCAAAGGATAGGTGACCTTTATGTCCAAACGTTATGACATTTATGACATCTGTACGTGATTCGGCAGGCAACGTATCAGAGGCCTTAGGGCGGCTTGATTAAATCTGACAGGAAGGTTTAGTTACTTGGTTCAAAAGTAAAACAAAACCGTCTTATTTCTCCAAGCCCAAACCACCTCATAGTTAAAGTAAGGAATATCCCCCGAGACATAACTCTGTTATGGAAATAACTAAAATCTCTGATAGTTGTAAAGTTGTTAAAAATAGCCTTTTAAATAGCTTTATTTTTATTTAGGTAGTTTTATTTAAAATCCTTGGGGTAGTACCTGAAATTAAACCATAAATACGAGCTAACATCTCGTTTCTCAATCTCATTAATTTTATAACATCTGCCCCTCTAGCACGATCAACAAAACACGATATAATACGATATGATATAGCGATTTATCGCCTATTAATTAAAAAATATGATAACATAGCCGCCATCTTGAACTTATATTGAAACAGTAAGGATGTCCGCGCCGGCGACGTCATGGTTATGCTCGCTTTTTTGATAAAAGTTCATATTTTGACCTTAAAATATGCGATAAATCGCTATATCATATCGTATCATATCGTGTTTTGTTGCACATGCTAGAGGGGCAGATTTATTTATAGAAAAATCTTACCTCATCTATATTTAGAGTTTTTCTACAAACTGCAAGTTTTAAAATACCTTTTTCATCGTCTTCTTGATTATAATAATATATTCTTAGAAAGTGTTGTGGAGGAAACATTATCTGTACTTGTAGTGAATTGAATCTTGTATTATTATGGTGTTTGTGAATGAAGCCCAAGGTGGACGCATTTACACCGTTATAGTACTTACCGTGCCGTGTGGTCCCGGCACGTTAAAAGAATCGCACCAACCCTTCTCTTCCTATGGGTGTCGTAAGAGGCGACTACAGGAGAACCGCCATAAGAAGACGGGTAGCAGCGTCTCCTCTCCACCATTGGCCAAACTGCGATCGCCAACCCGCCTGCCAAGCGTGGCGATTATGGCAAAATCCTGCTTTTGGAGAGGCCTGTGTCCAGCAGTGGAGTGATATAGGCTGTTGATGATGATGAGTACTTACCTGCAAAATAACATTTTGCTTAGGCTTAATATCAGTTAAAGCTGCCTATTTGAGGATGATGCTGATGAGCTCAAATTGATATTGGTTATTATTACTTATAGCTCAGGCTATTTCGACAGATTTAATATAAATAAAGTAAGATGTATAATTTAGAATAATTGATAATAAGGTGTTATTAAAATAAAACGTTTTTTCGTCTCGGTGAAACTCACAATATATTTCAATCATTTTGCTGGAAACTCTGCAGCCGTCTAAACATCAATAATCTTTAATGATAGATGAAGCATTTGGTTTACATCTCATGATTTTTATAGTGTAACTTTATTTGCCTAGGTAAACGGATCGGCCTAGCTATTTAGCAGCCAGCCTTTATTATATTCTAGCCTATTGGACACATTTCTTTTGAACAGCGAACTTCTTTAAAAAAGGTAATCTATTCCATTTATTTACGCTGGATTGGGCGCTCGTATTCTATCCTACTTATTTTCGAACCTCGGTGTGATTGCAGTAATTTTATAACTGGCCTGTGTGCCACTCCATTCATAATTTCGTTCTTGTATACTTGCAAACCTGTTTCGATAATGTATGCCGCAAGAGAAAAGATTCTGGCTGGGGTAGCTTAAGATCAAAATAATGGATCGAGCAGCGTATTTATTAGGTAAACGTGCTCTACCTTAGGTTGATTATTGCTTTGTTGAGATTGGTTGAAGTATAACACTTACAACATAAAATGTTAAAACAAATAATGTGGACACATAATAAGGAATAATAATTATTGACTTTTGATTGATTGCATACACGTAAGTATAGATAGATAGATAGATACTTTATTGGATATAAAATATAAAGTTACTGTTGATATTTACAGAAAGATGTACAATTTAGGCTGTCTTATCTCTATAACGATCTCTCCCATACAACCTTCAGGCAGAGGACTACTATAAAAAAGAGTACCTAAGTGGTACAGAGTGCTTATTGTGAAATTCCTAATAATTTATTTATTTGTTTAGTAAGGAATACCAACAGTATATAATATATAAATACATTCAAGGAAAAGATGATAATATGAGCTGACAAATTCTTATATATACCAATAAATAGGCGTACACAGCAAAATATATTTTTGAGAGAAGAAAGAAGGAATTTAAGAGTCAAATGTACGTCATTATTAAGAATCTTTAAACAGTTGCTTTCGATCTGTATTCAAAGTCAAAGTAATTAACTTATTCAGTATACAGGCCCTCTTCCAGGCACTTTACATGTCCCAAAATCCAATCAGAGATAGCTAGTCGCAGGTTTAATTTTCGACCGCTGATGCGTCGCAGTAATCGCTGGCTCTTATAACTCGCGCTCTACCCCCAGTTGCGCGTACGCACAATAAAACCACGACCGTTTCCGGCGAGTGTGTGAACCGAAGCCTACTACTTTTACTCTTCTTTTCAATACTGCATTGATACTTGAGTTAAATGACTTGCCTAAAGCAATACATTAAATAATATAGCATGCATTGATCGGTAAATTGTGTTGAAGAAATTAGAAATAACGACGGTACTATTTCCGAGATAATGACAAAAAGTTCGTTTTCCTACATTGACCCGACCGGGAATCGAACCCGGAACCTCAAACATGCCGAACGCCGAGTCACGGCATGCTCGTGTCTCGGCTACGGAGGTGACTCAATTCTGTTAAACGTATACGAACCGTAGGGTTCGTAGGTACAAAACACAATTTTTTTAGGCGAACAAGAAGTTACATACTTTTTATGAAATTAGGATCATTCCTACATTATTAAATTCTATCCACCCATCAGCCGAAAGACGTCCACTGCTGGACATAGGCCTCCCCCAAGGATTTCCACAAAGATCGGTCTTAAATTATTAAATTTACCAATTGTATCTGTTAAAGCTTTGTAGATGTTGATTGAATGAGTAAATAATTGGTGAGTTCTTTCATTTCATTTCCTACTTCGTCAATCGTCTTGGTCTATTATTTGCATACCGGACAAAATAAGCGGACGCAGGTTCGATTCCCGCAAGAGACAACTTTTTTTTGATAAGCAAAATCATAATTTGTACCTCTTAAGTCATCATTGCCATGTAATTTTAATGTATTTAAGTATGTTTATCTATTGTATAGTAGCCGTAGCACAAGCTCTACTACTTAAATAATGTCACAGACTATAGAATAGTAGGTTGGCTATAGCTGCACATTGTCACTAAAGGATTTATTTTTGTGCTTGAAAAAATAATAATATTTACAGTGTCAGAACACAGAGCCTGCGATAGACTGATTATAATCAAAGTACGGGACTTGAAAACTACAGCTAACGCCATCTATCGTCGTCAAAGTGAAATACAAGTTGCGATCGATTGGTCGAACCAAACAACTGCAAAGCAAGTTGGCAGTTACGCTGTAAGTTCGTCTTGAAATCATAGATGGCGCTTACAGATAAAGGAATATAAGCCTTAGGACGCGTTCTGATTACATTATTTACATCGTAATTTTAGTTTAACGTTAGTCCAACCCCTCTAGCACGATCAACAAAACACGATATGATACGATATGATATAGCGATTTATCGCCTATTTATTTAACAAATATGATAACATAGCCGCCATCTTGAACTTTTATTGAAACAGTAAGGATGTCCGTGCGGGCGACGTCACGGTTATGCTCGCTTTTTTGATAAAAGTTCATATTTTGACAAAAAATATGCGATAAATCGCTATATCATATCGTATCATATAGTGTTTGGTCCTACATGCTAGAGGGGCTGGTTAATATCGCTTTTGATATTAGTCGTTAACGCAAGTTAGATTCCTTAGAGCGTCTTGATTAAACCTGTCAGTAAAGTTAGTCTCTTGCAATATTCCTTCACTGCATCACTTTCCAATGGGCTCACAAAAGTGGTTCTGAATACTTCTTCGTAGTTAAGGCACAGAATAAATAATAGTAGTAAAGGTAAGGCAGCAATAACACGTAAGTAATACTTTTAAAAATGGACAAATTCATATACTTTCCTCTGATCCTAAGGTTAGTAGCTAAAACATTAGTGTTACTTAATAGAAATCAGAAGCAACGACGAACTTAATTTAAAAAAAAAAACTTATTTTCTTTTATTATCGACCCTACGGGGTCATCATCAAGATCGTATTTTATTTTCACTGCTTCACAAATTATCATCGAGGTAGTGTTAATTTGTATAAAAACTAGCCAAGTGCGAGCCGGACTCACGCCCGAAGAGTTCCGTAACATTATCTATAAAAACGTCAAAAAATCACGTTTGTTGTATGGAAGCCCCCTTAAATATTTGTTGTATTCTGTTTTTTAGTATTTGTTGTTATAGCGGCAAAAGAGATACATCATCTGTGAAAATTTCAACTCTCTTACTATCACGGTTCATGAGATACAGCCTGGTGTCAGACGGACAGACAGACGGACACCGGAGCCTTAAGTAATAGGGTCCCGTTTTACCCTGTGGGTACGGAAACCTAAAAACGAGCAAAAAAAACACGTTTGTTGTATGGGAGTCCCCATTCTGGGTTTTAGTATCAACAGAAATACATCATATGTGACAATTGCAACTGTTTTTAACGGTCAATGAGATAAAGCCTGGGCCTTAACCATGAACTCTTAAAACAATCTCAAAGTTGTCAAATCTGTCAATTTTGGTACGTAATTTCATACAAAATTTGACAGAAATGATAATGTTTGACAGATTTGTGATTGTTTTAACAGTTCATGGTTAGGGCCCTGGTGACAGACGCACAGACAGACAGACAGCGGAGTCTTAGTGAAGTCCCGTTTTACCCTTTGGGTATGGAACCTTACAATGCTATTCCCATGTTGGTTGACCCCGTAGAAAAAGTTTATTTGTATTGAGAAACACATTCTTCTCCTATTTAGCTGTTTTTAAATACCACATTAATTATCTCAATGGGTAAATAACTTGCCTAATATTATCAAATTAAATTAGGATGTCAAACCAAATAAGGACATTATATTCTACGAAGTTTGCATTTCCCGAAACATCAACTCAAAGCTTGGTTCAAATTAAATTATTATACCAGGAACCAAACCTAGGAGTAAACAGAGTTTCTAATTTATCACGAACCATTGCAATACCGTATTGATTTTACTACTTAGTATATAAAGAAGGCTACATTGCAAGTTAATGCCATTATTGCCAATTTCAAACGAAGTCGAGAGAATAACGTCATAAAAAACCGGCGAAGTGCGAGTCGTGCCATGCGCAGTGTAGGGTTCCGTAGTTGCCCATCGTTACCGCAATTTAATACTTCATTAAGTTGCGTCACTTCACAGTCACTTTAAATGTTTTCCTCTAAGGAATTTTTGAACGACGAAGTTGAACGACTATTACTCTTAAACTAACTGATCTATCTTAACCGCTATGATTTTCCTTAAAAGTTCACGAAAAGCACTATTATCAAGATTTTTTCCAGATTGTTCAAGCCAATAGTTTAGCTTTAGCTTAGTAATTTGCTCCCATGGTAAAAGTTATTTTATGGGATGCTACAGCTGATCACGTTTTTAAAGGAGTGTTCTATTCTTTTTTTTTAGCTAGAGCAAGGGCAAAGACAACGCATCTTACGAGACTGCTAACTATCGTATGAGAGACGCGTGTGCGCGGGGCTAACCACCAATCATGGCCGGCGGTGCAGGCGCGTCACACAACTAACCAATCACGTAATCGCAATGGTCTTCTGCGCAACTTTTGCCCAGCGCTCAACTTCCGAGCCGCTAGTTTTACACCACGTAATAAATAGATAGACCTACACTTTATTGGACAACAAACTAAGTAAATAACACACGATTTTTACGACAACATCAATTTATGTGGCCTTATCGCAGTATTATTGTGTAAGTATAGTCTCGCAACACAATTTTCCCGAACAATCTCTGGCATAACCCAGAAATCTCATCCAGCTCAAATCACCCACTTAAGTAAAACGAAACACGAACAGCCCGCGAAAAATTACATTTTCAAGCAAAATATGATGGCCCTAATAAATCCATTGTTAGAAAAATTGCCGAATCAAACAGACCTTGATCCTATAATGGGGGAACTTGCAAAAAATTACGACACTAAAATAGGTCATAAATAAAATGAAAAAACGCGACCCCAAGACAAAATGGCGATGGTTTTGAAGTTACGCCGTTAAGGCGGTTGTTTTAAAATTTATTATTAACTCTCGTAGTTAGAGGACGTGGAATATAATATAAAGGCTAGGGTAGGTATGCTCTTTGAATTAAAACTTAACAGTGTATATTTGCCTTCAAATCTTAGAAAATTTTAAAAAAATATTCAGACGGAAATTTGTTCACGAAACGTTTTCGTAATACAACACGCTTTTTCACTTTTATTACAATCAAAGATGTTATCAAATCTTCGGAGTCGATTGTAGTACCTAGTACTCCGAATTTTGTCGCTTCGGTTTAGAACTTTATAAATATGTTTATAAATTATTATATAAAAATAAAAAAAAGGTTGGACAACATCACATACATTGCTCTGATCCTCTACGGTAAGTAGCTAAAGCACTTGTGTTATAGAAATCAGAAACAACGACGGTACCACAACACCCAGACCCGAGCCAATATAGAAAAGTTCGTTTTCTACATTGACCCGACCGGGGATCGAACCCGGAACCTCAGAGATGGCGACGCCATTTAAAGTCCGGCGTGCTTGCCTCTCGGCTACGGAGGTCGTCATATTATATTTATAAATATTTAATAGAATACCGGATACTTTTACAGACTTGCCCATTTACTTTGTTTTTTTTGACATTTTATTTATTAATGTTGTATGAATTCCATTTATATGTATTACCTTATTATTTTATTTTATTTGTAATTTAATAATATTAGTACAATTTATTTTAAAATTTTGCATGTCTTACCCAGGCAAAACATGTTGGCACTATAATTATTTTGTTACCTTATCTGTATGTACCATGTTTTTAGGCAAATAAATTTATTTCATATCATTTCATTTGTGATGTGTGGGTAACAAGTGGGTATAATAACTTGATGACATCAGATGCTAGTTTAAATGGTAGAGCCTAGAAGTAAGTGGTGGATTTTTGTATTGGCTACCAGTAAAACCTTTAAATTAGTGGTAATAGGCTAGTTGACACCACCAATCAATTGACATACTTTTTATGAGCTGTCAAAACAGATATCTTCCTTATAATTTGTATGGCGATATCGGATTATGACGTCACTATCCGTTAAACTCAACTGCCTTACTTTTTTACGATTTTAAAGCAATCAAAAATCAGTTTGTCTCTTAAATGAAATTGTACTGAGTTATTAGGCCTAAAATAAAGTGTCTTTTTTAATAAATGATGCCTTAGAATTATTTATGAATGAGGTCAACATCCCTATTTGATATGTTCTGTAGTTCCAATCACAAAATAGGTTGTAAGTGAGTTTACCTCTTATGTTACTGCATATAAAATAGTTTCATCATCATCATCATGTCAGCTTAATGAATTCCTCCAAAGAGCGCCAAAAAGCGCCAAAGAGCACGATCTCTCGTTTTTTTTATCCAGCGACTGCCAAAGTGCCAACTGTCCCTCGAGTCGGTCGTCCAACACTAGATTTTAGGGTTCCGTACCCAAAGGGTAAAACGGGACCCTATTACTAAAGCTCCGCTGTCCGTCCGTCTGTCTGTCTGTCCGTCTGTCACCAGGCTGTATCATATGAACCGTAGTAGCTAGACAGTTGAAATTTTCACAGATGATGTATCTGTTGCCGCTATAACAACAAATACTAAAAGACAGAATACAATAATTATTTAAGGCGGCTCCCATACAACAAACGTGATTTTTGCCGTTTTTAAGTGGTACCTACGGAACCCTTCATGCGCCAGTCCGACTCGCACTTGGCCGGTTTTTTATCCAGCCACTGCCAACCATCTTTTTAAGGTACTTTATACGTTTGCCAAAGAGTTGTCTCCACTCAAATTTGTTTCATATAATTATTTTATTGTTTCCTTTCAATAATTGTAATTACGATCATCAAATCGAGAGACCATAGAGTCCCAAACCGCAGAGGAGCCATAAATAAGTTTATTAATCTGATACCCTACTTTAATGAATGCAATCATTAATTACTTTTAATTAAATAAACGCGCCCGGTAATGGTCGGCTTTGTGCAAAATTCCCTTTCTACGTAGAGTCAATTTAAACAGGTGAGGTTGAGCCAATAAACTGGTTACATCCGGTTTCAGGGGATATAGGGTGGGGTGCAAGTTATACAGTGTGTCCGGGTTTTGACCGGTGATAATCTACGGGCTTTTAATTCATTAAATTTTATCGACTTAAAACCCCCATGTTAGGGGTCTAACTCTACCCCTCTTGAAATGGCAGTCATTTAAATATTTAATATTTTTTGTGGTATAGCATGCATACACATGGTATTATTATGGATCTGGAGGTCCTAAACATTATGAAATAAGAATTATTAGAAAGTTAATGATATCGCCTATCAAATAAAACAAAGATCAATAAAAAAAAAACTATAATAGAGAAAAAAATGAAATTTTAAGAAACTTGCTGAAAATTTCTCTAAATATACCAGTTTTTTAAACGTATACGAAAAACTAGCTACTAGTACTATAAATGTACTTTATTTTATTAATATTTGATACATTTTGAGATTATCTACAAAACGATACTCTTAGGTATCAATTAAAGCCAACGGACTAGGTCAACCTACCCAAAAAGTTAAAGGTCATCCAACCGTATTTCAATTTTAAATCCGACACAGATCAATATCAGTTGAGAAATTTTGACGATATATAGTTGGTTGATGAGTTGTTATCTATACAAACATCTTCTCCAGCTTTAACAAGTCGATATACTTATACTCTTAGACAATTGCTCATTTTGATGACAAATTTGTTAATAAAGCTAGTTTATTTTCACAAAAAAACTGATAAGGCTCTTTTGAAAGTCATATTAATTATACGTTTATAATACATGACTCAGTGAAGATATCGCTGTTCCAGTCAGCCTGTGACCACGGCCGGTGTAACCCGATCGAAACGTCACGCAAAAGAGGTAACATTTCGTACCTGAATATGATCGCGTTAATTCCCGTTTTATTGAGTTTAAAACAGGACTTACGTAAAAATACTCAAATCGCTTTAGCTTATAACTCGCCCCACTCAGAAACCACACAGGGAGTGATTGGAAATTAAAATTTAATGCCTTTGTAGTGCGCCCAATCACTTAGAGGACGCCACTGACGAATTGATTAAGAGGGCTATCAAACGAGTAGTGTGTATGCAACACCCTGGTTCTTGTACTAAACTGAACCGGTTCAATTTCGGTGCAGAGATTGACAGAATGTTTGATTATTTAATATTTGGAATGTATTTATGGTCCCAAACCACCTCAGCAGTATTTAAAGTTAAGATTTTTTTCTTACATTTTCAAATGACTTCAATAAGATTCCAAATTCAACATTTTTTTTTTTGTGCGTATGTGACCATAAACTATTCCCTAGACTATTCTTAGCTAAATGCAAAAAGGTTTTGATTAATAGGATATCCCACTACGAGTTGCAACAAAAGGATGAATCAGCTTTTTTGGACTTATAGGAGTCGTCCTGTCAGGCATGTGAAAAAATGTAACTAAGAATGTAAAATTCACCTATATATCTACTTTTGGAGCTAACCCTAGCTATTTTTGGAGCCAGTATTGGTACCATCATTGAAGAGTCAAAATGTTTTCACTTGCCATATCAAGTTTTTTATTCAATTTGCTTATTTTATAGAATATATTTCTACTTCGAACAACTTATTCCCGGCTGGCTAGATAACTAGCACTTTTATTTAAACTTTTTTTTTAAAGATAAAGATAAAGATAATTTATTTGCTAAAAACAGGTTACATAAGATGGCAGGTACAAAGTAAGATCCATGTTTCGCTGTATACATTCCAGCATGCAAACATTGTACATTTTAAACACAAACTACAAATATATTACGGCGCCAAAAATATCCACATCACACATAGCCTATATCAGTCCACTGCTGGACACAGGCCTCTCCAAAAGGAGGATTTTGCCATAATCGCCACGCTTGGCGAAAAATATGACTCTCATTAACAAATCGAAGACATCCAAACCCGGACATAAAGTCCGGATTACGCGGGCGGACGTAGCGATTGCTGTAATCCGGACGGTTTAAAAAACGGACACGAATACCGGATTTGAATTTCATGAACGGGTGGAGGTAGCAGCCTAGGCTAGGGGCTAGAGAGCAATATTTTAATAAGCAATTTAATGCCTAAAGGATAGGCAGATTTTTATCAACTTCATCATCAGCATCATTTTAGCCGGCGGACGTCCACTGCTGAATATAGGCCTCCCCCAGTGACTTCCAGATCGGCCGGTTGGAAGCGACCTGCATCCAACTTAACCTCGTCTAATGATTTTATTAAAGATTTTTACAGAAAATCGTAATAAAAAAATAAGACAGTTCGGGTAAATTCTAACAATAGGACCGAATAAATGCTAAAAGGAGTTTCTCAACTTTGTGTATTAGAAAGTAAGTTTCCTAGTTGTTTTAAAATGTGGAGATGTGGGCAAATGCCATTATTGCAATAGCTCAACTATTGCAATAATGGCAGGTGGCTAAGCAATGAAGAATTGACTGTTTAAAATCATAGCGATACAGATATCATGTTTTACGAGAGAGATTAGCAATGCCTTTTTAGAACTTTTTATCACACAAAGACTTCATACTTCAGAAAAGGAAAAAAATACCTTTATATATGAATACTGACTTAATTATGGACAAAATCACATACATTGCTCTTAGACAAGTCCGTTTTTAGGGTTCCGTACCCAAAGAGTAAGACGGGACCCTATTACTAAGACTCCGCTGTCCGTCCGTCTGTCTGTCTATCCGTCTGTCACCAGGCTGAATCTCATCAACCGTGACAGTAAGACAGATAAAATTTTCACAGGTGATGTATTTCAATGCCGCTATAACAAAAAAATACTGAAAAATAGTATTAAATAAATATTAAGGGGGCTCCAATACAACAAACGTGATTTTTTTGCCGATTCCATTGACAATGGTACGGAACCCTTCGTGCGCGAGTCCAAGTAGCACTTTTTTACAAACCGACAGAACCCCACGATCCCACCTCAGACAGAGATGGTGATGGACGCCAAGTGTTTGCCTCTCAGGTAGGTACGAAGGTCGTCAAATTGTTGCACTCTAGCTCTTGTACAACAACATACGAGATCTTTGAAATTAAAGCGTGAGTTTCTGCGACATATTTCAGCGGGAGCTTGCCGGCTCACCAATTCATTTAATTGGTGACTTTTTAAGTCGAGTCGTTTAGGCGTAGCTACTTTATCTATATCTATACTAATATTATAAAGAGGAAAGATTTGTACCTATTTTTGTATGTTTGTAATGAATAGGCTCAAAAAGTACTGGGCCTAGCTCAACTATTGCAATAATGGCAGGTGGCTAAGCAATGAAGAATTGACTGTTTAAAATCATAGCGATACAGATATCATGTTTTACGAGAGAGATTAGCAATGCCTTTTTAGAACTTTTTATCACACAAAGACTTCATACTTCAGAAAAGGAAAAAAATACCTTTATATATGAATACTGACTTAATTATGGACAAAATCACATACATTGCTCTTAGACAAGTCCGTTTTTAGGGTTCCGTACCCAAAGAGTAAGACGGGACCCTATTACTAAGACTCCGCTGTCCGTCCGTCTGTCTGTCTATCCGTCTGTCACCAGGCTGAATCTCATCAACCGTGACAGTAAGACAGATAAAATTTTCACAGGTGATGTATTTCAATGCCGCTATAACAAAAAAATACTGAAAAATAGTATTAAATAAATATTAAGGGGGCTCCAATACAACAAACGTGATTTTTTTGCCGATTCCATTGACAATGGTACGGAACCCTTCGTGCGCGAGTCCAAGTAGCACTTTTTTACAAACCGACAGAACCCCACGATCCCACCTCAGACAGAGATGGTGATGGACGCCAAGTGTTTGCCTCTCAGGTAGGTACGAAGGTCGTCAAATTGTTGCACTCTAGCTCTTGTACAACAACATACGAGATCTTTGAAATTAAAGCGTGAGTTTCTGCGAAATATTTCAGCGGGAGCTTGCCGGCTCACCAATTCATTTAATTGGTGACTTTTTAAGTCGAGTCGTTTAGGCGTAGCTACTTTATCTATATCTATACTAATATTATAAAGAGGAAAGATTTGTACCTATTTTTGTATGTTTGTAATGAATAGGCTCAAAAAGTACTGGGCCGATTTAAAAAATGTTTCACCAATAGAATGCTACATTCTTCCAATTTAACATAGGCTACATTTCATTTTGAAAAAAATTAGGGATCCTTGGTAAAATTTGAACAATGTAACCGAAGGTGTAGAAAAATTAGTCTTAAAATGTCTTTCGTCGAATGCGCTGCCGAAACTATTAGCGATAATTGTCTACCCCGTGCGAAGCCGGGACGGGCTGCTAGTAATACATATAATAGACCTTAGCATAATTTTATTAGGTTTTAAAAATATTACCTTGGCTTGCTTGTTTGATAAGGATAAGGATAAAATACTTGTGTGTATAACCCCACCTATTTTTGTACCTGAGTCATACAATGTTTATAAACTTACCAGTTGTAATCCGACGGATTAGCAAGCTAAAGTAGCAGTGGGCGAGGCAAATAGCACGTAGAACTGTCGGCCGATGGGGCAGAAAGGTTCTGGAATGGAGGCCACGTACTTGCAAGCGCAGCGTAGGTAGTCCACGGTGGACATACGACCTGGTAAAGGTTACAGAAAGCCGCTGGACGCAGGCCACTTCCAACTATTCAGCAAAACGTAATCCCTGCCTCCCCTAATGACGCCCAGATTGGCCGGCTGAATGTGGCCTGTGTTAAAGGCAGTGATGTGTGTGTAAAAATCTATGTTTTGTTTTGAAGATGCCGTAGTATAAGGTTTGCCTAGTTGAAGGTTTAAATATAGTAGGTGTGATTGTTGGAAAAATCTTAATGACCTTTATGATAATTTTACGTGATAACGTCATAAGATAACATTGCTATTTGGACGCATCGGCCGATGGAGTGGAAGAGAGATAGGTGCGTCACATGCCGAACTCTATCGCTTGTTCCGCGCTCTCGCTCGCACGCGGCACGTGACACTTTTTCGTGCGTGCAGCCGGCGTTCAATAAAGCCGGCGTAATCGGGGATTGACCAATGCTTTAAAAAAAGTAAGGATCCTTTAATAAATATAAAATCACGTTGCACAAGTGGCTTGTCGTAAATCATTTTATTCTATTCAAGAATTTATGAATTACAAGGAGGGTCAGTAACTCATGGATGGTAAATATATTGTACTTGAGTATGATATTCTGTATTTTCAAAATAATTGTATTTGTATTTGCATGCTATTGTTTGTTAATGGCTGGATAGGCGATCATAATATTCATCATTGTACGTACACCTTGTTCAAAAGCAAATAAACATTTTTATTTTCAAACATAAAACCAACTCAAGTTTATCAAATACTTAAGACAGGTAATCAAATCATCCGTTATTACTAAGAAACCTTCAGAAGCTAATACTGTCTCTATTCTAGAAATTCTGTGAACAATATCTCCGATAGCTTAGTTTGAAAGGAAAGTTTTTTACACAGATCTATAAAATATAGAAATGATCGTAAACAATTCAATGGGTAGGGTAGGGTAGGGTACCCACTTATGTAGTACCAGCGAGACCTAAGATCACAAATTATTTTATTTGGTTTTCTTTTCAATTATTTTCAACGATTTGTTTATTATTAAACGATTACTATAAAGTTATAAATGTAATCACTAAAAAAAAAATACATTTGCTTGGATCCTAAATCCTACATTGCAAAACTTTCGAATTACATACGTCAACGGTCTTTTTTTAACCAAAACTGAATTTTCTAAATCGTGATTGATAAAGTGGTTTGTTGCGTTAGTTTAGTAAGCACAAAAACGATATGTGTTATCATTTATCAGCCTTTAAAAGTCGACTGCTGATCTCCTTTATAAAACCTTACCAACCTCTGGGCCTTTGCATTCAGCGGCTGCCCACAATCTTGACTACGTCGTCAGTCCACTAATTAGGAGTCCTGTCCACGCTTAGTCTTCCAATTCGTTGTCACCACTCGAAAATCATACTTCCCCATCGATTGTTAGTTTTGAGAGCGATGTAGCTTACCCTTTGCCAGTGACTTTGTTTCTCCTTATTTTGGATTTGGTGTACTTCTCTTGCACATATTTATAAAACTTTTGAACAAAAAAATTAAACCACCGAAAAACTGAAAAGCAAAAAATAATTCAGCATTAAAATCTGAGACTGAACGATAAGTCACGCTTATTTTCCCACCCTTAGGGTAATATACTTTTTAAATTTATAAACCCTTTCTATAAAAAAATAATTATCAAAATCTAACTACTCTGTAAAAAGTTATGCGTGGTCAAACATTACAATCAGTGAGTGAGCAATCTATCATCCCCTGTTTTCCTACCCTTAGGGTTAGTTTTTTTTTTCAAATTTATATGAGACCAACTTCGGGCTATACCTTTTCTTATAAAAAAATAATTATCAAAATCGCACTACACTGTAAAAGTTATGCGTGACATAAAAAAAATAACAAATGCGTCGACTTGAGAACATCCTCCGTTTTTTCGTCATTTATAAAGCCACCGGCGTACGTACCAGCCGAAATTATTCCGTACCATTAATCTAAATGACACGTCTGTCCACTCTATATCCTCGCGCACCGGACAATATCCGGCGGTAGTCGGCGGCCGCTTCCGTTTCCTGTTTACCCTCGTTACGAAGGCTTCACCGGACAGGTAATAACGGAGTTTGTTAACCTGTGATGGTTTAGACGTGATAATTATCACTTTGACAGTCGTTGATGAGAGATGTTAAGAAAAATGTTTGGATTTGTTATAGTAAAAAATATATGATTAGTATGACGTGTTCCTTGAAAATGGTAGTATCATCATCATCACCAGCCTATATCAGTCCACTGCTGGACACTGGCCTCTCCAAAAGGAGGATTTTGCCATAATCGCCACGCTTGGCAGGCGGGTTGGCGATCGCAGTATGGCCAATGGTGGAGAGGAGACGCTGCTGCCCGTCTTCTTATGGCGGTTCTCCTGTAGTCGCCTCTTACGACACCCATAGGAAGAGAAGAGGTGGTGCAATTCTTTTAACGTGCCGGCACCACACGGCAATGGTAGTAAAGAGGGACCAAACAATTTCAGTCAGTCAACGACTCAGTGGGCTGTGGAACAATCGTTGTTTAAGATAAAATCCCGAACAAGATAGATAGATAGCTCTTTATTGCACATCACACAAAACTAACAGTACAAAAAAAAATACATTAAGAATGGTACAATTTAGCAGTCTTATCGCTAGAAGCGATATCTTCCAGACAACCTTCAGGTAGAGAATAGCTTAAAAAACCGGCCAAGTGCGAGTCGGACTAGCGCACGAAGGGTTCCGTACCATTATTTATAAAAACCGCAAAAAAAAAACACGTTTGTTGTATGGGAGCCCCCTTAAATATTTATTGTATCCTGTTTTTTTTTGTATTTGTTGTTATAGCGGTAACAGAAATACATCATCTGTGAAAATTTCAAGTCTCTAGCTATCACGGTTCATGAGATACAGCCTGGTGACAGACGGACATACAGACAGACGGACAGCGGAGCTTAGTAATAGGGTCCCGTTTTACTGTTTGGGTACGGAACCCTAAAAAGGCATTAAAAAGTCTAAGAAACAATACAAGGCAAAACAATATAAAGTAGCATCCGTTGCAGAACCGATGAAAGGTGGCAAATTCAAATTATTTTTTTACGTGAAACATGGTAGGTAGGTACATTATGATGATAGTAACACATAATACTACAGCATGTCTTGCTATATTTAGAAAATGGCATGTAAATATTTACAATAGGTAAATAAAATAAATTAATAATATATTCTGATTAAATTAAGTTTATAATACATTCAATAAAATATAAGTATAAACATTCTCAAAATAAGCATAATAATTATCAGTACATATTTAAATTCATGAACACCATAGAATCATTTTACACTTAAAAGTTTATAAAAAGCATTCCTAAATGTTTTAATGAGCAAATCTTTCATAATATTTGGTAATTTATGAAACAATCGTATGGACGTAAATAAATTAATTTGAATTTGTAAATGTAGTAAAGTGTACTTAACAAAACAAACATGTAAAGCTCGATGGACCGACATTTGGATTATTAACTATAGCGAAACTATCCTAGATCAGGTAGACGGCTGAAGATAGCTCATTTCTTCTCATCACCAGCCTATAATTATGTAGTCCCGAAGCGGTGGTAGGGCTAAGTTATATTTTGGGACGTGTATAAGTGCCCGGAGGAGGGCCTACATACAAAATAAATAATTTCATTTCATTTCAAAGAGAAAAAGTAGCATTAAAAATTAACTTCTAGTTTTATTATATTAGCACTTAAGTTCTGGTCATGTAAATCAACAAGTTGTATAACAGTTGAACATTCTAAAATGTAATTCTATGGAAGCTCCAACGTTTTCTAGAAAAGAGAAAAGGTGAAAGAAAAATTTGGAAAATTCATTTCAAAGGCCGCACTTGGAGCAAACAACTGTTCTAGGCCCAGTCAAAAATACATTTTTCTCAGCGAATAATGTTTTAATAATACCGTCTTGCGGTCTCTGCGTAAAAAGTAAAAACCCGCTAACTTGCAACGGAAGAGGAGTTTGTGATTTTATAAATAATTTATTCTAATTGAAGATAAATAACACTTGAAAAAAATCATCGACCTCAGGTGGGACGATCAGCTCGATGATTTTTTTCAAGTGTTATCTTTAATTCAACCTTGCATGGAATTGCTAAAAACAAAAAATTACAAAAAAAAAATACAATTTATTCTAATCCTATAATCAGACTATTTAATTTGCTATAAGTATAAGCAATCAGAACTTGTAATTGAAGATACATACATACAAACATCGTCATCATTATCATTTCAGCCATACGCGAGTGGACGAAAAAATGTTATGAAGTTGCTCCCAACTGGTACTGGATAGGCGTAACATAGGCATTCGACATTACCATTATTTCGTCCATGTTAATCTGAAGACCTACCTGTTGGGAAACTCTATTCAAGTCATCGAGCATTGTGCCGAGGTCTTCCAGCGATTCTGCTATGACCACAATATCGTCTGCAAACCGAAGATAGATAGATAGATAGATAAGAGCATATTGCACACCAAACAAATAGGTAAGTAATGTATTCGCTATTAATGTATTCTTCCCATTTCAGGAGTTAAAAAGCGTCTTCCAATGCGGCGGTGAACAGTTTCGGAGAGATAACGTCTTCCCGCTTTACGCCTCGCTGCAGAGGAATAGCTTTCGTGCTCTGGTCCATAACCATGAACTCTTAAAACAATCTCAAAGTTGTCAAATCTGTCAATTTTGGTACGTCATTTCATACAAAATTTGACAGAAATGATAATGTTTGACAGATTTGTGATTGTTTTAACAGTTCATGGTTAGGGCCCTGCTCCTGTACTTGGACGGACATGGTGACATAATTAAGTTTAGTGTAGGGCGCCCTCTGACAAGGTGGGGAGATGACATAGTACACTGCTACTGGCAATGGATGAAAAATAATAGTGGTTTAGTTGCAAACATAGGGAGAGGATCTTCTTTACCCCTAGACGAACGTGGATTAACTGATGAATATGTTGTTATCAACTTAACTCTTTGTTTTAACGCTTTTTCTGCTCCTATTTTACACTTAACAAGACAATTGTTGTATCTGGGATAGAAGCGGTCGAATTATTATATCTGATGCGTTGCCGTCAGATAGGAAATCTAGTCCATTTAAATAGACCATGAATAGGTTAAACTCATATTTTACATTCGTGGGTGAAGCAGCAAGCTAAAGCACTTGTTAGATAAATCAGGAACAGTGACGATTACACAACACCTAGACCCAAGGCATTTTAGAAAAGTTCGTTTTCTATATTTATCCGACCGAGAATTGAACCCAGACCTCAGAAATTGTGGAAAAAAGTTCGCCGTGCTCGCCTTTAGCCTTCGGACGCTGTAAAATATTAATCATCATCATCATTTTAGCCACAGGACGGCCACTGCTGAACATAGGTCTCCTCCAGTGACTTTCATATTGACTGGCTGGAAGCGGGCTGCATCCAGTGGCTTCCTGCAACCTTTAACAGGTCGCCTGCCCACCTTGTGGGTGGACGTCCCACGCTGCGCTTGCCGGTACCAGGCCTCCATTCCAGAACCTTTCTGCCCCGTCGGTCGCCAGTTCTACGTGCTATGTGCCTCGCCCACTGCCACTTTAGCTTACTAATCCATCGGGCCATGGTTTGCGAATCTCCTCATTTCTGATTCGATCTCGCAAAGTAACACCTAGCATAGCCCGTCCGTACGACCTTGAGCTTTCTTATAAGGCCCATAGTGGGAGGCCACATTTATATTCCGTACGTCATCACTGGTAACACATACTAGTTGAAGACTTTTTTTTTAGGCAATGAGGTTCGGAAAACTACACAACATATTATCGTCTAAAATAACTCAGTGTAAAATATTCAATCTCCATATTTCCAAGCCAGCTAACCTTTCCCGGACATATGAAAGGCTCGTTTGGCGGTTTGTCTCTGATATTGCTCGTGTTTGGCTCTTTTTAGTTTTTCTGTATCATAGCAACGAAGGTTATATTCCACTACTGATTTATGTCTTGAACCTAGGTCGTCGAGCTTATGAAAAAAGTTTTGAGAAGTGACCGGAGTAGAAAGGTTCAACTTGGAATACTTACTAGTAAATGTGATTGGCGTATGTTGAGAATAAAAATATCTTTGGCAAGTTTTTTGTACTTATTAAATTTAATATTAGGTTGGTATCGAAACACAACGTGTTAAGGGCGGTACTTCTAACCCGTTTAGGCTAAGTTCGATATCAAATTTTATCGACAAAAAAATAATTTGAGGTCAAAACAAACACGCAAAAAATACAAAAATAACGTTTTGTTTTTCGAAAAAAATTTAATGAATATTTTTTTTCTCCAGCTGACGTTAGTCAGTTACTCTGTTGTTTTAGCTATCTTGTTTGTGGTATTTCTCTCATGTTTCTACGACACATGCAACCTTGGTTATTGTCTAAAGTGAACACTAACCAAATATTTTTTTGTCGATAAAATTAGATATCGAACTAAGCCTGAACGGATTAGAAGTACCGCCCATCACATTACGTTCTATACGTGCCATAATATACGTTCGAAAATAATAACATGTATAGGATTGACAAATTCCATCGTGAAATCCATAGCGAATTATAAGTCTATGGTAGACGACCTCCGTAGCCGAAAGGCGAGCATGCCTTGACTATAAATGGCGCCGCCATCTCTGAGGTTCCGGGTGCGATCCCCGGTCGGGTCAATGTAGAAAACTAACTTTTCTATATCTAGGCTCGGGTCTGAGTGTTGTGGTACCGTCGTTGTTTCTGGTTTCTATAACACAAGTGCTTTAGCTGCTTACCTTAGGATCAGAGCAATGTATGTGATGTTGTCCAATATTTATTTATTTATTTATTTATGGTGAATTCACTTTGTAATTGTCATCGTAGTTATATTTTTGACAGACAATGACGAATTCCGATTTCGTTTCGGTACAGAACGATTGCCGCTTGTTTAAGCCCCCTGTTTCTTCCAAGCCTTAGAAACTTGTCTCCGAAAAAACTCCATTCTAGTAAAAGGGTTCTTCAAATCCCGGCATCAGGGGATCAATCGCGATACTCCACTAAATCCCTCCGGCGGGTGCATCACTAAGTGATATTCCGAACGATTAACCCGGGCTGCCTCGTTTTTCGAACGGTTTAACTTTATTGGCCCTTAAATTGCGCCCTACACTATCGCGCGGCTTCAAAATAGGGCAACTATATAGGTTTAAAAACACACAGAAACAACCAACCAACCTCCTTTTGAGAACAGGTAAAAAACAATTGTACGCAAAAATATGGTCATGGAGTAAAGGTAAAAAAAAGTGGAATGAGGTACCAGACAGTTAATCTCGTTAAGTCCGTCTGTCCGTTTGTCCGTCTGTCCGTCTGTCCGTCTGTCCGTCTGTCCGTCTGTCCGTCTGTCCGTCTGTCCGTCTGTCCGTCTGTCCGTCTGTCCGTCCGTCCGTCCGTCCGTCCGTCCGTCCGTCCGTCCGTCTGTCCGTCTGTCCGTCTGTCCGTCTGTCCGTCTGTCCGTCTGTCCGTCTGTCCGTCTGTCCGTCTGTCCGTCTGTCCGTCTGTCCGTCTGTCCGTCTGTCCGTCTGTCCGTCTGTCCGTCTGTCCGTCTGTCCGTCTGTCCGTCTGTCCGTCTGTCCGTCTGTCCGTCTGTCCGTCTGTCCGTCTGTCCGTCTGTCCGTCTGTCCGTCTGTCCGTCTGTCCGTCTGTCCGTCTGTCCGTCTGTCCGTCTGTCCGTCTGTCCGTCTGTCCGTCTGTCCGTCTGTCCGTCTGTCCGTCTGTCCGTCTGTCCGTCTGTCCGTCTGTCCGTCTGTCCGTCTGTCCGTCTGTCCGTCTGTCCGTCTGTCCGTCTGTCCGTCTGTCCGTCTGTCCGTCTGTCCGTCTGTCCGTCTGTCCGTCTGTCCGTCTGTCCGTCTGTCCGTCTGTCCGTCTGTCCGTCTGTCCGTCTGTCCGTCTGTCCGTCTGTCCGTCTGTCCGTCTGTCCGTCTGTCCGTCTGTCCGTCTGTCCGTCTGTCCGTCTGTCCGTCTGTCCGTCTGTCCGTCTGTCCGTCTGTCCGTCTGTCCGTCTGTCCGTCTGTCCGTCTGTCCGTCTGTCCGTCTGTCCGTCTGTCCGTCTGTCCGTCTGTCCGTCTGTCCGTCTGTCCGTCTGTCCGTCTGTCCGTCTGTCCGTCTGTCCGTCTGTCCGTCTGTCCGTCTGTACGTCTGTACGTCTGTACGTCTGTCCGTCTGTCCGCTGTATCTCATGAACTGTGGTAACAACAAAAGTGATTTTTTTACTCGTTTTTAAAGATGGTGCGGAAAGCTTCGTTTTTTTCTAAGGGCGTCTCTTACTTTTATATCCGAAAATTTAATCCATGAACAAAGAATCCAGTGAAAATTATGCCAAGGTCGTTAAGTATTCTAATTTGAAAACAGTTCTAAACTCATTCAAGAGACAAAATATTAAATGTAAATATTAAATGGTATTTTCGTGGGTCACGCTTGATAGACGCTCCTCGTGTGCACAAATACTTTTTTTACAAATTCTTGGTTAATCAGACACCTTCCTCAGTGTCTTCAAACAAACTCATTTAAGTTTTGTCACGAAAACATCAATGGTTTATAAAATTGGGACTTACATTTTATTTTAAAAATCAAAGTCCTTTTAAATGAGTTAATTTCGGTTTAGGGGTAATTCTACTGCGCAAACATAACCTTATGTGTTTCTTGTAACTACTTATAAAATTATAATTATTATAAAGATTATTATAAATTTTTGTTTTTAGCAATTCCATGCAAGGTTTTAATTGAAGATAAATAACACTTGAAAAAAATCATCGACCTCAGGTGGGACTCGAACCCACGTCCCATCGCAAGCCGGGCGAGTGCTTTACCAACTAAGCTGCCGAGGACGTCACGTGACAAGATGAAATTCCTCAAGTGTTCTTTCTCGCTGTCCGTCTTATATGTCCATATGTCGCTGTAAAGATTATTTATAAAAATTAAGTAAGATGTGTCTTTCTTATAATGTAAAAAACTCAAATGCCATAATTCGCGTACCGTGCCACCAAGTATATATCTTCCAGACGATATTATTGAAACAACAGTGCTTTCCCTGAAACTGTACTCTTTTAAGGTCTCTGCCTCTATAAAATGTAACTGGCTGTCATTAATCTCGCTCCTAACTGCTATTTGTTTTACATTTTTCGGGACGGTAGTGATAAAAACTAAATATATTTTTTAGTTGCTAACCTGTATATAAAAGAGTTGCTTTAAAAATTCTTGAAAGGTCTTAGCATATTAGGGCAGTACAGACTTAAACTGTTTGAGTGCAATCGATCGACGAGAACTGTTGGAATATTAGGTACTATAGTTAACGCCGCGGTTTTGAGTGGATCATTCGGACCGTGACATTTATCACGAACATAAACCTAAATAACCTAAATAAATAAATATTGGACAACATCACATACATTGCTCTGATCCTTAGGTAAGTAGCTACAACTCTTGTGTTATAGATATCAGAAACAACGACGGTACCACAACACCCAGACCCGAGCCAATATAGAAAAGTTCATTTTCTACATTGACCCGACCGGGGATCGAACCCGGAACCTCAGAGATGGCGGCGCCATTTAAAGTCCGGCGTCCTCGCCTCTCGGCTATGAAGGTCGTCAAACATATTATTATCCGTGCTTCGGAAGGCACGTTAAAACTTGGTTCCAGCTGATATCGCTTGATGCTGGTCGTGAAGCTTAGTCAGAGGCCTTATATTGGTTTGATTACATCTGGCAATAAGGTTTATTCACCTTGCAACACCCTTACACGCACTGGGCCTGCGTGGGGGAGTATGACCCAAACCACCTCATTGTTGAGGTGAGGCCTGTACCCTGCAGTGGGACGTATAAAAGCATACTTAATTATTTGTAGTATTCGCGCCTCTTCTGCCTATATTATTTGTGACGACCTAAAAAAACCACCGAGTTCAAAACTATAACTTTTAAAATTTATTTTACAGAAATTTATTCCGAACGCTCATAGTTATTTTGTCTAGTATTCTTCTATGGCGTATTATAGGTACTTTACACCAAAAATTAATTTAAATAAAAATGTTTACAGAAGTTATGCAAAATACAAGTTCTTCTAATATCAATATTGAAAATACCAAATGCAAATAGCATTCTCATCGCTTTCAGTATCAAACAAGTTATCCACTCAAAAAATATTATTAAAAAAACCGGCCAAGTGCGAGTCAGACTCGCGCACGAAAGGTTCTGCACCATTATTTATAAAAACGAGCAAAAAAATCATGTGTGTTGTATGGGAGCCCCCTTAAATATTTCTTTTATTCTGTTTTTTAGTATTTGTTGTTATAGCGGCAACAGAAATACATCATCTATATAAATGTCAACTGTCTGACTATCACGGTTCATGAGATACAGCCTGGTGATAGGCGGACAGATGGACAGACGGACAGACAGAGAGACGGAGAACGGAGTCGTAGTAATAGGGTCCCGTTTTACCCTTTAGGTACGAAATCCTAAAAAAGGTTATTTTGATAAAAAGGCGAAAAACTATTTTCAAGCAATGTACTTTATTTCCCAAGTGGTTTCGGCCCTTAAAACAAAGCCCTGTAAATACACCGGTCGTTGGCTGTCTGAAGTTGTTATAGAAACATACGGATACAAATTGCGAGCAGGTACGACGCGATTGTAATAAACAACGGAGAGATTTGTCTCCTATTAGATTTCGGGTACCGATTCTGAGAAGATAAAATCTTCATCTTTTTGCCAAACTCAAACGTTCCAATTCAGAAATAATGAGGCATGAACATGGTAGAAATCACTATCTAATTATTTCTTAGATTTTTATGTATGATTTTTTAAAACAAGTTAAATATAGCTGACCAGCAGGGCTAGCATGCGCGCATAGGTTATTTTATCGATAGACAAGACAAATTTTGTCTTCGACGATAATTTTGTCGTTTTCCCTAACCTAACGGATCACAGAATTCTTTTTCTTAATATTTTCAGGGTCTCTCGTTCTTTGTAGCCACTTATTTTTACGTAATAATACGGCATTGCCATGATATTTTGTTTTTTTCTTTGTTATCGTCGAAGACAAAACGACATATTGACGGCAAAAGTCGATAAAATGACACGACCAAATTTTATCGTGTTGCGCATGCTAGCCCTGCGGCCTGCAAAAAAATTTACAAAACGTGTATGATAGCCGCAGCCTGGCTGCGGATATACACGTTTTGTAAAATTTTCATGATGATACAAGGAAATATTAAAAATATAATAAATACTTAACTTTAGAATACAATTATATAGGAAACTGCTTGAATTTGAAATTTGTTACGTGCAGTGGTTGAACCTTAAAATCTATTAAAAAACGCCGAAAAAAAATTATTTTAACTACATGCTAATTTATGCAAAAAGTTTCATCTGGTGTAGTGTAGAGGTTTATAGCCGAGCGAATAAAACCTCTACGTCTACCAAGGTATGTTCGAAATATGAAACTGGCTTTTGAATATTTTTCTTTGACGTAGGAAGAACTTTTTTTTGTCGGGATTGATTAGAAAGTCTGAAGTCGATGAAAAATAATAAAAATCTAGACCAAATGTAAAACTAGATATTGGCAATTGAGAAAAACGATTCAAAAGTTAAGTATTTGCTGCATTCCTCATGTAAAGAACCTTTTAAATAATATAATTTATTAAGTGAAATAATTTGTTCACGATCAATTCCCAATAGTCAATCCCAGCTTCGGCCGTTGGCCGGTTACAGTACGTTACAGAACGTTATAGTGGAGGCGCCACCCGATCCCGAAGAAGCTCGGTTATTAATCACTATTACCAAGTTTTCAGAAACGAAGAAATAATAACGAAACGGAGAGATGAATAAAGAGTAAAGTCGGAGCCATATGATGTAAGGACATGATGATGCTTAATATTAGAAGGAGAACGGACTACAGCTGTTATTAAAGATAAGTGTTGTAGATAGTTGTTTATTTTATGGCGGAAAAGTATAATGGGCATCCCGGCAGTTGTGCCGAATTTTTCAAACAATTTTTATATATTTCTAATATAAATGGTTGGGACGATGCTGCCAAAGTAGCAGTATTGCCGGCTTATTTAACGGGGGCAGCGTATTATTTTTATATAAAGATCACAAGTTACGAAACAACGTTTCAAGCTATTCAAGAGGCTTTTATGTCAGAGTTTGCGGCAAATGAAAATAACGCCACTGCTGATCATTATTATGGTCACATAGAAAAAAGTAATAAGTTATTGTCAAAAGAAGTTGAGGATCTAAAAGAAGAAGTAGTTAAACTGCAGAAAATAATTCAGCAAAAATGCGAATTAATGGAGGAAATGAGTTCGTCCTTACAGGAGGTAAACCTACTCAATAAAAAGCTTAAACAAGAATGTCAAAACTTAAATGAAACGAACATAAAGCTATCTGAAGGTATAGTTAGTAAAGATAATGTGATAAAAACAATAAGAAATGAACTTGCTGATGCGAGAAGGATTTTCGCAGAGGAGCTTCGTGTTAAAGAGGGTTACTTAGAGTCGGCTATTAAGAAACTTGCGTGTGTAACGGAAGAGAAAAAAGCTTTAGAAATAAAATTTGAGAATACTAGCAAAGAAAGAGATACTATATCTAATAAGTTGAATGAAAAAGAAGAAGAGATATTGCACCTTCAAGAGAAAAATAATGCTTTGGAAAAAATAGTACAAAATAATGAGATATCTTCCCAAGCTTTGCATTTAGAATTAAAACAAGAAAAACAGTCAAGAATTAAACTTATAGCAAAACACAACGACGAATATAGTAAAATGAAAGAAAAACTGTTAGAAAGTGAAAATAAAATAGAATTGCAATGTAAAGAAATTGCAAAATTGAAGCAAAGTCTGAAGGACAATATTAAGTTCAACAAAGAGTTGCGTCAAGAGGTAGTTGAACTTAAAGATTCTGTGTCTAAGCAAAATGAGAACTGCAAAGTATTGGAAAGAAATAATAACACGATGTTAAAAGATAAACGCTTGAATATTATAGAAAATGTGTACAGTGAGGAAAAGGGTCAGAGGCAGTTGGACGACGTGCAGTACGAGACGGACACCTATGAAGACAGGATCAACGAGTTGAATCTACAAAAACAAATAATAATTGATGATAATAATAATAACGAATTTACTGAACAATTTGCTTTCTCCTCCGATTGTTTAGGTTGTTTTAACGAAGATGAAACGCTTGTTCACAAGGCATCATATAAAGATAATATTTTTATTACGAGGGCGTTAAGAAATATACGTAAAGCCCAAATTAAACAAAAGTTAATTTTAATAAAAAGATCAAGCCTTGCTAGCCCAGACAGAGGTCCTTAAAAGTTTATTTTGAGGTCTTTCTAATAATTATTATTTTCAGAAACAGGTGGGAGAAAACACATTGTTCATCATAATAAGTTAAAACCGTTTTTTTTAAGAGTATCACAATAATAGTTAGTTCTAATATCTTGGTTAAGTTATTTATCTAAAAGAAAGTAACAACATTTAGTCGAATTTAGTATTATAATTATTTCCTCTTTTTTTTGAAGTCGGTTAAATAGTATGAAAGAAAAAGTATTGTGTAAAAAGTCTTTGTCATAGTTTAACTTTCTTTAAACTTTTACTTTTTAAAGTATACTATATAGTCCTTGAGTGACAGATCCAATACTTGACGTATTATATAATCCTTGAATGACAGATCCGATGTTTGACGTCTTATATGATCCTTGAATGACAGATCCGATAGTTGACGTCTATGTATCAATTATTTAATTGTGAAATGTAAATATTTGTTGATAAAGAATGAAAGAAACTTAACAAATTTATTTTAATTTTAATAATAGTATTTTGCTGGTTAGGTATAGAAAAAAAGTAGGTTATAGTTTTATGAAATAAGATAGGATGTGACTGTAATTTGTTTTGGATTGTTGACTAATACGTTTTTCTTTCTAGGGAAATTCAATGGATCTGGTTTCCTCATGATATAACAATGAAAGCTGAGTATCGAGCACTGTGATCAAGCACAACCACTTCTTTTGAAAATACACCCATGCGAAATGTTAAAATGAAAGTGATCTGTTTTGGGGTAATTTTATATTCATTAAGGGGTTTAGGATTTATAGTAAGATGATTAGGTAGCTGTTAATTGGTTATCGTGTGCCTCATCAAGCGCATAGCGTTTGGGGGATGTCTTGAGTTGGACATCATACATGATAAGGAATTACAGATATGGGAGTTAGGTTAGGACAGAATGCAAGGGTGTGTTGTAATTTCAGGTTGTGTCTCGCGAAGGGGGAAGTGCATAGTTAAGCAAAATTAGATATGGAAACCAGATTCACAAATGAGCGTCATAGTAAGGTCTTTGATGGCATTACTTGTTTATGTTGTTAATAGTCAAGACGGTCAGTTGTTTATTTATTTCCATTAGGATAGGAAACATAGTTACTTTTCTAAATTGATAAAAATTGTTTTCCTGGACTAATTTTGCAGTGAACAATGGTGTTGATTCTGTGGATAGATTTTTATTGAGCGTTTTTTTTATCCAAAGTTGGAACGATTGTCAGTTTGTTGTAGTATAATTTTAATGTTTTTTGTGTTAATGTGTATCATGTTGTTGTTGTTGTTGTTGCGATGTGAATAAAATCATTCCAGCTTACTGTTACATTCAGTCTTTATTGGCATCATTGAATGTATTAATTTGATTTCGCTCATAGGTAGGCTGTTTTAAGAGAGAGTTAGGAAAATTTCTCAGATGAACTGTGAAATTTTTTTTCTTACCGGGGGGGATGTAGAGGTTTATAGCCGAGCGAATAAAACCTCTACGTCTACCAAGGTATGTTCGAAATATGAAACTGGCTTTTGAATATTTTTCTTTGACGTAGGAAGAACTTTTTTTTGTCGGGATTGATTAGAAAGTCTGAAGTCGATGAAAAATAATAAAAATCTAGACCAAATGTAAAACTAGATATTGGCAATTGAGAAAAACGATTCAAAAGTTAAGTATTTGCTGCATTCCTCATGTAAAGAACCTTTTAAATAATATAATTTATTAAGTGAAATAATTTGTTCTCGATCAATTCCCAATAGTCAATCCCAGCTTCGGCCGTTGGCCGGTTACAGTACGTTACAGAACGTTATAGTAGTTACAGGAAATAAGACAATACAAACAGTGCAAATTTGTATGCAATATTAAATTTTTATTCTAACAACAATCTATTTAATTAAAAATAAACCTACAGTTTACATTTTATTTCGTAATAAAGTCAACGTAGTTTCATTTCAGAATTTGATATCGTGGCATAAATGAGTCTGAGATTGTTAAGATTACGTATTTTTTGTACGGCATATAAACCCAATTCTATCCCGTGTGTTTCCTAGTAACCGTATCGCAGGCAAAAAATGCAAAGCGTCCAAAAGAATAGGATCTTTAATAGCAAATTGATAGTTTGCGCCGATAACACAATTTTGATTCATCTGGCGCAATTGATATGACGAAAAACCGATAATCGCATAAAGGACCCATCGATATTTTTTTATTTATTTTCGCTAGAAATGAGATTCGGTATAGATAATCTTGTTTTCATTCTTTGAACACGAGATAAAGTGTTCTTAGCTCAGTAATAAAAAGGCTAGTGACATCTTGACAGGTTTAGGACATCAATTATTATGATAACAATAAGATAATGTAGAAAACGATTATTTCTACATTGTGTCGTGTCTGGGTGTTGTGGTATCGTTGTTTCTGATTTGTATAACACAAGTGCATTAGCTACTTACCTTAGGATCAGAGCAATGTATGTGATGTTGTCCAATATTTATATATTTATTACGAAACGACACCATAACTTAACACCCCTAACCCGTTTGATGAGTTCCATACACTTAAAACCGTGTGTAACTGTGATGTTAGAAATATATGTTTTTGATTATATGATATGATTTCTATAACACAAATGCATTAGCTACTTACCAAGATCAGAGCAATGTTTATGTGGGATGTGTGGAATGAAACGTAGTTGAGTGAAAGAGAAGGTAGACGGAGTGAGCGAGAGGAGAAACGAATGCGAATTCGTGTAGTTCTTGTAAAATAAATGTTTGTTTACTTGTTTTGTATGCGTTCCTAAACATAATTTTAATTTACACCATTATTTTATTTTGATAATCATTTTACGATATTTTTTATCGAGAATAAAGGAGTAAATAATGAAATTTCAAAAAAAACATAGGCACGAGCTGGGATTATAACTCATTGAATATGTCTTTATTTTATTAGTGGAGGTAACGTTACATTCTTCTGTTCAAATACCACAATAATTATTATTTATAGGGTCAATTAAAAATCACCGTGTATATGGTTCAGAGGTGAATTAACTTCTCGAATAAAAAAACAACAACATTCAGTCGATTTGAGAACCTCCTCCTTTTTTGAAGTCGTTTAAAAATGACTTCTAAATACAACTAGCGACACGAAAGTTGAGCGCTGGGCGAAAGATGCGCAAAAGACCGTTACGATTATTGGGATTATATACGGGACTAGTTGTTAGCTCCGCGCACACGCGTCTCTGTTAGGGCCATGCCACACTGGCGGATCACAAGCGTTTTCTAAGCGGAGCGGCCACGCAGCGAACACGCCGCGTGTGCGCGGCGAAGACGTCGCGGCTGCGCGGCGAACACATCGCGGATGCGCAACCCTCCCGCTACCAGTGAGCGGCGTAGGATGCACTCAGTAACAGAATGGATTCTGACGAGAAAATACTGCTGTTAGCTTTATTACTTTGAAGACGCAAGAAACGTAAGCAAAATGGTGTCCACGCTCATGATGATCATGTTCCTATCGTAAAAATCCTCTCCGCGACGTTGCTGATCCGCAACGTGCACAAGCTGCTTGTTCGCTGCGTGGCCGCTCCGCTTTGAAAACGCTTGTAATCCGCCAGTGTGGCATGGCCCTTACGATGATCGTCTTGAAAGATGCGCAAAGCGATCCCCACTCTTTGCCCCAGCGCTCAACATATCGGTGCCGTGTACAGTAAGGTCTGTAAGGGTCCAATATTGAAATCACTTAAAAATATTCTCACCGCCATTTAAAAACAGGTTGGCTATTATTGGTTGTATAAATGTGAATTATTCTTTTTTAGGGTTTCGTACCCAAAGGGTAAAACGGGACCCTATTACTAAGGCTCCGCTGCCCGTCTGTCTGTCTGTCTGTATGTTTGTCTGTCTGTCTGTCCGTCTGTCACCAGGCTGTATCTCATGAACCGTGATAGTCAAAGAGTTGAAATTTTCAAAATGATGAATTTCTGTTGCCGCTTTAACAACAAATACTAAAAAACAGAATACAATAAGTATTTAGGGGGGCTCTCATACAAAAAACTTATTTTTTTGATGTATACATTACACCCTTCGTGCGCGAGTCTGACTCGCACTTGGCCGGTTTTTGGGATTTTGATGTCTAAATCTCAGTTTTAAATTTTCAAGTACGGAACCGTAACAAATACCGTAAAATAAAACACTCTCATAGCGAGTCCATCAAAGCTTTAGTCATTCACGAAAGGATTGCGTTATCTTGTAAAATGCCTTATCATTCCAACCGGGCTGAAATTATAAAACGCGCCATTCATACAGGATCCTAATTAAATTACACTGTCTTATCAAACTCTGTTTATAATTTCGAAATGTAGGCTTTATCGCAGAGATTGCTATATCTATACTAATATTATAAAGAGGAAAGATTTTTACCTATTTTTGTATGTTTGTAATGAATAGGCTCAAAAATTACTGGGCCGATTTAAAAAAATCTTTCACCAATAGAATGCTACATTCTTCCAATTTGACATAGGCTACATGTCATTTTGAAAAAAATTAGGGATCCTTGGTAAAATTTAAACAATGTAACCGAAGGTGTAGAAAAATGAGTCTTAAAATGTCTTTCGTCGAATGCGCTGTAATTGTCTACCCCGTGCGAAGCCGGGACGGGCTGCTAGTTATATATATATATAGATTGCTATATGGAGTACTGCCGCCACCTTTGGGACGGCTCGGCGAAATACCAACTTGCTGCACTTGACTCGGTGGATCGCAGAGCCAAGAGAATAATAGGCGATTAAAAACTGGTGGCGTCCAAGCTGCACAGCCTGGCGCACCGCCGCAAGGTTGCTTGCCTATCGGTCTTCTATAGATTGTACTTCGGAGAGTGTGCTTATGAGCTGCATGAACTCATACCACCGTCACCTTTCTTCCATCGGGCATCCAGACGCACGGCCGGCTACCATCCGTTCTTAGTTGATATACCCATAATCCGCACTGAGCGCTTCTCATCATCTTTTATAATGCGCACAGCTAAAGAGTGGAATTCCCTGCCTGCGTCTGTATTTCCGCGTGCATATAACCTGACTCTCTTTAAGTCCATAGTGAATAGGCATCTTCTGGGCAAGCTCGCTCCATCGTAGATCCCATCTATGCTCTAGCTAGAGAAAGATTGGGGTCAAGAGCAAGCCCATCACAAAAAAAAAAAAAAAAAAATATATTGGACAACATCACATATATTGCTCTGATACTAAGGTAAGTAGCTAAAGCACTTGTGTTATAGAAATCAGAAACAACGACGGTACCACAACACCCAGACCCGAGCCAATATAGAAAAGTTCGTTTTCTACATTGACCCGACCGGGGATCGAACCCAGAACCTCAGAGATGGCGGCGCCATTTAAAGTCCGGCATGCTCGCCTATCGGCTTCGGAGGTCGTCAAAATTTAAGACTAAAATTAATTTCAGAATACCATATGTATCAAACAATTACACATTGGTATTCTGCTCCTAATTTAAGACTTTAATTTAAGAATTAAGTTGGTATCAGAATACCAAATGCGTCAAAAAATTACAATGAGATCCAATTGATATTCAATTATGCCACTTTTGAATTAGCAGACTTGGTGTACCCTAGTTTTAGAACGCGCCTAACCTTATCTCACGGTATGGCCTGAGCTTTATATTTCTAGTGCCGTACCGTGCTTTCCCGAACTGAAAGCCTCGTCCCACCCCGTCTTTAATGATATTTCCGCAGGCAGATGAGCTTTCAAAAGGATGGCGCTATGCAATAGTTAAAATAGGTTAAGATTTTTTTATCGAAAACCTGGCTGGCTTTGTTGCGTGGTAAATTTTCTCTGATTTGACGCAAAAGTAACAAAGAGTCTTTAACTAAACCCCAATATCATTTTTTTAATATATCAGTTTAACTTATGTTATTAAATAGTGAATACCTATTTCAATAAATAAAAATAAGTAGGTATTTTTTTAAAAGAAGATATTATTCTCATAGACTGATAACCCGATACACTTTTTATTAAAACAAAAAAAAACTTTTTTTATCATTGAGTGATGTGAGTACCCCAACCCACACATAACGTAAAAAGTAATATAATTAAAAAAAATACTTATATCAGTGCTGCGACATTATTATTTTCACGTTTTACGCCATTATTTAGTTAAACGTTAGATAATGGCGTCTTTTCATATTAGGTAACGATGGACATAAATTATCTTATTCATAATGGTACTTAAATAATGGTCCATTAAATCTTAGTAGACTATTCTATTCAGCCTGTTGCAGTCCACTGCTGGACGTAAGCCTCCTCCAAAGAGAACCAAAGAGCATAATCCGCCGCTTAGTAGACCAGCGGGGTAACCATGAACTCTCACACAATCTCAAAGCTGTCAAATCTGTCAATTTTGGTACGTCATTCCATGCAAAATTTGACAGATTTGATAATGTTTGACAGATTTGAGATTGTTTTAAGAGTTCGTAATTAGCGCCTATACATTTGAATAATTATCTAAAGTTTATGAGCGGGTAAAACAGGTTGTACCAACCTGAATAAAATTATTAATTATTCGGATAGAATAAGATTTTCCCAATATTTTTTTATGTTTCAAATCATATTTTTTTTTATTAAAAATTCTTTAAAAACGTATCGGTTAACAAGTTTTGGCATACTGCATAACGTCATCCTCGACTCAAACAGTCTGTTTCTTGAGCATATTAATTCCTTTACTTCCCTGAAAAGCGCAACCTTTCTCTCATTGTCTCGGGTTATTACGCGTTTTATGGTTCAAGAGAATAATTAAAAAACCCAAAAATTAAAACGGTTTCATACCTTTAGAGTACTTTATTTATTAAACCTTAACCGATAACTCATGAGGCTCGAGCTACGTTTATATATTATTATAGGGTCATGAAATCCAACAAGAACAATCTCTAGTATGGAACTAACATCTAAAAAAAAAGTAAACAATACAGCTCACCACAACTAATGATCTGCTAATTAAGTGCGAAAAAGATTTTTTTTTTGCTTTAAAAAAAGTCCTAAATAGTTAAATTTGAGGAATAATAAAATTCCCTGAAAGCATGTAAAAAAGGCCTTTAAAATGTAAAAAAGGATCTTATAAATCATTATACAGAATATAGATTTCAATCTAAGCAGTACCTACAAAGGTGATTCTATACCATAAGGCATAAGCTGATCACGAATCACGAAAAAAAGACTTCAAACAATATAAGTTTTAAATTAATTAATTAACAAAATTTGAGAATGCCCCTTATTGATTTACGAATAGACAACACTACGCGCAGCAAACGAATGATGCCCTCACTACAACACCTACAAAGAACGAAGGCATCGCAATCCTTTTATGTCTCGCGTCGCGTGTGATTGTGTGTGAAAAAAAATTTTTTTTTCGTGATTCGTGGTCAGTATGAGGTATAGAATCACCTCAGTAAGTACTGTTCAGATTGAAATCTACATCCTGTATGTTTCGTAAGTGAATGACTGACTATTAAATACACAGATATCCATAGAATAGGCAGTCCAATCCATTTTATGTATCCCTGGACAATCCAATCTTCTTTGGGCAGGTTTGATTGGCAGTCTAGTTATAGATCTATCCTACCTATAGTTTTTACATGTTTTCAATGTATTTTTACCTACAACCAGGTAGCACGAAAGACTGAGTAGTAGTGATGAATTAATGAAAGAGTGAACGGATGGATTATTAATGAACGAATAGACAAATGAATGATTAGATTTGTGAACGAATGAATAGATGAATAATATGATAAATATATATTATTTCCACAATTACTCCAATTATCTAATCCCAAACTAAGAAAATCGTAGATTATGGCGGTTATATAATAAATATGCATACAATACTTAAACACCTTGATAAACATCAATATCTTAGGTAATCTAATAAAAATCTTAGGTACAAAAAACTGGAACTTCTTGGAGCGCAAACTACTACACCAGACGTCAAATATCAATGAATGGGTGAATGTATGAATGAGTGAATGAACGGTTTGTTAAATTAGTATTAAACAATCCGTTCATTTACTCATTATTTTGGATGTTATTTCAATTAATTATAACAACGGAACCCACCTTCTGTTTCAACTTGGACTTGCCAGTTCTCTTATATTATAGGATATTTAAATTTAATTATTTCGCTGGTTACACAGTTATAATTAGTTTTATTTTTTAATGGCAGCCATATCCTGTGGTTCATTTAATAGAGAGTTTTAGAATGTTCTGCAAATGGTAACAAAACATGATGTTTATTTAGAAAATAAACTCAAAATAAGGTTTTTAATGGTTAATGACAAGTTTTTTGTTGTTTTTATTGAAATACGCTCAAACAGATATGAATTTTTTGGTGTTATGGAGTTGCAAAAGCCCCACTTTACAAATATTAACAGCTCATTAGTATTTTGGAACTGAGCTCTTTAATTTCGATGTCCCATAAAAAATGTTTTATTTAAGCAGGAATGTGACTTTTGTGGCCTAAAACCAATTAAAATTCACCGTATATTTAGACTATTTAGTGAATACAGGGTGAATTTCGTTCTAAGACAGCCTTTTCTCAGTTTTTAGAACTTAATATTTTCTATAGAAAAAGGTAAATTAAGGCTATTTTAAAGAAATGTAACTGTCATTGAGAGTTTTTTCGTGTTGACGAATGAGCTGTAAAAAAATATACAGTTTATGGCACTCTATTCGTTCTTTGTCGATACACGTTTTATTCAATTAATATTTTATAAGTCTATTTCGAAATAATCTTATCAATTTCAAAAGAAATGCATTTAATTAAAGCGCATGCATTTCTTAACATTCATTTATTTAAAGCAAAGACAACACAAAAGATTTTGACTGAAGTAACTAAACAAACAGCGTCTGGCTTAAAAACTCATTACGAGTAAGATAAACAAAGAAGATATTAGGGGTCGTTGGGGACAGAAAAACTGAAAAATGGTAGCAGCAGTAAAACAAGACCCATTAGTGTCTAGTAAATACTATATAGACTATATGACGACTGTTTAAAATTTAATTTTTGGTTCTTACAGTTCAACGTAGCAATACATTCATTCATCAGTACGACCTCCGTAGCCGAGAGGCGAGTACGCCAGACTTGGCGTGGCCATATCTATCGCACTAGTGCGGTAATGTAAACTTTTTTTTATAATTCAGCAAATGTTTGTGTCTAAGAACATTGAATATTTTACCAATATTACATTATTTTAGGGTTAAGATGACAAATAAATATTTCATTTTATTAAATTCTATATTAATAAACACAAATATCATTTTTAGAAACAATAATTTATAGTTTTTCCTGTGCCATTATTAAACCTGCGCGCGCATCGAAATTGCTGCGCGCAAAAAACAAAACTTACGTGCCATATTCCCTAAATATTTGGTAAAGTTGTTGCTGTGTGGTTAATTACTATGAAAAATGTCTACTTTCAATAGTGAAGACGAGTAAAATGTTAATCAACCCCGTCGGAAATACTTATCGAGGCACGAAACGCAAGTGATAGCCTGTTCCGCCAAAATCCAGAGAAAAACAGCAAAAACGGAGAAGGTATTTTAGATTTTTGAAGGTATTTTAGTTTGGTTTTTTCCTCGCAATTGTGTTGAAAAACGTCGTATGGAACTCGTGTGCATTGATTATTTCACACTCTGCTTCCTTACCGCGCTCGCCTGCGGCTCGCGCTTACAATAATGCCTCGTGTGTAATAATCAACATAGCACACTTGTATCATAATGTACTATTAAAACACTACTGTTAATATAATATAATATATCATTTATTGCAGGCAACAAGTATTACAATGACATTATAATAAAAGGCCCATATAATAAATACCTTAAAGACTAACATACATACAATAATAAAAGTTACATTTTAATATTATTCCGAGGGCTTCGTTCTTGGAGCCGTTCGGCGGGTCTAAAACGGCCGCATTGGATGTTTCATATTCCGTTCATAATATGTTTATTTAGCAAATCTTAAAATGAAATGTTATTTGATGAATCATAAAATGAGCCTCGAACATTTCATATTTGCAGTTCATCTAATTTGACAGTTGTGTATGGAAATTTGTAATATGGTCCACTTATTATGAAAAGAGTAATTCATATTAAATGTCAAATTGGTGAACCACCATTTTAATGTTATTTTTATTATTATTTTGTATTGATATTTGTAGAACACACAAAACTTGAGTATTTTGAAACATTTTGTTCTTTATGTTGATGAAAACATTCATTTTTTCAAAAACCGTAATACTTTACGGTTTGATTGGACTCAAATTGATTACACGCGTCACTATTTTTTTTTAACGTCATCAAATATGATCCATTTGATGAAATGAATTGCATATGATTCATTTATTAATGTGGTCGTTTTAGGGTTTGCAAATCATTTCCGCTACATTTCACTAAATGAATCAGATTAAAAATGAAACATCCAATGCGGCCGTTTTAGACCCGCTGGTAGTGTTAGTCGGTAGTTGGTACTCTTCCACGGAAGCGATGGTAAACCACACCCTTTGGCCAAAATTCTTCCTTAAGGAATACGTCTAGTTGCTTGTTAAAATACTATCTACAAGATAAATTGTTTAGACTAGTCATCATCATTATCATTTCAGCCACAGGACGTTCACTGCTAAACATAGGCCTCCCCCAATGACTTCAAGTTCGGCCGGTTAGAAGTGGCCTGCATCCAGCAGTTTCCTGCAATCTTTGTACCTATTTTGCAAGATAGGCAGATTATTATTTGGCAATTTCGATGTTGTATGTTTTACTAAATTACTAATCACCCTGTATTTTTTATCACATTACACACACACCCGACACATTCTAACGTTTTGTCCACACATCCATACACGCATTAGTCTACACACTCGTGTGTGCAACACTCGACACTCCTTGACGTATTATTACGCGTTGTATGTGCGGGCACTTATTACACGTCGTCATAATCGCACAGGGGATGTGTGGAGTCGAAAGATTTTTTTGAACATAGTTTTTTATACAGGTACACCTAAACAAGGGTATATATAAGGGATCTCGTGCATTTCCCGACATGACAAAACCATGAATCGTGCACAAGTATTACCACATATTCAAAAATACTTTTACATTTAAAAAATGTGTATTACATATTAGTAATAGATTCTGCTCCTATTACATACATTGTATATTCTGTATGTGTATATGGAGTGTCGTGTGGTGCCGGCACGTTAAAAGAATTGCACCACCCCTGCTCTTCCTATGGGTGTCGTAAGAGGCGACTACAGGAGAACCGCCTTAAGAAGACGGGCAGCAGCGTATCCTCTCCACCATTGGCCAAACTGCGATCGCCAACCGTCTTTATTATATTTTCTACACAACGGACAACCTCATTACCCAACTCACTTCTGGGGTGCAACACGCCCCTCGATGTTACTACAATAAAACGTATAATTGTGTTTAAATAAAAAATAAATAAATAAAGAATATTGTCTCTTGATTATACTTTAGCAGCCCATCTGTTACCCTAAACATTTGAAGATGTAGATTATACTAGATCCGCCTATTAGATCACCTCTGCCAATTCCTGACACAAGAAAACTTGTTTAACACCAGTAAAAAATTGGCTAAAAATCAACGCTGATTGTCGAACCAACAGCACAAATTGAGTACCAACAGCTGCTCTCCTATAATATTAATTTGTCTTAACAGTTTTTATGTTATTTGTAATTTTGAAAAGCAATCACTGTTTGTTTTTTCTTACGTCAATAGCCATAGTAAATAAAAGACATTGACATTAAAACACAGAAGCTAAGCCACTCCACCCCACCCCTGTGACTCGCATTACAGAACAAATGCTACGCATTGTGGCTGGCGCGGTATAATAAGCGTGTGTTGTTGGAATTACGCCGTATTGGTACATGTTTTGGGTTATTTTTATAGCCAAGAAAGGCCGTCTAGCAACATACATATAGTAACAGCCAGAGTCCAAAAATGTAGCAAGCTTAAGTGGCAGTGTGCTGGTCACATTTGTCGCAAGACCCATGAAAGACGTGGAGTAAACGGGTTCTTGAATTGAGTTGTAGTGTGGAAATCCACCAGCTCGATGGACCGACGACCTTAGAAAGATTCTAGTGCTAAAATTAATCAGCTGATTAATTTATTTAGCATGGGGAAGTGCATTTTCGATGTTAGTCCCATGAAATAGTTGTTGTATAAGAGCACCAGAATATAAGTTTTGCATCATTTCAATTTACTATATCTTCATCATCGTCATCAGCATTTCAGCCATTGGACATCCACCGTTGAACGTGACTTCCAGATTGGCCGGTTGAAGGCAGCCTGAATACTATAACCTTATATAGGGATTATGATATCAACATTATATTTTCGGAATCCCACATTAAACTGTGGCTATTTAAACCATAACTTAAATCGATTCATAAAAACCTGGAGAGAAGCCAAAGTTCCGCGTCCGAAAACCTTCTCTCTCCACAAAGGGCGATGCCATATTTTGATTTATGCGCCTGAGCTGACAACAATGGCTGACAAATAGCTGCCATGGCTCGTTTCATAATTCAGAAATTTGTTGTAAAATATAAAATTCATCGAGAGTTAATAAAGCTGCCATTTAAGCTGCTGATTTTATTTTATTTGAGATGGGCTTACTCTTGACCCCAATCTTGCTCTAGAGCATAGATGGGATCTACGATGGAGCGAGCTTGCCCAGAAGATGCCTATTCACTTTGGACTTAAGAGAGTCAGGTTTAGGTAGATTTTAGGAGAAATATCCTATAGACCCGTATATAGAGCTATCAAAGCGACTTCCCCTTGGCCATGATCTACCTTGGGTAACTTGGAAGTCCTTAAATACGCTACGGCTACGGACCCAAGTAGGTCGAAGCAGGGAGAACATGCACAGGTGGGGTTACAGCCTGGAAAGCGCATGTCTATGCGGGATTTCAGGTGAGTCGATTCCCGAGTAGGTTTAATTTTAAATATGTTATTTTTTATGAAGCTCGGGTCTGGGAGTATTGGGAGTATTGTCAAACTAGGTCTCGTACTTCCCAACATATAGATGTCAATTCCTTTTTTTGACACTATCACCCATAATGATAAAAATAAAAAGTGTTTTCTAGTGTGTATCTGACATCATAGTAAATTGATATTTCTTCTAATATTAATATGTAATTAATCTCAAACACATTATTGCATGATATTGTTAATGGCTAAATTAACCGAGAATTAAACTAATTATAAGACCTTCAATATTCTATTCTATTGTTTAAATTTTTGAATTATAACCATTATTAAATAATTTACACTAGATACGCTTTTTGTCAGTAGAAACATGTATAGGCTTTTATTAATTGTTTTATTTTATATTTTAGTCATACTATTTCTAGACATAATTTATTACAAAATAAAATAAACTAAAATACGTATCATTATTATGAATAAACTCTATACTTCTCGGAATCGGAATGACCTACTAAAACGTCTAACTCCGCAGCGGGATAAAATATTTCACACAAACGCCGAAACCTTTCATGGCGTGAACTTAAAACGAAACTTACAGCAAGTCAGTGGAAACTAGCGCATATTCCAATTTTCACAGTTGCCGGCGACATGTTGCGTGGCGCTCGCGTCGCGCGTCAACACTCCGCTGCGACTCAGGGTTGCCACTTACAAAAATATTTCGAAAACAAATGCGGTTTTTTTTTGCTATAACAGTCAACGGCAACTGCAAAATAACTGCCTTACCTAATAAATACTTAATCTATCCCAAATATAAAAAAAAATTATATTTGGGATAATTCAATTCAAGTATAAAAAATAACTACTAATTCTATTAAAAGTAATATAAAATTGTATATAAAAAGCAACCCCTACAATCTCCGAATCAAAAATAAAGTATAATTATCAGCGCCCAGAACTAACTATGGAAAGACAACTTTACTGTTTGGGGGAGCACAACTATTCAATACGTTACCAAACGCCATAAAAGAGTGTGAAAGCATAAATGTTAGAAATAAGCTGAAACTGTATTTAGAGTCGAGTACCGGCTAATTATTTTTTTCATTAATCATAAATCCTGTATCTCATTATAAATGAAATGTAATTTCGTATGAGAATAAAGATCTTTAACCTAAAAAAACCTATCTACCCAAAAAGTGAAGGTCATTTAACTGATTTTGAACTGCCTGATGAACCTGCCCAGAAAGAGATCATATCAATTGAGATAATTTGTCATTTTGTGGTAGTATGATGAGCTGTTTTGTACATAATCACGGTTATTCCAACTGTGCCAAATGGAAAGTTCCTAGTACGGTTGTATACATATAGATTTCTATGAAAAGGCCTATGCTCGTCCTCTCGAATCAGATTGAGAGACAGAGAGAAAGAGAGAGAGAAAGAAAGAGAGAGAGAGAGAGAGAAAGAGAGAGAGAGAAATATTTGATAAAGAAGATCCATAAACGCAAGGTTGCAGGAAGCCGCTGCCTGCAGGCCGCTTCTAACCAGCCAATCTAGAAGTCATTGGGAAGTCTTTGTTTGTAAACGTCTTATGACTGAAATGAGGCGATGATAAAAATATAGGGTACAGCAGTGTTCTTACTCACTACTGTATAATTTGGTGACTTAACCAAGTCACGTAAGGCAACAAATTGCAACAAATGTTAAGCAGGGTACTCACCCATCCGTGTATTATGTAACGTAACGGATACTGTATCAAGTGAGTACGTAGGCACGAGCCTGCTGCGAGCCGCTGGCGCGTAGAGCGCATTAAGCTCGCAGTGACCCGCCGAGATAAAGTATCAGATACGATACACGCTACACAGCTAGGTGAGTATTCTGCTTTAGATCACACACAAACGCACGCACACACATGCATGGGCTAACTGCTCGTATATGTGTAAATTTATGTTTTTAGCAATTCCATGCAAGGTTTAATTGAAGATAAATAACACTTAAAAAAATCATCGACCTCAGGTGGGACTCGAACCCACCTTACAAATATTTTGTTAAAAATATTTCTATAGGGTGTTGACGGTAGTATACTACTCAGCTATACATATAGCTACAACATTGATCAGAGATACGCTGGCTTTGACTGCGAGAAAAAACACTTGAGGAATTTCATCTTGTCACGTGACGTCCTTGGTAGCTTAGTTGGTAAAGCAATCGCCCGGCATGCGATGGGACGTGGGTTCGAGTCCCACCTGAGGTCGATGATTTTTTTCAAGTGTAATTTATCTTCAATTGCTCGTATATGATTCTTTGTCCTAAGCAAGCGTTTTAGTTCAAAATTAGGTGACAACCCTGCCTAACCGATACGTGTATTGCAAGTTAAAATATTCGCGAGGTAGGGCAAAACTGGCATTTCGTATTTTATCTTAAAACAAGTCTGGGCGGGACGTGTTCTGACATTTGTCACTTTACATTTATTTGTTTTGGAGAGATACGGCTTGAGATGAAGTGTTATTGGTGCGTGAAATATGAGCTCGGTAAAGTAAGTAGCTGAAAATTATACAGGGTGTTAAGTAAATGTTATATCAAGCCAAAACTAGTCTATGTTAACATTGTGCTATGTAGTGAAGTCAGAAATTGAATTTAATAATCATTTTAGGGTTCCGTACCCAGAGGGTAAAACGGGACCCTATTACTAAGGCTCCGCTGTCCGTCTGTCTGTCTGTCTGTCTGTCTATCTGTTTGTCTGTTTATCTGTCTATCTGTCTATCTGTCTATCTGTCTATCTGTCTATCTGTCTATCTGTCTATCTGTCTATCTGTCTATCTGTCTATCTGTCTATCTGTCTATCTGTCTATCTGTCTATCTGTCTATCTGTCTATCTGTCTATCTGTCTATCTGTCTATCTGTCTATCTGTCTATCTGTCTATCTGTCTATCTGTCTATCTGTCTATCTGTCTATCTGTCTATCTGTCTATCTGTCTATCTGTCTATCTGTCTATCTGTCTATCTGTCTATCTGTCTATCTGTCTATCTGTCTATCTGTCTATCTGTCTATCTGTCTATCTGTATATCTGTATATCTGTCTATCTGTCTATCTGTCTATCTGTCTATCTGTCTTATCTGTCTATCTGTCTATCTGTCTATCTGTCTGCCTGTCTGTCTGTCTGTCCGTCTGTCACCAGGCTGTATCTCATGAACCGTGATAGAGAGTTGATAATGTTAATATTTGATATCACATTTGAATTTTTAAAATTTTTCATACAAAACACGTGCCTTTCGCGCACTAACCCTTCGTGCGCGAGTCCGACTCGCACTTAGCTGGTTTTGAAAAAATATTTTCGAAGATACAAATCGGATTCTCAAATAAATTCTAAAAAAATAAATGAAGTGAATTCAAAAAAATTGTAATAAAGGAAAATTTCAAAAATTAAAATGATATCAAATATCTGACTTTACCATAGACATAGGCTAGTTTCGGCCTGATATACCATTTAGCTAACACCCTGTATTTACAGACTGAATTTGTAGTTAGGTTAAAGTACATACAGAATAATAAAATCTTATTAAAGTAAAAACAGTAGACACTGATCAGAGCTGGGCGGTAACCACGAACTCTTAAAACAATCTCAAATATGTCAAACTATCATTTCTGTCAAATTTTGTATGAAATGACGTACTAAAATTGACAGATTTGACAACTTTGAGATTGTTTTAAGAGTTCATGGTTATGGCCCTGATCACAAAGTTAATATGCTTTCTGAATGGTTCTTAGTTGTAGATGTTCACGAAAAATATTATTTACTAAATGAAAACTTCAGTTAAATAATAATAAAATAATCACACACACACTAATCTAAACTTTTCAAAGAAAGAAATGTTTAAAACTGTTAACAAATAAATGTTATATATAATTTATATATATTTCTTGTTTTGAGAATTTTATATACGAGTAGTATGTGCTCATAAAATCGAGTCAACATGAAAGATTTACTGCAAGGGACTATCCACGACATTTAGAAGTAGATCAAAATCGACTTTTCAAGTTTTAATTACACAGTTCGTTACCAAAAAACTTATTATTTTTCCAAAAATATTTTATACACTTTTTTACATCGTTGTTTCTGATTTCTATAACACAAGTGCTTTAGCTACTTACCTTAGGATCAGAGCAATGTATGTGATGTTGTCAAATATTTATATTTATATAAATTATACACATTTTCACCCTATCACTGCTAAATAGTTAATAGACAAGCTAACTAATACAACAATGTAAAAAATCTGTCAACCAATAGGCTAGTTGACACCACCAATCAATTGACATACTTTTTATGAGCTGTCAAAACGGATATCTTCTTTATAATTTGTATGGCATTATCGGATTATGACGTCACTATCCGATAAACTCAACTGCCTTACTTTTTTACGATTTTAAAGCAATCAAAAATCAGTTTTTCTCTTAAATGAAATTGTACTGAGTTATTAGGACTAAAATAAAGTGTCTGTTTTAATAAATGATGCCTTAGAATTATTTATGAATGGGGTCAACATCCCTATTTGTTTCAACCTGAAATTAACACAGACTCCAAATTATACCCGGCTAACATTGTACCGTTGCCAATATCGGTTTAACAACCCAATACTGGTGACAATCAAATGCAAATAAAACTTGAATGCCTGTCAAACAGTCCCCGCTATCAGTAAAAACTAAACAATCATAGCAAGTGTCGCACCACCGATGCAACTGTCACTTCGCGAGCTCAATCGAAGCCGCGGCCGAGGTATCAATTTAAAATCTCATATGACGACTGACAGGCGTGCTTGTGCCGACACTGGGTTGGTTTGAGTCCACTGTCACACGACATAAGAGCCGTGCGTGCAATATACTGTCTTGGTCCTCGAGAGTCTCTGAGGGAGATTTTTAAAGAGGTCAACATATTAACCGTTGCCTCCCAATACATTTTTGAAAATATTAAGTATGTAAGAAAAAATCTAAGTTTGTTTAGTGTAAAAAGTGATTCACATCATTATAATACTAGAAATAAAAATAAATTTGCCGTTCCGTGCTTCAGATTAAAAAAAGTTGGTAATTCATTTATGGGGAATGGTATAAAAATTTTCAATAAATTACCACAAACTCTTGTTGAACTTCCGATCCATGAGTTCAAAATCAACATTTAAAAAGTCCTTATGACAAAAGGATATTACAAATTAGAAGATTATTTAAACGACAAGAGTGTATTGACTTAAACTGCCTAGCTCGCACTTACTATTGTCTTGTAAAATGTATTTCCTGTAAAAACAGGTTGACAAAGGTGACTGAGTTTGTTGCGCCGTTTCTTCTCATCGCCAGCCTATATGTAGTTCCGAAGCGGTGGTAAGGCTAAGTTATATTTTGGGACGTGTATAAGTGCCCGGAGGAGGGCCTGCATACAAAATAAATAATTTCATTTCATTTCATAACTCTCGTTACTAAGGGAAAATCTTCAGGAGTAGAATTACATTATAGACTTGTACGAAAATTCTTTAAAAATATATTGAATCTATCCGATGCTACTAGTTAGTATTCTCCCAAGTTCGTAGGTTTTAGAACCAAAATATGTGGTGGTGTAGCATGCGGCCTACAGACAACGCTACAGAACTCCAAAAAGCTACGCACTTCGCACAAGACTGTTGTATACCATGATCGAGGTTTGCGGTTGACCAAAGTCCATAATGTCTCTTGTTACGCAACCTGAAACTCTAGTAGCTTTACTCGCAATATTATCTGAGTATGAAGAAAACTGTTTGATCAAACTTAGAAAAACTAACAACATAATTTAGAAAACTAATAAGGAGAGATCCTATTAAAATCATTTTCTGCGGCCTCGTAACATAAGTTTTAGTTTTTAAGATCATGAAAATGTCTAGTCTGGCACATATTTAGATAAAAGTACAAGCACTTAGAGCTGACGGCCGACGCAGAACGATTTTTAAATGGAGGCCATATTTCGGCAAGCACAAAGTGGACTGACGAAAACCTGCAAGAATTAAAACCGCTAGATATAGGCCGCATCGAACCGGGAAAGTCGTGGAAGTCTTTGTTCCACAGTGGACGTTCATTGGCTGTAATAATGATGATGATTGATGATTATTATTATTAGATAGACTTTTACGACTATATTTTCATAAGTCTATTGCACAATGGAAACGCGCTCTACAGACGTGTGACAGTGACGTCACGATAACAACGACGTGTAGAGCGTCAAGCTGTTAGTTGTCTATAGTTCGGCTCTTGTACGAGTTCTGTGTGCGCACACCCTTAGGCGAAGTTTGTCGTTTGATTCCCGAGGATAACGCCTCTCACGCGGTCTGCGGTGGCGGTGGCGGGACTTTGCGAATAGTTGGTCGATGTTCGTGTTATAAGATCCTGTTGAAATCCGAATTAATGGAGAATACAGCAATATTTAAGTCAAAGATTTAAACACAATTGCGTTTTGTTACACTACCTATAAGCTGCAAGTAATTTTTTTTTAATTGATTCGTAGCAATTAAAAATAAAAATAAGAAATTTACATTAAGTATTATTTTAATTTTATTAGATTTATCGCACCTTAGTATATTATAATTAGTAAAGTAATTATTAATGTTTATTAAGTTTTAAAAACACTAGCTGTGCCCGCAACTTCGTTTGCGTGAACTACAGTATGTTTTGTAAATCACATCTATCCCACAGGAACATTGAACCGGGATAAAAAGTATCCTATATGTTAATCCAGATCTTATTCTAAATGTGTGCAAAATTTTATCCTAATTTGTTCAGCCGTTAACGCGTCATTGAGTCACAAACATCTAAACATCCAAACATCATCACGAACTTTCGCATTTATAATATTAGTGCGATCGGGATCTTTGACCTAAGAAACTATTTAGTGAATTAGGTCTCCGGGTTATCGCCCCGGGCAGCGCTGGGCATTCGTCCGCAGGTGCACGTACGAACCTACCTTAAGGGCTCTTTAAAAAAAATGTTCAGCAGGACATCAGTCGTTGCAGTACATGAGACGTATTTTTGAAGCAATCGAAATGAATCTTGAATTCGAACACGAATACGATTCGTGTGCGAATTCTATTTCTATCACTCCCGATTTTACGCATTTTTGAATCACTCGAATTCTGTGTTGCTATTATGGTAAAATTCTTTAACTTTTTTCGTTTCACGCAGAAAATATTAAAACCGGAATGCAGAAACTTATTAATTTTAAAAGCCGGCAATGAAACGCATGGAACGAAACGAAAAAAAAAGTTTTTAATCTGTGAACCATATGTTTACTTGTCAAAGTCATACTTCAAAACTTTCTACTGGTAGAATCAAAATACGAGTGGGTCGGACCACTCGTTGCAGAATTCACAGAATGAATTTTCAAAAATAGCGATTTTAGTCATTCGCATGCGAATCTTGCCATTTCGTATTCGAATTGGAATTCGCATGATTTAAAAATACGTCTCCAGCTGTATGATAAGTGCGTTCGAAAAAAATATGACAACTAGGTACAAACGGTTAGCGTGTGGTTAGTGCTGCCAACGAACGACTGACGCGATGCTTAAAATGTCTTATTTAGGGTCTTTAATAATGACAAACAGTCATTTTGATTTTACAAATAAAGAGTGGGACTAGAGTTTTAGTGTTTAAGATCTATATTAATGCCGAATTTCGGCTTTCTGCCGGAGTGACAGAACGAAATCTTGAGGTTTTAATTTCAGCCATTTAGCTACAGAACTCCAAAACCAACGGAATACCTTATTTTACCGGAATTATACCGGAATTTATTATCTTTAGTAACTTCGGTAAATCACCAAAAACCTCGTCAAAAGTAAAACTAAATAAGCGACAAGTCGACCCAAAAATAACACTTCTAATACTGTCAGGTGAAACCCTCGTTCCCTCGTAGTGGGGTAAATCAGATAGTTTTTGCTTCCAAGTCAAGAGGCCGTTAACTCCGCTGACTTCTGCAGAACTTACAAGTTATTTTTTTGTAGAGAAGGGCTACCATAATATTTACCACAGAGTTGGGATATTACATATTTTACATTTATTACATCATCACCAATCCATAAGCTTCCCCCAAAAAGCGCCAAAGAGACGACCGTCTGGTGTAGTGGTTCGCGTTCCGGACTACAATGCCTGGCGGTTGCGGGTTCGAATCCCGCAATGGGCAAATGCTAGTGTGATGAATCGAGCATTTCTACCTAAGTCATGGATGTTCAGAAATGTATTTAACTATGTTTATCCGTTATATAGTCGCTATAGTACAAGCTTTGCTTAGTTTGGGGCTAGTTAATTGGTGTGATTGTGGAAACAATTTATTTATTTATTTCCCGCTTTTTTCATCCATTCACTGCCAGCAATCTTCCTAAGCTCAAAGGTCCATTAAGCTGGGGGGGGGGGGGGGGCGTCCTACACTACATTGGCCAAGTCTTGATGTCCTTTCGATAACCCGTTTATTCCATCTTTCATTGGTTCTGCAGCAGAGGTGGCCTTTACTTTTCTTTATGCATAATAAAAATACACTAGCTTAGTGTCCACAGTTAAGTTGAACATGACAATATTATGTTATTTGTTGAAATGTCTACCTAATAATTGTATGTATATTTAGTTAACATATTATGTATAATATATGTAGTGTACACTTGTTATATTATTTTTATATAGAAGTATATTTTTTATTAACGCTCTGTTACTGAATACCACACCACCATTCAATGTTTCTGCCTCGCCCAATGGTTGACCGGTAGAGATTTTTTTAAGGCATTAAACCCGCATTGTACACCTATTTCGTGCAATAAATAATAATAAATAAATATTCATAACTCATAAACATGCTCACGCTCATCATTTGCCACTTGCAGTATTGGAACCCACTCCCTTTAGGTTTTGAGTTAGAAACGCGAACCACTAGACCACGGTAGTTGTGAAATTCTGACAGAAATTTTCAGTTACAAATATAATTGTCACATGTCAATTCCTAAACTTATCCTTGTACAGCGATACCGCTTGGTCACCCCAGCTCTTCTCACTTTCTCGGCAACATCAATCAATTCGGTAATGACGTCACCGGTCCTAGTATTTTTTGTTGCACTTATTTTGTAAAGAGTTTCCAAGTGTTGTTAGTGAGGAAAATGTGTTTGGAGAAATGTTTCAGCGTGTGCTAAAGCGTCAATGTTAGTTCAGTGTGTATCTGAAACTGTTAAATTGCGCAATTCTTTCTCTCTTTTCTCTAATTAAAAGGGCGCAAGTAAAACCCAATACTTATAATAATAAGTTTGTTTCTGTAAATTTGCCCGACTTAAACACTTTTACACGTCCAAAATCAAAAACTGCTTAAATTTATGTGTCATATTTCTATTTGACGGTGGTGAAATGCAAAAATAGTGTTTATCCGTCATATAAGTAGAAAACAGGTTATTCAGAAGTTATGTAGAACTTATCCGTACCTAAATTGTGAAACATCCACTTATGTGTCAAATAAATATTATGTGCTTATAATATAGAATAGAATAGATTAAATTTATTTGCTTAAAACACGGTATACACAGGTGTTACATGGTAAAAAAGAACAGTCATCTTTTGCTTACAAGAAGCATGCAAATATTTTTTGGGCCAATTACAGCCCAGTCATTACAGCAACAACTTAATAACAATAACCAGCGGGTAACCATGAACTCTAAAAACAATCTCAAAGTTGTCAAATGTGTCAATGTTGGTACGTCATTTCATACAAAATTTGACAGAAATGATAATGTTTGACAGATTTGAGATTGTTTTAAGAGTTCGTGGTTACCGCCCAGAGATGCGAAACATTAACAAGCATCAGTAAAGTGGACCATTGGTTGTAATATAAAAAATTTATCATTTTAATAGGTAATAGTAAATTAAGCAATATTTGTTTTAATTTAAGCACATAGCTACCCCTTACAAATTGCCATGCCCTTGCAGGGCGTCACATGTATCCCAGTCTGTACATACCATCTAACTGAATTATGTAATGTGACTCGCAATAAATGATTTGAATTTGAATTAGGTACAATGCTGTGGTGATTACATATAAGGCTATCGATCATACGTTGTAAAAGTTATTATTTTTTAAACTATTTACCCAGTTTATTTATAAAACGGCTAGTATAGCGTTTTCAATCGTTTTGGTATTTTGTTGAAAATTATAATACGCATCGACACACAATCTCGGCTATATTTCTTGGATATAGGTGCAACTTCGATTATTTGGTGCTCTTTTGGGGGGGATTATGACCAGCAGTGGACTGCAACGGCTGACATGATGTTTTTTTTTAACAATAACACCGATAACCTAATCCCAAATTAAGCAAAGCTAACTAGATAACGGATAAACATTCTAATTATACGTTTATAAACGTCCATGACTTAGGTACAAATGCTCGTGCTGGTCACACTAACATTTTCCCCTTGCGGCATCCGAACCCGCAACCTCCAGGCTTAGTAGTCCGGGGCGCGAACCACTACACCAGACGGTCGTCGATGATGATGATGATGATTCTTATCATCACAGAGTAAGGAATTAATTTCCTTGTGCTACGATACAAGGTAACGGACACAGAAGTCGAAAGAGACTCCCAGCACAAACAAACTCATAAAAGTTTGTTTTTATTTAATAGATCCAGAATCGAACCCAAAACCATCTTAGCGACTAATAACTGCCCCACCGGGTCGTAAATCTAATTTATTAGTATAAAATACTACCGGGAAACATGTAGCCAATAATTATCTTGTAATTATGAAATAATATACGCGTCCACACAAGAAACACGCGGAGGGTTAAACACGGCTCTCCTCTAAAATTGTAATTAATTTTCGAACAAGCGACTTTCGACCTTAATTATTTCTGTAATCATCGGAGAGGTAGACATACTTACTGTTTTACATTATAATATACAGGATGGCTGGTAAGATATGGAGTCTCTTGAACAGGGTGTTTATCCATTTAAATAGACAGGATTGAACGCCTTGAAATATTGAAACCGGAAAAACCGTTTTATATTTTTTTATTTCATAGGCCACTGAGTTATCTTTTGACTTCAATAACTATGCTTAGTGAACACAGTAAATAGATCTAAGTAGGCTTTGCTTCGGGAACGCCATTATCATGCATATTTTTAACCATAGGACGTTACATACGAACATGGGCTCCTCCAATGACGTCGAAATTTCACATTTAATTTAATTAGGTGGAATCTTTTGCACAATATGTATTCTATGAGTAGTTAAGTTTAAACAAAATTGCGGGGTCGAATCTGGCCTTTAAGTTTTGTTATTTACATATTTGAATTATTTATTTAATCTTATATACAGCTTAATTCAAAGTCTAATTTTACCTGATTAAGGCGAATAAGCTAAAAGGAAGGTTAGTAATTTTGGCAGTCTATGTATGCTTATATGTTCCACCGTAGCACTTAAAATACTAAACCGATTTTATTGAATGAGGTGTCAATAGTTTCGTTATTTAGTGCCCACAAGGTGGGCAGATGACCTGGTAAAGGTTGCAGGACGACGCTGGATGCAGGCCGCTTCTAACCGGCCGATCTCTGGGGGAGGCCTATGTTCAGCAATGGACGTCCTGTGGCTGAAATGATGATGACGAGTTTCGTTATAATGGCCCGGGTGTCATAAGCTATACATATTTGGTATCAAAAGAAAGGTTTTGGCGAGCACAATACAAATATTGTTTAAGTTATAATATATCTTTAAAATGCGATCGTACAGTTCGCGTGGTATAGTCGTAGTCGGGTTATAGTTTTTAAACTTTATAATTATGAAGTGTTTTATTACCACAATCTGATATAAAAAGAAACATCACTGACAATGTACCTCGGACCTCGAACCGCACAATCTCAATTTCTTTTCCGATCAGTTTCCAAAGGGCATTCAGCAACTTTTTTAATTTACAAAGTAAGTAATCGGCGGAGTATGTCATCAATCTGGCGCTGTCTAATTTCGGTTTAAGTTGATAAATTAGTGTGAAGAAACAGATTAAGGTCACTTTTGTTTATACGAACGTATTAAGGTACGAACCGTGAAAGAACAAAAGTTGCTGACATGGCCCGACGGATTAGCAAGCTGCAGTGGCAGTAGGCGGGGCACATAGCACGTAGAACTGACGGCCGATGGGGCAGAAAGGTTCTGGAATGGAGGCCACGTACCGGCAAGCGCAGCACGAGCGTCCATCTTCAAGGTGGACAGACGACCTGGTATAGGGTTGCAGGAAGCCGCTGGATGCAGGCCGCGCGCAACCGGCTGATCTGGAAGTCACTGAGGGAGGCCTATGTTCAGTTAGTTGACATTTCTGAGTACGGCAGTAAGACGTCAGTGTAGTTGTTTAAATATCAAAACTGATAGTTTTATCTACTTTATACTAAGTGCACTGTTTTACAGTAGGCACTGACTTAGACCAAAAATGCAAAAAATCTTAAGCTGTCCAACAAAATTCCTTAAATCGTTAAGCCGTCCTTAGTTCGTTCTACTTAAACAATTAACTGGAATTGTATCATTTCGGATCCAGCCTGATTATGCCTTGTTTTTTTTTCTTTTCACTTCGTCCATTAAACCAGATACAAAAGAAACTCCCTTGATGAGCGGCGAGGATGTAAGAACTAATGCTAAAGAGTGGACGCGGTAATTAATATTTTCCTCATCATAATAATCTCAGCCATAGGACGTCCACTGCTAAACCTTTCCCACTGACTTTCAGATTGGCCGAATGGAAGTGGCCTGCATGCAGCGACTTTCTGCAACTTATACCACCTTGTGGGTGGAAGTACTACGCTGTGCTTGCCGGTACGTGGCCTCCATTCTAGAACGTGGCCTAATTGCTATAAACTGACGGGCGATGGGGCTAAAAGGTTCTTGAATGTTTGCCACATACCGACAAGCTCAGCGTAGGATGTAACTGGATCACCCTTAACCTGGACAGACGACCTGATAAAGGTTGCACGAAGCGCTGGGTACAGTCATTGGGGGAGGTCTATGTTGAGCAGTGGACATCTTATGACAGGTGATAAACCCTGAATGACGCAGTGTCAAGGACCTCAAGATTGCAAGAAGTCACTGGATGTCAACTGCCTGGAGCCGTTTGCTGTAGCGATCTAAAGAGAAGGCCTAGAATCCAGCAGTAGGCTTCCTAAGCTGATACGAGTAATGATGATGACCCGTGACTTTGGTTTGGCTGAAATTAAAAAAAACAGTAGATTGTCCTAATTACCACATCCCCTTATCCCCTCCATTCTGCCTCCACGTCGGAGACCATTCATTAACTCAGAACGGTTTAATTCCCTTCAGACCTAATGAGACGTCCCGCCAGTTTTTAATTTTATGCCTTCATTTGCCGAACCTCCCCTAACCTACGTTTTATTGGGTAATCTTTATGGTTTGTTTTGTTAAGCTTCACTCTAAGCAGCAGCGCAATGAGAGTTAAGCTGGGCTTAACTTTTGAGAGCGGTTTAAATCGAGTCGTCTCTTTGATCTTACTATATTGTAAATGTGAAAGTTGGGATGTTTGTTGCTCATTCACGCTTTAACGGTTGAACAGAGTTTGTGGAAATTTGGCGCCAATATAAATATCGATCTAGCTTTACACAAGATTCGTATCTTGATTTTGTTTTCCCATCCCATAATAAAAAATAAAGAAAATCATTTATTTCTTTAACTACTTAAAATATAAGGGATAATCCCATATCCCATGGGATCATCTCGATCTTCGCTCGCGTGGTCTTTAGTTTATTCAATATATCCCACATGAAACTGAAATTTAACCGGGATAAAAAATAACCTATATGTTAATCCAGATCGTATGCTATATGTGGGCAAAATTTCATTTTTATCTGTTCAGTAGTTTTTGCTTGAAAGAATAACAAACATCCATAGTCCATACTTACAAACTTTCGCATTTATTATCTAAGTAGGATTCCTCTTAGGCTTAAGAAGTCTACGCAGCAGTAGTGTACAGAAGCTGTAATAAATCATGTTTGTGTTCGTAATACGACATTGGTCTAGGTAAAATGCAGCTAATAAAAATAGGGTAGGGTAAAGTAGGGTTTTTGAGAGAGCGAGAGAAATATCACGTCACTTAGTGACTATGGAAAGGTCGGTACTTGGGATCTAGTTACGAGATAAAATCCGAAACGAGGTCTTCCAGCAGAAGATCAAAGCAATGGACTTAGTCCAAAAAATGTGACAAGTGTTAGTGTGCCGTCCACATCTGTAGCAGAACCGATGAAAGGTAGACTAAACGAGTTCTCGATTATGTACCAACTCTCGGCAAACGTACTGTGGGACTCCCGGCCCGATGGACCGACAGCCTTAGAAATATGGCTGGCAGTGGCTGGATGGAAAAGACCGAAATCGTACTCCTTGGTGCTCTTTGAAGGATGCTTACGTCAAGCAGTGGACTGCAATAGGCTGATAATAGATAATCATTAATTAAATAGATATCGCTGAATTACAGATACTACACCTATCTTTGACAATCGTCTGGTGTAGTGGTTCACGCTCCGGACTACTATGCCTGGCGGCATATATTCGAATCCCGCAACGCGCAAATGTTATTGTGATGAGCACGATCATTTGTACCTAAGGCATGGATGTTTATAAACGAATTAAAGTATTTAAATGAAACTACTTTTACGGATTATTTCGCGATTTATTAACATTTTATTTAACCTGACGTTTCGATCACTTTACAGCGTTCGTGGTCACAGGTAGACTAAGGTGTTATTCGTCTTTGCAATATTTTGAAAAAATATAAACTACCGTCACTCAGTTAATATTAATTTGTGTTCCTTTCTACGCAAAAAGAGCTAACTGTATCTAGAGGTCTTGCAGTGCGGGGCCTAGCATAGGATTTCGTTAAAACCGGATCCCATGCTGGTGGTATTTTCCAACCATCTTCTCTGTTAAAATTCGGGTGTCTTCTAATTTCAATTGCCTCCCGTAACATGCGAGGAACAAATCGTCGTTCTCTTGCAAAGACTTTAGGCTGGTCAAATCGTATGAAATGGTTGGGTGTATCTAAGGCATGTTCACACACTGCAGACTTAGTATTCCGTCTATGTTTGATGTCGGCTATATGTTCTTTTACCCGCACGCCTATACTTCGTTTTGTTTGACCGAAAGAAAGAAAGAACATATAGTTACACACACAGTTAGCTCTTTTTGCGTAGAAAGGAACACAAATTAATATTAACTGAGTGACGGTAGTTTATATTTTTTCAAAATATTGTAAAGACGAATAACTTATTACCTGTTTACTTAGTCTACCTGTGACCACGAACGCTGTAAAGTGTTCGAAACGTCAGGTTAAATAAAATGTTAATAAATCGCGAAATAATCCGTAAAAGTAGTTTCATTTAAATGTATCGTGTTCGCGTAAATAAAAGACAACAGAATTTAAGTATGTTTATTCGTTATCTATTCGCCATAGTATAAGCTTTGCTTAGTTTGGGGCAAGCTGATTGGTGTTATTGTGTTTAAAAAAAAATCTTATCGCTACAGGAAATAGCTATTTTTTCTCGAAAGCTATTGAATCTGATTCACAAAAATATAATAAAGAATGGAAATTATACTGTACATTCGGGACTTAACAGGTCCAAACAGGATGATGATAATAATAAATAGCCATTGGAGGCGGTCGGATGTAATTTCAGCGTTCGCTTGCACCACGCCACAGGGCAGAGAGAACGGCCTGGACAACATCCACCCGCAGAGCTTATGTAGAAACTGGCCAAGTGCGAGTTGGACTCGCGCACGAAGGGCTCCGTACCATTATCTATAAAAACGGCGAAAAAAATACGTTTTCCCCCATAAATATTTATTTTATTCGGGTTTAAGTATTTTTTTGTTTTAGCGGCAACAGAAATACATCCCCTGTAAAAAATTTTAACTGTCTTACTATCACGGTTCATAAGATACAGCTTGGTGACAGACGGCGCAGTGTTAGTAATATTGTCCTATTTTACCCTTTGGGTACGGAACCCTAAAACTGCAACCCATTCTATCTATCTATCTACCGTTTTTATCCCCTACGTATAGGCTGTTCTATTTGAGTTAGTACTCAGCGCCATTCGACGCTCTATGGCGCGATTTAATAGCGTTTAAGCTCAACAGTGATTAAATTGAAACTCGCCTGACTTTGTTTGCTATATTATAATGTACTACAATGGGAATCTCAACTCTCAAATCGTCAACGTATGGAGAATTGAAGTTGGTTTATCACATTGATGATTAGCACTCTTTTTACCCGACTGCCAAACGAGGGTTATGTTTTTCGAGCGTATGTATGTAAGTATGTCTATTTCTTTGGCACGCCCTACAGCCTAAGCCGTTTAACGGATATAAAAGTATAATATATCAATAGATTCGTCTCAATTGTGGGAGTGACAAGGGGTCTGTTATTTCCCGAAATTCCCGCGGGAAAAGAACTCACGCGGGAAAAACGGATCTGCAATACTGATAAACTGATTTTGAAACTTTCTTTTATTAACTAAGGGTCACATATTTTTTTACTGCTAATGGTATTCAATACTTTATTTTCCAAAATTCCTACGGGAACAGGCAACAAAAACACTGAAAAAATAGGAACAAAAAACCATTTAATGGATTTCAACTTCGTCTCAGTTGTGGGAGAGACATAGGCTATATTATTACCCGAAATACCTATTGATACATGAATTAAACGGGAAAAACCGATTTCAGATACTATACTTACTCCAGTTAAAACCTTTTTTTTTCAATGAAGAGTTACAAATAAGGCTTTATAGTTCATTGTAAAGTAGGAGTAGAACACTACAAACTAAAAAGTCAAAAATAAAATTAGTTAATAAAATAAATAAATAAACCCGAATGCGTAAAAAGTGAACTTAAAGATAAAAACAATGAACGGGCGGAAAGCAAGTGCTTGTAAGGCACCGCTCCCGTCGTCAAGAATATAAGGTCAGACGGGAACCTAACTCCCTAGTGAGCGTAGAGTCCCTTTACTCCAAGACACTAAGTCCCTAGAGCCCTAGCCCCACCTAACAATAAATACATAAATATAATAAGAATGATAGAGGGAGTGATAGCTGCTGCCCAGGTAGCCAGGGTAGCAGCGTTAGGACGGTAGGTAGGTGTTGTGGACCCGCTGCCAGTCTGGCAGACTCACCAGACTGATCATAGTGACGGCTAAGGGAGTCTTGGCCGCAGCGGAGGGAAATGAGAACCAACACGGACGGTTGATATCTGATTTATTGTGTTAAAAGTAATGTTTTTATATAAAAGTTATAGTATGTTAACATGCATAGCTTGATAGTTGTGTGCCGTCGGTGTGTAGAGTGCCGACGGTGCATGTTCAGGGTCCACGGGTCGCGCTGGTTTCTAGGTCGCTGACGATGCAGCAGACAAATGTACGAACGTAGCTCGTACATATTGGCATCTTCAAGAAGGCGACGAAGAAGCAGGTGAAGGTTGCGGCTCCAGCCGCCAGCCAAATCTGTTGTGACGTACGAGGTTGCTCGTACATATTGGCATCTTCAAGAAGATGACGAAGATCAATTGATGTGTAGTTGCTTGATGACCAGATGACGTGGTTTGGTGGCGACTCCATGAATGTCTTGGTTGTTTGTTTATGTTCTGTTCTGTCATTGTTAAACAGTTGCTGGAATTCTGCAGCAGTTGGTGTCCCTTGTCTGCAGGCTTGTAGTGTTGATGTCATGTTCTCTGTGGTGGTTGATGTTAAACTGAACAGAATACTGGTGAGACCCGCTTCAGGGAGGCCAGTATCCGATCCGCTGCTGACAGTATGTTGATATGCCGATGATTGCGCGGCTGATGACTACAGTTGTCGCTGTGCAGACGCTTCCTGTTGGTTGTTGGTATGCCGATGCTTGCGCGGCTAATACAGTAGTGGAGATGCTGATGCTTCGACTACCGACGCTTGTTGCTGTGCAGACGCTTCTTGCTACGTCACGCACGGCTGCTGTTTTGCCTCGGGACGCCGAACCTTGATTATCGGGTGCCCGGGCTGCCTGTGCTTGGTTGCACAGTCTTGATATGATGATCTGCTGCTGTCAGTTGTTGATTTTCCGAAGTGAAAGTGTTTCGGTGACTTGTCGATATAATCCTGCCCGTGCTGGGGAGGATATTGGTTAGGACAAAGGAATAGGGATAAACTCATATGATACCTAGCTAGTGTCATAAAGTTCAAGTCAAGTGTTATTTATAATATGTCATGTTAAACTTGATAATGATTATGTCATGTCAAACTTGACCAACGTGTCAGTCAAAACAAGTGCAAAATAATGTCATGTCAATGTTAATGTGATAGGGTTTTGCACATGCATGATGTTGTCAAGTTAGTGTTGCTGCGGGAAGTAGGTGGTTGTAAGGCACCGCCCCCGTCAGTGAAATGTTAATGTAGCCATAGACTACTGTTAAATAATGTTATGTTATGATAATGATAAATTAAACTTGACAAACATGACAATACAAATGCAAATAATGTTATGTTAATGTTATAGGTTTCTTGCAAGTGCATGATGTTGTCAAGCTAATGTTACTGCGAGAAGTAGGTGGTTGTAAGGCACCTCTCCCGTCAGTGAATTGATAATGTAGCTTTATACTACTGATAATAATGATATTATGTTATGTTTTGTCATGTTAGTGATACACCGGGTAGCAGGTGGTTGTAAGGCACCGCTCCCGTCTATAAAATGCTAATATCAATGATATAATTTCCCTGTATGTTAGTTACCTACACTACCTATTTATGTAAATAAAGTCTTATAAAATGTTGTTGCTTCGATAGCAAGATCCACAGTCTGTCATTAGTATGTGAATGTTTAAAAATAAAATGATAAAGTTGAGAAATTGTATTAGGTGTCGAAACGCGAGAATTGCTGACTTCTCACATTCCACATGTTATGTAACTAGGGCAATTGATTAGTTTATTCACCCAAGTTAATAAAGTAATTAGTGCAAAAAATAATAATTTACGTCAAGATAAATTGTTCGGTTTAATGCGTAATAGCATTTTCTACCAGTCAACGTATTTAATGTTAAAGGATAGAATAATTATGATATGCTGTCGTTGTAAGTCAGTAGTGTTAGTCAGTAGTAGTTTTTAAGGAATAAAATACAAAACAGCCGGGAAGATTAAGTGGTTGTAAGGCACCTCTTCCCGGTGCAAGTTAAGGGTTATTTATATGGAAAGACCAACTGTAAGGTCCATAGGTTGATGATAATTTATCCGGCTCGAAGGACCAAAAAATAAATGTTTGTATTTAAATGTCAATGCAGAATGCAGATGCAATTATAAGGGTGAGTATCAAGTATAGGGGCGCGGAAATAAAATGCAGGTTTACCGATTGCCGTCTAATTGAGTACTAAAGTAAATTCGTTGCAATGTGTGACGCATATGACAAAATGTAGGTCGCAACTACGTATGCACTGTTGCGCCTAGTAACAAATATCAATGTACTTTGTACAAACAAGATCCAAAGAATCAATTTGCTGTCGGAGGCATGTAAACCATTAACAGCATAATGATGATTGACTTGGCATGCACTGCGTTAGTACTTAATTAAGTAATTTAAATCTGTGTAGAAAAAGTCGAATCAAGTAACATGGATATAATGCCTTAGACTGTAAATTGATTCTTTGAATCTTGTTTTCATCTTTTAAGTTCACTTTTTACGCAGTCGGGTTTTTTTATTTATTTTATTAATTAATTTTATTTATGACTATTGTCATAGTCAAGTGTCGAAGTGATTGGAAGAACATTACTATGGAGCCTGAGGACTCTGTAGGCGAACCACCTATTTATAAAAAAACCCTATAAATAGTACCAAATAGAAAACAGATACAAAAAGATTCACACATTAATAATTTACAAGTGTTCGGATCCCACATTTACACAATGTAAATCTTTTTTTTTTTTTTTTTTTATTTAGGATGGGCTTACTCTTGACCCCAATCTTGCTCTAGAGCATAGATGGGATCTACGATGGAGCGAGCTTGCCCAGAAGATGCCTATTCACTCTGGACTTAAAGAGAGTCAGGTTATATGTCATTGTAGATCTGTAAATAAATAAAGGAAAACAGAGAACGGTCCGTTGAATAGTGATGTGAAAGTGTCGTAAGATTGCCGTGAGATTGGGTATCGATAAAATACAATAATACAATCGGTGTTTGCTTCCAACCGGCCGATTTGAAAGTCACTGGGGGAGGCCTATGTTCAGCAGTGGACGTCCTGCGGCTGAAATGATGATGATGATGAATCGGTGTTTTCAGTTATGAAAATTTCTGATTAAAAATAATAACAAAAATTAATCGTATCTCATTTTGCTGGAGTTGCTATCATCACTGTCCATGTCAGTATCACTTCTGTTTTGTGTTCGCACAAACGCCGCACTTTATTTTCTGACAACGTATTCAAATAGTTAAAATCTATCGATAGAATAAAAAAATGTATCTCTACAACTCTATTTTGTATTTTTAAGCTATTAATTCAGTTCTGAGGGTTGTTTTGTTAATTTCAGTACAAATGGGGTGTTCCGATGTGAAAACTGGTTTGGGTAAGCCTTGGAAATGTTACATAAACGTGGGGGTAGAATTTATATAGTTGACTGGCTTTTTTCTAGGTTATAGAGGTACATTTAGCACGTGTTAGAGATTATGTAAATTTGTGAAGGACCCAAAATTATTAGACTTTCTACTATTCATTAAGACTTTCTACTTTTAATGTTATACAAGGTGGCTAAGTCTCATTTATTTTTATAAATTTTAAATCATCAAGCAAAATGTATATTTTTTATACTTCTTTATTCCATAAAACAACAAGTTTCGTGTGTGTTCTGTAGCGCATAATTTATTTATTTTAAAACTAGTTTGATTTTATGATGAACCATAACAAAGCCTTCTCCCTTTGAAACAAATCTAAAAGCTGGCTAGAAAGTTCAGATTACGCTATGGAACACTTAGCAGCTTTAAAGTTCATTAGGGCATGTCTCCACTAAATCTATGCGAAGAAACGGAGAGGATAAAAAAACCGGCCAAGTACGTGTCTCACTCGCAAAGGGAGAGTTCCATTTCGCGTTTTTATATGTAACCCTATTCGGTTAGGCCAAATGACAGGCAAATGCAACCTTTTTTTTTTGAGGAACCTCATTTATACGACCGAAAACTAAAATATACGATTTAGCTAAGCATACTAAAGTAGCAATTGACTGGTCACATTTGCGGTAGAACCGATAGCTGATGGAGTAAACTTATCCTAGAGTAAAGACACGACTAGGTTAATGCAGCGTAGGACGCCCTCCGACTAGGCGGAGCGAACATACAACCAGATGCACCAGGCGCTGGGCGGAAGTTGCGCAGAAGACCACTACGATTACGTGATTGGCCAGTCGTGCGAAGCGCCTATACCGCTGGCCGTGATTGGATGTTAGCTCCGCGCACTCGCGTCACTGATACGATAATCGTCTCGTAAGATGTGCAAAGCGATCCCCACTCTTTGCCCTATGCTCAAAATCGATGCCGAGTACTGTATAGGCTGATGAAAATGAATAGCTGAGGATTGCACTCAGTAGCGTGCGTTAGGAGAGGCCTATATGCTAGCAGGCTAATGTAGGCTGATTTGTGATTGGTTAATACATCTCAACTCACAAATCGTCCTTTTGGGGTTACATATTGGGGCTACATACCTCACCCTTACATGTATACACATACGTTAGTCAAACAGAGAGGATATTTCCCGCTCTCCATTCTTCTCGATCAAAAAACTTTTGGTAACACCAGTACACCACACCTATGCTTGCATAAGTTGTATCATCATCAGCCTATGGAAGTCTACTGCTGGACAAAGCACTCTACCTATATGTTATTCTAGATCATATTCTATGTGTGTGCAAAATTTCATCCAAATCCGTTGAGCCGTTTACGCGTGATTGAGTCACAAACATCCAAATATCCTCACAAACTTTCGCATTTAGAATATTAGTGGGATTTATTATATTTGTATTATACAGGGTGAACAAGAGAATAGGACACTCCTTAAAACTACGTGATCAACTGGTCATATACAACAACTTTTTCTATGGGAGCAACATCGAAATCGATAAAAAAATATCAGCTTTCCCATACAAACTTACTCGCATTCCTCGATGATAATGTATGGAGCATCTGAAAATAAAATTACGATTTCGATGTTGCTCCCATAGGAAAAGTTGTTGTATATGACCTGCTGATCACGTGGTTTTAAGGAGTGTCCTATTCTTTTGTACACCCTGTATATGCATGGAACGGAGCCCTCCGTTCTCCGCTTCGCTGCCTCGCTTTGGTTATCACCTCGCCCTTGGATGTACATAGCAGAGGCGCCTAATCAAAGCGTTAAAACCCATTCTAGATATTACGCGCTGTCAAAGAACGATAGGGCTGGCAGCTGCGAGAAAATGTAAAATTATTAGAGGTAGTCGTAAATAATAAGAAAAATAAAATAATAAAAACACGAAATCAGATGCTAGAAGCGACAATTTTATTAAAGCCTTTAGACATGGGAACAATAGGTACTATAATATTTAAGCATTTTAATTATTATTATATTAAGACAGCCATTTGGCCAATTATTATTATTATTTGGGTCTATTTGATACTATTATTTAAAACTATATTTGCTCAATTTCAAATATGCTAGGTGTAATTAAAAAAATATTATTATTTTCGTTAAGATTTCAATGAATACACTATATTTGATGACAATGAATACAATGATTTCAATAATTTGTATGCATACATACAAAGGTAGAATTCACGACTTGATGAACTTAAAGTATTGTCTGTCAATCAGAAATTAGGATAAACAGAAATGATTTTTAAGCACTTACATTTAGGTAATTGGCATTCAGTTATAATGTTTAAAATGGCATAAGTATATACATAAAACAATACCAAACAAAAAACTAGTATTTGCATTAACATGTCATTTGAACCCATCATATCAGCCTGTTGCAGTCCACTGCTGGACATAGGCCTCCCCCAAGGAGCGCCACAGCGCACGATCTCCCGCCCTTTGCATCCAGTCGCTGCCAGCTGCCTTCTTCAGGTCATCGGTCCATCTAGCCGGGGGGCGTCCTACACTACGTTTGCCTAAGCGTGGTCTCCATTCGAGAACCTTCCTGCTCCACCTCTCGTCGGTTCTGCGACAAACATGGCCAGCCCACTGCTACTTCAGCTTGCTACATTTGAACCCAGTATCTATTAATATAATAACAATGGACAGCTTTGAAATAGTTACGGAAATGAACTTAATTAAAAGTCATATCGGAGAGTACTACACACTAAATAATATAAATCAAAATAACTAAATGTTCGTTAATAAATCAAGCATTAATTTTCCATTTTAAGTTGGACCTTTAATGTACTGAATTATCTTTAGTGATAGTTGTGTGCATGCTGACCATCTGGTCAGGTGCAGTATTCATTCAGTTCAGCCGAAATCATGTCATATAAAAGGACTAATTGTTTAGAACTTTATAGTAAATGGATTCAAAAATATATTACGAAAATCCAATAAAATATTATAAATGCGAAAGTTTGTGAGGATATTTGGATGTTTGTGACTCTATCACGCGTAAACGGCTCAACGGATTTGGATGAAATTTTGTACACATATAGAATATGATCTGGATTAACATATAGGGTACTTTTTATCCCGGTTAAATGTTCCCGTGGGATATTTTTCTATATATGTATATGTATTGTTCCTTGTTATTTTGAACGTTCCGCATTATGTTTCATACCAAACACCCTGTAGTCCACACCAAAGGTGTTGCGGTCACAGCTAGTAGATAATAAATACCATTTCACACCTAGTCAAATAAATAGTTCTTAACATATATAAGGTCCGATTTTATTAGTGTTCATCCTGTTAACCTGTGACTATATAGGTGAAAAGCAATCTTGAAAACTAACATTCAAATGTCTATCATAAAAACTAAAAAAGTTAAAAATAAATTACAAAATAACAACATCGACTTCATATTGCATAAACTCGTCCTATCTTCAACTCTTTCTCGCTCTGTACAAGGGGAAGGAATAAGACGGATAATCAGATGGTTAAACGTAGCAAAGATAGGACGAGTTTATGCAATATGAAGTCAATGTTGTTGATTTTTAACTTTTGGTACACATTTGAAAATTGGTTTTTACGATTGCTTTTCACCTATATAGTCACAGGTTAACAGGATGAACACTAATAAAATCGGACCTTATAGAAAAGCGTATTCAAAATTCGGTAAGTCCCTCCGCATTTTAGAATAGAATAGAAAAAGATTTATTTGACACACACAGAATACAAAAGGAAAAAACATTTACAGGATAATAAAAAGCAATATGTGTGTCAAAAAGGCCCCCGCTCAGCATTTGTCGTGACAGTCAGGGACGTTTCACGACGCTGGTTTTCAGCAGATTTTGCCAGTTACAAATCACACTTGGCCGGTTTTTTATGAATACTTTTATTAAAAACTAAAAGAGTGGAGAGGCAACCCTGACAAACGATGTAACGAAATTGCAACAATTCCGTTCGCTCACAAATATTGTTATTACATCTGCCCTTATGTTTTTATGCGCCATTTTTCTCGCTGCGAACGCCATCTCGCGGATCAATTACGCGGAAACTCCACTTTGATGTTTTTGGTAATATAATATTGTAAATGCGACTCGTATATGTGAAAGTTTTGCTGTTTAGATAATAAATAAATAAATAAATATTGGACAACATCACATACATTGCTCTGATCCTAAGGTAAGTAGCTAAAGCACTTGTGTTATAGAAATCAGAAACAACGACGGTACCACAACACCCAGACCCGAGCCAATATAGAAAAGTTCGTTTTCTACATTGACCCGACCGGGGATCGAACCCGGAACCTCAGAGATGGCGGCGCCATTTAAAGTCCGGCATGCTCGCCTCTCAGCCACGGAGGTCGTCAAAAAATAACAGTACCAAATATAAAAATACGAGAACAAAGAGTAATCGATATGGCAATATCTAAAGAAATATTGCCGTTTTCGTTATATGTATACGTTGTAGCTATACATATAGCTACAACATTGATCAGAATACGCTGGCTTTGACAGCGAGAAAAAACACTTGAGGAATTTCATCTTGTCATGTGACGTCCTCGGTAGCTTAGTTGGTAAAAGCACTCGCCCGGCATGCGATGGGACGTGGGTTCGAGTCCTACCTGAGGTCGATGATTTTTTTCAAGTTTTATTTATTTTCAATTAAACCTTGCATGGAATTGGTAAAAACAAAAATTTACTACATGAAATATTACTAGTTTTAACGAAAATTCTCGCATAATTCGACTCTCTTACTGCACTTACGCTATTTACTTAGTTTGCAATATTTTTCGTTAAAAGCAGATAACATGGTTAAGAAAAAAAGTTTCGCCAATTTCCAACAGCAAAAACACGCGAGGCAGCACTCAAAGAAATGTGTTTAAAAATAAATTTAATCTAGAAACGTAAAAAGCTGCAAATGGGAATTAGTGATGCGGGGAACCCTTTTTTCCGGTAGAATTCAATTTGCTAATTGGATTTTAAATTGCATGATAGTTTTCTCGTTTTAGTCAGTATATTTCGACTTTTGGAACGAGAGGGGATTAATTGATATTTTTCTGTTTACGGGAGATGACACAATTAAATTAAGTTACCAACATATTGCAAACTAGGATTTCAACTAAAATGTGAAAATGTGTCTTTCATCTTACATGATGCAAAAAGCATTTTTTTTCTGAAATTAAGATGACATTTACTTAATTTTATAAGAAATTAATATAACTGTTAAGCAAAAGTAGGCAAAAATCATAATATTCAGGCGGTCTTATCGCTTATAGTGATCGCTCTCAGACATCCTTCAGGTAGAGGACAAGTATTTCTTTAGAAAGGGAAAAATGGCGCAGAGTGCTTACAAAATCTACGTACTCATAATGATTTATGTATAAAAATGTATACTTAGTTCACTGCTTAAACTTAACCACAAACTTAATAGTATCTTACATCTTTAAACGAGCCATTTTTGTATTTATACATTATTAATAAATAATCGAAATCGATCTAGCTAAGTTTCATTTTTAGAAAAAAAAATCGTGCGAATCTCGGTCGCCCAGGTACTTATTATTGTTATATAATGTCAGATAATATCAAATCAAACGCAGACACAATATATAATATGTACATTATGGTCATTTAGTTATTACTGTATATTTTCTAAAATTGTTTGTGCGAAGGTAACATGTTTGCGATAAAGAAACCGAGATCTGCAATCTTACTGAAAAAGATGCTCAGGATAGAGCGAAAAGAACAAAGAGAAAATTTGATGATCTACAGTCAAAGGCATTTATTTAGTATATAGGCCCTCTTCCGGGCATGGATGACTTTATACTACAAAAACGTAATGTATAAACACGTATAAAAGATAAGTTTATACGTGTAACATTACGTTTTTTTACGGAATATCAAAGCGAAATAAGTTAAAATATAAGAAAAGTTCTAAATATCATACCTGTTATAAAACTAAAGGCAATAACCGAGCTAAGACAGCTTGGCATTGTTTACTCCGCAAGTTTCTAACTGCAGTCACTTTCTTTTACTTGACAAAAGCACTGCCATTTCTACTGCCTAAGTACTTGTGAATTTTTAAAGTTGTGCGAGCTTTTGTTTATACAGAAGTGTTTCTCGCTTCGACTAGCTAGCGTTTTGTCTGATCTGTTAAAAATAGATATCAGAATCAAGTTATTAACTCAGTTCTCCAAATCTAAATAAAACTGTGTGGTGGAGAGAACAAAATACCTTGTTTATTGTAAGTTTAAATCCCAAAAAGCACACGATCTAAAATATCGTAGAATCCAGTGCATTCAAAACTCTGAAATTCTACAAAACAAACCTTTAAAGTTTTGTCAAGAAGACATCGCCGTTTGCAATTTAGGCGGTTTACACTTAGTGTATTTCCTGTACCTCATTTGCAATGCTTGGTTTGAAATTAAGAGCTCTCTATTAATCTTTATTACATTTCATATTAATCTGTCTAACGTTGCGCTTTCTCTTACAGCTAGGATTCCACTATGACTTAAGTACTTTCTTGAGATATAAAACATCTCTCTACGTACTATATTACAAACTTCTCGGACTATGATTTATATTCTCAGTTAAAATATACATTATATCCCATAGCGAAAAACATGGTTATGACTTACTTCGTCCTAGTTGATATGATACTTTAAAATATAAATATCACCTCCATTGTCAACAATACTATGTTACATATACACATATATGAGCTGGATAGATTCTGGCTAAGTTCCAGACCCGACTCAGCGCGCAACGTGAGCTGCATCGCCCTAGTGTTGTAACGGTGTCGATAGAATGTATCGATAAAAGATCTAGTCGATAACGCGCGTACACGACGAGGTCAAGTGGCATTGTTCAGTGAAGCGATTAGAAAGTGCTTGTTAATGTTTAGTGATGGAAAAATTGGTGATATCGATTTATGAGTTGACGTTTTGTGGGTATTTTTTATTATGTGGAAATCAAATCAAAAGATAAAGTAGAAAAATAAATTTCAAAGACCAATAGATATTTAAAATCAGAGATATATGAATTTTAAAGTAACAATAAAAATATTAAGCTAACATTATAAAATTCTACTAGAAAACAAAATGGGATTAAGAAAGTATTTTTGTAGTAAAAACAATTTTCAAGAAAGAAAATTAATATTCAGAATAGAGTTTATGTGTAGTGTATAAACACTTTTATGATGTTAATAAATTTACGAATTTGCGAAACACCAAATGGTCGATAAAATTTCTTAACTGTCTTGTTTTGGTAGGCTGAGGAGTAACGTTACAAAATAACAACAGTTATGTATCTTGTGTTATCTTCATTTTAAGTATTACTATTGAAAATCGTACAACATTTGTTGCAAAATATTTGTTGATAGTTATTTTATTAAGATTCGGTTTTCAATAGCCAGATAACTTTAAATGACGAATAAGTTTGACATGTTGATAGTTTGAACATAAAAAATATGCCAAAAGTCAATTTTCAAAAAGTCTAAGCCTGGGTTGCACCATCTTACTTTAACTTTAACAAACGTCAAAAGTCTGTCAAAATCCATACAGAAACACCGGTCATAGTCTCATAGTTACAGTTATGGTTAAAGTTAAGATGGTGCAACCCAGCCTAAAAGTTATTATTCATATAGCGATTGAAAAATCGGTCCTAAATCAAAAAATAGTATGTAATATGTATGTCAAAAAAAAATGTTTAAGGGCCATATACGGTATACCACCCTGGCAGACATGTAAACCGCTCTTTAAAGAGCTTCAAATATTAACCTCGCCAAGCCTTTACATCTTTGAAGTAGGCAAATTTGTAAAAAATAATCCTGGCCTCTTGCGCGATGTATATCCTAGAAACACCAGGAATCCTGATAGACTTGTTTTAAATTATGTACCAAGGACTGCATTATATTTAAAAAAAACTGTTTAAATATGTGTGTAAAGGTATATAATAAGTTACCAGAAAATATAAAAAATCTAAGACCGCGTTTATTTCACACAAGATTGCATGCATGGCTGTTAGATAAAAAAAATTATAGCGTTAGAGAATTAATTAATTGAATAATTTTGACATTTGTAATTTTGACATTTTAATACGATTTATATGTTTACTTGTGTCATTTATAAATATTTGACATGCCATTGAATAATTTTGACATTTTAATACGATTTACATTCTTGCTTGTGACATTGATAAATATTTTACATGCCATTCAAAGGCGAAACATGTCGGACCTTTATTTTTGTAATATCTTTTATGTACCATGTATAGTGTAAATAAATAAATTTGAATTTTGAATTTGAATTTATGAGACTGTGCTGCATGTAAATTTGGTGCCAAATAAATATTTTTTCTTTCTTTAATATTCTTTTATCGATATCGATATTTTTAGGCACAACTTTACAAGAATCGTCGGCAATAATCGACAGCCCATAGACCGCAGAGGCTCCAACCTTATCTCGATAGAGCTGCAACTATATACTTGCAATTTTATACCGAACCGGCTTTTATGGGCCTGAACGAATTACACTAGTTTAAAGGTGTAGGTACTAACTGTAACTGTAGTTTCATTTTAGCAAGAAGAGAGAAAGGTTTTAGGTATTAGAAAAGTATAGCGTAATTGCTTCAAATAATAACATTGTAAGGCCTATACATTTAGGGTTGATGAAATCAGAAAATAACTCGGAATTCGCCTGTTATAAAAAGGATAGCAAAATGTCTCTAAGATTTGAATCGATATTTCTCTCCCTTATTAATAAAATTCGGACTGTAAGTAATGTATTAACGTGGCAGATTTTCAATTTTAAGGGTACGTCTAAATTGACCTTGCGCGAAGAAAGTAGCGGGTATTAGCTAGTCTTAGGCTGGGTTGCACCATCTTACTTTAACTTTAACAAACGTCAAAAGTCTGCCAAACACCGGTTAAAGTTATAGTTATGGTTAAAGTTATGATGGTGCAACCCAGTCTTAGACCTCCTTTGCCGGTTCTCGCTTGCCGTAGCGAATTTACATACAGATTTTGTAGTCCAAAGTTTTCAAAATAGATAAGCCAGTACCGATAAAATTCGTAAAAGCAGGATAACATTCTACATCAATCATCATACATTAATTCACAAAGCCAAGCAATATCTAAAAAAACAAAAGACGATTGAAATTATGAAAGTTTTTTGTGAGCTCCCAAAAATAAATCTGTCATAGACGACGCTGGTTTTCGAGGGCCCACTGAAAACCAGCGTCGTAGCCTATGTATTGGGCAACGACTTATGCTGAGTGAGGTCCTTTTGCGAGGGGCTTCACGACGCGCATAGCGGCACTGTTCGGTCATTTTTGTTTTTTTCTTTATATGTACTTTTTTTATTTTTATTATTAATATTGTGTACTGTTATGTGTCGTTGTGATGTCCTTTTTGCAATAAATATTCTTTATCTTTTATCTTATCAAACCTAACTTAACCTTTTTCCTCTCATTGGGTTTTTTTCTTGAGGTTATAATTTTGTAGAAATTTGAAAAAAATGAAATTTGTGAAGTTAGGTACATACTTACGTATGCAACTCGAATCTCTGTAGTCTTCAAATACCTCGATCGAGTAATAACACCGCAATTACTCAGTCTATCACCAAATCACATTGCAATCTACGAATTTCATGATACACTTAGGTACACTAAAATCTTACTTCGCGAATTACTTACTCAATACTCTTTGCAATATTCACTTAGGAGAGTTAGATTATTAATTAAATCTATTTTTGCAACTAAAAAAATCGAGTAATGTTCGACGTTTCACTAAAAATCGAGTCGACTGGAGTTTGTTCTTTTTTCAAAAATGTGGGTCAACCTGCTTCTAGAATTTTCGGGGTTTTCAAACAAATCCGTATTTATGTTTCTAATCAATTGAGATACTTATTTATTATCTACGAATATCAAGCAATTAAATAATTAAAAGCTTCATTTTTTAATATTTTTTTTAAAATAAAATATACTCCATTTTCAAATTTTTAGAGACAACCACAACAAATTTATTTTGTTTTGTATTTGAAATGGCTTTATTACATGACATACTTCAAACATATTTTCTTCATGCAGGCTTTTTGTATGAGCTACAGTTTGGTCGGCAGAAAATGCATCTTATATAGTTTGACATATTATAATAATCAAATTCTGGTAGTTTATCATCATCTCAGCCTATTGCAGTCCACTGCTGGACGTAGGCCTCCCCCAAAGAGCACGATCTCCCGCTTTTTTCATCCATCCACTGCCAGCCATCTCCACTGCCATTCCACCTTTATCGGTTCTGCAACAGATGTGGCCAGTCTAAACATACAACAGGACATAGTCCAAAAATGTAGCAAGCTTAAGTGGCAGTGGGCTGGCCACATCTGTCGCAGAACCGGTAGTTTATCAACCAAATTTATTTTGTTTTTTAAGAAATATTTGGTAATTATGTAACAAGTAGTTTATGATATCAATAATACGTATTTTAATGTAGACAGGTAACAAACAAGCAAGTTACGAGGAACATGTGTTATAAAAGCAGTCGCTCGGATAGCGTAAAGCTAGATTCCCATCAAAGGCTTCGAGTTTTTTCACTTATAATTTTATCTTGGATAATATTATTTGCTTACTTAGATTCCATGTCCATCTTGGCACAAAATTATGATATTGAAATATTGTGAAGACAAAACTATATCATATAATTTTCTCTTAAAAATAAATTCCTGTTGTAACAAAAAATCTCAGTTTTTAAAGAAAGATTTATTGACTACGTATAAACATAAAAATATAAAGTATTTACAACTTAATTATTACTTAGAAATCTAATTACATACAAATTAAACATTGACTAATCAGACAATCAGTTATAAATAAAAATATTCTCTACCTGCACGTTGCTAGTAATTAGACACTTAATTTTGTTTCAAGAATTACAAGACATTTAGGTCTTTTTATCTTACAAAAATAATATTCTTGGAAATTATTATGACTCAAAAATTACAAGCCTGTTTTACAATGTACGGATAAATTCTGAATAAGATATTTTACTTATCCGAAGGATAAATACGATTTTTGCGTTTCACGACTGTCAAATAGCGCTATAATAATATGACACATCATTCCAAGCACTTTTATCCTCTAAATCCCGGTTCCTATATCCGAGAAACGGTTGGTTTTGCTAACGGATGGTAGGAATTGTCAATTTGACATACTCAAATGCGTTCCTCAAATTTTATAGGAACGACTATAACGGCTCGTTACTTTTGACACCAATAAGATCAGTTGATGATGTACACTTACGCATAGTACAATATAGGAACCCGGTGTTAATATTTTTATCTTCAAGTACATAACCTTATTCGTACATTGTGAAACAGATACTTAGTATTCTAAAATTATATTTATTAATCATTTATTAAAACTTAGATACTTATTAATCCTATCAATATAGTTACTAGATAAAACTGGTTTCGGTCCAGACAAATCAACACTGTTTCTCAAACTTGCTATAGTCGATGCCAAATAACTCATAGGCGTTGGAGATACCAAATAATCACTACCTGTTACGTATTTTACCGGTGACTGAGTCACTGATACCGGAACAGTGCTTACTAGAGGCACATTCCTAATATTTGTGTAAAAGTTCGTTTTCCTACCACCTATTACTACTACCCTTTCTGTGGTTGCATCATAATTTAAACTACTAGGAGTGGTAGCAGCGTTTGTCGGTATTTTTGTAAAGAAAGATGGTTGGACTGTGTTATAAGCCTTTTTGGTAACTAGCAAATCTTTTAATTCTTCATAAGAAGGTTTCACTGTTGATACAGCCCCGTAATTTGATATTCCTGCTCCAACATTAGTATTTTTGTCATCAATGAACGAAGAAAATTTGCTTTTATGAGGTGCATAATCGTAGCTTTTACTTTCGTATTCTTTAGAAAAATCGTCATTGTAATACTCTTTTGATGCATCAGAGTATTGGTTATAATAATCATTATTAACTGGAGCATTATATTTGTCGCTTTTATCAGTTTTGTAATCTAGACCTGCTTGATGAGCGAATTCATATTTATTTTTATCGTAATCATTATGTTTATAATCGTAATGATTTCTGTCGTAATTATCATGATCGTCGAAGTTATGATGATTGTTGATTTGATTGTTATTATTATTGTAAATTATTTTCCTGTTTACATCATTGTACTGATCATTATGATAGCTGTGTCCTTTATTATTATAGTCTATACTGTTCCCTGCAGTTTTGTCTTCATCGTCGTATCTCACATCGGCTTGGTAGCCATTTTCGTCAGCTGTGTAAGAGACTATTTGCATACGACCGTCGGGGAGTCGAACACGGTACTCTCCATTGGTAGCAGAACCGCTACTCTGTTGGGAATGAGAGAAGTCATCCCCGGTTTTCTGGTCCTTCACCCTGTATGAAAAGGCGTAGTTTTTACCCTGGAAACATAAAATAGTATTAAAATTACTTAAAATATTCATACGTCTGAAGTTGTGGGTGGAAACTTTCAATCATCATCATCAGCTCTTGGAAATTCACTGCTTAACATCGACCTCCTACAGCCACTAAGCGAGCAGCTCTGGGCTGTTTGCATCCAGTAGCTGCCCGCAGCCCTGACTGGATCTTCAGTCCAAGGCGTGGGAGACCTGCCAACGCTGGGCCTCACAATTCACGGTCACCACACTCGAGAACCTTTCTACCCTAACGGTTATGAGTTTTGGGACTATCAAAAATGTTTTTTTTCTGCAGAAAACATACAAGGAAGACTTTATTTTGAATAACAATACGATTTATTCACAAAACTAAAATATTTTACCGTTGTGATCAGAGTCGTTGAGAAATCAAAGATTTCTATTGATTGGAAGTCGGTTATCTTTCAACATTACGGATATTATGGCCATAAATTATGAACAGGATGGACGTTGGTACCATATTGACAGAGAAACGAAAACCCCAAAACACAAAGTCAGAATGAGTGTTGTCATAAAATGGTACCAAAACGAAAAGAAAAAAAATTCCTGGATATACACAGTGTTTTTTTACCCGTCTTAAAGCCGAAGCCCACGTTATGTAACCATCCTAATAAACCTCTAGGAAGTATTATTTTTCTATTATTAACCATATCATTTTTAAGTAAAAAATAACAAATAATTCAAGATAGTAATGTATCATCCTGTTTATAATGTTTATGGTTTCAACAATGCATAGTCCTTGACCTTGCCGCCTCCACGCGTGCAGCACCATCCACGTAGACTATCATATTCGTGTACAGGATGTTTCAATCTTAATTTTGCATATAATATACCACACACCACACACCACACACCACACACACACACACATACACACACACTCACACACACTCCTTCACAATTTTTATTTTGTTATCTGTTTAAATTTTCACATGAATAAAATCAAAACTCAAAATTTAATCAGTGATTAAGCAATAATCACCTCGACCAGTGTCGCCATATTGTAACTTTTAATTATGTACACCTAGCCTGACTACTGCGACTCAAGCAATATGGTTAGTGCAGCCGTCGCCGTATATCGTAAGACCTTTGTATAATTTTATTGGAAATAAAGATTTTATTATATTATTATTATTAATAATTAAAAAATTTTAGTTTTTGAATAATTAATAATTACCAAGTTTAATTATACAAATGACATGTAGTAATTGGATACTTTAAGTGGCCTTCGGCTTTAAGACGGTTAAAAAGGCACGGTGTATAAAACTATTTATATCATAAATTTACCTGGTCATTTAAATCATCGTTTGCATCATGACTGTTAAGGTCATTGCTCTTGTAATGATTATTGTAGTGTTCCGGTCCCTTGATCTGCAAAAATTGGAAATGAATATTGCTATCGCATAAATGTTTACTCTTGCTTTAAAAATCTATTTATTTTTTGCAAATAGGCCTGTATAAAGCTCTTTGGAATTTGATTTTAAAAATAAATCGTCAGCCTTCAATAGTTGTAAGTACTTTACCTGGTACTCATACCGATCCTTGTTTCTCTGTTGCTGTATTTTGGCCACTTTCTGCTTGGCGTGGTCTGCTAAGACTTTGTAGATTGGAGGCAGCACTGGTTTCTGGGGCTGTAAACAAAAAAAGGTAATTACGAAAAAGTTTTCTTTTTACTGGCGAATTTCATTTTTCTTCAATCGAGCCATCAATTTGTCATTAGACCATTTATCGACTAATAGACTTTTGTCAGCTATTTTCTCCGTTAGTCTTTCCGCGAATTGAAATTCGCCAACATTACTCTTTCCTCTTTATTATCCTGTATATAATTCTTCATCTTCTCAGAGTGCCTCTCCAACTAGTGAAGGTCAGCTACTAGTACTGCAAAGCGTTGACGGTCCCTTGCCAAATGCAGAAGTCTACCCGCATTACCAACTACTGTCCGTTACTTGATGTTATCCATCCATGCCATCCTCTTTCTATTAACCCCCCCGCCTGCTATACAGGGTGTACTAAAGAATGGGACACTCCTTAAAACCACGTGATGCTATGGGAGCAACATCGAAATCGATAATTTTTTTTTGCTGCTCCATACAAACTATTGACATACCTCGATGATAATGTATGGAGCATCTGAAAATAAAATCACGATTTCGATGTTGCTCCCATAGAAATAGTTGTAGTATATGACCAGCTGATCACGTGGTTTTGAGGAGTGTCCCATTCTTTTGTACATCTTGTATAATAAAGAAGCTATTTTACTCGTAACGCTTAAGACACCATACATTTCCGATTTCAACTCCCATCAATCGTCGGAAAAATATTTCTCAACAGAACTAGGGCTAATCATTAATAGGCACGCAACTTACAATGGCGGCGGAGCACCTGTTCTCTAACAATACCGCCTCAATCAATCACACGGGTTGAATGGGAAAAAATTATATCATAGAACCGTTTCTTGTTGGGATCGGGCCACGAAACTAGAGGGTATCCCGGCTGATTTAAGCCATGCTTTGGTTTTAACGGTCCGAAAATGTGTAGTATATGTGCTTTTTAAAAAGGTCTCATTTTTTGCCTATAAAAATGGGTAAGAGGGCGTGAGCTACATGAGAAATTGTTTTTATTTTATTTTATTGGAAAACAGCTTGCATAATCATGATAACAAATCTTTTATAATTCTATAGTTCGTTTTTACATTCAGATTTGGAGTCAAAATCTGATGTTAAAAAATGATGATGAAGAGGTACTTTTAGGCAAGAGTAAACACAATACAGCCCACTAGGCAAAACATCGTAAATAGAGATTTTAACTCAATCTGATTTAAAATATGACTGGCCATTAATTAAAAAAAAAATTATATAAATAGAATAATGATTTAAACCTGAATAAAGCTACACCGGAGAACATGAAATAATCCTGACTAATATAACTAAACTAAATAATAATACCTAGAATTCGTATTAAATAGAAATAAATATCAAGAAAATACAAAACTTTCTAAATAAAATACATTTTTTTTTGCACACCTGTCTTGGAGTAACTGACGAAGAAAACAAGCACTGCCTTGATGAAACTTCGACACATAATAAAGCGTGCATCTTCACAAAGCCGCAAGTTTAGTGGCCCCACTCTCGGCTGATCTGCTAAGATCGCAAGTCACAGGCACAGCCACAACTAACGGCCCAAATATCTGTCGTGGACATTACACAACTCGTGTGTGGACAGCGTACGGGTAATAGAGCGGTTTGTATTGGGAATTGTGTCTCTATCTTAACCCGGCGAGCATGACCCAGGGTATCTCACACCCTGTTACATTTTTAAAGTCGTGTAATTTTTAAGTTTTTCGTGCGGCATCACCAGCGCGCTCAGTAGTTGGAAGGAGGGACGCGCGGGACGGTATAGTGGCGTGATCGCAGTGTGGCGTGGCAAGCCAGCCGGGATAATCGTGCGCAAACGCGTTGAGGGTATGTCAGACCCTGCCTCATTTTTGACGTATTTTTTTTCGTAAATATTTTATTATACATTATTAATTTTTTTAACTGATTTTATATTGTTTTTTCAGTTCTATGGTGTGATTTGTGTTTGCGAATCCGAATTTGAGCTTTTTTTTTGTTTTTTTTTCAAAATGGACAACGAAAGGCATTGGGAATTGATCCGTATTGAGTTAGAGGCTGATTCTTCGGGTGATAAATCCAGTTCAGAGCAGGAAACTGACCATTGTAGGGAACACGAAGTGGGTTCTAGGACGGACCAAGAAGGTGAGGATTCAGATGATATTTCATCCAACTCTAGACAGGAAAGACCTGTGGTAAATGAAGCAGGTGACGACCCTGAAGACCTGCGAATGCACCCGATCGATATGTCAGATGTCAGGTTTGTCCTTACAAGAAGGACAGAAAAACCAAATACTCCTGCAAAGCTTGTAATAAGCCCTTATGTCTGGAGCATGCAAAATTCATGTGCGAAAATTGTGCTCATTTTGACACTAGTGATAAGTATTATTTTTTAGCAAAAAAAAAATTACTCATATTTTTATTAAGATGAAGATCTCATTATTTTTCAATTTTAAGTTGATTACATTCCAAAGAATAAAGATTTTTTGTTAAATTCATATAATTTGTAACTTCATAAAGATTTGTTGCTGTGATTTCATCATTATGTGAAACTAGAATAAATAATAATTAATGTATAACTCTGAACTTGTTTTATTTCATTTTACACTACAAAAACATAATTTTACACAATATATTCAACAAAGTATAGAAAATAATAATAAATACTAAGTTATGCTACATTATCTTAAGGGTATGTCGTACCCTGCCTCATGCTTGATGTAACTTTAGTACACCTCATGCTCGCCGGGTTAACAAGAGTACTGTAAGGGTCACTACACACATAAGCGGGCCGGCATTAATCGTCAAAATTGGGTAGAAAAACAGAATATTTGTAGATGGATGTAATTTTAGATTCTTTGGATCTGCTTTTTTGTTTGACATATACGGGGGTGTCCAACGGGACAATGTGGTTACAAGGTTGACCTTGATTCGTTAATCAAGGTCAACCTTGTAACCACATATTCTATACATCATATTGAACAACTCTTGTTCTATAACTTTTTAAATTATGCATATGTTTTTCTTTACTGTCTTTACAAATCTAATTGACTAATTTGTTAATTTTGTATGGGAAGTCGATAAATTTTTATGCAAATTTGCAAAAGTGATAAAACTAAATTTGATCAGAATGATGTATAGAATATGTGGTTACAAGGTTGACCTTGATATACAGGTATACTGCCGAACCGACCAATGCCGGCCCGCTTGTGTGTAGCTATCCTTACCCTAAATGGATGGGGTTGCATTGTGCGGTAGGATAGTATGTTAAATACAAAAAACTTAAATGAATATGATTATTTATAAAATTAGAGAAAACACCATTTATTTCAAATTGGGTTTAAAACATCTCACTCCATGGACTTAAATTTGTTAATCTCGGACTCACGGGATTTTTGAAATAAATTGAGTGCTTTCCATAATAGCCAACATCAGAACTTTAGGTAAATATGTATCCAAATATCCGATCTGTGGTCATAACCTAACACTATGTTAACTAGACTCGATTTTTAATCATTCCCTAAAAAATCGCTAGTACTTTTTAACATCCCGTATATCTATGAGTTTTTGCAAGATTCAACCCCTAAACAAATCCCGGCGGACATTTTGCAAAAGCTTAGTATTAACTCTAATCTCGCCTCCATTACAAATTCATAGGTATTAATTTAAGTCCATCGAAACCATAGACTACTTTTGCAAACAGACGTCGCTAAGGACAATTTTTTTTATATTTTTGTTTTGCCAACGACTTTGCTTGTGTGGTTTCAATTTAATTTAGAAAACCACGCCAACAAACAATATGCATAGTTAGAAAATTTTAAAGAAACCGTACGAAAAAAAATTAGTAACACATCGGATGAGTAAACCGATTAAATAGTTCCGAGATTATATAAAATAGATAGCTGTCATTATATTCATCAAATTTTTAAAGTGATAGAAACGAAAAATTTAAAAATTCACCAACAATTATTACAGCTGACTGTAATCACTCTGACAGCAAAAGGTCGTAGTCATAGGTTTAAATATCACTTACGGCGGTTGCTTTTTTAGGTTCAATAATTTCTTAAGTCTAATGTAACAATAACTTAATATTATGATTTATATTTTTTCCGACATGGCACATAGCATGTAGTACTGATGGCCGATATGGCAGAAAGGTCCTGGAATGGATGGACAGATGACCTGGTAAAGGTTGCAGGAAGCCGCTGGATGCAGGCCGCGCGCAACCGGACAATCTGGAAGTCACTGAAGGACGGCTATGTTCAGCAATGGATGATCATGATATTTTATTGCTATTTTTTTTTGTATTAGTCGTCAATATGCGGGATCTATGCCCTGTATTTGTCTGTAATCGAATCCCATCAAAATTCATAGTCCCACGGTGGCTGCTATTTAGCATTTGCTTAAGAAAATACTTCAGAGGTAGTTTATGTAATTACGGACAAACAATCTTGTGCTTATTATTCACAATCAAAACTCGAGCTTCCGTACCTCGAAACTGAAGATGAAGCAAATTTAGATATTTTATCCTAAAAGGTCACCCATCCATTGAGTTGCTTAAGCTAGACAGAAAATTATAAAAACGCCAAATATTATGCCGGGTTTTCACTGGTGTTCCGTTTTAGGATACAGTAGAAAGGATTGTATCTTCTTCTTCAAGAGGCAAGCACGCCTGAATTCCCGGTTTCGATTACCGGTCGGGTGGATGTAGAAAACGAACTTTTGTATTTCTTTGGGTATTGGTGTTGTGAGTGGTACCGTCGTTGTTTCTGATTTCTATAACACGTGCTTTAGCTACTTACCTTAGGATCAGAGCATGTAGGTATGTGATATTGTTGTGTTGTTATAAGACTAAGTTTTTTTTTTTAAGTTGAGAAACTCACCTCATAGTCATCATATTTCTCGTAATCATAATCCTGAGTAGGTGGCGCTGCGATCGCATACGCAAACGGCTTGTAGTCCTTCACCCTGGCTAGGAACGGTTTGATGATCGTGCTCTGCGATTGTTGGATTGTGTTGTTCTGAGGGTCAGGGTTCAGTTCACTCCTGGCGATGGATTCTATGAGAGGCCGGGAGGTCACGATGAGGGGAGGGCGTGGTGGAGGAGGAGCATCGTTTGGGAAGAGCACTGGGCCTTGCCTGGAAAGATAAAGGGAATTATTAAATGCAGGGAATTATTTATTTTAAAACATTTGCCAAAAACTGGGTGTCATCAATACAAACTTTTCAAGGGGTCGATGTGGAGCATGAAAACAAATTTCTATCAAAATTTTAATAAAAGTAGAGACTCGGTTTACATGGAGAACAAAACAAACGCTAATTCAAAGTTACTGCTTCACAAAAAAGCTTAAAACCAAGGCAAGTACAAGTAGGTAGGTGGCGCCACTTTTGCAGTGATTGCCATTTGACATCCATCACTTAAAAGCTCGTCTCATCACCCAATAAAATTTCCCCTTGCAGGATTCAAATCAGCAACCAAATGACTTTGTAGTCCAGAGCATGAACCACTAGACAAGAATGTCAGTAAGAAGGGTATGATTTCAGCTAAAACCATCTCAAACATTTGCTCGACCCACTATGTTATATTCCCGTATTTATCACAAACTACTAAAACGGAGTCAGCACGAGCAGTTTCCTTGCCAGAACACTCCTAATAATCCTGCTAAACACCAGAATTAGGGTAAGTTTTGAAGTTCAACTCTAAACTGCGAACGGGAACTTTCTTGATGTGCTGTATGCAATTCCTGTTTGCATTAAATACACTACTCGTACGTACCTGCTAGTGATGAGACGATACATTTAGTTATTTCGATAAAAATCGTCCGCTATAACAATAATATTTATAATCTCTGAAAGTATCTGCTTAAAAGTTAATACATTCCAGAACAGTTATTTCGATTAAAATCGTCCGTTATTACTTACAATAAGTCTATAAAGTGTCAGCTTAATAGTTGGCAGTGCCAAAATGTTAAAGATAGATAAATAGATAGATACCCTTTATTACACACCAAACAAAGAAGTTACAGTTGATGTTACCAAAAAGATGTACAATTTACGCGGTCTTACCGCTATGAGCGATCACTTCCAGACAATCTTCAGACAAAGGACAACAATGAATAAATAATTATTAATTGGACAACTATTAATGTGATTTTGTGCACAACTAAAGTTCGTGTCTGAAATAATATAAAAAATAATATTAAATGATTAAATCAAACCAGTGAATTCTCAACTTTAGTATATTTTCGTGTTTTTTAGGTTTAACGAAGTAACAATATATTTTAGACCGCCTAACGTTCGGTATGAATTTTGCAAGAAGAATAGAATGAATGTATGTACGAATGAATGGATGAAACAGAACGATGACGATGTGAATGTGTCGTAGACAAATATAAACAGTATGTTGTAGTAGTATGTTGATAAATGTTTTTTCATATCCTGAGAAATCTACCTCAGACCAAAAAGATAAATATGCATGAACATTGAAGTTGCCAGGCGACATTGGACAACGTCGCACAACCCATATCGTACGACCTCTCTATAGTGACAAAGATAAAAACCAATAATAAAACCGATTTATTTTTGCAAATAGGCTTAAAGTAAGCACTTTTAGACGTCCCCTTGTGATTTTTTTCCCTACCACTGCTTCGGACAAGTTTGGGCAAGCGCCGAGAAGAATCAGCGCAAGAAACTCGGTCACTATTGTCAGCCTCTTTAAAAAGTTTTAAATATACATAACAAAATAATTAATTACAAGATAAATGCACCTGTGCGAGCAAGGCAGTATTTATATCCAAACATTTTTATCATTTAAATAATCTATAACAGTATAATACCATCCCATGTTTGATCCCAAAACATTGTCCCCTAGGTAATACACGTAAGTTGTCGTATTTGAATAAAACCACTCCCAAAAACAAATTAAACTAACATTATAAGACCATAATGATTATCATAATTTAATAATAATAAAATTTTATTTTGGATTTTAATAAGGAAAATCTCTTGCTGTATAAGTTTGCAGCATGAAGGGGTCTGTTTTAGCAGTGGACATCCTGTGGCTGAAATGATGATGATGAAGTGGTCAAGGGGTATGTCATCGCGCAAAGGAGATAAATATATCTATCGACACTGGAAACAAAACACTGCAATCAAAATCCCGTCCCTAGCTCCGCATCGATTTTAACTCTGAATTACTCATATATTACGAGTATGTCGTTGAATATCCTTAGTCAGATTATAAATAATAGTTCCATTGGAACACAAGCATTATTTTTTTTCAAACTTCTGTTTTATAGTTACTACAGCAATATTAATTCAAAACATGTTTAATTCCTCGATACACGTGTGAAAAAAAACAGAAGAAAATCTTTCGTCATAAATCGGCGGTGGCTCGTCTGAAAATATGTTTTGAAGCTGTAATCTGTTTTAATTTTTTACCTAAGTTTAGGTAAAAACTAAGCCATTAATATTTGAAGTATTTTCTATCCGGGTCCCATTAATTGCACTCATCCTAAAGACAAAAAAGCTTGACCCACCACACACCCTTTCCTAAGCACTTGAAATATCTTTTTATATCTTTATAATCTTTTATATTTTATTATTATTTACTTTTATATTTTATCTTTTATAATCTTTATCTTTTTATAATCCCAGCAGCTGCATCTAACTCTAAAACCGCTAAATTTTCAAGATAATTACTCTTAAAATTAGAAGCTAAAATAACAATGTCTCGAACCGAGTATTCAACCTTGTACCTCGTACGAATTACCGAGGGAGCCTAATGAGAAATCAATAGGAGGTTAACGGCTAGATCAAATGCTGGCCACGGTCTCATCGTAGCTCAAACAAAACAGCTAAACCATTGAGGAAATCTTAGTCGAAGCCACATTATGGCAAAACGAAACTAAGATAGAAGGAAAAGCCCGTGATCGTCACGTCATTATCAAAGTTGATTTTTTTTCTGAACGTGCCTACAACAGAGCAAATTACATTTTATCAAAGTTTAAAGGTTTCTGATGAGGATTTGCCACCATATGTAGTATCGGGCAACAAATGACATGATTTTTAATCCTATCCCAAAAAAACTAATCTAAAACAATTGTTTCCAGGTTTTATCATCATGGAATCTAGTTACAAAAAAAATTCACGGTGTTTTACGAAGATGCAACAGTTTAAGTAAAGTAAAGTATGTATATATATACGTCCCACTGTAAGGGCACAGGGCTCACCTCAACTATGAGGTGGTTTGGGCCATACTCCACCACGCGGGCCCGGTGCGGATTGGTGGAGGGGTGTTATAAGGCTAGTGACTAAACCTTACTGTCAGATGTAATGAAGCCGCCTTAAGGCCTCTGACTAGGCTTCACGATCAATATCCAGCGATATTAGCCGGGACCAACTTTTAACGTGCCTTACGAAGCATGGAGATGCTCGTGATAAATGTCACAACCGCGGCGTTGGTTGCTTAACTTTAGTAATTGATACCAAAGTGCTGCCACCACTGAGCTACGAGCACCTCCACCACAGTTTAAGTTAAAAAGTTTAAAATCTTAATGAACATTAGTTCTGATTGATTTGGCTGTTATGTTTAAGTTGTGGTCAAACTAACTGAATAGTTTAACTGAATCCAGTTGGTGTTTGCTTTGAATTTATTTTGTTTTATTTGTTTAAAATTAAATTGATATTTATTATTGTATGAAAGTAAAATGTGTCAAATTATCAAAAGTCGTAGAACAAATGTTGTTGTGTATGATGTTAGCGATCTACTTGTGCGAGGTTGTTGATTTTTTTCAAATAATCCTGTATAAACGAAGTTGCACAAATTCATCCATTTTGACTTGAACTGGCACAAATTCGTTGCATTTTTGTTTAAATTTCACTTATCTATTTTCTACAGTATTCAGATCTGGCTATCCCCTAGATAAGTGACCGTTGCAAGCTTACTGCGTCAGGCTGAAGGATTATACCTGACAGATAACCTAGACCCACCGGACGTAGGCTTAGCACTGGCGTTAATTTACAATCTAGACTAGAATTTGGCCTAATCTAGGTATGTGATATCGTCTGCCTGTTTTGTTATTCATTAAAATTATTTCACCTACAAGGTAGACAAACCCCGACGACAATTCTGATCCCGTCGGTACAGAATTTACAGTCGATAATTCACGTGACAAAAAATCATCATCATCATCATAATTTCAGCCCAGGATGTCCACTGCTGAACACTATGTCCCCCAGTGACTTCCAGATTGTCCGGTTGCACGCGGCCTGCATCCAGCGGCTTCCTGCAACCTTCACCATCCTTTTCGTCTGTCCATCTTGTGGGTGGACGTCCCACGCTGCACTTGCCGGTATGTGACACGTGGTTTTCGGTCGAAAAGTTGTTATGGAACGGCTCTGAATCAGGATCCTGATAGGTTGCAGAAAGCGCTAGATGCAGATTGCTTCCAACCGGTCTATGGGCTGTGCTATAGGGCCCAACGCTCAGCAGTGGACGTCGTATGGCCAAGTTTAAGGTAGGTTATCATGATAAAACGTCCAAAAACCATACATTTTTAACCTTAGTTCAACACAAAAAACACCTTTTTAACAAACTCTGAAAAGGGGTAAAAATCTTCTAAATCAATTATATGGTTCTTAAACTAGTGTCCCAGCTTTTTATGAATGAATGACTAAATGATATTTTGTGTAGGTTTCTTACTTAGTAGTTTCAGGAATTCCTAGCTCCTGCAAGTATTTTGCCGCGAAGGAGTGGTGGTTGAAGTTCCGCGGGCCCAGGTGTGAGGAAGGCGTGGCCACTTCTTCCGTCTTCGCTCCAGACAAGAGAAGGATGAAGAAGATAAATGCCATTTTGTAGATCTGAAAAGAAGGAATAGTGGTAATCAGCAAATTTCGTTATGACAGCAACAGCCTGACTTAGTTGAGGAAAATAATTTTTAAAATTGTATTCGTATTTTGACGATACTTGGCGTAGGTAGTAGCCGCATTAAAATTGCATTGATGTCCCATTGAAGTCCCAGGTCCGATTTACGAGTGGGTTGGTCTAAATTGATTTAGACGAGCAAAACTATTTGTCTGGTACCTCGAACCATTCCCCTCAAGACAAAGTATACTCATTATATTGTCCACAAACAGTAGGAAGGGTAAAAGAAATTGGTCTGTTATAGACGTTAATTGCAAATAAAATTTAAATTAAAACTTCCTTTAGTCTTTTATTGTTTGGTCCTATAATAAAAGTTGCTATATTTCAGCGGTAGAATCACAGCATTAAAGATAAGTTAACAAAAAAAAACTTTAAATTGTTTTTATTATAGTTAACAGTGCGCGCCCTCGGTGTTGAGCACTGGGCCAACGAGTGTGGATCGCTTTGCGCGTCTTACGAGACGATCATCGTATCAGAGGCACGTGTGCGCGGAGCTAACATCCAATCCCGGCCGGCGGTGCAGATGCGGCGCGCGACTAGCCAATCACGTAATCGCTATGGTCTTCTACGCATCCTTTACCCAGCGCTCAACTTCCGTGCCGCTAGTTGGAACTATGTTTATACAGTATAATTCAAAGCCATATTATTCTCAATCCACGACCTCCGTAGCCGAGAGGTGAGCACGCCGGACTATATGGCGTCGCCATCTCTGAGGTTCCGTGTTCGATCCCCGGTCGGGTCAATGTAGGAAACGAACTTTTCTATATTGTCTCGGGTCTGGGTGTTATGGTACCACCGTTGTTTCTGATTTCTATAACACAAGTGCTTTAGCTACTTAGGATCAGAGCAATGTATGTGATGTTGTCCAATATTTAAAAAAAAAACGTCCCAAATTGTGAAAGTACGTGCTAAAAATTTTCTCAAGATTATACTGCCACGTCTCAATTATTTCTTCAACAATACGCAAATGAAGTAACAATGACCATGTACACTGTACTTAACTAAATGAAGAAATCTACAAATTAAGTTAAGATTACACTATAGTTAACACTTTATTACTTAAAAGTGTTACAAATAACTTTATAAAGAAAATCATAAAACCCGTGAGAAAACTCCATCATTACTTAGCAGAGGTATGGTGGCGGTTTTGGTGAATTTGGTCAAGGTCTTACGAGTCCCACGAACGAATGGCAAGAAACGCCCTATCTTCTTTTGTATGTTAAACTTTTTAAAAAAGAAACTGTCAGATTAAGCAGTTGAAAAGCCAACGAAGGCAAATACGTGGTGATTTGCAGTGATTTGTATTCTTTTTAGTGATTTTATCTGATCTGCGTTTAGTGTATAAAGTAATTGCTTACGGATTTTATAAAACAGGATATTAATTTAACCTCATCCTTTCTGATCACATAAGTATAAGTCGTGTGGCGCCGGCACTTTAAAAGAATAGCACCACCCCTTCTCTTCCTATGGGTGTCGTAAGAGGCGACTACAGGAGAACCGCCACAAGAAGACGGGCAGCAGCGTCTCCTCTCCACCATTGGCCAAACTGCGATCGCCAACCCGCCTGCCAAGCGTGGCGATTATGGCAAAATCCTCCTTTTGGAGAGGCCTGTGTCCAGCAGTGGACTGATATAGGCTGGTGATGATGATGTAGTATAAGTCTGTTTAATGTACCTATTTATTTTAATTTTTTAATTTTCTTTATTAAGGAAACAAACAGCTATCAATATTACATTTAGCATATGAATAAAGTTTAGTATTAGAGCATTACAAGTTTCCACCAGTAGTTTTTACAGTAAACAAGTTGACGCGATAAAAAGTGCGTTTAAACTTATAATACATAGGGACAAAACAATAATATAGGATTAATCCTACTAGGGCGCGACCAGGGACGTGCGGTGGATATAGGCAATCAGGCAGTGCCTACCTAATAAATGAAATGAGGTAGGCAGTAGGTACTTACAAATGTGTGTTATTGGTGAAAACCATTGATTTTCATTAACAATACACATTTGTAAGTATCTACTGCCTACCTCGAAATAAAACCAATGCCCGCCACTGGGCGCGACTACAGTGGCCCTTTTAACAATAATTTATATATTAATTAGATTAATAACATGAAATGTATTGAATTGAATAATATTTGGAACTAGCTGTGCCCGTAACGTCGTTTAAGTGGACTACAGGATGTTTAGTATATCACACATATCCCACAGAACATTGAATCGGGATAAAAAGTATCCTATATGTTAATCCAGATCTTATTCTACATGTGAGCTAAATTTCATCCCAATCCGTTCAGCCGTTTACAAAACCTTTCGCATTTATAATATTAGTGGGAAGGAACTAATCATTTTTGGAGCATGGCAACTTGTGTTGTGTTATTTGAATGTAAAGTTTACCACACGATCCACCGCTGAACAAGTGTTTTATTAATTTCATCCAGTAATTTTGGACACAGTATCCACAATCTTTTATCTAATAAAATCTGATCACGCCACGTTTTTGCATAAAACCTGATAATTATTGGCTTTTTGTCGGCAAAAAACAGTACAATGTGTTTGTTATCGTGATTGCGTCATTGTCCCTTGTGAACGGTGTCAGCGATCCGCCATGTTGGTTGCCATGACAACCAATTGTTTTCCCGCCAATCGTGGGAAAAGGCGGGAATTATGTCACGCTTTTATGGGTTTAGGTTGAAATCATTCTTTGGTAGGATTGGAATTAGCTTTTCTACGCGAGTCTATAGTTTTTTATACATAATCCAATGTTTTGTCCAATGGTAAAAAAAAACTGTTTGAGTAGGTTCACCTGCGCTTTTAAGTAGGTAACTAAACTGTTCTCTTTTACTCAAAATTATTCGTTTTAAAGGAAGATGCCTTATCTTCTATAGAAAATTACCGCTACATCCTACAACAAAAAAAATCAGTAGGACGTACTACACGTGGTTAACTCCCTTAAACAAATATTAAAATTCTTTTTTTTTCTTATGTTAGCCGAACTGAAATATTCGGCTAAATAGAAATCATGAGAAAAAAAACCCGGACAAGGAATGTCGTTGAACCTGACACCCAGTTTCGGGTCCTATTTTTTTATAAGGTAATTTCATTTCTTGAATAATACTATGGATTATGCAAGCTATTGTCATTGTTTCGTAGTAAGTATTTAAAACCCTGGTATAACGAGATACCAGCCAATGTATCCTAACTCCTAGCACACCCAGACTCGAGTTAAAAAGGACAAGAACACTGAATTGATCATTTAATTGACAATTCTATACTACCTAGTTTCCCTAGCTAGAGCACCAACGTTATAATCGTAAAAAAAAATTGTTGTAGTAGCCAATCGGTGGTTATGAAAGGTTTATGGAAAAATGCTATTTTTGATCACATATTGGATACATGTGATCAAAAATAGCATTTATAAAAGTTTTACTTAGCAAGTATATAAGCAGTAAACTCAACTCATTTATTGAAGTAATAAAATTAAGGGCCGATTTCTCACAGAAAACTATCAACTTTTTTGTCAAATGAAAGTCATCCGGCTATTGAAACATTGGCCATTATTCAATGAAGATTTTAAATCTATTTCAAAACTTGTTGAATATGCACTCACCTTAATTTCCCAAAGTAACTGCATAAGATGTTGAAAAATCTATTTAATTCACATATTCCATAGTCCACAAACTTTTTTAAAATTAAAAAATAACACAATCACTCCATAAAAAAAAACAATGCAAGACGATTAAAAAAACAATAGAAAACCGAAAAGCACGTTCTAAAATTAAAATTAAACTCAAGTCTACAGATTATGAAAATACGTTTCCCGCGCTCGAAAAAAAGAAATTCCGCAAAAGAAAAAAGGCGGAACAAAAAAGTTCTTATGCCAAGGGATAAGCTATCTCGTTATCAGATTGCAGTTTTAAAAAACGAGCACAGAGTCGCACAATCTACAAAGAAATGACAGGTCGCTGTGCCTACGCAGATATTTATTAAAAGGTCTTACATAGAGTCGGCTCCCTATTATAAGTTTTGAGACCTTGTCGCATTGTTATTCTGAACCACTCCGTGCAACTTGCTTCGTGATCTCGAGTTTCGTTAGTTAGACACAGTTCCAACTGATGGTTTACTATTGTGGATGGATTATTTCGTATTTTATAACTTGTTCTATAATGTTATTTAATTTTAGTCTCATTGTTGCTGCAGTTTGTGGTTGCGTCCTATAGAAATGTAATGGCGCAATGCTTTTCTATAGAATTTTGGATTAATCATCAACAATATTGGGATTTCTGCGCCTTTATCTCGTCAATATCGAAGGTGTAGAAAGTATTTTGTAAGCGACTTCAAAAAGGAGGAGGTTCTCAATTCGACGCGTATAAACTTTTAAGTATGTTTGTTGCATAACTTTATTGTTAGACAGGGCAAAGCATATTATTTAAATTTCATCATCATCATCATAATTTCTCGTAGCTCAGTGGCGGTCGTAGGTGCTCGTAGCTCAGTGGCGGCAGCGCGTTGGTATCGATTACTAAAGTTAAGCAACCAACGCCGCGGTCGTGAGTGGATGGGTGACCATTCCGACCATATTTAGTGACATTTATCACGAGCATCTCCGTGCTTCGGAAGGCACGTTAAATGTTGGTCCCGGCCAATATCGCTTGATATTGGTCGTGAAGCCTAGTCAGAGGTCTAAAGGCGGCTTGATAACATCTGACAGTAAGGTTTAGTCACTGGCCTTACAACACCCCTCCACCAATCCGCTCCGGGCCCGCGTGGTGGAGTATGGCCCAAACCACCTCATAGTTGAGGTGAGGCCTGTGCCCTGCAGTGGGACGTATATAGGCATACTTTACTTTACTTTACATCATAATTTCAGCCACAGGACATCCACTGCTGAGCATAGGCTTCCCCCAGTGACTACCAGATCGGTTGGAAGCCACCTGCATCCAGCATTTGATACAATCTTATAATGACTAGGCACTAACTATTAATATAAATTAATTTATTATCATAGACCTTCGTAGCTGAGAGGCGAGTGCGTCGGACTTGGCGTCGACATTTCTGAAGACCCGAAGTCGATTCCCGGTCGGGTCAATGTAGAACACGAACTATCCTATATTGTCTCGGGTCTGAGTATTGTGTTAATGTCGTTGGTTCGATTCCCAGTCGGGTCAATATAGAACACGAACTATTCTATATTGTCTCGGGTCTGAGCCTTTTCTGATTTCTCTAACACAAGTGCTTTAGCTTACTACTACTTACCTTACGATATATTATCATAATATTATATTCTCTGCTTTCAATCAAAACAATGTTTATGGTGATGTCCAATATTTACTAAGTTTTTTCACAACAACTCGAACCCACGTCCCATCGCATGCCGGGCGAGTGCTTTACCAACTAAGCTACCGAGGACGTCACGTCACGACGATGGGACGTGGGTTCGAGTCCCACCTGAGGTCGATGATTTTTTCAAGTGTTATTTATCTTCAATTAAACCTTGCATGGAATTGCTAAAAACAAAAATTTACAATGTTTAAGCATTTCTGATCTTAACCAATAGTCAAGTATTTGTAAAAATATTTCTATAGGGTGTTGACGGGTAGTATGCTACTCAGCTATACAAATAGCTACAACATTGATCAGAATACGCTGGCTTTGACAGCGAGAAAAAACACTTGAGGAATTTCATCTTGTCACGTGACGTCCTCGGTAGCTTAGTTGGTAAAGCACTCGCCCGGCATGCGATGGGACGTGGGTTCGAGTCCCACCTGAGGTCGATGATTTTTTCAAGTGTTATTTATCTTGCATGGAATTGCTAAAAAACAAAAATTTACAACAACTTAATTTGCTCCACCAAAAGGTTGTCTGTAATAAAATGCTTTTTTCGATAAGGCCTTACATTAACCGTTTCTTTTCTACGATACCTTTATTATGAATCCCGCAATAAAGTGTCTATCTCTCCATCTATCAGTTTTACTGATGGTTTTCAAATGGACAAATAAATATTATACACATTTTTTTTTTTTACCCAACCACAGAAAGGAGGTTAATGTTTTAATTTTGATAAAACAAACGTGATTGAATATCAATGGAAACTGGTTCAGACGGTTCATGACCTGGCCATCACGATCGCATTGTTACATTCTTTAAAGTGGATCGAAATGAGATATTTATTAGTAAACGGTTTAGAGATCAATACTTCAAAATCTGAGTACAGTAAACGCTATATTGGTTGCTATAATTATCTAGAAAATGGTTAAGACCACGGAATCTTCTTTAACTCAAAATTAAAAAAAGATCAAAATACAAATAAATACGCTTCAAAACCTATATGTATATGTCGCAGGGATTTTGTCAAAGACGTCTCAGACTACAAATTGTTTCTTTAAATCTTGTTTTCATCTTTTAAGTTCACTTATTACGCAGACGGGTTTTTTTTATTTTTTTATTAATTAATTTAATTTCTGGCTTTTTACTTTGCAATTTTGCAGAGGCGGTAGTCTTTGATTGGCTAGAGATGTATGTTTATATTAGGTATTTGTTCTATGATAATTATGTCTATATGTATTTGTCTAATTTGTCAATCTTCTTAACCGAGAGGACTTTGCGTCGCATGGGATGTTTAATTCCCGACTATTATCCAAATCGTACCGTTGTTGTTTTCTGTCATACCTTGGCTACTTAGGATTACAGGAATGTATGTGATGTTATTCAATAAGTATTAAAAAGAAAGATAGTTTGCAATTAAATATTAAAATAAACTCTGATGTAAATCAGTATTAAAAATAAAGACAGTTTTCAATCAAATATTAGAAAAAACTCTGAATAGTAGCAGTCAACCTAGGGAATACTGACTATATGCAAATCAAAGATTTGCATCTTTTTTTCTTTTAGTTCAGAAAGCCTTAGACAGACTTCACTCCACCTTGTAGCAATCCTTTGACAGAATATGGCCAACTCATAATAGCCGTGTAAAAAACACGACCGTTTTAATAGTTTAGAAATTGTCAAAGATTTGATACAAGTGAATGGTTATTTGATTTGATAGGTCAATAAGTCCGAACGAACGAAAGAAACACTTTTATTCTACCAGTTTGTGATCGCCACTCGAAAATCTTTCCCAACTCCCGCCGATTGAAAGAATATGCTTACTTTGTACTGACATTTTTAAATATATTTTTAAATTTATTGCGAGAGATGGTAAATCTAAAATACTTATTCAATAAATTCCAAAACCCATCAACAAAATTATACGGAACCCGTCAAGCTCAGGCAGTGATTATCGCATCTATTCACGATAGACATTACAAAATTGTAACGCTTCCGCCATCCAAAACGGAAATTGCAAAACTCGTCCCCTTCTAAAGAGGGGGTTAGAAGTTTTGAACACAACAGAATTAGGTTCAGATGGACCTCTAAGTTTTCTACTTGCGCTAAATTCGTATATGTATAAGGAGTTAATAATATATTTAGTTAATTTTCTTCTAGGCGTGCGATTCTGCTGCTCAAATACTTACAAAAAAAACTATAGGACAAACTCTCAAAAAACTTCGTCTATCTCATGCAGCTTAGTGTGGTAAAGTCAAATTTTAATTTAATATAAATATGTATGTCACAGGGAAATGACGATACTAGGAATCCCTAGGGATACCACAGAATCACAGTACATGTCGAATATTTCACGTCTTCCTACTAAAAATGTTAAGTGATATGCCGTTTTACTAATCTAAATCTAGAATAATAAATAGAAAAGTGGTGAAAGGTGAATTTAAAAAAAAACTGATGCATTTTGTTTGATACCTTCAATTAAATCAAATTGTTTACTGGCTTTAATTATATTTTAATTAAAGTTTTAATCAACAACATGATCTGACGATGACTGATGATAAATTGCCTTTAATGTGCATTCGTTCACAACTGCCAGTCATGTGCCTCAATAAACAATAACTAGCCCGATTCTTGTCTATTCCTTACACATTGTCTATTCTGTACACCGTCGAAATACAAAATCTACAAAGTCAAAGTTATTTATTTCTGCAAATTGGCCATCTATGGCACTTTTACGTTCCAATTTCGCGGAAGATGACGTCACGTCATCACGAGTTGTAATTGGGGTTCCTATGCCGGCGTAACTAAGCGGAAGTTGTAAGCAATATAATTACATTTTCATAATTATTTTGACGTCACATCGGTTCAATTCAATATATTTAATAAATTACACAGGTCTTATAAGTCTGTTGAGCTAAATAATAAGGTAGTATAGACAAAGAAGATATCTTAGAATAGTTTGTTACGGGATTGCTACCATGTACCTTATTTTTGAGTTCCCGATATTTCGGCACTGTTGCAAGCGCCATGATCACGGAGTAACTGAAGATCTTGCGGGTAAGTTGTTACGGGCAAACATATCGGGCTACCCTCTTTCGCAGTCTTTTATTGCACGCGTCGGTACCATTGTCTACAAACTCACTATTTTCTCGCACCTGTTCTCGACACACAACACTAACAGTATCTGACCGCGACACAGCAGTTTGTTGTTTTTTCCGGTTTTTGCACATACGAATCACTGGATTCCAGACACTTGACAATTTAAACCCATCCTCACGATTGAAATTTTTGTACTTTGTAATTTCAATCGCTTCCCTGACCATTCTTGGTATGTAGTGGCGTTCTGTCGAAATGATCTGAGGGTTGTGAAACTCAATCCAGTGATTGAGACCTGATTCCAACAAATGTTCCGCGATTGCCGATTTCTGTTTGTCGTTGTTTTTGACCGCTTTTATGTGTTCCTTCATTCGGCACGCTATGGTACGTTTTGTTTGGCCGATATATGAACTGCCACAGCTGCAGTCAATCTTATAGACACCTGGTTTCTCCATTGGGAAACTATCTTTTGGAGATCGTAGACATTGTGTTACTTTTCTTAATGGAGTGAAGACAGTATTAAGTGAGTATTTATGAAGTACGTTTGAGATCTTGTCTGTCACTCCTCTTATGTATGGCAAGAACACAGGTTGCCTGTCTACTGTGTCTTTAAAGTGTCTTGATTTGTGTCTAGATGGTAGCTGCCCTCTATATCCATTATTCTGTAAGACTTTCTGAACATGTTCCAACTCTTGGTTTAAGTGTTCAAGGTCACACAAGTCATAGGCTCGATTTGTCAGTGCAGTTACTACAGAATTAAGATGTCGAGGGTGGTGATGCGAGGTTGATCGCTATCTCAACGCAACCTCGCATCACCACCCTCGACATCTTAATTCTGTAGTAACTGCACTGACAAATCGAGCCTATGACTTGTGTGACCTTGAACACTTAAACCAAGAGTTGGAACATGTTCAGAAAGTCTTACAGAATAATGGATATAGAGGGCAGCTACCATCTAGACACAAATCAAGACACTTTAAAGACACAGTAGACAGGCAACCTGTGTTCTTGCCATACATAAGAGGAGTGACAGACAAGATCTCAAACGTACTTCATAAATACTCACTTAATACTGTCTTCACTCCATTAAGAAAAGTAACACAATGTCTACGATCTCCAAAAGATAGTTTCCCAATGGAGAAACCAGGTGTCTATAAGATTGACTGCAGCTGTGGCAGTTCATATATCGGCCAAACAAAACGTACCATAGCGTGCCGAATGAAGGAACACATAAAAGCGGTCAAAAACAACGACAAACAGAAATCGGCAATCGCGGAACATTTGTTGGAATCAGGTCTCAATCACTGGATTGAGTTTCACAACCCTCAGATCATTTCGACAGAACGCCACTACATACCAAGAATGGTCAGGGAAGCGATTGAAATTACAAAGTACAAAAATTTCAATCGTGAGGATGGGTTTAAATTGTCAAGTGTCTGGAATCCAGTGATTCGTATGTGCAAAAACCGGAAAAAACAACAAACTGCTGTGTCGCGGTCAGATACTGTTAGTGTTGTGTGTCGAGAACAGGTGCGAGAAAATAGTGAGTTTGTAGACAATGGTACCGACGCGTGCAATAAAAGACTGCGAAAGAGGGTAGCCCGATATGTTTGCCCGTAACAACTTACCCGCAAGATCTTCAGTTACTCCGTGATCATGGCGCTTGCAACAGTGCCGAAATATCGGGAACTCAAAAATAAGGTACATGGTAGCAATCCCGTAACAAACTATTCTAATGTTAGTGACCATGAAAGTTTAAAAGAATATAAAGAAGATATCTAATCTATTTACAGCATTCAGCAAATGTGATCTCTTCAGATTGTTTATCTTACTTAATTCAGTTATCACTAAAATAATAATTATAGAGGTTAAAAGAATAATTACTATTGCCATATCCTCCTATCACAAATCAGTTTGTCAGTTCCTAGAGTTACGGCTCGTCTTCACAATTATAGCCTTTCTCTGCAGAACTTAGAAAAAATAAATATGGCAGTTCTTCGCCCGTTTTGTCCATGTTAAAAACCTTTAACAATATTTTTCAAAATTATAATGTAGATGTGAATTGTGATAGGTAACATTGTTAGTTTTAAAAAATCTATATCGGAATTTTGTAAGAAGCACTTCTAGTTTTCCTATTGTTGATATTTAGTTTTAAAAAGTATATTAATATAGTAATGTTGTGCATACCTTTAATTTAAATGCATATACGATGCACTCTCGTACATAAAGCCTGTTAAATGTAATCTTTTTGTATGTATTAAGATGGTAAGCCTTATCAAATAAAATAAAATAAAATAAAATATCCTCATTGTCTGTTTCAACTATCTTAAAATTTACCAAAAGACAGTCGCTCCAATTTCAAACCAGTCTTACCATATCTTGGACCATGGTCAAGCGACCGACTAGAGAAGTCGACTAGAAAAGTGACTAAGCACTTAAGAAGAAAGGATATTACTGTATCCACTTCCATTATGCCTAAAGAGGGGGGGGGGGCAGAAGTTTCGACTTAAAAGGCTTCGGTAATTATTTGCGGGATTGTTTATTGTGAAACTGATAAGAATGAGATGTTTTAGATTGATGAGAATCGGTAGCAGGTTTTCAATCAGAGTTTTGAAGATGCTTAATTTATTTAAGTTAATTTCAGGATGTAATATAAAATGTATTGTTTTATATTTACAGAAAGATTGGCCGCTTCCAACCAGCCAATCTGGTAGTCACTGTTCCAGATTGGCCGGTTGGAAGTGGCCAATCTTTACTGGGTGAGGCCTATGTTCAGCAGTGGACGTCCTGTGGCTGTAATGATAGGGATGATAATGATTGTAACAGAGCTTCACAATAAGTTTGAATATTATAGGAAAATCTAAATTCGATAGTTGCAGAGGGTGTTTTGTCTCTGGACTTTCATTTGATACTTTTTTGGGATATTCTATCCCAAAAAACAGACACAGACACTTGGACGTACATACGAACAACAAATTAATCCTATATATTCCGTTTCTTATCAATGTGGTATGGAATCCTAAAATCACAATAAGCCTTCAAACAACTTTGTATAATAATTCGGAGTCGAAGAATCTCGAAAAAAAAAACAAAATATAAAACCATAACTTGCCAGAAACTTCAGCAAAATACTAAAAGTTTCGCCACATTGAGGAAGCAAGTTTCAGCTGTAAATAGTTCGATAGGTTATAAGTTTAAAGATATTGGGTGAGAGCCAACTTTGTAATTGAGATCTATGCATGTCGATACTCTGGGCGTTTGGTTGGAGCTACTAAGGTGTGGATGAGCCATTATAGGCAGAAGACCAAAGTAACGGACATAGTCCAAAAATTTAGCAAGCTTAAGTGGCAGTGGGCTGGCCACATCTGTCGTAGAACCGATGAAAGGCGGAGTAAACGGGTTCTCGAGTGGAGACCACGCCTTAGCAAGCGTAGTGCAGGACACCTCCCAGCGCGATGGACCGACGACGTTAGGAAGCGGGAGATCGTGCTCTTTGGCGCTCTTTGGGAGAGGCTTACGTCCACCCAGCAGTGGACTGCAATAGGCTGAATAGATAGAGCTATTTTAATCAAGGGAAACATACCAATGTTTCTCTTCATCTAAGTCTTGCCCAAAGTACCAAAAGAGCAGGATAGTCCGCTTTTTAACACACTTTTGATTTTAAGGATTCATTGACTTCACTTGTAACAAACTGTAATTTAAATTTTTGGTAGTAGTTTTTAACCTACTTAAAACCGACGGAACAGCCAGTATTAATTACCATAAAAATCTCCCAGAACACCCAGACAAAGTCTGTTTTCTGCATTGACCCCAACTGACAATCGAATCTAGGTAAATCTCTATGCTAAATAGGTCATCAAGAATAATAATGTAGGTTATGAAGTCTAATTCATATCGGGAACTCAAAAATAAAGAACATGACAGCAATTTCGTAACAAACTATTCTAATATGAAGTTTATTTTTCACAGCTCCTGGGCGGTAGTTCTTAGCAGAATGAAAACTTGCCAAGAGTCCTTTTGATGAACTTAATCTTGGCTTGATATACGGTGCAAGTTGATTGGTGTCTAGGTATTTTGTTAGCTAAATTTAATAACAGGGATGAGTACTTAAAGTTTATTCGGTATTAAAAGTATATGCGATTCAGAGCTTAAAATAATCAGCCTGATAAAGAAGGTCAAAATCCGACTAAAAAGTATCTACGGAAATTTAAATAATCAGTCTGACAAAAGTTGTAAAAAACCGGCCAAGTGATAGTCGGACTCGCGCACAAAGGGTTCCGTTCCGCACCATTATCTCTAAAATCGAGCTAAAAAATCATTTTTGTTGTATGGAAGCCCCTTAAATATTCATTTTATTCTGGTTTTTAGTATTTATAGTATATTCTGGCTTATGAGATATAGCCTGGTGGCAGACGGACAGACGGACAGCGGAGTCTTAGTAATAGGGTTCAGTTTTACCCTTTGGGTACGGAACCCTAAAAAAAATGTTTTTTATCTGCCATAAATTTTTTATCACTAACCTAACTTTGTTTCAAGTTAAATTCATCTCAAAATGTTAAACGGGAACACACAAACTATCTCACGAGCGCTCTCTAATTTATGTAAATCTTTCAACAAAGCCCATTGTCCAGAACACGGCCCACAACACCCAGCTACTAGCTATGTCAGTTGACACGACGCTGACATATCACGACCCACAGACACAAATTATTCAATGTTACACTGTTTAACATGAAAATTAACATGCAGTTAGATGTTTGAGTTGGCTTTAAGTATACCTACAGGATGTCCCTGGAAGTAGGGTAGGGTGGGTCTAGTTGAGCAGCGAGGCAAGTTGAGCAATTGCAATATCTCGTAAACTAAGCATCATAGGGTTCGCCGATGTATGAGCCGTAGAAAGTGGGTGCGGGGAGGGAATCAACAAGAAGTGATCAGCTGTCGGCCAGCACACGAATGTGACGTACGAGCGCTTTGTTGTTTTTAAGGCGAAAAATGGAAATATCTCGCTTCATTGCGTTTTTCTAGACAAATATCATTTAGATGTACGAAGATCGCGTAAGTAATAATACATTCTCTAATTATTCTTTTTTAAATATCTAACAACACTTTATTTGTAGTTCGTATTTCCTTCCTAAAACTCTAATTTTATTTCATTAAGTGGGTATGGGGTTAGTCGGGCAACACTTGCTCAACTTCAAGAAACTTACTAGAAAACTTCACAGAAATCCAGAACTGTCCATCAGGAACCGTAAGTCACTAGTACCTATCAACGTCGTGCAACTTCATTTAATTAGGAAAAATAAAGGCATTTTTTTAAAACTAGCAAATGTTATGGGCAAACTTAATTTTACTGCATGAAGGGTTTGAAACTAGTTTCTATCGTCATTTAAATAAGGTGAACGTAAGTCTGATTATTTAGTATGTAAAACATATAAATAAATATATACATATGTCGCGGATTCAAATGGATTTGAACCCGGTTGTTCGTCGTCGGTGTCCGCCATGTTGGTTTTGTTATCAATCAGTGCGCACAACCGGCGCAGGCGCTGTCTCGAGAGCAAGTGACCGTCTCGATCCGACAAATGCACTACTGACAGATACAGCATTGACATTGACATTGACAACTTCACTCTTAAATGACATTGACGTTTACATTGACAGCTACGCTATCAACTGACATTGACAGATACGTTTAAATAGTGTTCGTTGGCGTTAATAATTACCAAATACCGTCATCGCACTATCATTTAAAATACAATCTCTGACACGGCCATACTGACAACCAACGCGCTCTCGCGTTGTGAATAGCACGGGGCTCTAATGGTACAAACTGATGCACTCAGTTAAACTGACTCTCAGTTATGGTATCAAATGTAACACAGTCATGAATTGCCTGGTTTCGTAAAGCGTCGGAGCTTTCAACATCACAGAAAGATCATCCTAAACTAGGATCTCATTATTTAGCAAAGAGTTGAAGTTTTAAGCATAATCTCATGGTCAAATTTAGTTAGACCTTACAGCAAAGCGTGGCAGCTTTCAGCAGGTAATCCTTGCAAAGCGAGAAGGCTTTCAGCATAATCTTAGAGTTAAAGTTAACTGACCTTATATTACAGCAAAGCGTCCCAGCTTTCAGCAGATAGTTCATGTAAAGCGAAACAAGCTTTCAACATAACCTCAAGAGTCGAACCCAGTCCAACCCTCCATAACACAAAGCGTCTCAGCTTTCAGCAGATTGTCCATGTAAAGCGAAAAAGCTTTCAACATAATCTCGGAATCAAACTTGGCCAAATCTTACATTACAGCAAAGCGTGCCAGCTTTCAGCAATTAACAGTGTAAAGCGAAAAAGCTTTCAACACTCAATAAAACACAACTCATCTAGGTGAGAACATTATTAACCATGTATTCATTTTAATCTCAGAATAAACAAAACAACGAAGAATGTGTGTCGTCGTCACAAAACAAAAATAAATAATCAGGTTAACTAATCCGTATTCATCATTCATTAAACAAATGGTTTCACGAAAATCATGTGTTATAATTAACAAAACTTAGTAACAAAATTAGTCGTTATTTTTAGCAGGTTCTACAGGACCTAGACATTCGGACAATTCGGGTAGGCTAGCTGGATATCTGCGTAACCGTTCATGACACACATATTGGCTTCGTCCCCCGGATATCGGCTCAACCACATAACGCTCATTCTGACAAACTTTTGTGACTTTACACGGACCGCCAAACTTTTCATTCAATTTATTAATTATACGGGGATTTTTTTTGAACTAATACCAAATCACCTACCACAAAAGGATGAATCATTGCCTTATTGGAATCATAACGAATTTTATCCTTAATTGCTTGCTCGTCCATCCTACTTTTCGCCTCGTGTCTTATCTCTGTCAAACTCTGATCACTCTGAGTGTCAAGACCCGTCGTCAGAAAGTTTAGTCTAGGTGGATTCTTATTAAAGCCAAATAACAGCTGAAACGGACTCTTGCCTGTACTTTTGGACACTGTGCAGTTCAAGGCGAGTTGAACATCACCAATAACAGATTTCCAAGATTTATTCTCGTGATTTTCGGCAACCGTAAAACAGTTAGTTAGTACAGCCATAATCCGTTCCACCTGCCCGTTGGCTCGGCTAATACCGCTGGCAATTTCATGGAATTCAACAGACCATTCTCGACATAGGCTCCGGAACTCCTGTCCAGTGAAAGAAGTGCCTTGGTCAGAGATAATTCGGTTGGGCGTTCCAAATATGTGAACAAAATTACGGAGAGCTTCACAAGCAGATCGCGATGTTAAGTCTTTAACAGCGGTTAAGAAACAAAACTTCGAAAAGGCGTCGATGATAACGATAACATATTCTTTGGATACCCTGCCACCGGTCAGTTTGCCACTAGTGTCTATGTGGATTGTATGGAATGGCTCCGCAATTTTATCTATGGGATGTAAGGCAGACTGCCTTTTGCCAGAAGGATTTTTGTTTATCTTACATGGAAGACAGTGGTCAACATAAGCCCTAACAGATGAAGTCATATTAGGAAACCAAAAACGCTCCCTGATTTTTGACAAAGTTTTATCCCAACCGAGGTGTTTTAATTCGTCGTGAAATCTCTGGATTATTTGCCAGCGAAAATTTCTGGGGACTATGATTCTAGTTAAAGTTTTGCCGTCAACTTGGAAATTTCTATAAAGCAAGTTGTTTTTGTAAGTGTACGATGACCTAAGGTTAGCATCAATGGTGTCGTTTTCAATAGATTCGATAATACGTTTAATGTCAGGGTCTAGTTTTTGTTCGGCCTGCAGCCATTCGTCGTTTAGACGTAAGACGTTTACGTGTTTGCAGCTGACGGGGTTACGGCTAAGATAATCAACATGTGGAATTCTTTCGCCCTTTCGATATTCAATCTCGAAGTCAAAAGTTTGCATGTACGCCCACCATCTATGTACTCGAGGTAAAAGTTCGCGCTTATGACGTGATGCCTTTAAAGCGTTACAATCTGTAACGACCTTAAATTCTCTGCCAAGCAAATAGTGTCGAAAATGTTTAAGCGCTTTAAACACCGCCAGAGTTTCCAGCTCATAGCTGTGGTATCTGCTTTCCACATCGGTCGTCCTCTGGCTAAAATAACCAACAACTCTTAACTGATTGTCATCTTTTTGGAATAAAATAGCCCCGTATCCAATCGAACTTGCGTCAGTATGAAGTTCGATTGGTTTACTAGGATCAAAAATCGTCAGAACGGGTGTGGAAGTCAGATACTCTATCACAGTAGCATGAGCTTTGGTATGCTCGGCAGTCCAGTTCCATTTGACATCCTTTTTAGTAAGAGCGTACAGGGGCGCCATGATAGACGAGAAATTTGGCACAAACTTTCTGAAGTACCCAGCGAGACCGTTAAATTGGCGCAGCTCCTTTACACAAGTTGGTAAAGGAGCGTTGGCTAAAGCTTTTATCTTTTCGGGATTTGGTTTGATACTGTTGCCACCAACAACGTAGCCTAGATACTCAACTGAGGACTTCAAAAAGGTGCATTTTTTCCAATTTAAAGTAAAACCGGCTTCTGATAACGCAGATAACACTTGCTCTAGATTTTGAAACGCCTCTTCCTTCGATTTCGAAAATATAAGGACATCGTCCATATAAACTAGCGCTATTTCGTCTTTTAGCCCTTTAAGCGCCTTATTGATGGCTCTTTGGTAGACGGAAGGCGCGTTGCAAAGTCCAAAGGGCATTTTGAGATATTCCCAAACGCCGTCAGGTGTAATGAACGCGGTTTTTTTGATGTCGCTCTGGGTTGCCATTAAAATCTGGTGGAACCCAGAGGCCATGTCCAGACTCGAGAAATAACGTGCTTGTCCGAGGGCGTCAATTTGTTCCGATATCAAGGGCAAAGGGTAACTATCACGCACCGTATTCGCATTAAGCTCCCTATAGTCAACACAAAGGCGGTCGGATCCGTCCTTTTTCTTAACGAGCAAAGCAGGGCTTGAAAAAGGGGACGAGCTCTCGCGCACTATGCCCTTGTTCTCTAAATCAGCTATTATTTTACGCATTACCGTTCGTTCAGATGGAGCCAACCGATATGGGTGTCGCTGTACAATTTTATCGGGATTTTTAAGCTTTATTTGCATCGTACCAGTACTGACAGTTGATTTAGAATTACCACTAGCAAAGTTATTTTTGTGTTTTTCCAATAAGGTCTTAAGCCTTATAATGTCGCACTCATCAACCAGGTCTGTGTTAATATTATCAAATTCGGTAACATCTGCTTGACTTACACAAATATTGGCACTGACATCACGAGTTATCTTAGCGCCGTTACTACTGAGGGTAAAGACTAACCCGGGAGTGTTAAATATCTCTCTACCTAGGATTACATCATACGGCACCAAATGCGAGTCAACAATTACAATCGATACCTCAGTGTGAAATCCGTCAAATTCAACGAATGTGGTCATTTTTCGAAAAGAAAAACATGGTATAGAGCCAATACCCGTAAGGCGAGTAAACGAGATTTCTTTCTTATCCGGTAAACTATCAGCAATTTCCCTTTTTATCAGTGAGCACTCTGAACCACTGTCGATCAAAGCTTGTAAATTAAAGCCACCTACACGCATTTCAATCAAAGAATCGTTAGAAGGTGAACAAACATTAACTGAATTTGATTGTAACTTGGGGTCTTTTAAATCTTTCGACTTTTCTTGTCGTTGCTTTGAGAAACAGGTAGATTCAGAATGCCCTGGTTTGCCACAATAAGAACATTGGATGGGTTTATCGATAGATTTCTCGGTTGACACTAAAGGACGAGCGTTGCTCTCACTTTTATTGCGTAACAATGAACAGTGACGTTTCAAATGGCCTAATTGATTACAATAATGACATCGCCGATCATTGTATTTTTCGCTAGGCTTGTGTCGTTTAAAATGCAAAGGTTCAAATCGTTTCGCGTTTTATCAAAAGATCGCTTGAGACTTTTAATGTTAGGATACGTACTCAAATGCCTATCAAGTGCAACAATATCTGTCGGGGTAGTTTTAAGTAACTCAGAACGTACCTGAATGTCCGTAATGCCGGAGATTACTACCTCAATTTTGTTCGATTCTCCCCAACCGGTCTCCAATCGATCTATCAGCGCCAACTTGTTGGTTGAATACTCGATGTACGTTGCCGCTTGGTCACTCTTGTACTCCACCATATCTCGAAACAGGTCGTGGAATCTCTTCGTTGCCGCAAACTGCCGTGTGAGTCGTTCCTTTAGTTCTTCCCAAGTCTTGCATAACGGGTACGAACGCGCTGCCCACCTCTTTGCACGTCCTTGTAGATGAATAAACACAGCATTCCTGGTTTCGTAGTCTGTCCACGAGTTGTTTTTCCTATGGTGTTCAATCTCCTCGCACCACTGGGCTGCAGTGAATTGACAATCGTCTGGGTCAAGCGGTGGCAAGTAAATCTCGGTCGCCTTAAGCTTCCTCGGTTCAGCGACACTCGAAGAGGGTTTTTGATTAGAGCTCTGGAATCCCGCGACCATATTTTGGAAAAATGTTGCCCATGTTTCGGGGGTAGGTGCAACATTTAACATCGACGATCTCTCTGGCACGTGTTGTTGAGCTTCATATCCCGACGTAAAATATTCATGATTTTGAGTAGCTGGCATCGCAGTAGGCTGGAAAGATTCTTGTGGAAGCGATCCCACCGCTGCTGTCGCGGATTCAAATGGATTTGAACCCGGTTGTTCGTCGTCGGTGTCCGCCATGTTGGTTTTGTTATCAATCAGGGCGCACAACCGGCGCAGGCGCTGTCTCGAGAGCAAGTGACCGTCTCGATCCGACAAACGCACTACTGACAGATACAGCATTGACATTGACATTGACAACTTTACTCTTAAATGACATTGACGTTTACATTGACAGCTACGCTATCAACTGACATTGACAGATACGTTTAAATAGTGTTCGTTGGCGTTAATAATTACCAAATACCGTCATCGCACTATCATTTAAAATACAATCTCTGACATATATATTATATTATATCATATAGTCATGAAAACAATCATTGCTCAACTTACCCCACTGAAGGGGAATGTTGAGCAATGTTGACACGTGTCACATAATTTGAAATACCTTTAAATCTAAAAACATTTCATGGATATTATGAGTTTTTTTTAAACTAGAATAAATGCTTTATAAAGCGGTGCAAGCTTCATATCTCTACAACAAATACATTTCTTATTAAGACACATTTAGTCAAAAATTGCTCAACTAGACCCACCCTACCCTATGGATCAAATCGAACATGAGCATAGCGAGAATGATTCCCGAATTTTTTGGCTCTATAAATGTAGGTTTTATTTTGACGATTAAAAAGTTTGAAAAAAAACATTTTTATTTTTTTTACACATGTTTTCTAGACGTGTTCCGCAAACGGTATACCGCGGTATCCTGGTGTGCCGTGGTCGTTAGTTGGTGGGCCTCGGAAAAATGAGACTATCTTATAAACTTTTTTTTAATTGAAGATAAATAACACTTGTAAAAAAATATCGATCTCAGGTGGGACTCGAACCCACGTCCCATCACATGCCGGGCGAGTGCTTTACCAACTAAGCTACCAAGGACGTCACGTGACGAGATGAAATTCCTCAAGTGTTTTTTCTCGCCGTCAAAACCAGCGTATTCTGATCAATGTTGTAGCTATATGTATAGCTGAGAAGTATACTACTGACAACACCCTATAAAAATATTTTTACAAATATTTGACTATTGGTTAAGATCAGAAATGCTTAAACATTGTAATTTTTGTTTTTAGCAATTCCATGCAAGGTTTAATTGAAGATAAATAACACTTGAAAAAAATCATCGACCTCAGGTGGGACTCGAACCCACGTCCCATCGCATGCCGGGCGAGTGCTTTCGGTAGCTTAGTTGGTAAAGCACTCGCCCGGCATGCGATGGGACGTGGGTTCGAGTGGCAACCGTTGTCATTTACATAAATTTACATAAATATGTGTTAAGGATTTTTATTGCCCTTACTTACTAAAAAAAAGTTGTAAACTTTTGTTTTTAGCAATTCCATGTAAGGTTTAATTGAAGATAAATAACACTTGAAAAAATTCATCGACCTCAGGTGGGACCCACGTCCCATCGCATGCCGGGCGAGTGCTTTCGGTAGCTTAGTTGGTAAATTGTTGGCATGGAATTGCTAAAAACAAAAATTTACAACTTTTTTTAGTAAGTAAGGGCAAGAAAAATCCTTAACACATATTTATGTAAATTTATGTAAATGACAACGGTTTCCACTCAGCTATTTTGCCATGGCAAAGGTTGCCATGACGCTGGTTTTCTGTGGAAACCATTGAGGTAGAGAGAGTCACCGAACAAATAATAATAACAAAATTTTAGCATTATAAGTAATTACCACATACATTGCTCTAATTCTAAGGTAATTAAGCACCTGTATTATAGAAATCAGAAACAACGACGGTACCACAAAACCCAGACCCGAGCCAATATAGAACAGTTCTACATTGAACCGACCGGGAATCGAACCCGGGACCTCAGAGATGGCGACAAGTCCGGCGTGCTCGCCTTTAGGCTACGGTCGTCATCCATGAATCTTATATAACTGGGCTTAATCAGTGACCTTCGTTGTCCTACAGACTAAATATCATTAACCTGCCAACCTAGACCTTAAATTCTCAGTTTCATGGCATCACGTGTCTGATCAAGGACACGCACGACCCAGATGTGCTTCTCGTAAAGCCTGAACTCGCTTAACTTCGCAAACAGAGATATTATTAAAATTACTGTTTATTCGATACTGCTTCGAAGGAGTTAGGGCCACTAGATGTGACATTTTGTCGTACAGAAATACTTAGTCAAAAGATACTCAATATCCAAATAATCTCAAATAATAAATTATCCTTCTAACATTGGTGTTATAAAATCGCAAATTATGAACAATTTGTATATAAGGTTTAAGGTAAATTGTTTTACAGGGTGTTATGGTAAATGGTTTAACAAGCCGAAACGCCTACACACACATGCATAATGTAATATATATGCATATATACATCACATGCATATAAATAGTATGGTGAAGTCAGATGTTTTTTTCTGATTCTAAGCGTCCAGAACCAGGTGTACTTCAACATAACAAATAACTTGTAAATAAGTAAGTAAATATAAGTAAAATATTGGACATCATCACTTACATTGCTCTGATCCTAAGGTTAGTAGCTAAAGCACTTGTGTTATAGAAATCAGAATAAACGACAGTACCACAACACCCAGACCCGAGCCAATATAGAAAAGTTCGTTTTCTACATTGACCCGACCAGGGAACGAACCCGGAACCTCCAAGATGACGGCGCCATTTAAAGTCCGGCGTGCTCACCTCTCGGCTACGGAGGTCGCTATGACAATTCATGCTAAATGTTAGTGAAAAATCACTAACTTGTTTCGGAAAAAGATGGTCGTTAATGCTGCTCTGTAGGTTAATGTGCTCCATGACATCGAAAGACTTACTACTTTTAATTGACAGTAGACAATTCTTCGTTCTACTAGCAAGGAAAGGATAATAAAATTGTATTTGTGTCATCTAATTATATATGTATATTGTGTCTTTTTTCTGTCTGTTACTATTATTATTATTCTTCTTCTGCTGTCAATATTATTATTTGCTTGTTAAGCTGTTAGTTTTTTCTTTTCCTGTCTCTAGTGCCGTGCTTTTGTACCCCTAACGTCAGGGTCCCTGCTGAAAATCAGCGTCGTGATATGTCCCTGGCTGTCACGACAAATGCTGAGCCCGCCTTTTCATTTTTTTGTATTCTATGTATGATGTGTGTGTCAAATAAATATTTTTCTATTCTATTCTATTCTAATTACAACTAGCGGCACGGAAGTTGAGCACTGGGCGATAGTTGCGCAGAAGATCATTACGATTACGTGATTGGAGGCCTAACACTGGGTCCAGATATATTCTTTTGTCCGTACCGTACCTCCGTTCTGTATCAGCGTTGCTCTGCAAGAACGCTATAGTTTGGACGCCCGTACCTGTATCCGTATTGAGATGTACCACCGTGCCGTACCGAACAGCCGTCCAAAATAGCGTTCTAGCAACGCAACGCTGATACAGAACGGAGGTACGGTACGGATAAAATAACAATCTGGACCCAGCTTAATACGAAAGCGAATCGTTAGTTCGGTCGTATTATCCGATCAAAACTAAACATCCATTCACCCGTAGCAAAAGTTTGTCAATTTATAAACAATTGAAAACGGTCGGGTTCTTTACACGGCTAGATTGAGTAGGTCATATTTTATTAAAGGATTGACACATGAGACTGGCCATTTTAATTTGTTATGTTTTTACGACCGAACGGAATACACTTTCGTGCTAGGCCTCCTGATATAATGATCGTCTAACAAGGTTTGCAAAGCGATCTCCACTCTTTGCATCATCATCATCACCAGCCTATATCAGTCCACTGCTGGACACAAGCCTCTCCAAAAGGAGGATTTTGCCATAATCGCCACGCTTGGCAGGCGGGTTGGCGATCGCAGTTTGGCCAATGTGGAGAGGAGACGCTGCTGCCCGTCTTCTTATGGCGGTTCTCCTGTAGTCGCCTCTTACGACACCCATAGGAAGAGAAGGGGTGGTGCAATTCTTTTAACGTGCATGTCGGTACCACACGACACCAATCTTTGCCGCGAACTGTATGTAGATATTGTGGCCGCATCCAGTGAAACAGTCTCCGTGTGTTGTTATGCACGATCACGCGTCCCCGCTAAACTGCTTAGTATCTTACGCGGTTATTTTTGTGTGAGTTGCTACACTCTTCTCTCTTACATTCCACTCACACTACATTAGGGTTGACTTTAATCCTTCATCATCATCATCATTTCAGCCACAGGATGTCCACTGCTAAACATAGGCCTCCCCCAGTGACTTCTGTCATCGGGGGGCTTTTGCCATACTCGCCACACTCAGCAGGCGGGTTGGCGAGCGCAGTTTTTTTATTATTTGGCACGCAGACGCTGCTCCCCGTCTCGAGCTACAGGATTTAGTCGCCTCCTACGACACGCCTCCTGTTGGCTGTTCCACTTTAATCCTTAATACTGCATTTTTAAATTAAACATGTGTCACACAACAATAGGTTATGCCCTTGAAGTAAGGAATTAACGTATTAGGAGGTACCAGAAGGCCTACTTCGAAAATGTATCGTTCGGACGTATTAACCTATCAAATTAAAATAACCATTTACTTTTAACAATTCTTTGACAAAAAACCGGCCAAGTGCGAGTCGGAGTCGCGCACGAAGGGTTCCGTCTAATCTAATTGCGGTTTACGATTTATGACGTTTTAAAAAAACGACTTACTAGATCTCGTTCAAACCAATTTTCAGTGGAAGTTTGCATGGTAATGTACATCATATATTTTTTTAGTTTTATCATTCTCTTATTTTAGAAGTTACAGGGGGCGGGGGGGGCACACATTTTACCACTTTGGAAGTGTCTCTCGCGCAAACTATTCAGTTTAGAAAAAAAATATATTAGAAACCTCAACATAATTTTTGAAGACATATCCAAAGATACACGGGTTTGATGAAAAATCATTTTTTGAGTTTCAGTTCTAAGTATGGGGAACCCCCAAAATTTGTGTTTTTTTTTTGTGTGAAAATCTTAATGAGGTTCACAAAATACATCTATCTACTTACCAAGTTTCAACAGTATAGTTCTTATAGTTTCGGAAAATAGGTAGCTGTGACATACGGAATTACGGACGGACAGACAGACAGACATGACGAATCCATAAGGATTTCGGTTTTTGTAATTTGGCTACGGAGCCCTAAAAATGACCAACTCAAATTAGCCGTGTTAAAAACACGACCATTTTCAATTGTTGACTCGTTGTCAAAGGTTTGATACAAGTGAATGGTTATTTCAATTTAATAGGTTAATACTTACGATCGAACGCTTCAATTTAATAGGTTAATACTTACACTTGGCAATCGCATGATAACACAGTGTATCTCACAAGGAATACTTATTATATGAAATTAGATTATTTTCGATTGCCAAGTCAATCTATTTATTTTAAACATAAAATATTTTTAATATTGATATGGTCACTATAAGATGTTGTTGGTTAGCTACTTACGTGATAACTTAAGATAGAAGGTCCCTTATGTAAAGACTGCTTAAATTAACCGACTTGGTATTACATGGATCTCATAACTTTTCACGGTAGAAGAACTGAGTTGCGAGACTTGTTTTTTTTTACAAGTTTTGTTTTTGATGGCATCTCATTTCTTTTTGTATACGTAAGTTTATAAAACGTGGTTTGTGTGTATACCTGCGATATCGCAGTAAGACCCAAAGGTTGCCTGGAAGAAAGTATCCACCTTTCTGTGACGAACGGGAAGCGTGAAAGCCGCGGCGCTGGAAAACCACCTCCGCCGGCCGCAGTTATGATTATTAGTGTTCTTTCTTTCATGACAATTTCGGACAATTTAGTTTACCTAATAAGTACTTTGCGGGATTTTGGTATAACTTCATAAGACATGCCCCATTCTTTTTTTTGCATTCCGTTGATTGACCATTTTTACTAGCTTTTAGTTATTAAAAGCTTTTAGTTGGTTTCACGTGTCCCGTTGTCGGTAATCAAATCTTGCAAGTTAAATTTGATTCCCTTCCCTTTACCGCGTGACAATGCAATATTATGATGAATGTTACTGATCTGATGATGGAGCTGGAAAGTGGCCATAGGAACTTCACAATGAAACGAAACAACCCCATCGAGTATGGGCTCGTTTGAATCGTCTTGACAAGTAGTTTGTCTTTCAATGGTAACCAGGGTCTGATGATGGAGCTGGAAGGTGGACATAGGATCTCTGTAATGAAATGATGTAACCCCATCGAGTTTCTTTGCTTTAAGATGGTTACTAGGGTCTGATCTGATGATGGAGCTGAAAGGTGGTCATAGGAACTCAGAAAAGAAACGACGCAATCCAATGGAGTCAAAGCTTGTTTGATTCATCTTGACGAGTACTTTGGTGATAGATGGTAACCAGGGTCCGATGATGGAGCTGGATGATAGCCATAGGAACTCAGTAATTAAACTAGATAACTCGATTTAGTATGGGATCGCTTGATTCGTATTGGCGAGTTAGTGCTTTGGTGCTAGATGGTCACTAGGTTCTGATGATGGAGCTGGAAGGTAGCCATAGGAAATCAGTAATTAAACGACATAACCCGATCGAGTTTGGGCTCGTTTGATTCGTTTCTCGAGTAATTTGGTGCAAGATGGTAACCAGGGTCTGATGATGGAGCCGGAAGGTGGCCATAGGAACTCAATAACTAAGCGACACAACTGCGTCGACTTTGATTCGTTTTGATGGGTGAACTGTATTTGATGGGGAGTGAGTGTGGTGACAGGTGATGGTTTGGTGGACGAGAATATGCGACCCCATTATCTTTGGGAAAATAAGTTCGTTCGTTCGTTCCGTTTGTTATGAATGTGGAATCTGACTATGATAACATGTTTGCTACGTACTTTAAAATATGCTAAATGTTCTTTAATGTTTCATCAAAACACATATTTTATTTAAGTTTGTTTGCGCTACGAACTACGCCGTAGTCGCCGATGGCGTATTTTTGATGCGAGATTTTCGCGTAAAAAATTAATTGTTTCGTTTCATTCCGTTACTTGGGGAGCACCATTTCATCAAAGTACGACATTGATGCCGAAATCAACAGCATAATCGGTGCTGCTGCAGCAGCCTTTGGAAAATTAAACACCAAGGTCTTCCGCTCGCATGACTTGAAGTTAGCCACTAAAGTTGCTGTTACATGGCTATCGTGCTGCCTAATATTTTGTACTCCGCCGAAACATGGACACCGTATCGACGCCACTTTCGCCAACTAGACTGTTTCCATATAAAATGTCCGATCGTGTGCGTAATACTGAAGTCTTGAGACGAGCCAATGTAGGTGGCATTGAGTAGTATCTTATGAGACGACAACTTCGCTGGTGTGGCCATGCTTCGCATATGTCAGAGGAGAGAGAGCGGAAGCGCATTTTTACTCTAAGCTTCAGGAGGACAAGCGTAAGCATGGCGGACAGCTTTTGAGGTACATAGATGTGCTAAAGTGCCACATGAAGGGATGTGACATACATCCTTCTCTCTGGGAGGATTTAGCATCCAACCGTGGAGAGTGGAGAACGCGCGTGAATGTCAAAGTCGCTGACCCCCGGCGGCTTTCTCATCTTGATGCCAAGCGCGATGAATTGAAAGCCCGACCACCTGCGGCTATCAGTTATAATTTTAATAACGGTGTGCTAACATGTCCTCAAAGTACGCGTCCCTTTGTCAATAAAGTTGGGTACGTAGGCCATGTTATGGGCATGGGCACACGAACGACGACAGCAAAATGGGGAGTAGAAGTGGTCGCTGTAAGTGAACTCGGTTAGGAGGATTATTAACAAGTAATAAAGGTATGTTTAAAAAAAACCTTTTAATTTTATTACAAGTTACCATTAAACATAATCCATAATCCATCCATAGTCGCTGACATAGCCCGACGGATTAACCGGCTGAAGTGGCAGTGGGCGGAGCACATAGCACATAGAACTGACGGCCGATGGGGCAGAAAGGTTCTGGAATGGAGGCCACGTACCGGCAAGCGCAGCGTAGGACGCCCACCCACAAGGTGGGCAGACGAGCTGGTAAAGGTTGCAGGACGACGCTGGATGCAGGCCGCTTTCAATCGGCCGATCTGGAAGTCACTGGGGGAGGCCTATGTTTAGCAGTAGACGTCCTGTGGCTGATGATGATGATAATCCATAACCGCAAATGTAACTTTGTAATCTTATATATTTATATAGGATTACAAAGTTATTTATGCAGTTGATGTATCTAGAAAACTGGACTTAAATTGTAAAATATTTTAATTTTAACTTGATTTATACACTAAACACTAATTGAATTCAAAATTTGAAGCTTCTATGTCTACTAGAAGTGCCTTAGAGTTTTGATGATCGGTCAGTCAGTGAGTGACAAAATTAAGAACTTTGACTTGTTATAATTCTTACCCTACTGGTTCAAATTGAATGAAATTTGAAATATACCGTGTTTATACAATGCTTGCCTGGTTACTAGAAATACAGGCTTCTAGTTAAATCCACAACAAAGTTATAGGGGGTCGAAAATGGCCCGAACTGCTTCGAGAAAAGGATAGTACGGCCGTGCCGCTTTTTTTTGCTCGACTTGGCGGGGGCACTGCCGTGCCCCCAGATACATCATCCGTGAAAATTTCAACTCTCTAACTAGACAGACAGACGGACGGGCGGACAGCGGAGCCTTAGTAATAGGATCCCCTTTTACCCTTTGGGTACGGAACCCTAAAAATGCTCTCTGACAGTAGAAGAGTGGAACTTATTTGTCTCCTAACCCGTGTACTGAATCGTAGACGTAGGAGAATGGAATGATTACCATAATACCGCTGCGCAGGCGGCGGGTCGCCAATTACGCTAACTGGCTCTTCGGCCGCGCTTATTTGTCGAGCTGTCTCGGGCAGATAGTGTTGTGCGTATCGGTAAGTATCGATAAAAGTAGAGGAGTGTAGCAATCGGCTTAGCGACGAGTTGGCGACATTTGTCTCTTTTGAATCAATGGTAAACATACGTATCAGTACATACAAACGGTGTCTAGATTTTTTGAAAAATGATACGTTTTCACAAGGTAAAATTACAAATTCCGTACGATTTTGTAGGTATAAATATTACTTGTCAATGACTAGGACATGTAGTGGTTGATCAGGGCCCTAACCGTGAACTGTTAAAACAATCACAAATCTGTCAAACATTATCATTTCTGACAAATTTTGTATGAAATGACGTACCAAAATTGACAAATTTGACAACTTTGAGATTGTTTTAAGAGTTCATGGTTATGGCCCAGGTCTTTGTGGTAAAATGAATATCTGACTCCTTCTAAGGCATCATTTATTAAAACAGACACTTTATTTTAGGCCTAATAACTCAGTACAGTTTCATTTAAGAGGCAAACTGATTTTTGATTGCTTTAAAATCGTAAAAAAGTAAGGCAGTTGAGTTTATCGGATAGTGACGTCATAATCCGATATCGCCATACAAATTATACGGAAGATATCCGTTTTGACAGCTCATAAAAAGTATGTCAATTGATTGGTGGTGTCAACTAGCCTATTGTAACAAACAATGCCTTTATTTCTAAATTACAGGACTTTGTAAAGTATTTTAAAAATATAATGAGGCGAAGAGCGTCGGATCGTGACGTCGTGTTGGAGCATCAAAGTAAGATGGCGATTTTTTTTCTTTCGACCATAGACAACCTGGCGGAAGCATAGTGTTGTAGTCTTGAACATTACTAATCAATCACTCAATCAAATAATTTATTTTAGAACCATGTTTCATGGTAATATTTAAACTAATTACGGGAAACGACAGGGTTTTGGATTTCTTTATTGACAATAAAAAGGTACAAATTTGCCCCTTGAGGGATTCGAACCAACAACCGCCAAGCATTGTAGTCCGGAGCGAGAACCACTACACCAGATATAGAAAGATAGATAGTCTTTATTGCACACCAAACAAAGAAGTTACAGTTGATATTTACAGTAATCGCTATCGCTAAAAAGCGATCTCTTCCAGACAACCTTTAGGCAACTACAAAGAAAGGGGAAAGTGGTGCAAAGTGATTATTGTGTAATTTTATTTATATACCTACAATGTCAATATCAATAAGTATAAACTACATACACATAAGTACAAAAAATACCTATAAAATATAAATGCTTGCAGAGGGTCGTCGTTTATTAAGCTAGAACGATTGGAACACTGTCTAACCACCGTAACCCTAAAACAGGAAACTTGACCACGGTTACACATTACTTGTTGTAAACTTACAATAATTATAATTTAACTAACCTTGTAAAGCGCCATCTATGGGTCTTACACAAAATTAGGAATCCATCACATTCAATCGTATATGTTCAGCGCGGCCTGTAAAAGAACTATTTTACAGGCCGCGCTGAACAGATACTAGTACTACTAGATGGTTCTACCAAATTACCACAGATGGCGCTACAACTCTTAGGAACTGCTTTGGTTTGTGTAACTGTGGTAAAAACTGAACTGCGCTGTATCCGATATCTTTGACTTCTGCGGTACTACAATAAACACCTACCAAAAAATTCTCCTGGCGTCTTTCTCCTCAACAGTACTATCTGAACTTATTGCATACTTTCCCACGATGTAATATTTATCTTTTTTATCGATACGAACCCCGCACATCCCTATGCCTCTTGTCACGGATCGAAGTCGCATCGGAATCGACTGTTTTCGATATCGTCACCGGCCTTATCGTCGTCAGAAGCCTTTGTTTCGTTAATTGGTTATTTAAGGCCTTTGTAAACGAGGATTTTATTACTAACTATACTATACTAAGCACAATATTATAGAAAAGATCAATCAACTCACTACTCGTAACACACAACTCTACATAATTTTAACGTTTTCGTATTGTAAAGTTTATAAAACTATAATCCGAACTACGTGACCTTTGATACCAAACACGTGGTGATCGAGGATTTTCGAGGTTATAATCTGGGGTTTTATATCAGCCTGTGGAGATCGTGCGCCGTGGCGCTCCTAGGGGGAGGCCTATGTCCAGCAGTGGACTGTTATAGGCTGGTGATGTGAGGCACTTGGGTGGTGTTAAGGCCTTAAGTATGACATTTTAAATTAATGTAATGAATGAATTTGGATCTAATTAAGAATGTAATTTGATATTTGTTATTAAAATGTTCAACGCAATATGGATTTTGCTAAGAATACAGATTTGAATTTGAATTTGAAGTTTGAAAAAGTATTTTTGACCTACTTCTAACTGACATGTCTCTAGATATATGTATTTCTGTAGACGTATCGGTTAACTTTGTAAGTAGGTATCTGACATTATGGTTAAAAAATAATAACTTGACACCGTCGTGCTGATATAATTTTGACGACCGTCTTGGTGTAGTGGTTCGCGCTCTGGACTACAATGCCTGGCGGTTGCGGGTTCGAATCCCGCAACGGGCAAAAGTTAGTGTGGTGAACACGAGCATTTGTACCCAAGGCATGGATGTTTATAAACGTAATTAAGTATGTTATGTCGCTATAGTACGAGCTTTGCTTAGTTTGGGGCTAGACAATTGGTGTGATTGTGTAAAGAAATTATTATTTATTATAATCAATTATGACGATTAAAGTAGATAGTAGGACTTTTAAATGGCTTCAAGTACTATTTTTTTGAGCTATGATAATATGTTTTTAAGCTATGATATCTTACCTTTTGAGGTGAGTACCTACTTATAAAATGAAATGAAATGAAATATTGGAAAAGATCACATACATTTCTCTGATCCTAAGGTAAGTAGCTAAAGCACTTGTGTTATAGAAATCAGAAAAAACGACGGTACCGCTTATATAAAAAGCTAGCCCACAATAATGTCCCGAAACAGTGGTAGGGTAAATTGTCCCGAATTTGGTAAAACATTACAGGTTGACTGGTCGACGAACAACTCTTTCTATTGTACCAACTCTATACTGAAAAAAAAAACAATTTTGGTCGAATGAATTTTGATATTTTGCATGAAATATCAAAATTCATTCGAGTTGGTCCAATATAAAGAGTTGTTCGTTTGTATCACGGGAGTCTTCTCAGAAGGTTTGGATGGTGATAAAAAAGTCAACCTGTATCGGGACGTGTATAAGTGCTCATTTTAGGCCTATTTACGAAAATATTTTATTATAATTGTGGTTCATAGTTCGTGCGTGTCATGAAATTCGCACATTTTGTCTTGATTTTAGTATATTTTTCAAAAATTAAAATGGCAACACCAGTAACTACTGTCTTTCGTCATTTTAGCTAGAGAAGTGGTAATGTAGTAGTGGGTAGCGAGACTTGGCTTGGGCAAAAAGTAGAATCGGTTGGCATTCCGTCGTTAGCCTCAGTGGTGTCAAGACTACTAGTTGAATATATGTCCGATAGCTGAGAAATGTTATAATGGAGAATATTAATAGGAATGCCAAATCGGTTGAAAGTTAACAGTAAAGCCTGTATGTATATGAATACACTTGTTTTTTTTGTAGTCAAAAATACCTATTAGTTTTGATTTTACAGGCATTTAAACTTACGATAAATATCGAGTCCCGCAAACAGTCACGTGAGCGCATGTGACGTCAATTTACAACGCTCCGCTTAGTAGCAAGTCGCCAGACTGCGTGCTGTTGAGAACTTGAAAGCGCGAGCGGACTACGAGTAAGCGAGTGTTGTGAGATGACGTCACACCGTCACACGTTTACTTCTATAAATCGCAAATTAATTGCCGTATTGAAGTAATTCTTTCACTTGTATGTTTTATTTTTGACAGAGAATATGGAGAGCTAATATTTAAAATTAGTGAACATTCTTCATTATTGTATTTGTATGAACGTGAAGTGAATATACTCAAGAGTTGATTGGAATTACAGTTTCATTTCACGCGTTTGTCAACACACAGCACAGAATTCAGTGGCAATGTATTTTTAGACTAAAGGCCTGTTTCACAGTAACTTAGTTCTGAATAAGTTATATTTTAATTATCTGAAGGATAAACACGATTTTAGATTTTCAAGCACTTTTTATCCTCTACATATTTTTTATCTTTTACATAACTTTATCCGTACATTGTGATACAGCCCTAAGCTATGCACACGAAATGTCTAATATATGCAGTTGCGCTGACTACACACAACATGGCTGACGTATTATGCATATTATGCATGCAACTTATTACCTTACTGGCAAAGTGGAGGCAAGATTCGAAGGTGGGACTTGATTGGACCGGTGAAGTTTGCAAACTTAATTGAATTGAAAATTATCTTCAAAATCAATCAGACTGTATTTTATTCTTCATTCGTCATCATCATTTAAGCCAAAGAACGTCCATTTGACCATTGGCGTGGCCGAGAGGCGAGCATGCCGGACAATATATGTCGTGGCCCGATCTTAGAATTAATCACTTTATAATGTGGCCAACCATTTCATAAAATGGTCGATTTTCATAATGCGGCACAGTACCCGCTGGCCTCATCATGATGTTGATAGACCAGATCAATGATTCAGTCAGCATTTGACGTTATGACCGAATAATTCATGAAATGGCCAAACGTTGGTGGTCATATCGTAAAACAGTTGTATTATCCACCAGTAGAGGCGCTGATGTCGCTTTGTTATTGTGGGTGGTACAACATGGCGGCGATCAATTATTTAAATGCTCGATCTGTTCTTGTAAATTGTGAAAGTGAATAGTAAGTGAAAATAGAAGATTAAATTGCGCTGTATTATCTTTAAGACATCAAGCTAGGTGATTTTTATGAAAGTCACTCGAAAAAAGGCATAACGTCAAATTATTGTGGAGTTCGACACGTAATTTGGAGGTTAGTAAGGTTATTTAAATATTTTTATTTATTAGTTTCCTTTCAAAATTACAAATATTTATGTTTTATTTATCTATTGCCCAAAATTATTATAAAACGAATTCCAGTTACTTGCAAACGTATATTATACCTATTTTAATGATATGGCCAAACGTTGATTGACATATCATTTTGACGTTTAAACGATATAGCCAGTTTTGTTTGGCCGTTTTATGAAATACGACCATTTTATGAAATGGCTGGCCATATCACGAAGTGTTTAATTTTAAGAACGGGCTACGACATATACAACGCCATCTGTGAGGTTCCGTGTTTGATCCCCGGTCGAGTCAATGTAGAAAACGAACTTTTCTGTATTGTCTCGGATCTGGGTTTTGTGCTACCGTCGTTGTTTCTGATTTCTATAACACAAGTGCTGTAGCTACTTAACTTAGAATCTTAGCAATATATGTGATGTTGTCCAATAAAGTATGAGTATGAGAGTGGACTCCCTTTTCCGCACTTAGACTCAAAGTCGGTCCTTTGTACGTGGGGGATGTGTTGGTTACGGTTGCAACCAGCCTAGCTCCGCCCAGAAGCGCAGAAGTTTCCTGGGTTTTTCACAGGCTTCGCGGAGCGACCTTGGGTTTTCAAGGATTTCATTGCAATGTGATGCTACCGCCTCGCATTCCAGGACTACGTGGGTGGCGGTTTCATCTGTAGTTAGACAAGCCCTGCAGATAGGGCTGTCTGTGTTGCCTATGGTGTAAAGGTGTTTGTTTAGGAGACAGTGACCGGTCACTGTCCCCACGATTATGCGCAGATTTTGTCTTTCGAGGTTGAGTATAAGCCGAGTAAATTTGAGTGTGACCCCTGAAAGGGTCAGTTTCGATTGTCTGCATGCTGTACTCATGGTCCATCGTTCGTTTTGTTGGGATAGTGCCCTGTGTTTAATCCAGGCGCGCAGTTGGGAATATGGTAAGGGAAGGATCGGTTGTGGCCCCTCTATGACCATTTCCGAGCCCCTTCTCGCCAATACATCTGCGGCATCGTTGCCTAAGGAGTTACTATGCCCTTTTATCCACTGCAGTGTTACCTTGTTGACCCTCCCAATCTTTTGCAGGTATTGATAGCATTCGTATACAAGTTTTGAGTTGCTGGTGTAGCTGTCAGAGAGTATCCGGATGTTGAGGTCAGTGATTTCTCGTCTGGCGTTGGCATTGGCAGCTTCGTTGATAGCGACGCACTCGCATTGGAAGATAGAGCTTTGTGTGCCTAGTGTCATGCTTATGTTGATGTTGAGATGTAAGGAGTGGATCCCTGCACCCGAACCTTCTTTGGTTTTTGATCCCTCAGTGTAGACGCGGACTTCCGCGGTGCCTGATTGGTCCTTCTCTGTCTCAAATGGTTGAATCTTATATAATTTCTGTGTTAGATATTTTCTAGGGGTCCTGTCACTTGGTGCCAACAATAGCGGCTGGGCCGTTGTTGCCTGGCTCAGGATTGATGTGTGGCGGCTACTGCAGTTGCCCCATAGGCCTAGGTTTAGCAGCCTGATTGCTCTCATCGTCGCTTCCTGTTGAATAAGGAGGTCGTATGGGCGCAGGTCGAACAGCATTTCCAGGGCGTCTGTGGGTGTACTTTTCATGCAGCCAGTAATTGCAGTGCACGCTAGTCTTTGAAATTGTTGCAGTCTGGTTCTGGTAGTTGTTAGTGTTGTTCTGGTCCACCATACGAGAGCTCCGTAAGTAAGTGTTGGTCTGATTACCGCTGTGTAGAGCCATCTGATGATTTTTGGGGAGAGGCCCCACGTTTGTCTTAGCATTTTCTTGCACTGAAAGAACGATGTACAGGCTCTTTCTAGTTTGAGGTCTAGGTGTTTGTTCCATAAAAGTTTGCTGTCAAGTATTACTCCCAGGTACTTAACTTCCGTTTTAAGTGGGATGTCAGAATCAAACAGCTTGGGCAGTTTTAGGTGGCTGACAATACGCTTGTTAGTGAACATTATTAGTTCTGTTTTTGCTGGGTTAACTGAGAGGCCGTGGTTGCTGCACCACGACTCAACTGTTTTGAAAGCGGTTCTTATAAGGTCACACAGTGTGCTGTCCGAACATCCGGTGGCTAAGATGGCTAAGTCATCCGCATAACCCACAGTATGCAGGCCGCACCCATTAACCCTTTCGCCCCGCAGACCTCCCGCCGGCCTTGTGACGTCTGTCCGGAGCCACTTGACACCAACCGTTATTTTTTTGCTGCGTTTGGAGCTTATCGCTTTGTTATTGTTCGTGAGGCCAGATGTTTACACTTAAGCTTGCGGATGAGTTCGTCCACCACGATATTCCACAGTAAAGGGGAAAGGACGCCGCCTTGAGGGCATCCTCTGGCGACGATTCCTCTGGTCGTTGTGTTGACAGTAAAACGAATCGCTCTCTGTGTAAGCATGTTGTTGATTGTCTCAGCTAGTGTTGGGTTGACTCCAAAGTTCACTAACGCTTGATTTATACTAATGAAGTTGGTATTATCGAAGGCACCTTCTATGTCAATGAATGCTCCTAGTGTAGAGTGTTTGTTGGTCAGTCCTTCGCCTATGTGCGCTACGCCGCTGTGGAGGGCTGATTCCGTAGATTTGCCTTGACTATAGGCGTGTTGTTGAGGGTGTAAAGAACGTTTTCGCGAATTTTGCGATCGCAGAGTCTTTCTAGTGTTTTGAGAAGGAAGGAGGTTAGACTTATGGGCCGAAATGATTTGGCACTGGTGTAGTCACTTCTTCCTGGTTCGGTATAAATATTACTTTGACATCCCTTCAGGCTTTTGGTATATATCTGTGGGCGATGCATGATCTGAAGCGGAAATATCCCATCTAGACCCGGGGATTTATATGGTAGGAAGCTGTTAATTGCCCAGAGTACTTTTTCGTGATCAACAATGGCCTCTGCCGTGGCCCAATCTGAATCAATGGTAGGTAGTGCAGGTTGAGGTTCCCATTCCGTGCTATCGGAGATCAAGCATCCGGGAAAATAGGTTGCCAAAAGTAGTACACTTGTTTCTGTGTCGTTGCTGGTGTATGAGTTGTCAGTTTTCTTTAGGCACCCTATCGTGTGTTTGGGTGCACTCGACAGAATACCTTTAACTTTTAATGCCTGACTGGTGTTATCAATGTTACTACAGAAGCGTCTCCAGCAGTCTGTTCTGCGCTGGCGGATCAGACTTTTGAACACTTTCTTTTTGGTGTGATAGTTGGTCCAGTCGGTTATTAGTCTAGAGTTCATTGCCCTGTTGAATAGTTTTCTTACCATTCTTCTTAGCTCCTGGAGCTCTTTGTTCCACCAGTGACCTTTAGTTCCTACCCGTGGTTTAGTAAGGGGGTAAGAATGCTCATAGCTGTTTATTAGTAAGTTGGCTAGGTTGTTGACATGTTGTTCAATATCATCGGTATTAGAGTTAGTTGTTAGTTTGCTCATGCCATCCAGGGCCGACTTAACCATTCGCGCAAAAAAGCTTCTGTCCGTTTTGCGAGGATGGCGTTTTGGTTCTGGTGGTGGGAGAGTCATGTTAAGGTTAAAGCGTATCCACCTATGATCCGAGCACGAGGCTTCTCTAGATACGTGCCAGTCAGAGATCAGGTGGGATGCGGCCTCCGTGGAGAGTGTTAGATCAATTATGGTCTGGGAACTTGAGTTGACAAATGTCGGCTCCGAGCTGTTGTTAATCAGGGTTAGTTTAGTAGAGATAAGATAATTTACCAGTTCATCTCCTCGTTTGTTATTCTCTACGCAGCTCCATAAGGTGTGGTGTGCATTACAGTCGGTGCAGACAATGAGTTCAAGTTGTTCTTTGTCACAGTACTCGATCAGCGATATGAGCTCCGGTGTTGGGATGTCAGCGTCGCTTGGAAGGTATGCCGATGCGGGCACTAGGTCAAAGTTTGGTTGGTTAGGACCTGCTAGAAACCTAACAGCCGTAAGGTCTCTGGAACAGAAGTTAGAATTTTCTGTATGTGTTTGGGTGTATATATGCAAGTTCTCGGAATGCTTACGTTGGTGTTAAGGAGGAGGTCGCCCCCGATGTTGTTTAGACCACAGATGGAGTTCTTCCTGATCCACGGCTCCTGGATCAAGGCTATGGTCACGGTGTCTGCCTCCAGCGCTCTGCGTAGGCAAGCCGTTGCAGTCTGGCTGTGCTGGAGGTTGGTCTGGATAATGCGGAGGGGTTTACTGCTCTCTGAACGGAGAGGAGTCAAGGCAGCTTTTCTGCACTCGCTCCCTTCGACGTCCCGAAAGCAGTCCTCCTCCGATCTGCTGCACGAGAGAAGAGGTTCCTCCTTCATCGGATCGTGTTGAGCTGGGGTGTGTAGGGTGCTGGCTGGCGTATTTCCGCCGGATCTAGGCCTGTGGTCTGACCACTAGCGCTGAGCCAGCGATGGATGACTGGATGGAGTCCACCGTTCCACGCAGCCAGGCAAGAGCAAGGTCGTCCTCGCACCACATCTTTAGGACACCGTCACTAAAGTGTGCCCTGCCCCGGAATTTAACCCTGCCGGTCTGCGCGTAGGTCGCTGGACACAGGCAGTGTCGTGGCCTGTTCCGCCGTAAGGTCGTGGTACGGGTCGGTCATTACCGCGACGCACAGCACGTTAGCTTTAAGGGCCTCTGCGCAGCTGGCAGAACCCTGTTTTGCCCCTTTCTTCGCACGCTTACTGTCGCCCGTGGGCGTGACTGTGTCGTCGGGTCGGTGTATTTTGTTCTGCTGTGCCGGTCCAGAGGTAAGATGTTCCGTTGCAGCTGGTATAGGGCCAGCACCGCGCCTACCTGGGTTTCGGTTCCTCCACCTTGGACGTCGCCGAGGTTTGGGGTCGCCACTCGTCTTCGGCAGTGCCTCAGACGGGACCGGTTGGGCGGTGTTGCCTTCCCTGGTCGCGGGTTCGTCTCCGGTGTGGAGTCGTCGCCCACTGGGAGCTACCAATTTTCCCGACTCCACCTTGGCTTTGGACTTCCTTCCAGGCGGGTGGGGCTTGGCCGAGGTGGTCCGCTGCTTCCTCCTAGACTTCACTACGGTTCAGTCAGGCTCTGTCGGTGGTGGTGGGATGGCTTTCATCAGCGCTGAAAGCTCCATGACCAAGGGCGTCGCAGTCTGGGTAGACGCGAGCGACCCTGGTCTGGTGGTGTTGGTAGGGTTGTTAGGCATCGCGTCCGTCAGGACGGTCCTGCTCCGATACTACACAGATATAGGACCCGTGCAATGGATTTGCAGCGCACCCCGTGAAACCAGCGAGGACGCATGTCGCGAAGAATTCCGTAGTTGCCCGCCACCGAGAGAGAGTGGCGCGCTCGCCTCCGGGTTCCGCGCAACGCCGCCTGCCGTCCCACGGTTAGGGATCCTCGCCGGCTTCCCTCGGACGGGAAGCCACAGCCGATTGATTGAAGACGGCTAGTCCTCAACCGCCCGTGTGAGGTGAAATCCAGGCCAAAGAGGTGTATTGATCACGGTGTGCAACAACCACAGGATCACCGATCTCTCAACCTCCAGGTCCCCTTCATCCACCCGTACGGGTTCCTGCGCACGGCACAAACTCGCAGGAGGTCATTCTAGCATCCACTATCTTGGTTTTGTAGATAGTGGACACGCCAGGACATGACCTCGGCATCCTGGCGGTACTGCGCCTGGAAATTTCAGTTACGTCTATTTCTTAGGGAATTAGAATAAAAGCAGGGTGGCAACCACGTGCAGGAAACCTCCAGACTTGCCTTGAGGATCATCACTACTGTGGCGCTCTCCCTCAAGGCCGACGCCACCTTACCCGCCGAGAGACGGATAAGGTAGGCCAGCATCTATACTACACAAGCAGCAATTAAAGCATAAACAAAATACAAATACAAAATACAAAATATTTATTTCATTAACTTAGTGTCTAATACAATATAAGTGAATGGAGCTGCCTTTTAAGCAAAATATGCTTGTGTTAGGTAACACCGCTCTTCCATATAGCATGGTTACAATAGACTAATTTAGGCCACCTGGATAGTCTCTACCATAACATAAACATTAAATAGTTTTTTAATACAAACATGCTAATAAAATTACTAACTGATAAATGTTACTATAATATGAAGGATTATTTTAAGTAGGTATGTAAAAATCTGACATTTTATTAATATTATTATTATTAATTATTTTATTAATATTTATTAAGATTATGACATGAACTAAGTAATTTAATAAATAAATCCTATCCTAAGTATTATAATTAAATAATTAATCTATTAATCTATCCTTATGAATGTGTGTGTGTGCGTGTGTGTGTAGTGTTTGTGTGTGGTGAGTGTGTTTCAACTTATAATTAATTCTAATTCAGCATAGCTTTTAGCTTTTAACCATTTAGTAATCGCAATTTTGCATTTTGTATAAGTCATACTATAAATATCTAATTCTTTATTTATTTTGTTATATAGAACAGTAGCTCTCGTATCATATTGCCTCTTCGCAAATACTGACCTCACACGCGTTTGTTGCGCAACATTACGTTTCCTTCTAGAGCTAGTCTCGATCTGTTGGTAAGGGAGCGATTTGTGTTTACTCAGCACAGTATTTAAAACATATAATTTTCTAACAGATAACAAATCACTAGAGGAGTAGAGTAAGTCTGTAGAGAAGTCGCGTGGTTTGAAATACATCACTTTCAATAATGATCTCTGAGCTCTCTCCAAGTATAGAAATCTAGTTTTGTTTGCTCCGCCCCACACGGTTAAGCAATACGATAAAACTGATTGCGCTAGTGATATATATGTTAGGCGCAAGAGATACTCAGAGGCCACATGCCGTAATGTTTTAAAGGTCCATATAAGTTTCCTTGTTCTATTCATAAGTAGTTCAATGTGACAATGCCATGACAATCGCTGATCAAGCATAACACCCAGATATTTTGTACTGGTAATTTTTTCAAGTTCAGTACATGAACAAGTCACGGTAGCATTCCTGTCGCAGCGGTGGACGACTATTTTAAAACCATGAGAGGGTTCGCTGTTATTGTATTTGGTGAAACAGATGTAGCTAGTTTTTTGAAGATTTAGTGACAAAAGGTGCGTATTTAGCCAATTAGCAACACGAGCCAATCCCGCTTCTGCTCGCGATTTCAAATGTTCCCAGTTCCTAGCTGTAAAAACAATAGCTGTATCATCTGCATACGAAAATATACGACCTCCATCTATCTGCATATTACACAGTTTATTTATGTACACAAGAAATAGGGTAGGGTATAAACACTGACCCTTTCCTTGTCCAATAAAGTATTGCTGAACATAGATCCCCCAATGACTTCCAGATTGGCTTCAAGCTGCCTCCTGCAACCTTTACCAGGTCGTCTGTACACCTTGCGAATGGACGTCCCACGCCACGCTTGCCGGTACGTGGCCTCCATTTAAGAATCTTTATGCCCTCCATCCATCCAACCATCAGCCGAAAGACGTCCACTGCTAGACATAGGCTTCCCCCAAAGATTTCCACAAAGATCGGTCCTTTGCCACCCGCATCCAGCGGCTTCCCGCGACCTTCACCAGATCGTCGGTCCACCTTGTGAAGGGGCCTACCAACACTACGGCACTTCCGGCCCGCGGCCGCCATTCAAGGACCATCCTGCCCCAAAGGCCATCAGTCCTGCGAGCAATGTGCCCCGCCCACTGCCACTTAAGGTTTGCGATTCTGAGAGCTACGTCAGTGACTTTGGTTCGCCTCCGGATCGTCTCATTTCTGATTCGATCGCGGAGGGAAACTCCGAGCAAAGCTCTCTCCATCGCACTTTGAGTGACCTTGAGCTTTCTTATGAGGCCCATCGTTAGCGGCCACGTCTCAGATCCGTATGTCTTCACTGGCAACACACATTGATTCCATACCTTGGTCTTGAGGCATTGCGGTAGTGTTTGTGAGAAGAAGATATTACCTATATTTATGCCTTATTGGCATTCAATTCTGCATGCTATGTAGGGTTTGAATATTGAATATCGAAAATATTGAAATATCGGGGCTAAATTGATAAATCGAAATATCGATTTTAATTTTGACGATATCGAAATTTTCGATATTGACGACATTTTGTGCAAAAAATTTCGTTTCCTTACAAATTGTGGAAATTTTCCGCAATCGGCAACACCGGCTCGTCGCAGCGCAGAAAAATTGACCATATATATGGTAAATTGCGAATCGTCGTCTCTGATTACCATGGCTATACCAGCAGTGCAGTGACGCGATCATTTTTGTCAGGGTTTTTGTAAATGTTAATTTTATCTTTTTATACGACTAGCCCCAAGGGCTCTGTCATTACCTATCTTACATATACTAATAACCACCATTCACAAGAGCCCAAATACACTGTATCGGCTGAAAGTTGCCAGGGTGTTTGAAATCCCGCAGACAACTTGATCTGCAGCATCAGCACAAAGGCTCAACCATCATCTATCCCATTTAATTAACCACCTTCGAAATCTAAACCTTCTAAACATGTCATATTTAAAGTCATAGTTACCTTACCATGTTCTTTCAATATCATTGAAGTAATACGGTACCAAATTTGGAATCGATAGGATATATGGAAGGTAGTCAGATCCCCTCATCAACTATTAAAGAGCTGATAATCTTCAAACGGCTGATCAGGTAATGGTTACCTTACCATATACCTTCAATGTCATTGAAGTAACCGGTACCAAATTTCGAAGCGATAGGATATTATGGAAGGTAGTCATATCGCCTCATAAACTATAAAGAGCTGATGATCTTCAAACGGCTGATCAGGTCATAGTTACCTTTACCATATACTTTTAATAACATTGAAGTAATACGGTACCAAATTTTGAATCGATCGGATATAAGGAAGCTTCTCGTAGTCAGATCCCCTCACCAACTAGAAAAGAAATGATGTTCTTCAAACGCTGAACAGATTTTCATGAAACAAGGTTAAGAACACTCGGGATAAAATTATCAGTTCATCCGTTTGGGAACTACGACGCCACAGACAGATACACAGACAGACACGTAAAATTTTTATCACCCTCTCTTTTTGCGTCGGGAGTTAAAAATGTTGTAGAAAACAAATATTGTTAAGCCAAATAATTCTAAATCAACGATTTTATTAAAATTATAAGGTTATTTTATTCATTTGATGGCGTTTATCGAAAATATCGAAAGTTCGGTATTCGCAAATCTTATCACTTTAGCTAGCTAATGAGTATATTATCTTAGTTACGTTAGTGTACCTACTTATTCTAGCATTGTGACTAGTTAATTCATTTAATAGAGGTTCGATTTTAAGTTATAGTTAATTCAGAAAAAAAAATTGTTACTAAAATGCCGAATTAGAAGGGTTCGCCTATAAAAAAATGTAATGTAACACAAGAATGACAATTTCTCTTCAAGGCATGGACTTACCTAGTTTGTCCTCTTGCGCACTTGAGGGTTCAGTACCCTTTTATCAAGACTCCGCGGTCCGTCCGTCTGTCCGTCTGTCACCAGGCTGTATCTCATGAACTGTGATAGTTATACAGTTGATATTTTCACAGATGATGTATTTCTGTTGCCGTTTATCAACCAATGCTAAAATCCAAAATAATATAAATATTGAAGGGGGTTTTGCCGTTTATAGAAAATGGTACAGAACCTTATGGGTTCTTTTATGTGGTTTCGATGTTGTTTTGATAAAAAAAAAGTTGTTCAGTTTGAGTTATAAAATCAGTCCTCACTAGTTTGTTAATTTTTTTACATCTTGTTGTTGAAAGGACAATTAAAATAGTAGCTGATATTTTAATTCACTACTTTAATGATTAAAATAAGTAATGGCAAGTTAAGTGTAACCCTGATGTTGCATGAGCACATAATTTATGACACAAAGGCTTCTCTTAATTACCAACAGATGGCGCTGTCTGTAGTTAGTTCGCGCTATTATCTGTTTTTTTCCAAAGTATGAGAAGATGTAGTTCAATTTTACATTATTATATTTCAAATAGATTTTTATTATTTTACTTCTAAATAATTTTTGTACAAATCCGATACTATTTGAGATCGGAGTTGTGAAAAAACACGTTGATGCAACAATGGATGAATCATTAGTGGTGCGGCAGAGGATCAATGAGTCGTACTTGCAAAATCTAGTACCAGGGCTCCCAGGTACGTAACGTATTAAATACCAGCCAGCGCCAAAAACCAGGTTTCTAAATACTTGCAAGTATTTTTTTATTTTATGAGAAAGTAAACCTTAAGTACATGGAATATTAGGAACAAATTCGCGTAGGCAACAAGTTTAAAAAATACTTGATTAGACGTTTAAAATACAGATTGTACTTCGGAGAGTGTGCTCATGAGCTGCATGAGCTCATACCACCGTCACCTTTCTTCCATCGGACATCCAGACGCACGGCCGGCTACCATCCGTTCTTAGTTGATATACCCATAATCCGCACTAAGCGCTTCTCATCGTCTTTTATAATGCGCACAGCTAAAGATTGGAATTCCCTGCCTGCGTCTGTATTTCCGCTTCCGCATATAACCTGACTCTCTTTAAGTCCTGAGTAAATAGGCATCTTCTGGGCAAGCTCGCTCCATCGTAGATCCCATCTATGCTCTTGAGCAAAATTGGGGTCAAGAGTAAGCCCATCTCAAGTAAAAAAAAAAAATTTTGTTTTTAGCAATTCCATGCAAAGTTTTATTGTACCTACCACCACCTGAGATCGATGATTTTTTTCTAGAGGTTTAAAGTTTTATACAGATCACGTGATTATGTTCCTTATTTCCACTAGGGTAAACATTAATTTCCTATTCAGTATTTGAAGGGCTCAAAACTCGCGCGGTTTCTACCTCGCTGATCGGTCATCTAAGGTGGTTCTCAACGGTTTTGGGTCTGACAAATTTATGGCATCCTCAGGGGTCCCCCAAGGATCGCATCTTGGGCCCTTGTTCTTTAATATATTCGTGAATAGTGTAGCTAGCTGTTTTCAGCACTCACATATATATCTTTATGCCGATGATCTTAAATAAATAAATAAATATTGGACAACATCACATACATTGCTCTGATCCTATAGTAAGTAGCTAAAGCACTTGTGTTATAGAAATCAGAAACAACGACGGTACCATAACACCCAGACCCGAGCCAATATAGAAAAGTTCGTTTCCTACATTGACCCGACCGGGGATCGAACCCGGAACCTCAGAAATGGCGACACCATATTAGTCCGGCGTGCTCGCCTCTCGGCTATGGAGGTCGTCATCTTCAATCAATACAATACAATGCCATCAAAAACAAAACTTGTAAAAAAAACCAAGTCTCGCAACTCAGTTCTTCTTGAAGAGCCTAAAAAAAGTTGATGATTGGCGTTTCCTTCAAGAAGATTTGGATCGCTTTTCTCGATGGTGTAAAATGAACAAAATGGACTTAAATGCTAAAAAATTTAATTTTGTTTTTATTTCTCTTGAAAGAAGTCGTCTTATTTTAAATCTTACGTCATAAACAACCATGTTATAAACGAAGAAGAGGCGATAAAGGATCTTGGCATACACATAGACAACAAACTTCGATTTCATACACATGTTGAGAACTTGGCAAAAAAGCTTACAAAATATTAGGTTTTGTATTGCGTAATTGTAAAGAATTTAAAGGTACTTCAAGCTGCATAATAATAATATAATAATAAATCCATTTATTGCAGACTTAAAAATCCATATAAAAGTGTTAGTAACATGATAATCTTATTCTAGTGTTAGTAATTACAATAATGCAGGAAAAAAAAATACATTATAATGGCTTCTGTCTGACGGGGCTCCCGTGCTGTAGGCACTCATATCGAGTGACAGGGGCATGAGTCTGTATCCAACGGCGCAGCAGTGGGGAGTCCCACCGGTCAGCCAGCGCGTTCAGGATGCTGTTCGAGCTGCCACGTACGCGCGCCCACAGCGACGCGCAGCGCTTCTTAGGATCGTGTAGAAACAGTCAGTACGCGCCTCGGCGAACATGGATGACGCGCTACAGTGGCGCGGCAGGCCGAACAACATCCTAAACGCGTTATTGTATTGAACGCGTTATTGTATTGAACGCGTAGTGCGCTATACGTCCGCTGCGTAAAGTTTACCCACAGATCGCACGTGTAGAACGATTGACAGTATGCTTTGAAAAGCGTCAGCTTAACTGGTTTACTACATCGCGCAAATCTCACAGCGCCCTACGCTCCCTCTCGACATCTACTGAGTCTGACAAGTTTTCAGTGACCCAGTGGCCCAGATATTTGAATCTGTCAACTCTCTTTAATGTTGTGTCCCCAAGAGTAACAGAGGGTACACTCCGGTAACTTCCGGCCGTCCCAGCCTGAAACACCATAAACTCACTTTTGAGCGAGTTGTATCTGAGCCCGTGAGCCACTGCATACCTTTCACATATGATGCATAGCCGATAAACCCGACGCGACCCGAGCCCGAGTCTCGGGCTTAAGCACAGAATACTTTGGCTTGATGAGCGGAACCCTTCGTGCGCGAGTCTGACTCGCACTTAGCTGGTTTTGATTATTTGTATTATTGCCATAATATTAGTGTTATTAAAGGTATGTGTGTGTAAGAAAATATGTACCGCTGACCAGTTCTACTAAGGAGAAGGGAGTGCCGTTCTAACCAAAAACTTCGGAGTGAGCCGATAGGGCCCGCACGTGAACACTCACACATAGAAAAATAGCTTTACAGAGTAGGCTGAACGACAGAGTAAACATTACCTGCTATTTTTTCTTAAAGAAAAAAAATAATTTAAAGAAGTAAATACTATTTAAGATCATTCATAATATTTAGTTTATAAATAACTACCTAAACTTTTGTTCAAAATAATATTTACAAACTTTAGTATTAATTAACGAAACATTGTTTTTATTGAAAAACAAACCTAAGTTTTAAATTGCAGAAAAGGTATTTAGGTAAGGAATGTGAAACACAGGCCAGTTTAATTGAACATAGGCGATCTAAATAATAGAGTACACTATTTTTATTGTTCTAAATTAATTTTGAGTAATCATTGACAGGGATAACCTTATTATTCCGAGGCATACTAACTAATGACCACAGCACACCAGTGTGCCGCGGTACACAATTTGCGAAATACCATCAGCTATGAGTATGTAATTAGTTTTTAATGTACTTTTGAAGCCTTCTACTATGGCAGTTGACTCCGTACCGCTAGATGATCCAGAGTATTTTTTATAGCACACATGCTCAGGTACTTCAAGATTGCAATTCTAAGCTCACGCGCATACCATATACTATTCATTTTTATCAGCAAATGTAGAGAGCTTTTTCTGTAGCCAATGATAATTGCAGCTCCTGATAAAGTTATTTATGTTTTTCTATACGACCTCTTACTCCAACAATGCATGATAGAGTAAGAGGCTACAACTGTTATCATCGGTACGCCACATGCATTCACATCACCATTTTTAATAGCCACTCAAATTCTTCTCTGGTCCCTTTTTTGCTATTTCCTCTATGACTTTCTCTTTGGCCAGCTCCCAGAGTTCACCTACCTACACCTACTCCCATACCTATAGATAGACATAATGTTACTCGTGATTGTGTGTCAGTTCTTTGCTGCTTTCAGGATTTCTACAACTCTCCAATTTTAATTTTGCACACCATGTAAAAGTAGTAATGAAGACCATTTTTATTTTCTCCAGTAATATTTGAATTACTTAAATTGCAACCAAATTAAGAATTGGGGTGTGTAAGGGTTGGTACCCGAACCCACGATCATCGCATACCGGGCGAGTGCTTTTCCAACTAAGCTACCGAAACGTTTGCAGAGCAGACGTAATCTTTCAAGTGTCAAAAACGCTGGTTCTGACAGCGAGAAGCTGTCGGAGCCAGCGTTTTTAAAACCCGATGCAAAAGAGAGGGGTGTTATAATTTTAACGTGTCTGTCTGTAGTATAGTAGCTCTCAAACGGATGAACCGATTCTCGTTTAGTTTTTGTGTCATAGATAAGGATCGTTCTCAAAAAAGTTCTTGAATTATTTTAACGATTTTTAAAAATGTGTCAAATATGGAGTTTTGTGAATGTAAATCGAATTAATGTATCCCATCCATACGCTGCGACAAGTTATACAGAAGACAGAAAAGTATAACTTGCCACAACGCTTAGCGTTTGTGGACTATGACAAGCCCTTCGCTTCGATCGAGACTTGGGCAGTACTACAGTCTCTCCAACTGCGCAATATTAACTATAGGTACATCAAGGTGCTGAAGTGTTTATGTAAAAACGCCACCATGTCGGTCCGAGTGGAGGAGCAGATCACGAAAGCTATTCCTAGTGGTCCATATAGGTTGGTTCCAACCAGCCGATCTGGAATTCACTGTGGGAGTCCTATGTTCAGCTGTGGAGGTTCAATCTCATTAACCTGCTTTCAGAACAGGGTAAAGAGTGGCAGGATAATCAGACATTAAAGGTTATGGTGTGATAACAACGAAATGCCTACGTTTATAGGTATATAAAAGTACTGCCATTACATATTTTAAGATTATTATTCGCAAACATATTGGGCTACAAATAATATTAAAGAGGTCAGATTAAAGATCAAATAATAATAATAATAATAATCATTACTGACAGGACTATTCTTGCGAATAAGCCTGATATAGTGCTGATGGACCGGGCGCAATCGAAGGTGTTTTTAGTGGACGTCACTATCCCTCATGACGAGAACCTTGTGAAGGCCGAGACCGAAAAGCAACGCAAGTACTTGGACCTAGTATACGAGGTTACCGAAATGTGGGAAGTGGCGTCCACTGAAATCATACCAATTGTTATATCGGCAAACGGGTTAATCCCAGCCACTACTGTCTGTACATTTTACGCGAGGGGTGGGGTGGTTTTCAGCGCATATTGAAATAAAATAATATTTTACAGAATATCAAAGTGTGGCTAGTAGTGTTTGGACACGACAAGTTATTGAGAAACCGATGTTACAATTTTATTTTGCTGAAAATAGATCAACCCCCTTTACTTAATAATCCTCAACCTTTGTGTAAAAAGTCTCTCGAAGCCAATATTTACACTAAATAACGTAATAGGTTTACATACAATTATACATTTTTACTGAAATCCATCCGACAGGTTACAGTGCCACTTTTTTGAGAACAACCCATAATGATTATTATCCTAAGTGTTCTTAGCCATGTTTCATGAAAATCTATTCAGCCGTTTAAAGAGCATCAGCTCTTTTCTAGTTGCTGCGGGGATCTGACTAATTTTCTTACGTCCGATCGATTCGAAATTTTGTACCGTGTTACTTCAATGATATTGAAAGTTTATGGTAGGTAATGTAACCATGACCTGATCAGCCGTTTGATTGAAGATCATCAGCTCTTTAGTAGTTGATGAGAGGACCTGACCACCTTCGACATCGATTTGAAATTTGGTACCGTGTTATTTCTTGTCGAGTAACTAAGATTCGTTTGGTTCGTACGTTGGTCTTCTCTATCTTCCTGTACGGGGTGGAGGCTTGGTGTCTCAGGAAAAAAGAACGCAACAAGATCCAATCCTTTGAAATGTGGTGCTGGAGAAAGCTGCTGCGCATTCCTTGGATAGCTATGAGAACCAATGTCTCCATCTTCGAAGAGCTAAAGGTCACTAAGCGCCTGCTGACTACGTGCCAGGAAAGGATTCAGAGTTTCTTTGGGCACATAATGCGATCCCCATTGCACAGCCTGGAGAAACTCATCATTCTCGGACAGATAGAGGGGAAGCGCGCTAGAGGAAGAGCGCCAGGTAGATGGGTAGACCAAATCAAGGAGGTGACTGGAGGCCAGATACGGGGAGCGGTACATATAGCGCAGAACCGGACCGAGTGGAGATGATTGACATACAGTCACGATCCTCAGCATTGAGGGAAAGACCAGAAAGAAAGACCGTGTTATTTCAATGATATTGAAAGTATATGGTAAGGTCATCACCACCTAGGCAGCCGATACAGCGTTTTTGGGCTCTTGTGAATAGTGATTATAAGTGAATGTTAGATAATGACTGAGCCCTTGGGTTGGTTGTAACAAAAATTAAATAAAAATAAAATTTAACTATTGATTAAGATCAGAAAATCTTTAAAAAAATATATATTCTTTTGGCACTTGAAAAATTTGTCAACTCTGCTAACGTCTCAGTAGCTTAGTTGGAAAAGCACTCACCCGGTATGCAATGGTCCAGGGTTCGGGTCCCATCTGATCGGGACCACCAAAATTTTATAATACCTCCTTGAGAAAAATCTGATTTCCAAGTAGGTATTATAACATTTTAAATTAGACCGAAATAAAAATATGCACCGTATGCTTATAATAAATCTCACAGCTGACGAAAAAGTGAACGAAACATTGAATTTACAATTTTTACTATTATTTATTAAAATGTACTGCAAAGTATAGATTTGTAACACGGCTGCCTTTAGTTGGAGACATCGGGGAAGAATTCGGGGATGATCATCAGCTGGCAGGCTGGCTTGAAATAATTTTTCAAATTCGAATTCAAATGCGCTTATTGCAAATTAAGTGTATACAGAGATCTTAAACTATATCATGGAGCTTAAAAATACTTAATTACCTTTTTCAGGTGCTGCAATCTTCTAAATCTAAAACTATTAATATAATATTATTATTAAAAGTTATTCTAAAAACAATATTATTTCCTAGAAATTATACACTTAATAATAATATAGGGAGTTAGTATCTAACCGAAAAGTAACATCAGTCTAGGTATTATTATTTTATACTTGTTAACTTTTTTTTATTATTATTACATTTTTAACTATTACTTGCTTTGTGTAAAAAGAATTCTTCAAGAGTGTAGAAACATTTAGAAATCAAATAGAGTTTTAATTTTTTCGTGAAGGCCATCAATTTAGTTTCGTTTTTTTTATTTTGAGGTATTTTATTAAAGACTTTTATAGCCATGTAAAATGGACTACAGTTGAGCATTTTAATTCGTGAGTATGGTAGGCAGAGTCTGTCTTTATACCGGGTATTAATATTATGGGTTTCTTCGATTTTTTTGAATAAGTGCATATTTTTAAATACAAATATGCATATATCATTTATGTAAATAGAAGTTAATGTTAATAAGTTAAATTTTACAAAAAAGGGTCTGCAGCTTTGTGTGTTTTTAATTTAAGCTAGAATTCTAATACATTTTTTTTTGCAGTATAAACAAATCGTTTACATTGACACTGCTACCCCATAAGATTATACCATATTTTAGCCACGAGTAGGCATAAGCATAATAGGCTGAAAGAGCAGTTTCCAGGTCGGTACTGTAATTGATTTCGAAAAGGGCATAAATAAATCTTGAGAGTTTGGTTTTAACTTTTTCTATATGAGATTTCCAGTTTAAATGACAGTCTATGTTTAGGCCTAGTAAATTAAATGTATCAGTTGTGTCTATTGGTTGATTACGGTAATATCTGTGCTTCATGTGCATGACCTCACCATGGAATTTATTGAAAATACGCATCACACCATTCAATTAAGTGCGCCTAGTAAATTAATAAGAGCAATGTTTCCTTTTAAAATATATCAGGCGTTTGTGTTTTAAATTAAGAAATCTTAAAATATTCATATTTTTTATATTTATACTAAATTTTAAGAAGGGGGCGGTCTGCGGAATTGCAATACAAACATTTTCATGTGAGAATCATTGTTTAATGCCTAAACGTGATAAAAATCGAAAAAAAAAAGATTTTAGAAGTTATTACCTTTCATGTGTATTTTTTTATTTTAAAGGTATTTTTTTTAAATTTCAACAAGGCGGCGACCTAGATCCAGGATCAGGCTAGCCTACAAAGGTGGTTTTAATGTTTTCAATCAATTCAGCGTCTAGAAAAAGTGATATAAAAATACCTTAATTTTCACAATTTCGTGCAGTACTCTCTTAACCCATAACCAAAAATACTACAAAATAGTATGTTTCAAGACTTCCAAGACGTGTATTGCTGTATTTTGGTTTATAAAAAGAAAAATAATATACCTACTAATAATAGACATTATTAAAGTTAGATAACGACCAACTGCTATAATGCGATCCCAAAACACGAGCTAGTGAGGGGAAAAGCTACGTGCTTGTCATTTGATATTTCATCTCTCGACTGTACTGAAAAATTAATTCAACAAACAACATTGTATTTTGAATTTGAGAACACACACAGCCTGTCAATCATCTAAGCGAAACTCACACTTTGTCTCAGTTCACATAAGGAAAATAAAATAATGTGTAACAACTATTTAACAAAATAGAGTCTATGTTTGTTTGCACTGCTTCGGTGATAAGCGCTGTAATTTTAACACTGAAGTCAGTAATTGTCACTTCTTAGCGTAATAGAGGCTATATTTGTTTGTGTTGATTAGGTGATATTTATTTAAACGCAGCATGAATATTACACAAAGCAAAACAATACACTTTTGTTGAAGATAAATAACACTTGAAAAAATCATCGACCTCAGGTGGGACTCGAACCCACGTCCCATCGCATACCGGGCGAGTGCTTTACCAACTAAGCTACCGAGGACGTCACGTGATAAGATGAAATCCCTCCAAGTGTTTTTTCTCGCTGTCAAAGCCAGCGTATTCTGATCAATGTTGTAGCTATATGTATAGCTGAGTAGTATACTACCGTCAACACTTGAGGAATTGCATCTTGTCACGTGACGTCCTCGGTAGCTTAGTTGGTAAAGCACTCGCCCGGCATGCGATGGGACGTGTTATTTATCTTCAATTAAACCTTGCATGGAATTGCTAAAAACAAAATTTACAATACACTTTTGTGTTTAGAATATCGAGAATTCGAGACAAAAACAAACGGTAGCTCTAGATAGTGAGTGTATCTTTAGAAATAATCCTTTTCTAATCAATTAAGTTTGCACTTAGCAAAAGTAACACATAAAAGTTCCTATTTAATGGCAAATAACGCATTTTATATTTTTTGTATTAAAGTGTATTTAGAATTTATTTCACTTAAAGACGAATTACCGCATAATACCGAAATTCGGAATTTTAGCACGTCAACCATAATGTACTTAATTTTTAGTTACCCAAAGGGTAAAACGGGACTTTGTTACTTAGGCTCCGCTGTCCGTCGGTCACCTATATAATCTCATCATAAATAGCGATAGTTAGACAGTTGAAATTTTCACAGATGATGTATTTCTGTTGCCGCTTTAACAAAACTATAAACCAGAATAAAATAAATATTTAAGGCGGCTCACATACAACAAACGTGATTTTTTTGCTCCTTTTTACAGATAATGGTGCGGATCCCTTCGTTCGCAAGTCCGACTCGCACTTGGCTGGGTCTTTTTTAGATAACTTCCCTGTACTGCTCGAATACAATAACTTTTTCAATGGGACCAGTAGCATTACCAATTTGTTGTATTTAAACATTGTTTATTTTATTTATTTACAGGGTCTACAAGAGATTAGGACACTCCTTAAAACCACGTGATAAGCTAGTCATATACAATAACTTTTACTATGGGAGTAACATTGAAATCGTTTTTTTTTTTCAGCTGCTCCATACAAACTTACTAGATTTTTAGATTACCTCGATGATCATGTATGGAGCATCTGAAAATAAAATCACGATTTCGATGTTGCTCCCTTAGGAAAAGTTGTTGTATATGACCAGCTGATCACGTGTTTTTTAGGAGTGTCCCATTCTTTTGTACATCCTGTATAACAGTTCTAAATAAATCTTCCTTTATATTGTTTTAAACTTTCATGGTCACTAACATTAGAATAGTTTGTTTAAATTGTCAAGTGTCTGGAATCCAGTGATTCGTATGTGCAAAAACCGGAAAAAACAACAAACTGCTGTTTCGCGGTCAGATACTGTTAGTGTTCTGTGCCGAGAACAGGTGCGAGAAAATAGTGAGTTTGTAGACAATGGTACCGACGCGTGCAATAAAAGACAGCGAAAGAGGGTAGACCGATATGTTTGCCCTTAACAACTTACCCGCAAGATCTTCAGTTACTCCGTGATCATGGCGCTTGCAACAGTGCCGAAATATCGGGAACTCAAAAATAAGGTACATGGTAGCAATCCCGTAACAAACTATTCTAAAATCTTCCTTTGCATTGATTTTGTCACTGTTACATATACTAGGGGTCTATACATCTGGACAGCACTAGTGGTCTCGTTACCCCGCATCACGCTAAGCTAATGAAGGCCCGTATTTGCATACTGGGCCGGCCTTTCCGTGACGTGCATGATAATATGTTCTAATAATATATTAACGGACCCCTGACATGGGCGTATGCCCATTGTGGATGTTAGGAATACGTCGATTGGTCCTTTATAAGATAATATAAAAAACCAGCTAAGTGCGAGTAGGATTCGCACACCGAGGATTCCGTACAAAAGTGTAGATATGTAAAAAAAAAATCGCCTATAAAAGGAACCGAGTCTCAAAGATTTTTTACGGTTTTTTTTACAGTTTTTTTTATGTAAATACAAAACTATAATCTTAAGGGTTTTAAAGCTTTCCTTTTACTTGTGCTAGAAGATTGTCAAATTTCATAATGCTAGGTCAACGGGTTGTCGGTTTGTGTCAGCAAGTCAATATACAGGGCTGTAGGTACAAAGAATAGGACACTCCTTAAAACCACGTGATCAGCTGCCCATATAATATACAATAACTTTTCCTATGGGAGCAACATCGAGGTATGCAAATATCGTCAATTTACGATTTTTCTAATGCTGGGGCTTCACCTGCGTTTAACGCCATTAATAAATACGATATTATTATTTAGCGTACTTATTAATGGCGTTAAACGCAGGTGAAGCCCCGGCGTAAAAGAAATATACGACGAAAAATTAGACCCGAGCGCATAACTACGCTTATAAATTGAACCAAATTTTAAATTTAATTAACCTACTTTCCAAACGTGGATCGCCCACCAACTTTACTGAAAAATAGACAAAATTAAATTCAAATGGCCATACGTACTACAAAAAAGATAGACTAGGTTGAAACACTGTCTAAAAATAGGCAACCAATTAAAAATGTTTGTTAGTAATATGTCTCGAATGTCTGATGTGTCAACATTTCAAATTGGTTGGCTATTCTTTAGACATGGCTTAAACCTAGTCTACCTTTTTTGTAGTAAGGCTATACTTGTTTAGTTGTGAGCTAAATTTTAACTTGCAACTTGCTACAAAATTCTGTGTTTACATGCAATTAATCAGTTAAAATGAAGTCAAAAATTTACCTATTAACAGCTTACTACGTGTAAATCAAGCATGAGATAAGAAAATCCCGCAATAATAAATATTTCTTAAATCAGCCTGACAAAGGTGATTTTGTTGCGCCGCTTCTTCTCATCACCAGCCGATATGTAGTCCCGAAGCGGTGGTAGAGGAAAAATATTGGGACATGCAAAAGTGCCTTTGATGGCCAATTTACAGAAATAAATTATTTAGTTACCGAAATGTGGGAAGTGGCGTCCACTGAAATCATACCAATTGTTATATCGGCAAACGGGATAATCCCAGCTACCCACCCACTAGAAAAGGCTCACTTCCAGCAAAAAATGCAGAAGGCAGCGGTGCTTGAAATCGCACGCATTGTCCGCCTATATCTCTCACTTTTGCCCTGATCTCGGTCAACTGTGCTATTGCCGGTCATCATTACCGCCCAGTAAACGAGAGGTTTTTGACCTATAAATTAAATATTTATAATATTTAATTATTGCCCTTTAAAACTTTTACATATTAAAATTATTATCTACGTGTCCTTTAAGCATAATAAGTACAAATCCGAAATATTTAATAAAGGTCGTAAATACCACATAAATACTGTGTTCATTTAAAACTGTCCTTTAAGTTATTTTATTCTATAAAACTGGCCTAAAATGCCAAAAACGCAAATTTTTAACTTTCGATATCTAGCTCTATCTAATTTTGACGTAGAGAAATGTTATAAAAACTAATCGATAGAGCTTGAAAAATGCATTGGAACTACATAAAAAAGTGATTTTCGCCAATATGTCCCTTACGCCCTTTGACATTTCCACCATCGAAATGTCAGATTCTAGAAACGAAACAGATGAGCATGAAAAAATAGCTTTGCTTGAACCAGAAAACTGATGCCCAGTTTGAATTACAAGAGTGCGTTTTTAGTGTGCAAGTTAACACTTTTAGTGCTGTTTTTAATTTATTTTGTTGTCAAGAGGGAATTATTAGTTAGGCGATTTAATACATGCCATACATAATGTAGCTGCAAGTTCTCACGCGATATTCGTTGAGGCAGGGAATGAGTGATTTTCAAACAAATCCGATCACATAATAGCATCGGATTTGATCAAAAATTTATGTTCAATGCGTCGTTGTGTGTAAATAATGATTTGAACTACAGCTGTCAGCTTCTTATACTTTGGAAGAAAGCAAATAATTGCGCGAACTAACTACAGACAGCGCCGTCTGTTGGCAATAAAGAGAAGCCTTCGGGTCATACATACGTGCCTATGCCATCTACGATAAACATACTTTATCATTACTTTACTCATTAAATTTGACCTCAATGTGAACTCATTCACCATGAATGAAAATATCAGCTTCCATCTTAATTGTCCTATAAACAAACAAGGTGTAACAGAATTGATCAGGGCTGATTTTAAAGCTCAAACAGAACAACTTTTTGTATGCAATCAACATTGAAATCACAAAAAACCGGTCAAGTGCGAGTCGGAGTCGTGCACGAAGGGTTCCGTACCTCTATAAAAACAGTAAAAAATAAATATAAATAAAAAAATAAAATATTTATTTTATTCTGTTTTTGAAATACATCATCTGTGAATTTTTTTACTGTCAACCTATCACAGTTCATGAGATACAGCCTGGTGACAGATGGACAGACAGACAAACAGCGGAGTCTTATTAGGGTCCCGGATTACCCTTTGGTACCCTTTTTTTTACCATACAGCATGTTGGTCGCATTATACAAAAAGTTTCAGAATCAGCCTTTAGATGGTGTATTAAATATAATTTAAACTTGCTCGGTATCCAATATTAAACAAAATCCGTTCAATGATTTGCTCGTAAAAAATTTACAGTACATTTATTTTGTGCATTTTTTCATCATCATCATCATCATCTCAGCCACAGGACGTCCACTGCTGAACATAGGCCTCCCCCAAGGATTTCCACGAAAATCGGTCCTGTTTCCGTATTTATAAGAAGATACAAATATTAATAATTTCTTATGAATGTTAATAACGGGAATTATCAACGAATTCAGTCTTATTTTTTTTAATTATTAACCTCAAACCAAAGATTTCAATACTTTCTTGTCACAAACTTGTGGGATTCAAACCCGCAACCACGGCGTAGTCCAGAGAACGAACCACTGGACCACTAGTCGTCAAAATGTTAATTAACCCTTAATCATGATCATCATTTCAACTTATAATGTTCCACTGCGGGTATAGACCTCATTTATAAATCATAATTAAAATGAGAGTTAAAAATTAAAATCTCATGAAAGGAATAAATGGAATTTTCTTCAAACAGGAAAATGTGTAAAGAGCCCATTGCTCACGGTCTGGCAAGCTTTTCTATTAGGCTTAACTTAACTTGTACATAGAGTAATCAACTCACAGAAGGGTCAAAGAAACAGTACTTACCTACCACTGTTCTGACGAATGTCTGGTGTAGTGGTTTGCGGACCGGACTAAAAAGCCTGGCGGACGCGGGTTCGAATCCCGCGAGGGGCGATGTTAGTGTGATGAGCACGATCATTTATTTTTTTACCTCAGTCATGGATGTTTATAAACGTATTTTAGTATGTTGATACGTTATTTAGTTGCCATAGTACAAGCTATGCTAAGTTTGGGACTAGCTAATTGGTGTGATTGTGGGTAGTATTTTTTTATTTATTTTATTCACTTTAAACGCAAAATGGTCTAGAAATTCGTTGGTAGATGTATGTTAATTCGTAATTACTAAGAGATTATGACAATAAGTGTATTGTCTGGTGCATTAACTATATATTTACGACCTCCGTAGCCGAGAGGCGAGCATGCCAGACTTTAAGGCGCCGTCATCTCTGAGGTTCCGGTTTCGATCCCCGGTTGGGTCAATGTGGAAAACGAACATTTCTATATTGGCTCGGGTCTGGGTGTTGTGGTACCGTCATTGTTTCTGATTTCTATAACACAAGTGCTTTAGCTACTTACCTTAGGATTAGAGCAATGTATGTGATGTTGTCCATTTTAAATAATGAAATATTGTAAGTATATTTTTTTTTTATATGACGAAAATAAAGATTTAATCACTTTATAGTTAAAATCTGTCTTAAACAAAAGGATTGGGACTACTGTTCCAGTTTAAAACTTATAGTCTTTGTCGACATGGAAGCGCTATAATAATATTCGCGTTAAATTGGCGAATCTCGTATCGTTTAGCATAGTTTATAATAGTAATAGTTTTAACAAAAATAGTTAGTAAGCATAAAATTTTAAACGCTATGTTTTGACCGTGTTGGAGCTATAGGTATTTTAAAAAAATATTTAAAAAGCATTCCATCCGGTTTTACAGATAATAGTCATATTATAAAATCCTGTTGGTGTTATAAAATATTTGTTCTTGTTATAATAATTAATCATATACATGGTGTTGAGACTCCCCGGAAAGTAAATAATACTTGTGTCTGGGACGCCTCGCTCTAATTTAGATTTTATAGTTGATTTAAACTTGAAATGAGCACAAAAATACATAATTAAAAAAAATTGTAAAGATCCAGTATAAATAAAATAAGAAACATTTTGTGTGACAAAGTTTTATGTGTGTTTGTGTTGTGTAAGGGTTTGTGTGGTATCTGTGTCTATCTGTGTGATATTTGTGTTTGATTTGATTTCTGTTGCTGTCGTAGCCCGATCTTTAAATTAAACACTTAATGATGTGGCCAGCCATTTCATAAAATGGTCGTATTTCATAAAAAGGCCAAACATAACTGGCCGTATCGTTTAAACGTCAACGTTTGATGATATGTCAATCAGCGTTTGGCCATATCATTAAAATAGGTATAAATACGTTTACAAGTTACTAGAATTCGTTTAATATTAATTTTGGGCAATAGATAAATAAAACATTATAAATATTTGTAATTTTGAAAGGGAACTAATAAATAAAAAGTTTTAATAACCTAACTAACCTCAAAATTACGTGTCGAACTCCACAATAATTTTACGTTGCGCATTTTTTCGAGTGACTTTCATAAAAATTACTTAGCTTGATGGCTTAACTATAATTCACTGCAATCTAATCTTTTATTTACACTTATTATTCACTTTCACAATTTACAAGAACAGAATAATAATTGTCCGCCGCCATGTTGTACCACAATAACAAAGCGACATCAGCGCCTCTACGGGTAGATAATAATGGTTAATAAATAAAATAAATTAAATTAAATAATATAACTGTTTTACGATATAACCACCAACGTTTGGCCATTTCATGAAGTTGTAGGTCATATCGTCAAACGCTGACTGATTCATTGATCTGGCCTACCAATATCATGATGTGGCCAGCGGGTACGGTGCCGCATCATGAAAAACGACCATTTTATAAAATGGGTGGCCACATCATGAAGTGATTAATTCTAAGATCGGGCCACGACATTTACATTCCTGAGTTTTTCCGTATTACCTACTGTAATTGTTGTTGGAATCTGTGTCTCTGTCATCAACTTAATTTTTAACCTAACCCAACTAGCTCCTATTACTCTAAGTCAGACATAACACAGACATATAGTCCTGACTCCTGGCTGCGCGTATCTTTTCTTGACAGAAATAGTTAGTTACCCTTTAGCGCTACTTCAATTATTCACATCTCATTCTGCGGAGAACGGTTGGACCACAGAATAAAATGTTTGTAGAAGGTCCAGTCAAGTCAGGAAAGTTTCCAATCGTTTCAACTCGTGATTACCAAGAAATCACGAATAGTATTATACCTAGACATTACATTATGGTTTAAAAGCTTATACCTAAAGCTGAAAAAGTTATGTGCAAACATATGGAGTAAATAAAGCGCAGTAAGAAATGTCATATCATTATTTTGTTAAAAAAAACTTATACCAAAGCTATCGTTTTACCTAGTTAATCATAAGTACCTACTTATAATTATTTTCAACTATCAACGAGCAGACGAAAAGACTTTGTTCCATGAAAGGGCTAGCCGTGCGTACGGCCGACAAATCCGACAATATCGAAATGCTTCTGCAAAAAAAAACACCATTTCGATGTTGCTCCGTCCGTCCGTCTGTCCGTTCGTCACCAGGCTGTATCTCATGAACTGTGATAGCTAGACAGTTGAAATTTTCACAGATAATGTATTTCTGTTGCCGCTATAACAACAAATACTAAAAACCAGAATAAAATAAGTCCCACCTGAGGTCGATGATTTTTTTTCAAGTGTTATTTATCTTCAACAGAATAAAATAAATATTTAAGGTCGCTCCGATACAACAAACGTATTTTTTTGTCGTTGTTTATACATAATGGTATGGAACCCTTCGTGCGCGAGTCGGACTCGCACTTGGCCGGTTTTTTTCAAACGTTTTTAATCTCAAACGAAAAATCCAAGTTTAATAACGTCTTTCACTTTCTTCCAACACAAATCCGATTTGACCAACGCTATTTTCGTTCTTAAAACGTAATAAATTCCTCAATTATAATCTATCTTAAAACAATCGACGTTTTGCAGGTCATTCATTATTCCCTTTCCCGGGGGACTGTGGGACTATTCGAAAGCGAAAGATAAAGTAGTGGAATATCTCTTTGTTCTGCGTGTCCCACTCGAACAAACTTCGCTATCAAGGGCCCGTAGTGATGTGTCATGTGGCTTTAAGTATTATGTGACAGACGAAAAAGTATTATTTTATGGTCTTTTATTTGCTGGTCCTTGGTGCGCAGGGTCCGGGGCAGCCCTAATACTGTCCTGAAGATGATTGCTGATAGAGTAGACTGCCCCTACATCCGACACTGCTGCAACAGACATGTTGCCGTATCGTCGGGTGTGGCGGCCGTGGGCTCTTGAAGTGCTCATCTAATATCTGGGTAGGTACGTATGTTTGAATATTAATTCTATTGTCTGTATCATTATATTTGTCTGCATTTAATTTTGTCTCGCAAATTTAAATTTAATTTCATATAATTTAATCACATTTTATTTTATTTATTGCCATTTTATTTTATTTTTTGATACATTTATATTTTATTGACATTTTAAATTTTAATGTATTTTATTTTTAATATCTGTGTAAAGGTTGTAAAGCTATGGGGCAAGATGCCAGAAATAAATGCTTGTTTTTTTATTTTTTATTAGTAAAAGCCCCACTGAAGAGCACGATCTCCCGCTTTTTTATCCATCAACTGCCCGCCATCTTCCTTAGTTCGACGTCTATCGGTCTGGGATTGCTTGGTTTAGGTCTAGATAATTAAACTGCTGGCTGCTGGCAACAAATAGCTCAAGATAGAGAAAAAAAAAAACTTCTTTAGGGGAGGCCTGCACCTTCAAATGAGGAGGTGTTCTTGCATAAAAACAAGATAAAGATATTTCTTTATCCAGCATAGTATTGATAACAAAATCAAAACCAAAATACTTTTTTGTCATTATTTAAAGAAAATTTTAACTATAGATGTTGTTCATAAAATTTCAAACGACTTATGTAATTTTGTTAAAATCACAAGAAATAATTTTTTTTTTCAACCAACAAAAAAAAACCGAGGAAATTCTCTAGTCGACGCGTATATAAATGTATTTATTTTTCTACTTTTTCATTACAAATAATTAAAATTATCGTGAAACAATTCATTCATTTATTTAACGACCTCCGTAGCCGAGAGGCGAGCACGCCGGACTATATGGCGTCGCCATCTCTGAGGTTCCGGGTTCGATCCCCGGTCGAGTCAATGTAGAAAACGAACTTTTCTATATTGTCTCGAGCCTGGGTGTTGTGGTACCATCGTTGTTTCTGATTTCTATAACACAAGTGCTATAGCTACTTACCATAGGATCAGAGCAGTATGTGATGTTGTGTAATATTTAATATTTTTTTTATTCAGTGGTCGCAGTTTAAAAATCAGTAAAACATCGCGGTACCCGTACAATCGTACATCCCTAGCGCCGCAACCCGCAAGAGTGGACCAATCTTGAGGAATTAGAACAAATACCGAACTTTATATCCAGGGATGTACCTACTTACACTTTCCCGAAGCTCGCTCTGGCTTGAAAATAATTGTCACATACCTACACTTGTACGTGTTAATATGTTGGTTTATAAATATCTGACACTACTGCGAGTATTGTGTAAATATTTACAATGTGATATGGGCGGTACTTCTAACCCATTAAGGCTAAGTTCGGTATCTAATTGTACTAACAAAAAAAGTAATTTGGGGTCAAAACAAATCTGCAAAATAAAGATTTCTTTCAAAAAGAATTTAATGAAATATTTTTTTTTCTAGCCAAGGAAACCTTAAACACTAGAAATACCGTTTATGGTCAGTTACTTTATTCTGTTATCTATCGTGTGGTATTTCGTTCATGTTTCTACGACACATAAAACCTTTGTTATTGAGTAGTGTTAAAAAAACAAAATGGCCGCTATTCATAGGGGGTGAGGGTTTGAGCCCAAATTATGATTTTTGTCGATAAAATTAGATATCGCACTTAGCCTGAACGGGTTACAAGTACCGCCCATATCATATTGTATATCTACCTATGGATATAACATGAATTAATCACTTTTACATGTCCCAATTTTTATTATTTTTATTGAAGTCTAATAAAAAAAGTTGGTGTTAAAACATGAGATTTCTTACCTGTAATATTCTCAAGTCCGAAATATGATAACAGAAATAATACCAAATCTTGTCTATTAAAACATTCTTAAAACGTATAAAATTACTATAGTCCTAAGACTTAAAGCATACAAACATTACAACTTATAATCTGTATTCCCTTGCAGAAAATATAAAGTAAATCATAAAAAAACTTCCAATAACTCTGTTACTATTACACAATTTGATTTTTATTTTATTTACACAGATTATTGAATTAAAATATTAAGATACAGAATAAAAAGTTCAGTACCTCAAAAGGAACCCTTGTTTAAAATAACAGTTTGTAGGTACATCACAAAAAAATGATTTTTAAAAAACTCGCAACAAAAAACAAGAATTGTATATACCATTTTTGAGTTTTGCTTATATTTACATACCTCCAAGTTTCTACGGAACTCTCAGTGAGAAAATCGAACTGACACTTGGCCCTAATAAAATTGGTATTTCAACTTTCACCCCACCAAACTAAACCTACGTAATCAAACCAATCGTCAGATTTTCATTAGATTGCAAATATCTTCCACTGGATTTTCTTCTTAATTGAGTTCCTTCATAATTTCTTCACTAATTTAGCTCTTTGAAAGTTCGTTAGTGAAGTGATTTTTGTTTTATTTAGTCCTCTCCACCCTTTGCTTTAAGAATGATTAATGCTGCACTAAGACGGAATATGAGTGAATTATGACGACCGTCTGGTTTAGTGGTTCGCGGTCCGGACTACAATGCCTAGCGGTTGCGGGTTCGAATCCCGCAAGGGGCAAGTGTTAGTGTGATGTGCACGAGCATTTGTACCTAAGTCAGGGATGTTTATAAAAGTATTTAAGTATATTTATCCGTTACCTAGTCGCCATAGCAAAGCTTTGCTTAGTTTGGGGCTAGCTAATTGGTGTGATTGTGGAAACAATTTATTTATTTTTATTAAGACTACGTACTTGAAAACCTCCGTAGCCGAGAGGCGACCATGCCTGACTATATGGCGTCGCCATCTCTGAGGTTCTGGGTTCGATCCCCGGTAGGGTCAATGTAGGAAACGAACTTTTCTATATTGTCTCGGGTCTGGTTGTTGTGGTACCGTAGTTGTTTCTGATTTCTATAACACAAGTGCTTATGCTACTTACCTAAGGATCAGATCAATGTGTGTGATGTTGTCTAATATTATTTTATTATATTATACTTAGGCCCGATTCGACCAAGCTGGAGTATAAGTTTTTAATCGAGAGTAACACACTGCTTAATCTAGAGTAAGCCAATGAGTAAAATAAAGATCTACAAATATCTGACATTGATTAAGGATGATAGAACTTACAAAATTAAATTTTAGGGCATTTTTAGTCAATCTAGAAGCAAATGCATTGCATAGATTTTCTGTTTAGGCAAAAAAGTATAAATAAATATTAGAATAGTTTGTTACAGGATTGCTACCATGTACCTTATTTTTGAGTTCCCAATATTTCGGCACTGTTGCAAGCGCCATGATCACGGAGTAACAGAAGATCTTGCGGGTAAGTTGTTAAGGGCGAACATATCGGTCTACCCTCTTTCGCTGTCTTTTATTGCACCATTGTCTACAAACTCACTATTTTCTCGCACCTGTTCTCGACACACGACACTAACAGTATCTGACCGAAAACCGAAACTCTAAATAATAAATATATAAATAAATATCTCTTAAAAAGTGTTATTTATTTATACTTTAAGGGTTAGCGTTTAGTGTTAGCCCACAATTGTCCCGAAGCAGTGGTAGGGAAACAAATATTGGGACATGTAAAAGTGCCTTTTATGGCCAATTCACAGAAATAAATAACTTTGTTTTTTTAATTTATTATTTATAAATTATCAGGCAGGCAGTTGAGACTACTGATTGTTGCCTGTATCGTGCTGGTGGGGACTGGTTAATCTTTTTTGCAGTTAGAAAGATGCTTGTCGAGTCTATTTTTAAACTGATCTATACTTTTGGCTGAGACTACGTCTTCTGGGAGTTTATTCCTCGCTCTGACTACTCGCTTGCTTAGGAAGTGCTTATGTGATTATTTTTGCTAAAATTTTAGTTTTAAAACTATAAAACACATTTATATGCATTTGACTCTTATTGAGCCCAAACACAAGAGTTCACTAGAAGGCTAAAAGCATCCACCTCAAGTGAAAGAAAACTGCATGAGTGAGTCTCTAATATGGTGATACATGGTCGTTCAATTTTCTTCGACGAAAAAAGATGTATATGTGGCGAAACAATATTCCTATCTGGACGCGCACGCCGTGTCAGCAAGAAAACAGTTTTAATCTACCTAATGTGAGGCGTTTACACCCTACGACTAGTCGTCGTTGTTACACGTGCGGCGGAAAACGATGCAAAGTTAAAAAGTTTTTGCTTTCGGACAGTTTTTTTAAATATTCAATTTTTTTAGGTAATTGTCAAAGAAAGTACCTGACAGCTACAGAATTGACTTAGAAGCACAAGTCCAAGACTTAAATGTCATTTTAATATTTATTTTTGCTCAATCGTAAAAACAAAGTGAAACTTTACTGTCGGGAAATGGTTTGGCCCATGAAATAAAACAAGTTGCCCCAAGTATAAAAAAAAGGTTTTCCCATATGGCCCAGCCTGTAGATTTTGTATAGAAAGTGCAAAAATATTTTACTTTGGCATTAGTTGCTGTTTTATGAGCACAAGTATGCCCTGAAATATGTCTAAAATTTTGAAATGCAGTTCTAAAACCTGAAATCATAAGCTGATCAAGTTTGAGTTTGCAACGGCTTTTCATTTTCGGATTCGATAGACTATAAAGTTTTTTTTTTGAGATCTTATTTTCCCCCACATCGTACAGTGTAAACTGGCCGTCATTTCTCATTCACGGTGGGCCCCCACGCGCTTCGCGGGGCATTATTCGCTTCAAATTGGATGTGCCCCCGATCCGTTGCCCCAGAGTCGCATAAACAATATCATTGGCAGTATTATTAGAAACTATTGTGGGGATTAGACTTGTTTATTGGGTATTGTTTACTTTTCCCATTTTTGGTCTGAATCCACAAAAAAATCTCTCTCTCAGTTCTACGTAGGTACATTTCTCTACTTTCATTACAAAATGAAATGAAATGAAATTCTTTATTCTGTATATAGGCCCTCTTTCGGGCACTTATACACGTCCCAACATATAACTTAGCTTTACCACCGCTTCGGGACAACATATCGGCTGGTGATGAGAAAAAAAAGTACTTATTCAGCGTCACCATCATGAGCCTGTTGAGCATCAAAAAATGGACATAAACCTACGAGTATAATACCACATACCTACATAATTGTATCTTAACCTGTATGCTTGAAAAAAAAACAATTAAATAACACACACACACATGTGTGCGTGAACTAAGTGAGAGGACTCTTGCGTCAGGTAATTTGTATTTTTTTTTTATTATTTTACCTAGGTATCAACACTTTCTCATTTTCCTAGATTTAGTTTAGTCACGACACATTATTAAACATTTTCATAAGAAGACATAATAAACAAGAATATTCGACATCTTCCATGATTTCGTGCTATCCCTAGGGATTCCGTGAAATCACTAATATCCTCATTTCCTGCGACATGGATAAAAACATCCCTGACTTAGGTACAATATTCGTGCACATCACACAAACATTTGCCTCTTGCGGGATTCGAACCCGCAACCGCCAGGCATTGTAGTCAGGAACACAAACCACTACACCATCGTCAAATTATTACTTCGAGCCCATAACAAAAGTTGTGTCTTGTAACTTACGTATACTTAACATTTATTAATATCTTCTGCTTGGCATTTGCCCTACTTATTGTCCTATTAAAATAAACAAAACCTCCTTGCATCAGCATTAAAACCATTATCCCCCTTTTACCTGGGTATAGTCGGGCAATAAAAACGCATTATCCCCATTTTCCACTTCGGCAGTCGGAGCACTCGACAGACCGATACACATAGATATTCATTGTACCGGAATTATCATACGAAGAAAAGGGACCGATTCTAGGCAGATATTCTCACTAAAACAGCAGAAGAGTTAAGTAGTAGGTAGAATGTTTCAAATAAAAACCGGTCAAGTGCGAGTCGGACTCGCGCACGAAAGGTTCCGTACCATTTTCTATAAAAACGGAAAAAAAAATCACGTTTCATGTATGGTTGCCCCCTTGAATATTTATTGTATTCTGTATTTTATTATTTGTTGTTATAGCGGCAACAGAAATACATCATCTGTGAAAATTTCAGCTCTCTAACTATCACGTACGGTTCATAAGATACAGCCTGGTGACAGACGGACAGACAGCCGGACGGACAGACAGACGGACAGCGGAGCCTTAGTAATAGGGTCCCGTTTTACCCTTTGAGTACGGAACCCTAAAAACGGCAAAAAAAAACACATTTGTGTATGGGAACCCCATTAGATATTAATTGTATTCTGTTTTAATAAGCTGTTATAGCGGCAACAGAAATAGATCATCTGTAAAAATTTCAACTCTCTAGCTATCACGGTTTATGAGATACAGCCTGGTGACAGACGGACAGACTGACAGCGGAGTACCTTTTGGTGCAGAACCCTAAAATAAATTATCGAGTCATGGTTTGACGATCTCCATAGCTGAGAGGCGAATTTGCCGGACTAGGCGTTACCTTTAGGTCCCGGTTTTGATTCCCGGTCGGGTCCATGTAGAAAACGAACTTTTCTAGCCATTATCCGATGGCTGACATGAAGATGATGACAAGATAAAAACGCAGAAGTATAAACTGCCTTCTTTTTGAAGTCGGCTAAAAATATTTCCCAAACAAGAATCGTACCTATCACTCGTACTCCTCTGTTTCGGTAACGACTCCACCGAGCCATATCGCGAGTGCTCGCCATCTTGCCGAGCCGGGTTGATCATTAACCAACAGACATCTTAGACTTAGAGTAATAATATTCTGGAGTAATATTCAATGTACAATCAAACTAAAGATCCTAGTATACGCTGAGCCGTTATAACGAAGATATTTGATACAAATGAGTGATCAACTTATACTGGATGTCTATAGCTCAAATAAGTTGGTGACGGTCCTGTTATACTAAACGGTCCAGTATACGCTGAGCTGTTATAACAAAGATATTTGATACAAATAAGCGATCAAGTAAAACTAGATCTGTATAGCTTGATGTGTTAGTGACTGTTATAGCTAGAAGTCACTGGGGGAGGCCTATGTTCAGCAGTGCACACTGCACGTCCTGAGGCTGAAATGATGATAATGATGATGATGATAGCTAGAACATCGTTCCTGAAATTTTGCATGAATATAACTAGTTACTACTCCTCACGTGGAAAACTTCGTTAAACAAATAGATTTGAGGATTTCAATAATGCTACTCAGCTCTTAATGAGAGAAATGTTTGCAAGGTCTACAAAATCAGTCTAAAAATAGGAAGCGTTAAATTTAACACACTTTAATACCTTTAACATCATCATAAATTCAGCCACAGGTCGTCCACTGCTGAACATAGGCCTCCCCCAGTGACTGCCACATCAGCCGGTTGCGCGCGGCCTGCATCCAGCGGCTTCCTGCAACCTTTACCAGGTCGTCTGTCCACCTTGTGGGTGGACGTCCCACGCTGCGCTTGCCTGTAAGTATGTTATTATATTACCTACACTTGCATCTAAAATTGTTATTAAATCTTGGAAGAATTGTAAATTTTTGTCCAAGATTATTTACTTATTTGTCCAAGATAAATAACGTGGGTTCGAGTCCCACCTGAGGTCGATGATTTTTTCAAGTGTTATTTATCTTTAATTAGACCTTGCATGGAATTGCTTAAAACAAAAATTTACAATGTTTAAGCATTTCTGATCTTAACCAATCTTAACCAATAGTCAAATATTTGTAAAAATATTTCTATCGGGTGTTGACGGGTAGTATACTACTCAGCTATTCATATAGCTACAACATTGATCAGAGATACGCTGGCTTCAACAGCGAGAAGAAGCACTTGAGAAATTTCATCGTGTCACGTGACTACCTCGGTAGCTTAGTTGGTAAAAGCACTCGCCCGGCATGCGATGGGACGTGGGTTCGAGTCCCACCTGAGGTCGATGATTTTTTCAAGTGTTATTTATCTTTAATCTTGGAAGCAGTTAGAACCTACTTCAAGGGATGCGAGATACCTATATCAATGTTATAGATGAAACTAATAAATTGATCTAAATGCCGCTACTCTGTATACATATTTGGTAACTTGTGTTTGGTAAATGGGATATCAAGCCAAAACTAGCTTATGTTAACATATGCATATAATGCTATGGTAAAGTAAGAAATTAAATATCATCATTTTTGAAAGAAAAATCTTTTCATACTTTTTATTTGTATGATTAAAACTGAATTAGAATATAAAAATTCAGACTTCGCCATAGTATTTACATGCATGTTAACATAGGATGTTGTTAACATTTGACGACCTCCATAGCCGAGAGGCGAGCACGCCGGACTTTAAATGGCGCCGCCATCTCTGAGGTTCCGGTTTCGATCCCCGGTCGGGTCAATGTAGAAAACGAACTTTTCTATATTGGCTTGGGTCTAGGTGTTGTGGTACCGTCGTTGTTTCTGATTTCTATAACACAAGTGCTTTCGCTACTTACCTTAGGATCAGAGCAATGTATGTGATATTGTCCAATATTTATTTATTTATTTATAAGCTAGTTTCGGCTTGATATACCATTAACCCATATATTTGCACCACCCCTTCTCTTCCTATGGGTGTCGTAAGAGGCGACTACAGGAGAACCGCCACAAGAAGACGGGCAGCAGCGTCTCCTCTCCACCATTGGCCAAACTGCGATCGCCAACCCGCCTGCCAAGCGTGGTGATTATGGCAAAATCCTCCTTTTGGAGAGGCCTGTGTCCAGCAGTGGACTGATATAGGCTGGTGATGATGATACACATAGAAATAGTCCTTTGTCTGATCTGAGCATTTATCCAACTCCCTGTATAATATATTATGTTAAATCTAAAAAGATTAATGTCATTTACTAGCCTTAAATGACGACCTCCGTAGCTGAAAGGTAGCACGTCGGTCTTGGCGTCGCCATCTTTGAAGTCCCGAATTCGATTCCCCGGTCGATTAATGTAGAAAACTAACTTTTCTATATTGTCTCGGGTTAGGTGTTATGGTAGAGTTATTGTTTCTGACTTCTCATGACACGTGTACTTTAGCTACTTACCTTAGGATCAGAGCAATGTATGTGATGTTGTCTAATACTTATTTATTTATACACCACGCAGACAAAGCTGCAGGCCCAGTTTTAATTTACTAATTTGAACAAAAGTTCTCACATTTTCACACATAAAGTTTTAAGCACTTTCTTGCTCTTTTTAGGTCTCTGGAATACTCTGAAAATGTTTTCTGTGTTACTTTGTTATTTACAATTATTCTAACAACCTTATTAGTTGTATTCTGCTTGTCTTCGTAATTGTAATTTTAATTTAGGTTATTTACGAAATTACTGTTGGAGATCTTGGTGTAGTCATGTCATGATGTCTTATTTAGGAAGTTTACAGTATTAAATAGGTTATGCTTAGCATCCTAGTGACATTTATCTTGTTTTTAGACTTTATAATGATGTATTGTTTTAAACTTTCATGGTCACTAACATTAGAATAGTTTGTTACGGGATTGCTACCATGTACCTCTTTTTTGAGTTCCCGATATTTCGGCACTGTTGCAAGCGCCATGATCACGGAGTAACTGAATCGCGAGGATGGGTTTAAATTGTCATGTGTCTGGAATCCAGTGATTCGTATGTGCAAAAACTGGAAAAACAACAAACTGCTGTTTCGCGGTCAGATACTGTTAGTGTTGTGTGTCGAGAACAGGTGCGAGAAAATAGTGAGTTTGTAGACAATAGTACCGACGCGTGCAATAAAAGACAGCTAAAGAGGGTAGACCGATATGTTTGCCCTTAACAACTTACCCGCAAGATCTTCAGTTACTCCGTGATCATGGCGCTTGCAACAGTGCCGAAATATCGGGAACTCAAAAATAAGGTACATGGTAGCAATCCCGTAACAAACCATTCTAATTTATAATGATGGTTCAAAATAATCCTTACATTCACCACAAAGTGATCATGCGGTAACACATTAAACAACACGGGTATTAATGCAACACATGCCTCTATTTTTTATTAATTACTTCCCGACGTTTCGGCCTAATTGCATAGTCTTCCCGCAACCACGGCGCAAGCAATTAGGCCGAAACGTCGGGAAAATAATTAATAAAAGGAGGTAAATTATATTTGACAGTAAGGTTTAGTTACTGGCCTTTTTACGCCCCTCCACCAATCCGTACTGTGATAGCGTGGTAGAACTGGGCGGTAACCACGAACTCTTAAAACAATCTCAAATCTGTCAATCATTATCAAATCTGTCAAATTTTGTATATAATGACGTACTAAAATTGACAGATTTGACAGCTTTGAGATTATTTTAAGAGTTCACGGTTACCCCGCTGGTAGACTATGAATGGCTTTTGGACTATATCTTTAAATATGATCATGTTGTCTGTATTTTAGTTTTGTGCAATAAAGAGTATCTATCTATCTATCTATAATTTTTAATGTATGTTGTACCTACCACGTTTAAACGTATCAACAAAATTTTCGAAGTAACGTTACATCGGACAAATAAACGTTGGAGAAACAATGTACCGAAGTCAGATGTTCGGTGTTCAGATACGTCGAATAAAAAAACCTTCGCAGCAACAAGCCATCGCACTATGAAAGCTTCGGTGTAAGGTTGTCGATCTATCAATTTTCGAAAAAAGGTGTTGCGAACACACGTAGGGAACCCGTATGAATGAATAACAATAGTACAAAACAACCTTTTAGTTGAAGTGAGGTTTGTGCCCCGCAATAGGACGAATATAAACATACTCTGACTCTGCACCTCGGTTATTCTTTTTCATCTTCATCACTTTGTGTAGCTACACTAAGTACCTACTTACTATAGTTGTAACTTTGGTAAGCATGTTAGTACAAAAAAAAATACTGCACATGTACATAACAAACATTGTTTGCTTAATTAACTGGCCTATATTTGGATTGCATCAGTATTCTACTCGGCGTTCCGGTGAAAAACCCTCTGTTTACTAGCACCAGCCGCGTCGCTCTTGATTGAATCCACCTAAAACCAGTTAGGGCCAGTTCAAAGCGGTTTTATCCGGTTCTTTTTTAAGGTTTTCAGGGTCCCGTTGTGATATCTTGATAGTGAACTACATATTTAAGTATATATTGTTTTAAACTTTCATGGTCACTAACATTACAATAGTTTGTTACGAGATTGCTACCATGTACCTTATTTTTGAGTTTTTTGAGTATTGAGAGCGCCATGATCACGGAGTTACTAGTTACTCCGTGATCATGGAATTGCTTGCAATTGTGCCGTAATATCGGGAACTCAAAAATAAGGTACATGGTAGCAATCTCGTAACAAACTATCCTAATACATATTTAAGTGTTCTAAAATATTCTTACACATCCTAACTCATGTTTAACTATGTAGTCGTAGATAGTATTTCAGGCACTAAAGCTATTCTAATTGTTATCGTGGTTATAGCAAGCGTTAAAAAAGAAGATTTTATTATATCAATACAAGGAATATATGAAATTTTGCACACATAATAGAATGTGACCTAGATTAAAAATTTAAGATACTTTTTATCCCGGCTGAATTTTCCTGTGGGATGATTTAGAATAAATTAAATACCACGCGAGCGAAGTCGCGGGCAACAGTTAGTGACTTACATCGTTGATTAAATCATATTTAGTAGTTATAAGATAGGTGTCGTTGTTTATTTTGGACATGTATTTTAGTAATTTTCTCTAAATAAATTTTCTTTAGATAAACGCTCTAAGGATACAACATTTTGTTAGGTTTTTAAAAAAGTAAAGTAACATTTATGAATAAGGCTGTACAATGTTAAAATAATTTAGATTTTTGTACCACATTTTATTTATTCCGAACCCTAATTCTATATCCGACTCCATTCGACTTTTTATACGCTTTTTAACGCATGTCGAACCACCCAATCTTTCTCGCGTGAGGTCTGTTTGTGTATGCGATGGATTGGTGAAAAATGTTTGTTTACGAGCCTAAAGTTCAGAGTTCGTGTGGTTTTTACTCAAAAAACACGTGGAATCAGAAGCGGAATCGATTTGTTTTATATTTTGGGTACTGCTTTTTGCCAGGCAAATAGGACGGGATGATGTTTTGCGGCTTAGAAAAAAACCGGCCAAGTGCGAGTCGGACTCGCGCACGAAGTATCATTATCTATGAATACGGCCATAAAATCACGTTTGTTGTATGGGAGCCACCTTAAATATTTATTGTATTCTGTTTTAGTATGTGTTGTTATAGCGGCAACAGAAATACATCATCTGTGAAAATTTCAACTCTCTAACTATCACGGTTCATACAGATACAGCCTAGTGACAGACGGACAGACAGACAGACAGACAGACAGACAGACAGACGGACAGCGGAGCCTTAGTAATAGTTTTACGTAGTATTTTTCTTTCTCTATGGTAATAGGGTCCCGTTTTACCCTTTGGGTACGGAACCCTAAAATCATCTAAATGCTGTCCAAAAAATAATGCGAAGTTTCAAGGATAGGGAGGAGTACTGTCATGTATGTTTAACGATTTCTGTAGTTTAAAACTGTTTTTTTTTAACCTTGACTTGTCTTTATACACGTCCTTAGTTAAGTAACAAAATCTTTTTTTTTAACCATTAAAGGCACTTTTACACTTCCCAATATTTATTTTCCTTGCCATGTTTATTGAATGAGTTAGGAGATAAATTATCAATAGAAAAAATACTAATTTGTTAGGTTTGGTTAGGTTAGGTAGCTCTCTTTCATAATATTGTCCGATTCCAGGCTGCATAACACACAGTTTTTCAGATTTACTCGACAATGCCTATAAAAAACCTCCTGAAAAAGCTAGTTTTTAGATAGCAAAGTCAACAGTTTGCCTGAGGACATACGACGGGAACCAGTAAAAAAAATATTTAAGAATAAACTTAAGAAACACTTGTTGGCAAGCCTTGGTGAATAATACTAAGTAATTTAAGACTCAATGAAACGGGAATTAACGCGATCATAATTTAGGTACAAAATGTTACCTCTTTTCAGCCTGTGACCACGGTCGGTGTAACCCGATCGAAACGTCAGGCAAAAGAGGTAACATTTTGTACCTTAATTATGATCGCGTTAAGTCCCGTTTCATTGAGTTTTAAATTATGCAACGCGAAAGTTTAAAAGTAATTAATACTAAGTAACTTAAATGAGACACCTGATCCTGCAAACAAACTGTGTAATCAGTTTTGCGGGACAATGTTAGCATTAAGGCTTAAAAATTGTATGATTAATAATATAATAAAATAACAGCAGTGGTGACCCAAGAGCTGGCAGCTACCTCGCACAGCGACTGAGCATCGCAATCCAGCGAGGGAATGCTGCCAGCATCTTGGGTACCTTACCACCAGGGGCGTGCAGTGCATATAGGCAATTAGGCAGTGCCTACCTGGTAAATCATATGAGGTAGGCAGAAGGTACTTACATATATGTGACATAGATGAAAACCACTGATTTCTATCAAAAAACACCTGAATAAATACCTACTGCCTACCTCGAAATAAAACCAATGCCCGCCACTGCTTACCACGAGGACCTTTTTTATAACTTTTTAGTTTATATCATTATTATTTTTCATTTATATAATTTGTAAATAGTGTAGGTGTTTTGTTTTTTATATGTTAATATTAAGTGATTGTATATATTCATTAGCTATATTGTTTTAAATGTGATATTGCGGTAAGAAATATAATAAATTAATAAAATTTCATCCCCTGAAAAAAAAAAACAAGCATTAGCATATGGCACAAGTTATCTCACACAAGTAAACCAATGGTAAGCCTCAAGAAAAAACTTTTGCAATAATAATTCGTGGCTCTCAAAATGTCATCAGTTTCACCTTAAAACCTTCAGCCCAAGTGATGCCTATTTCATTGCCCGATATAAAACCAACATATTCCATCCCGACATAATTTATGTTGTAAGCTCCTCGAGAACAAACGGGGATTTAATTTTTTCGCTTGTTCTAAGTGCAAGTACGAATCCAGAGCAAACGAAGTGTAGAAGCAGACTCTTTAAATTCAAGCTGACATATGTTAGGCTAAGAAAATTTCTAATTCTTTACTAATTATAATTCATTTCTATAATTCCTTACTATAATTTATTATTATTTAAAATCTATTCGGTATTTTGATTCGGTCCGGTAACATTAATAGCAAAACTAGTCAAGGGCGTGTCGGGCAACGCGCAATATAAGGTGAGTTACCCATCACAATATGTGATATCTTCTAACTGAAAGTATTTATTTATAGAACCATTTAAAAAAAAAAAACTTCTAAGTAATTTACTTCTTTATTTACGTTTTATAGGTTAACTCGGTAACTTGTAAAGCCTACTACCTAGCTTTGTGAGTTTTTATTCAAACAACGTAGGTAATATAAAATACAACTGCTAATTTTATTCCATTAAAAAAAACTTGTTAAAAAAAAGACATGTGTTCCTATTGTTTCGGTTTCTAAAATTTATTGAGCATTTTGTTTCTTTGTTTTGTAGAGAAAAATCTACTGATTTGGGGAAAATACAATAAATATAAATCAACTTAATTTAATTTATCTGTACAATTTTAAAGTCATTAAACAAAACTAAGCTAAACTTAAAAGTAAACCTTAAAAAAAAAAATATATATCACAAATAAAAAATGGGCCCCAGATCGTTGTTCAAAGGCAACGACAAAGTGCCCAGAAGGCTAGCCGCATTTCCACGCTGAATAGCCAAACTGATGCGTTGGCCTAGAAATGCGCCAGCCCTCTGGTCGCCCGTACAACCAATCAGCCGCTTGGCTAACTGACTGTACAGCCGATGTGCACTAGGTCCCCACGGCTCCAGGGCGAGACCCTGGGACCGTGGGGACCTAGTGCCCACCCCAAATGGCTCAAATATGAAGGTACTACTAATACCTGCATACTTGCGACGTTTGAGGGACTCCGCTGCTGCAGCAGCAGTGCCAACCCCAGACGAGGTTTGTGGAAGATGAGTTGATGAGTTAATTTAATAAATAATTTAGTGGTTCAAACGTCAAAATAATTTAATAATTTATCACCCTCGTAGGCATACAAGATGGCGTTAACATGAGCGGTCACACGATTAAATAAGAACCATAAACTGGGTGCCTAATACGAGTACCAGAAAACAACCAACTCACTTTAATCGAAAAGTAATACAAATTAACATTGACTTTTCGATCAAAGTAAGTGATGCGATTATTTTGTGGAACTCAATGTCGGTTATATCAAAACTGACAAACGTCATCAAAATGTCATCTTCCGCTATGATGGTAGTGTATTGCCACAAATTACGTAAAGCGGCGGCGCGCTAGACAGATAGGCCACTCGGAACTAAGCGTCAAAATCGTTACGCACAAATTGACAATTGCGTTTATATGCAATCTCGGACGATTCGGGGCAGTACTACAGCAGACTGTCACTCGACAGTTTACTACGCATTGATCATTGTTATGAGAAAAATGGATATAAGCGTTTTTATTAGGTACTGCTGCAGTGTGTTTGGATGTTTGAATACAACACAAAATTGTGATTACACGTTCTTCAAATTTCCAAATAATATTGAAAGGTATATAAAACTAGCTCTTGGTTTTTTCTTGTTAGTGAAGTAAAGTAAGTAAGTAGTAAAGCTAAAGATAAGTTTTGATAGCGATCAATTATTCATTTCATTGCACATTCAGCAGAAATGGGCTTTGAAATTTTCCCTAACATATCGTCGCTGGTATAACACCAGTGTTTTAGGTAAGCGTTAAATAAACGATAATAGACATATTAAATTATTCATTGGTATTTTTACATTATCGTTGCTAGGATAAACACATCACCACAAATTACGTATAGCGGCGGCGCGCTAGACAGATAGGCCACTCGGAACTAAGCGTCAAAATCGTTACGCACAAATTGACAATTGCGTTTATATGCAATCTCGGACGATCCGGGGCAGTACTACAGCGGACTGTCACTCACGACAGTTTACTACGCATTGATCATTGTAATGCGAAAAATGGATATAAGCTTTTTATTAGGTACAGCTGCAGTGTGTTTGGATGTTTGAATACAACACAAAATTGTGATTACACGTTCTTTAAATTTCCAAAATAATATTTAAAGGTATATAAAACTAGGTCTAGGTTTTCTCTTGTAAGTAAAGTAAAGTAAGTAAGTAGTAAAGGTAAAGATAAGTTTTTATAGCGATCAATCATTAATTTCATTACATTACACATTCAGCAGGAATAAACTTTTAAATTTTACTTAAATCGTCATTGGTTTAACACCAGTGTTTTAGGTAAGCGTTGAATAAAAGATTATAAACATATTAGTAGGTTATAATTGTTCGTTCTAATTCACTTTCTTCTCATTCGCTTCCTGCGTCCGCTCATTCGAAGAAAGTTAATTAGAACGAACAATTATAACCAAAAAAGTGAATTGGAATCCTGTTTACGATTCAGTTGAACGCATCATATACATATATGTATTTATTTATATACATGTTGTTTAATCATTCGTGGATCATACATAAATGAAATGTCTTCAAAATATAGAAGTCAGTTTGTTGATATTTACGCACTACAGTGGACGAGTTTGTAACGCTGCTATGAAATTTCTAAAACAGAAAGAATCATTAAAATTGGACTGTATTTGTCCTGTATCATCAAGTAAAGTTAAGCGACATGGGAACTTACTACCAAACACTATTCGTTGCATTGTTTGCGGTCCTTCAAACTGTGGAAAAACCAATCTAGTAATTAGTTTGTTGTTACACCAAGATGGACCACGTTTTCGTAACTTATATGTGTATTCTAAGTCTCTGTATCAACCTAAATACTTGTTTTTAGAAAAAGTATTAGAGAAGGTTGCTGACATATCTTATAACAAATATAATCAGAACAGTGAAGTCCTAAGTCTACATAAAGCTTTACCTGAATCAATTATAATATTTGACGATGTTGCATGTGAAAATCAGAACAATATACGAGATTATTTCGCAATGGGTCGTCATAAAAACATTGACTGTTTTTATATTAATCAAACATATACTAAAATTCCGAAACAATTAGTAAGAGACAATGCAAACCTTATTATATTGTTCAAACAAGACGATATTAATTTAAAACATGTTTACGATGAGCATGCCAGCTTAGACATGACTTGGTCTCAGTTTCGTGAAATGTGTTCAACTGTGTGGAGTAAGCCGTACAGTTATATTGTCATTGATAAGGATTGTGATCGAAACAAAGGCTGTTACAGAATGAAGTTCGATACATTCATAGTAGTAGATTAAATATATTTTTTATAAAGCTGCTGCATACGTTTCCTTGAATCAGTTTAATTTGAGAAGTCCAACAGAGTGGAATCTTGAACAATGGAGCGAAATCTGAAAGAACAAATTGTAAAATCTGCAACAGCTGTAAAAAGAAAGGTAGAACTGATAAAAGATTTTAAAAATACCAGTGACCTGGCTCTAGAAACTTTGTTTAAACCTATTGTGAACCCACTTAAAGAGTTGGGTAGTAAAACTGGAGATCAACGTCAAATGGACGATGAAATGGAGCAGCCACAATTAGTAAAAAGAACTAAGCACAGGGAAAGCGAAGCATCAAGTACTTCAAATGAAGATTTTCACTATTTTAAAAATATCGATGATGGTGAAACCTCCGATAATGATATATGTAAAACACCAAATAAAACTCTTACTACGTCTCCCCCTGAGGATAATGAAGTTAATGACAACTCCTTCAAATCTCTTCAGTCATCGCCAAGTATTACCAATGATTCTTTATCTTGGTCTTTATCATCTGAAGCTATGAAAGATGTACCTTATGGTGTTAGAAATGTGAATGGAAAACTTATGCTTGGCTATACCCGTGTTAATGATGATAATCGAAATCTGAAAATTGGAAACCGTAGCTTGAAAAAGACTCCGGGCTTAAAAGAATTATTATATAAAAAAACACCAGACTTAGATTCTATAACAGAAGAAGACCTACAAAATTATAAACTGTTACTTATGGATACTAATGCGCATAAACGAAACTATGATCCATCTAAACAGATTAACAGTAACAAAGGGTTTAAATATATGCATATAATTAAACCACTGTTTAAGTTCTCTAGAAGTCACACAAGTAGTATGGAAAGTCTAACACGAGGTGAAGGTGTTGATATTTTAAAAGCTGTTAAAAAGGATACCGATTTGGTTTATTGGAATGATCCAAACGAGTTAGTGGAAAGATTGAAGCTACTGTGTGCATCATGGGCAGCTGGTAATAATGGGGTACGAAATGAAGTTTATGCAATAATTGAAGAATTGTATGAAGCTGGTGTTATAAAAGAAATGAAATATATAAAGCTACCACCAGGAAAATTGAGCAGTATCATTGAGCTTCAGAAGCCGATAAGACGGCGATGAATATAGATAAATTTGGTCATCATGTTCATAAGCGTTTACGTCAACCTGAATTCACTGATATCTTTACCGATGCATTATTACGAACAGACGCAGGTGAATTTGATTTAAAATCATCAAGGTTAAAAGGATTACAAATTCCTGAACAAGATAGTGAAGCTGTGAACAAAGAATATGTTGATAACTGTGTTCAAAAATTAAAAGAAGAAATAAAAACAGTTCAGAGCAATTTAAAAAAATATCTTAATAATTTAGAAAAAATAACTTCGAGTAATTTAAGTACAGTGTATTATTCAAAAAACGAAATTGATTTTATGTTAGCAGCAAAAAAATCCAAAAATGAGTAAGCAAGATATAGTTGATGAGTTGCACAAAGCAGCGAGAAGAAATTTCTTTCGGCGGCATACATTGATTAAAGGAATAGATGATTTATGGCAAGCTGATCTTATGGACTTTCAAAAATATTCATCGCTGAATAAAGGATATAATTATGTTCTGGTAGTGATTGATGCTTTTTCTAAATACGTTTGGGTCAAGCCTTTGAAGTCAAAATCTAAAACATGTGTTGTCAATGCAATGCATAGTATATTATCTGAATCAAAACGAAAGCCTAAAAATGTACAAACAGATCTAGGTAAAGAGTTTTATAACGATTCTTTCAATCAGTTAATGAAAAGTTACAAAATAAACCATTATTCCACCTACTCTGTCAAAAAAGCATCTATAGTAGAAAGAGTTATAAGAACCATTAAATCAAACCTTTACAAAAAATTTAGCCTATTCGGACGGTATCAATGGTTTCAAAGTAATTTGGATTTCGTTGTAAATCATTATAACAACACTGTGCATCGCATTACTAAATTCAAGCCGATCAATGTAAATCATTCAAATGAAATTTTAGTACGATCTAACATTATTAAAACGCAACAACCAAAAATAAAAATCAGTCAAAAATCTAATTTCAGAGTAGGCGACTTTGTGCGTATAAGTAAATACAAAGGAGATTTCTATAAAGGCTATACCCCTAATTGGTCTACAGAAATATTTCGAATCGTAAAAATTAATAAAACCAATCCCATAACATACCAAATAGCAGATAAACAAAATCAAAATATTCTCGGGTCTTTTTACGGGTATGAACTATTAAAAACTAAGTTTCCAGACCTATACCTAATTGAAAAAGTTATCAGAAAAAAAGGAAACAAATTGTTTGTCAAATGGTTAGGATTAAGTGATAAAGAAAATAGTTGGGTAAACAAAAGCGAATTGGTTTAGATTTTTATATAAATAAAGTTTGATCACTGGTTTATCACACTTTATTAATATCAATGAAAGAAGGCAGTGGTATAATAAATAACTTAATAGATCGTTTACCGTTCGAGATACATTTACCTGGGTATCAATTTTGTGGTCCCGGTACAAAACTTCAAAAACGTATACTAAAAGGTGAACGCGGTATAAATCAATTGGACAAAGCTTGCATGCACCACGATATTGCTTATATCAATAAAGATTCAGAAACTCGACGTAAAGCAGACTTGGAACTTTTAAGCATGGCCAAAAGGAGATTGACTTCAAAAGATGCGAGCAAAGGAGAAAAACTTGCATCGTGGATAGTAAAAAATGCCTTGAAAGCAAAAATTCGAGCAGGCAGTGGTATTCAATCATTTAAGAAGGGAATTAAGAAAATACACACTCAACTAAAAAAACTAAAATCCAAAGACCATACCTCTGCAATAAAGTATGCTTATGCAGCGGCAAAAAAGCTATTCAATAACAAGAAAGGAATACGTTTACCACGTTTTATTCCTCTCCCTAAGTGTGGCGGATTTTTACCACTAATTCCTATATTTGCGGGATTGTCAGCATTAGGTTCGCTTGCCGGAGGTGCAGCGGGTATAGCAAAAGCCGTAAATGATTCTAAGGCGGCACAAAAGAGTCTTCAGGAATCTGAAAGACATAACAAAATGATGGAAGCAGTAGCTCTTGGAAAAGGATTATATATCAAATCTTATAAAAAGGGAGCAAGTTTGTATTTGAACCCATCAAAAAACTAATTAAAAGGCTACCTAGACGTGCGCTTACTAATCTTGACATCTTAGAATATGCTAATGATATTCCTTACTTCCGAGGTGTTTACATGAGAGATACGTTACCATCAAAACCTAAAAAGATAGAATGCGGAATACTAAATTTGGATAGCAATAAAAATCCTGGCACGCATTGGGTAGCCTTTGTTAAGCATGACAATTACGTAGAATATTATGATAGTTTTGGTAATTTGAAACCACCATTAGAATTTATAAAATATATGCATGCTTTACCTATAAACTATAATTATAAGAGACATCAAGCCTTTGGTACCACAAACTGTGGTCATTTGTGTCTGAAATTTTTAAGAAATTATTGGAAAATGTATTTATATAATGAAAAGAAGAAATAAATGTGTTAGTATAAAAATGTCTTTCACTGTATCCATAACTGGAAGCGGAGCTTCCTTGACAACAAACTATTCCCCAACTTTGGAACTTCAAGGAGACTATGAGTGCAGTATTTTATATTTTTCAACGTTTAACTCAATTCCCAATATAGATGAACGAAACAATAAGTTTTATTATGGTGAAAATGAAATAATCGAAATACCTGAAGGTTCTTATGAGCTTCAAGATATTTGTGATTATTTAAAAAGCAACATCAAGAACACTGTACTTAAACTTACTTGCAATAACAATACATTGAAAACACGTATTTTTTGTTCCAAAGATGTTCATTTTAACAAAGGGGGTTCATTGGGTAAAATTTTAGGTTTTGGAACGAAAACAATAAATGCTAATATAAGTACCGATTCAGATTATCCTGTAAACATTCTATCAACTACCATTGTGCGGGTCGAATGCGATATAGTTAGTGGTTCATTTGTTAACGGAAAATCAAGTCACATAATTTATGAATTTGTGCCAAACGTACCACCAGGTTACAGAATAATTGAAATTCCCAAAAATCTAATTTATTTTCCGGTTAATCAAAATTGTATTAACGCCATTAATATAAGACTGCTGGATGCTGATAATAAAGAGATAAATTTACGAGGTGAAGAAGTGCAACTATATTTACATTTTAAGCAAAAATGATAAATTTTAATAAAAACCCGACCACATCGTGTTCACAAATCATTTCTAAAAGGACATCTCCCAAGAGCGCACCACTTCATTTTAAAAAAAAGCTCACCAAAACTAACAAGGATTTCCTGAAGCTACTTGGTTTGATAAAATGAATATCTTAAATATATCTCAACAAACATCATACGACAACAGCATCGAAAGTTTTGAGTATCACTCGTACAAACCATACGTAACAAGTTTCAACAAGAATGATGAAATAAGAATTCCAATCAATCAACAAGACCTGTACGTGCTTCCATCACTCAGCAGTTTGTATATCGAAGGGGAAGTGAATGTGTATAATAGCACTACTAAAGAAAGAGTATCTAATGTACATTTTATTAATAATCCAGCATTATTCCTATTTCAAGATATTCGATACGAATTGAACGGCATTGAAATAGATAAAATTAAAAATGCAGGTGTAACTACAACAATTAAGTCTTATCTATCCTTAAATGAAAACGAATCAAAATATGCTCGAGTTTGGGGATGGTCCACTGAAGGCATAAAAAATGCAGGTGGTGGAGCATTTTCTGTCTCTATTCCGTTAAACAAGATATTAGGGTTTGCAGAAGACTACGAAAAAATTATAATTAATTGTAAACACGAATTAGTGCTTTTAAGAAGCAATACGAATCTGAATGCAATTAAATTAAACTCAGGAGAAGTACTGGACGATATTAAAATTACTAAAATTATTTGGAGAGTGCCTCACGTTAAAGTGTCCGATCGTGAAAGAATAAATTTATTAAAGTTCTTAGAAAAAGATAGACCTATTCCATTAGCGTTTCGTAGTTGGGATCTCTATGAATATCCATTACTACCTAAAACACGAAAGCATACTTGGTCTATTAAAACTTCATCTCAAATAGAGAAACCACGATTTGTTGTAGTTGCCTTACAGACAAATCGAAAACATAACAGTCAATTGTCCATGGCCGAATTTGATCATTGTCACGTACGAGATGTAAGGGTATTCTTAAATTCATCATATTATCCATACGAAGGATTAAATGTCAGTTTTGCGGATGACAAATTTACCTTATTATACGAACAGTATGTGAGATTTCAACAGTCTTATCACGGACGTCGATCAGAGCCGTTGATGAGTTTGAAGGAATTCAGAGACATAGCTCCTTTATTTGTTATCGACTGTTCGCGACAACACGAAACTTTAAAAGGTTCGATCGATGTGAGAGTTGAAATCGAAACAGACCAGGAAATACCAGATCAAACAGCTGCTTATTGCTTGATTTTAAACGATTGTATATTCGAATACAAACCTTTGAGTAATATTGTAAAGAAACTATCATGAACAGCCAAACAATTTTTGTAGATCTTCAAGGATTTAAAGATTGCAAAAATAATTTTATTGTAAAAGAACTAGCTATAGCTACCGAAGAACATACTCATGTATTTTTAATTAAACCTCCCTACCCGTTTACTGCACTAACTGAAAAAGAAAGGAAACATGTCTTTTGGGTTGAAAAGAATAGAGGTTATCGGTGGAGTGAAGGATATATTGATTACAGAGAATTTCGGAGAACTATTAAACCTTATTTAAATGACAGAAAAATTATAGTAAAGGGCGAGGAAAAGATAAAATGGATTCATGATTTATGCGGTCACAATAATATTACTGATATAAGTTATTTAGGTGTTCCTAATTTAGTCACTCTTTGTAATAATTATTGTAAAAATATGTTAGTTTATAATTGTTTTACACATAAGAAAATTTGTGCATTAAAAAATGTTTTGTGTATACGAAAATGGTGTGTAGATAATAAAGCAAATCTATAGTTTTTAAATAAACAATGTACCCACTGAAATATTTTGTTTTACTTATACCCTAACCTAAGTTTTCATAAGGTAACCTGTTTAAGGTAGGACGAAAATAAAAAAACCAAATGTTTCACCACTTAATGTCTTTATTTGACACTGAGAAGACTATCTTACAATACATTTATATTTAACTACATATTTAAAAAATACAATGATACATAACTATAAATATTCATTACATAGAGTTTTCGAGATTTTTCTTATTAATGTTTCTGTCATGTCGGAAATTTCATCGACTGGTTCGGTGACGACGTATTGCGCACTGAGCAGCACGTCCGTGTCTTCTTCGTTTTGGTTAGCTTCCCGTATCATCGAACAAGAAGGTTCGCTCGTGAGGTCGATTATTCGTAATTGTATCAATTTTAAGCCTTTACCTCGTTCTTTGTTGATGACGTAGGATTTAACACATCTTGTCTTCTTTTTTACTGGTTCAGTCTTTTTCCTCAGCCTTTTCTCCCGAAACCTTTGAGTTGTTTGAGGTTTTTCAATTTGGTTCTTGTTCAGTATATCCTGACAAGCCTGTGTTAATCCTTCCCATGGATCATAGTTGAACTGTGATAACATAATAGACGTGTCATCGGAGTTCTCCAACGGGTCTTGAGCACACTGAGATAAAATTATATCAGAACAGTCTGTCATTATCTGTGGAATAAAATACATCATGTTAAAATACGAATTAATTTTGTAGAAGTAGAGATTCTGTTAATACGAATGGAAATATAATAAAAAATATTGAAACTTACCAAGTAATTATTCACGTTATGTGTATCTCTAGACAAAGCTGTTTGAATAATGAGTCAAATGCAAGGGTTTACTAGGTAAAGAAAGTTTTGAGAGTGCATTAATTGTAGTGTCAGCAAATAAGCATGTGCGTGTTTCATGCAATTTTTTAAATAAACATCCTCGCCTAAATTTATAGAATCATCAAATTATGTGACCTGAAATCTAAATAGGTATCACCTACCTACACGTGCGCAAATGTTGCGAAACTATTAATGTATGTTTTCACAGTTGTGTAAAATGAAACAACAAATCATTTGTAGTTTAAAATTTATTTAATACTTATTTCACAAATACATTTTATAGATAAAATTTTCCTAATCTAAACATAAGAACTAATTATTTCAACCCAGACTATTTAATATCATCAAATTATGATACAAGACTAAGACATTCAATTATCAAAAAAGAATATAACACGTTATTATAATAAAGGTCAGAACTTAAATTATCAACACATTAAAAGAAGCTAGATTTATGTCCCCAAGCTAATGTACTTATATTATTTTTTAATATGATACGTTTGTCATCGTTAGATGATAAAGCTACTTTATTTACCGATTGAGTAAATATTTCATGCTTCAACGATTTAAATACTACATTAGTTTTTTTAATAATTTTGTTGTGCAATAGAACATTATTGTAATCTTTAAAAAGTAACTGTTTAACAGCTGGTTTTTTTACTCCTTTGGCTTTTTTTATTTCTTTATTTTCAGTTTTTATACAGTATAATTTTGATCTTAAACCAACAAATTCCGTTATGAGTTTTCCACCTAGTTCGTCTTTAAACAAACCAGGAACCTTTTTATTTTGTCGTTTAATGTTATACAAATTATTTTCATCGTAATTGCTTGTGTCAAAGTAAGATTCAAATTGACGTTTCAAATCTCTATAAACGTCCTTGGTGTGTATGGAGTACAAAAAGCTATCCGTATCTGTGTAACAAAGTTTTAAATTGTCACCGTAGAATGGTTTCATAATGGAATAATGAAATTTATACATATGGCTTTTAGAAATTTCTAAAACCGTGAATCCTATATAAATTGGTTTATCCAGTAATATCGACTCTGGTTTCATTTGCACTGCAACGAAATTCTCAGAAAACACAGTTGAGCTGTGATAATTGGGTCTTGCTATTAATTGCTGAGCAGTGTACTGTTTTTTTGTTTTATTTCTAGTATCAACCCATTGATTTACTAATTTTACATCAAGTCGTTTTTCCGGATCTTCTAATGTTTTGCCGAAAATGCTATTATTCAAAAGTTTGAAAAAATCTTGTTCAAATGCAGACGTTGCCTTTTGTCGCAAGTCGGTATTAAGATCAATGTATTGCTTTAGATATGGGCTTTGTTTGAATTTTATTACTCTGTGGATTTTCTTTAGTTTCAAACCATAAGTAAGGCATGCTTTTAAATGTACATAGTGAATAACATAGTTAAATTTATCGTATAAATTTGGTATTAACTTTGATGTTTTAGAGCCTGGTGGAGTAAATTTTTGCGGACAAAAAGGGAGTTCGTTGTGTAAATCATGCAACTGTTCCGGGTATTCTAAATCTATTTCTAAAATATAGCCCTCTTCAGCATCGTCAGGCGTGTTTATAATTTTGTCAGCATTAAATTCTGACGCATTTAACAAGCGAAAATCAGAATAAGGTAAATATGAGCACATTGCATATCCGTATAAATTGTTGCAGTCTATATAAAATAAGTAATTATCTGGAGAAGATGGATCGTAATCAGACAAGTATTTATTATTTGCCTTTGCATATCTAGTGGAAACTTGACAAACACCACCGCGGATACCCTTTTGGATTAACCGAATTATTTCCAAGTCTTCAATTAGTTCAAGTTTTACTTTGGTCAAAAGAAGCATAGCATCGAAGCTTAAACTCGGAGCCGTAAGATAAAACGAAGGATCTAAATTATAATTCGTTTTACAAGTATACCGAAATTTTTCAAATACATCAGCCAGTAAAAGGACGTCTGATTTTAAATATAACTTTGTATAATCTCCTAGATTTTTTAAATTAAATGTTTTCCAAACGCACTCGGCATGTTTATAGTCAGATTCTGAAATAGTACACTCATTCAAACTACTGTAAAAACATTGGCGCGGAGGTAATTGTTTTTCTTTATACGATTCCCAGCTAGTCATGTATTCATAAGGGTATACCCCTTTGCGTCTTAATAACTCAAACTGATATTTTTCAGGAAAAAAAAAGGATAAATGTGTAAAATCCTGTGTATTTAAATTAGAAACCAGTTTTTCAAGGCTTGTCCCTAAAAATTTAAACGAGTCAACGAAGCGAACTGCCATGTAATTATTATCATCTGTTGTAAAAAACTTAGTGAACGATATATAATTTTCTTTATTTTTGGCTATAACCTTTATTGGTCCCGATATTTCTCCCAATTGCCTTATAAATAGATGACTATCGTAGCCGGATAAGTTATGAAAAAATACAGGTACGAATTGTGGTAAGCGATATTTGAGATTACAGTAAGAATGTGCGGGACCGCGGTACCTGCCGGTTAAGTGACAGTGGTCCCTTACTCTATCGTCAAATAACAACTGATTGCAAAGGTAACATTGCTTCGATCTAGAAAATGATTCTGATTCTTCTACCGTTAACTTTTTCATTGGTATTTTGTTTTTATATAGTTTTAATATTTCAGATATGTCTTTCTTAAGATTCTCAATAAATATTTCAACACAATTTTGTCCAAGATAAGAAACGTACCGATTCAACGAACTGTCATATGAACAAACTACGTAATATGCAAATGCAGCCGGAACATGTTTTTGGAAGACGTTCGTAAAATTTGAAGTCGGTCCGTCTGGACTTGGTTGTAATAACGATTCGAAATCCGCGTAAATAACGAACGGCATGTCTTGCATTTTTTCATAGTTTTTAAACTGTATAAGTGTTCCGGGTTTTGGTAAAACAGTAGCAACGCCACCGCATATATGTGTATTTAATTTTATTTCGTTTTTAAAGAATACCATACAATCATCACAAAAAAATATTTTTCCGTGGTTTTTTGTTATTTGTGACCTAAACAAACGACTTAAATTTTTTATCCAGCAATAATGCGTTAGATTTCCCTTTTCTAAAAATAATAAATTTATATGGTTCTTTTTCTTGTTTTGAGTGCGGTATAATGGACCAACAATATTAGTTTTGTTTTTAATTCCATAAATATTAACACTTATACTGGGATTATTCTTTTCAAAGGTTTTTATATCTGAAAAATTTACAGGAAACGACATGTTTTTTGTATTGAGAAAGTTCTCAAAATGAGGATATGAAGAAGTACGGTGAGCATTGCTCGTAGCAGGAAACAATGCAGCCATTATGCTCCACAAAAAACAAAATTTATCACTATTTTGAACGTTAATGCAAGCTCGTTTAAGTTTTAAAGCTTTAGGCAAATCTATAAATTTTGATGCTTTTAAAGGATTATATTTATTAATGTTAATTTCTAAGTACGAATTACGAAGAAAAGACCAACCGCTGTCTCTTTCTTGCATTTCGTCAATTTTAGTTGAAATAATAGCAATTGCTTGAGGGAATATTTCGTCAAACACGTAGTTCTTATGTATGATAAAGTTCTCTGTAGCAAATGATTTTAGCTCAGATTTGTTAGAGTCATTAGTTCTAAGAGAAAATTCTGCAAATAATTCGAAGTTGACTTTAAGGCTGTTAAATGCTAGTTGTCGCGCTTGTATAAGTTGGCGCACGCGCGCACGCATGCTGCGCATGAACTCGGCTGGCGTCTGTACTTGTTCATCCCTAATGCGCAATCGATATGTAGCTATTCGACTACGGAAAGCACTACTTATTTTATCTATGCCGTCTCCTAATTCTATTGCTGAATTATTTTTATGTGTATTACTTTTAAGATGAGCTGAGAAACTATTACTTTTAACTGATAAATCGCACACTGTGCAAAATATCGTTCTTTTCGACATTCTAAAAAAGTTAAAATTTATCTACCTACCTACTATGAATGAAATTAAATAGACTGGGTGAAAACTAAGATATATAAAAGTATTTCACTATTTTATTTTATTACCTTAAATAACTAATTACAAATTATCGCGGACTATTTTTTTTTATCGGCGAAAAATGTACCGTCCTCTTCAAATGCCTCTCGCGCTTGCTTGATGAATTGCCGCAGTAGGTCGAGATGTTCGGTGTCCGAATTGGTCTGATACTTAAGCGATAGGACCGCTTTCTCCCAACGATCTTTCGGCTCCACAGCTCTTATCTCGTTCGCGTTGTAGAGGCGCAACTCCACGAAGAGATCACCAGGTAGAGTGGCAGTGCGGCGCAGGATCCCGTCTGCCACTCGACGCGTCAGCACTGACTGCAGGCGCGTGGGCGGCGTGCGCGCGCGACAGCTCTCGATGTCCGCGTCGTCGTCCAAGTCCAGCTTCCACCCTGAGGTTCGAGTTCGTTTTTCGCCACTCGAGCTCTCTGCTGACTTGCGTTTGGTAGATGAGGACTTTTTCACGGATGATTTAGTTCTGAAAAAAAAACATTTAGAATTAAATATTTTGAGCAGTTTTAGTAATTTTAGTTGGAATAAGAGATTAAATGAAAAAACATCATTCTGCGAACATAAACTCGTAAATTATAAAACTCCAACCGGAATACAATAGCAGAAATTCTAAGTACGAGTAAGTTTATCGTTGTTCGCATAAATTTATAAATATTTGTTTTAAAACAGAAGTGACTCCCGCGCATTTAAAATAGATAGGTACGAGTACATTACAACGCAAAGTAAATACCTCAATCGACATAAAAGTGATAAAAAAACTTACGGTTTATTAACTGATTCGTCTTCAGACTCGTAGACTAAATTTTTGGCTGCTTTTCGATGTCTCGGTTTCAACCTGCCAACAAACAATCAAATTAGTTTAAAACGGTAGACACTTGTTTCAAACAAAACTAAATCGATTTATTACTGGAATGTTACTTTGTGTATGAAATCTCACTTTTCACACTAAATATTATTACTTAAACAGTTTCAACTGTTTTAGTTCGAACGAGTGATAAAAAAAATATTACTTCAAACATAAACTGTTAAAATGATAAAACTCCTACCGGAATACAAAAGCAGAATTTCTAAGTATGTCTGTGCTCGCATATATTGTTTCAAAACAGAAGTGACTCCCGCGCATTTAAAGTAGATAGGTACATTAAAACCCCGAGTAGGTAAATAATATCTCAATCGACATAAAAATAAATAAAAACTTACGGTTTATTTACTGATTCGTCTTCAGACTCGTAGACAATTTTTTTTGCTGCTTTTCGAGGTCTCTGGTTCGACCTATCAACAAATAATTAAATTAGTTTGGTAATCATTTTACTTGTTTCAAACAAAACTAAATCGATATTATTACTGGAATGTTACTCTGTATATGAAATCTCACCTTTTACAAGATTTTTCCTCTTCAGAATCTATGTCTTCGCGTTTATTTCCGTACCGCTTCGCAGCTGCTTTTGTATCGCAATAATACTCAATGTCCGACCTGTAATATAAACAGATAATAGTTATAAGACGAACTTATTATGATGTAGGTAGGTACTACATGTATTCAACATACAATAACGTTAAACAGGTGACAAAAATAACAAAGGTAGGCACTGTAAAGTTTCATATACCTATGCATGAAACATATTTATACAAATCTAGTCTCTAATTCTCATAAAATATCGGTACAGCAAAAAAAGCGAAAAAAAACTTACGAACATTATTTCGTTGCTGTAGATTGTTCCTGAAGCTGAAGAATGCCTTGAAGGTTGATGAGCACTATTGGGCAGTACTGAAGAATTTAAATTGTATCGATTCAGACCTCTTAATTTATCCAAAAATAATGCAAGATCAGCAATAGAGGTAGTCAACATTTTTTCCTTTTGTACCGATTAGTAAACGAGTAAAATATAACGCATAGTTACAAAATTAACCTCCAAAAATAGGGTTCACGATCACTGGCCTAATATTTTGTAGAATCAGCGATTACAAAATGTTACACATTAAAATTTGTGAAAAACAAAAGTTTCGATTTACCACAGACGTCCGCATAATTGCTGTACAGTCAACGTAAAAATTATATGATGATTTTTTTTTCTTTTCATATTATGATATTTTTCTAGTTACCTACATAATGTATATTATTTCTTAAACATTCTATGTAAAGGTACATGCGATCATTTTAACCGATTGCGTGAGGAGCTATGATTTTAATATTTTTTTTGCATTATTTCATGTTGTTCATTGGTTGTTCAAAGAAACGATAACGTTTAACATTATTCTTACAATATCATAAAACATAGTCCTCCGCCGCGCTCGTATATTCGCGTTAAACCCAAAAACTACACCATAGGTTTTCATCTTATGTTAACCAATAGATAATAGATAGATAGATTCATGAGGAAGCTTAAGATAAACATACCTCTGATGCTGCCGGGTGGGTATCTAATGATTTTATATTATAGAGTCGATTATTAAAATGTTTGCTCATTAGCAAAATTAAAGTATAGTGTTTCAACATTTGTTAAGTAATTTTTACTACTGACGTTACTTACATGCTCAAAACTGTGGTTTCAGCAGTAACATTATACTAGCATTATAACTTATAAGATTAGGGTTCCTTAACATTTCAAACTATTTTACTGCCTTAGTTAAATTGTAGAGAGAGTATTTAAAAACATTATTATACACTTGAATTAATTATTTAAACATTTAGTTCGATCGTTGTTTCTGATTTCTGTAACACAAGTGAATTCGGTACTCACCACAGGATCAGAGCAATGTATGTGCAACACCACATATTCCACATTTATTTTTATTTTATCCGTCGATAAAAAATACTACATTACCTATGTTATGTAAGGTGACGCAAAAAACTTAACATAAATAAATGTATATCTTTGGTCTTATATAAAATATATTTGAGATGAGAAGCTCTCCTTTTTAGTTGGTTAAAAATCAATATCTTATAGTAAATTATAGTAATAGACAATATTTTCATGAAATACTCCTTTTTAAGTATGATGCGATTTATAATTACAAAAACATGTTAATATAATAGTTCTGATAGTAAATCGTAAGGCTGGTAACGATTAATTCTAATTATGATTACATACGGAACCTTTTTTGTAAATACTGTAACTTAAATTGACTATTGTATGACCTGATTCGCTACTCGAGTCATTGCTGAAGTGTACGCCATAGTCTCTGGACTGCCGTGTGAAGGTTTGATTTTAGGTGCTAACATTTACGAGTAGTTAACTATTAAGACGAACAGTTCACCTTGATTACTTTTCTAAGCGAAGTAAAGATTTATTGGTACGACCAAACGGGCTAGAGTCGCTGTGCGATTCTAGGTGCCAATAAAGTTTTGAAAATAATTTAAAAGTGTTTATTGGTACGACCAAACGGGCTAGAGCCACTGTGCGGTTCTAGGTGCCAGTAAAATTTTGAAAATAATTATAAAGTAGGTATTTATTGGTACGACCAAACGGGCTAGAGTCGCTGTGCGATTCTAGGTGCCAATAAAGTTTTGAAAATAATTTAAAAGTATTTATTGGTACGACCAAACGGGCTCGAGCCAATGTGCGGTTCTAGGTGCCAGTAAAATTTTGAAAATAATTATAAAGTAGGTATTTATTGGTACGACCAAACGGGCTAGAGTCGCTGTGCGATTCTAGGAGCCAATAAAATTTTGAAAATAATTTAAAAGTGTTTATTGGTACGACCAAACGGGCTAGAGCCACTGTGCGGTTCTAGGTGCCAGTAAAATTTTGAAAATAATTATAAAGTAGGTATTTATTGGTACGACCAAACGGGCTAGAGTTGCTGTGCGATTCTAGGTGCCACTAAATTCTTGAAACAATTAGAAAGTTCATCATAGTGGGCTTAGTAAATCTGAAAGTTGTCAAGTGTTAGTACGATCAATCGGGCTAAAATTATTACCTTGAGCAAACGGCCGCTGGCATAAAGAGCATTGGTGTTATTTTAGTGTTTAAGTGTACGTTGCGTGGTGACTAGACTCAAAGGATTGGTTTAAGGTATGTACCTATAGTGGAATGTAGAAATATCATAACTGCATAACCGAAGGGGGCGTTAAATTCACTTTGTTGTCATTTCATTTATGCATGATCCACGAATGATCAAACAAAAATATATGGTGCGTTCTGAATCGTAAAACAGGTTCTAGATTTCAATTCACTTTTTGTTTGGTTATAATTGTTCGCTCTAATTAACTTTTTTCGAATGAGCGGACGCAGGAAGCGAATGAGAAGAAAGTGAATTAGAACGAACAATTATAACCTACTCATATTAAATTATTCATTGATTTATTTTACATTGTCTTTGCTAGGATAAATACGTCACCTAGAAATGTCAGTATATGTCATAACAGTACCTAAGTAATGAAGTTAATACGTATAATTTCTAACAACGCGCAGCTGCCGCCGCTGTTAAAAACGACAGTAATTGAAGAAGCCAAGTTGGGGAGAGTAATTATTGCTTTGTCTTCCCATTTAGGCTTGGACGTATGATAAGATGAATGTATAAGCTAATTGATGTAGGTATCGGAGTGATAAAGCACACTAACTTATTTAAAAATTCAGAATAGCAACCCTAGATAGTCAGCCCAATTTAGGCAGTTGTTTTCAAGAACGGCGGGAGTGGACCTACTGTATTTTGCCTATTTTGTGCTTTTGGTAACTGTACAGATTCTGCGCCGAGAGTCCATATAATTTGGGACATCTCCTTTTGCAGACATATAGAATATGATCTGCATAAACATATAGGATACTTTTTATACCGGTTATATGTTCCTGTGGGATATTATTCTATATATTTAATCTTTATTTGAACGTTTTTTGTGACTTTTCCACGCATACGAAGTTGCAGGAGCTGTTCCCACTAGATTACTCTATATTTTAATTAATGTTTTTCTTTCTTTTAATCAAAATGGTTTGGACTTAGAATAGCGTAAAAAATTTAGAAATCAGTCTCCATACTTGTCTGACATTTTTTAGCAATGCTGACTACGAAGCTACGAGCTTACTGCTACGGTGTACGCCGTAGCTCGTAGCATCGTAGCGTCTTTATTAAACCGTAACCTCACTTGGTAATGTGCATCAGATTGCTTTTGTGTAGGCTTTCGAAGGGTTTTATAGTAGTACAAGGTTGAAGTACGTACTACTTCTTGCTAGGTTATACTGCAGGAATAACTTTTATGGCAATCAAACACTTGTCACTTTCTAAGTATAAATGAATAAATTCTTCCTTAAATCAGAAAAAAATATCTTGCCTCCAAACTAGTTGTAATAGTTTTTTTGTGAAATACCCATCATTCTAGTTAATGGCCTTTGTAGCCGAGAGGCGAGCAGGAGCATGGGGCCTAGCGCGAGTGTGTCTTTCGGTCAGTCATATTAACCGATCAAATTAAAACATTCATTCCCACGTATCAAAGGTTTGACCATTTATGAACAATTGAAAAAAGTCGAATTTTAATACATGGCTAGATTAAGTTGGTCCTATTTTATCATAGGATTGACACATGAGACTAGCCATTTTAATCTGTTAGGTTTATACGACCAAACGAAAGATACACTCTCGCGCTAGGCCCCCTGGTCCCGGGTTCGATCCCCGGTAGGGACAATGTAGAAAACAAACTTTCCTATATTGTATCGGGTCTGGTGCTGTGGTACCGTCGTTGTTTCTAATTTCTATAACACAAGTTCTTTGCTACTTACTTTCCTTAGGATCAGAGCAATGTGTGTGATGTCCAATATTAATATTTATTTATTTAAAAACCGGCCAAGTGCGAGTCGGACTCGCGCATGAAAGGTTCCATATTCTATAAAAACGGCAAAAAAAACTCGTTTGTTGTATGGGAGCCCCCTTAAATATTTATTGTATTCTGTTTTTTAGTATTTGTTGTTATAGCGGCAACAGAAATAGGAAATACATCATCTCTGAAAATTTCAACTTTCTAACTATCACGGTTCATGAGATACAGCCTGGTGACAGACGGACAGACAGACAAACGGACAGCGGAGCGGAGTAATAGGGTCCCGTCCCCCAAAATTGTGTCTAATAGCGACTACATAACGGATACACATTATAAATACATTTATATTTCCATAATTGTTGTACTGTTCTGTTTGTTTTGTGTGGTGTGCAATAAAGAGTACCTATCTTTCTATTTATAAACATCCATGACTTAGGTTAAATGCTCGTGCTCTACACATGAACATAATGCAGGATTCGAACCCGCAACCGCCTGGCTTCATAGTACGAACCACTTGACCAATCGTCAACAAGGCTCCGATCATTCCGAGTGAACGATAAATCGCCAATCGCGTCACTATCGCCGTATCGATTGCGCGAATCGCCGGCAAATGGCGCGACTTCAGACAATCTTCTTTGCTAATACTTCAGCCCGAGTAGCGTCAGCAGACAAAGCTGATTAGGAATAGGAATTATAATTAGGAATTAGGAAATAATTAGGAATGGGAAATAATGGTTAGGAATATAATAATAAAGCCCTTTTAATCCGAAATTGCTACAATTTGACAGTACATAGTTACAAATTTTATATTTAGATTATGTCACGCAATTCGGTGTGCCTCCTGGCATAGGCCTCCTCCAGCTCTTTCCACTGAGCTCGATCATCTGCTACTCTCATCCAGTAGGGTCCCAAAGTTAGGCGGATGTCGTCTACCCATCTTGTTTTTGAACGCCCCTTTCTTCTTGTGTCCTCCCTAGGGTTCCACAGGGTTACTTGTTTGCACCATTTATTTATTTTGCAACGTAGCATATGTCCTGTCCAACCCTGGGTAGGTTCCTGGTTAGGAATATACTGTGAAACAAAAAGGAGGGTAATAGTTTAGTTTATAGTTTATTTTTCCACAAAAACGGCACGGTACTTTGAAGGTAGTTTTGGGAATTCCCCAACGAAGCCGCTTCGGGCGTCCATGACCCGCGACGGCAAGACAATCAGCAAATCTTGGTGCAGCTCGTGTAGATAGTTATGCATGGACAGCAGCCCCCGCCGCCGCAGCAGGGTCCTCCACAGCAAGGTCCGCAACCTCCGCAGCACATCTTGGTTCTGGGGTTAGAGAGTACTTGAAAAGCCTAAAAATACCGGGTCTATAGTAGACAGAAGATACCTACGTTTGTGGAAAATCTGGTTATATAGATTTATTAGATTTAATTTATGTGTATCACGCAAAGGATTTGATTCTACTGTAATGTTTACAAAGTTCATGTATTATGTTTGTCAGTCATTTTTGTAAACAGAAAATACAGCCTGTCGATTCTATAAACAAAACCATGATCACTCCGACATCACTTCACTTATAGACGATTAATAAATGTGAACCTATTCAGTAACAAAATAGAGTCTATGTTTGTTTGTTCTGATTAGGTGATACGCGCTGTCACTTTAACACTGAAGTCACTCATCAATTATAGTAATTTGATCCCACTCTTTAACGAAATAGAGGCTATATTTGTTTGTATCACTTAGCTGATATTTAATGTCCATACCCCTTGTCGCTATTAATCTTCTAGATTATATTTCATACTTTTTGTATGAAATTAAATTCTTTATTCTGTATATAGGCCCTCTTCCGGGCACTTATACACGTCCCAAAATATGAGAAAGACCTACCACCGCTTCTATACGGCGGGACTACATATCGGCTGGTAATGAGAAGAAGCGGCGCAACAAACTCAGTCACCTTTGTCAGCCTGATTTTATTACAGGAAATACAATTACAAGATAATGTAAGTGCGATCTCAGGTTATCAAGTCCATGCACTCTAGTCGTTCGTATAGGTTCTTATTTGTGAATGTTGAATTCATTACTGTGGTCATAATCCCCATTTAAGTCAAAAAAAATAAATGCTTAAATGCTCAAATGGGAAAAGAACCCACATTACCCACATCTACTGCTTATCTAACTAAGCTAACGAGGACGTAAGCTAACCTGTAAAAGTTTGTTTTGTGTTTTTTTGTATATTTTTTTTTAAGTGGTACATTCCTATTCATCTTTGCAAAGACTATTATGTTATATTGGAAAAACACAAATATTAAAAGTGTTTTCTTTTAATTAATCAATTAATTGTTTCATTAAGCCAATGCAAGATCACATTTAATCACTAAAAACCGTGTAGGTATATCGCTGTTCGAAATTGACATAATTATGTGAACTTTGAAGTATGGATTACACAGTTTAAAGACTAGTATTTTCTTACTAAGATTATTATAGTATATCGGGTGTAAAAAAAGGCTTCACCAAGCCGAATACCAGATATTCTACGTATTATTACGATCATTTTTTTCTTTTATACTATACCTGGGAAATGACGGGTTACAGAGTTACTGACAGTCAAATTAAAAAAAAAATTCAAAGATTTTTACAAAATTGACTTCTGTTTGATAATACTAAACTTTGTTACAAAGAAACATGATAAAAATTTTCAGTCCTTCTTTCATAAAAGGCCTTTAAAGGGCACAGCCGGCAATGAATCGTGCGCAGTGCTCTCGCGCCACCCGCTCGCCCGCCGACCGCTTACACACACAGGCATAGTCTGTGGCGTGCGCGCTATACATTGCGGGTTAGAAATAAGTTATGTTTTTTGATACCCAAAAATTAAAGTCATTTCCCAGCAATTATTTTTTTTTGCATTCTACTTGGTTTTATGTATAGAATTCGTGGTTTAAGGCTTCGTTAAGCCTTTTTTTACACCCTGTATAGTATTTTTTCCTCATCTTCAATAAAAAATCTATCAAAAATATTTTAAATGAGTTTCTATGCTGACGGTACGCCCCGAATTATCCTGGCTCAAGATATTTAGCCCATTAAATCCCCCTCCCCTAGTGGAGGAATTTCACTAATACATCCTCTCATCCTCCTAGATTCCAACCTGGGATTAAACGTATATTCGGATTAAATTTTAACATGAATAAGTCTTGAAATTATTAGTTAATTAAGCATACTTATAATTAATAGTCCTATTAATGTATCAAGAAAGCAAAGTCAAAGTCATTTATTCAGTATATCGGGTGTAAAAAAGGCTTAACGAAGCCGAATACCACATATTCTACGGATTATTACGATATATTTTTTCTTTTTCACTATACCTGGGAAATGACGGGTTACCGAGTTATTAACAGTCAAAGTTACAATTTTTTTTCAAAGATTTTTACAAAATTGACTTCTGTTTGATAATACTAAACTTTTTTACAAAGAAATATGATCCGCTTACACACACAGGCATAGTCTGTGGCGTGCGCGCTGTACATTGCGGGTTAGAAATAAGTTATTTTTTTTGATACCCAAAAATAAAAGTCATTTCCCAGCAATTATTTTTTTTGCATTCTACTTGGTTTTATGTATAGAATTCGTGGTTTAAGGCTTCGTTAAGCCTTTTTTACACCCTGTATAGGCTCTCTTTCGGGCACTTAAATATGGCTTGGCGCTATACCACCACTAAATATCGGCTGGTGATAAGAAGAAACGGCGCAACCAACTTAAGTTACCTTCGTCAGTCTGATTTTATTATAGAAAATACAATACATGCGTAAGTTCAAGCTGGTGAAAATAGGACAAGCCTAGAACTTACTGGCAAAAATATTTGACTACCTACATAAATGTAATAAAGAATTTCGTTCGAATAAATTGTTCCTTGTTGAGGAATTTTATCTTGTCACGTGACGTCCTTGGTAGCTAAGTTGGTAAAGCACTCGCCCGGCTTGCGATGGGACGTGGGTTCGAGTCCCACTTGAGGTCGATGATTTTTTTCAAGTGTTATTTATCTTCAATTGAACCTTGCATGGAATTGCTTGCTTAACCAATAGTCAAATATTTGTAAAAATATTTCTGTAGGGTGTTGACGATAGTATACTACTCAGCTATACATATAGCTACAACATTGATCAGAATACGCTGGCTTTGACAGCGAGCAAAAACACTTGAGGAATTTCATCTTGTCACGTGACGTCCTCGGTAGCTTAGTTGGTAAAGCACTCGCCCGGCTTGCGATGGGACGTGGGTTCGAGTCCCACCTGAGGTCGATGATTTTTTTTTCATGTGTTATTTATCTTTAATCGTTTCTTTCAATCCAACATAACAATCACTTAATCTAGCTCCAAACTAAGTACAACTTGTACCTATTATCATGACTAATTAACGGATTCGTATACAGGGTGTACAAAAGAAAGGGACACTCCTATTATTATTATTATTATAAAACCACGTGATCTGCTGGTCATATACAACAACTTTTCATAAGGGAGCTACATCGAAATCGTGATTTTATATTCAGATGCTCCATACATTATCATCGAGGTATGCGAGTAAATTTGTATGAAGCAACTAAAAAAACTCGATTTCAATGTTGCTCTCATAGAAAAAGTTGTTGTATATCACCATCTGCAGCTGATTACGTGGTTTTAAGGAGTGTCCTATTCTCTTGAACACTCTGTATACAGGTTGTAAAAAAAGGCTTAACGAAGCCTTAAAACACGAATTCTATACACAAAACCAAGTAGAATGCAAAAAAAATAATTGCTGGGAAATGACTTTTATTTTTGGGTATCAAAAAAAATAACTTATTTCTAACCCGCAATGTATAGCGCGCACGCCACAGACTATGCCTGTGTATGAAAGCAGATCATGTTTCTTTGTATAAAAGTTTAGTATTATCAAACAGGAGTCAATTTTGTAAAAAATCTTTGAAAAAAAATTGTAACTTTGACTGTCAATAACTCGGTGACCCATCATTTCCCAGGTATAGTGTAAAAGAAAAAAATGATCGTAACAATACGTAGAATATGTGGTGTTCGGCTTCGTTAAGCCTTTTTTTACACCCGATATTTAAGTATAATTATCTAGTCGCCATATTGCAAGCTTTAACTTAGTTGGGAGCTTAGTGTGATTATAGAGATGATATATAGAGTGATTGTTAAAGTTATTTATTTTTTAATAATAAAAGTTCTCTGAAAGCTCGGCGAAGCTTTAGCTACTCCCCTTAACCTTTGTTAAGGTTTCTAGTTACAAATGTTATTAAATCGAGAACAAATCGTTACTTTTCTAGACTAACGTCTGACCATTAGTGATGCCGAACTGTCGATAGTTTTACATTCGATAGTTGACCTTGATATTTAGTTACATTAAAGATAGCATTATAATGGTTTTGATACATCCAACAGTATCGTTAATATTGACTGCTAAAATATATCAATATTATTTATAAGCATACTCCGTAGACCTCCATAGCCAAGAGGCGAGCACGCCGTATTTGGCGTCGCCATCTCTGAGGTCACAGGTTTGATTCCCGATCGGGTTAATGTAGAAAATGAACTTTTTTAATATTGTTTCGGGTCTGGGTGGTATGGTACCGTCGTTGTTTCTGATTTCTCTAACACAAGGTGCTTTAGCTACTTATCTAATGATCAGAACAATGTATGTGATATTGTACAGTATTTAAAAAAAAAACTCTCGATACTATTAATAGTGGTCGTCATCATCACCATCATCATTTTAGCCACAGGACATCCACTGCTGAACATAGACCGCCCCTAGTGACTTCCATTATTCCTATTGTATTATTCCTTATTAGAATTAAACTGTCAATACTGTCGATAGTTTTGTACGGACAACAGCACGTCGACCTACCACAAAATGTCAAATTTTCTCATTTGAAAATGAACTCTATATGTCAGGCTTAAAGTTGAAAATCTATTGGAGAATTTTTGACTTTTGGGGTAGGTCGACGTGCTGTTGACTGTACTATTGATTGTAGTATTAAAAAAACACAGACTGCAATCAATACTATGGCTGTAATATTAAATACGATCTATACTATGGATACTATTGCATTTTACTATAGTATAGATAGGCCTATCGATAGTTTTCTTTTTAGGGTTCCATGGTCCTGACAAAGTACCCTTATAGGTTCGTCATGTCCGTCTGTCTGTCTGTCTGTTTTTCCGTTCGAGGTTTTAGAATAGAATAGAATAAAATGTATTTGCAAGAATACATTTGAGTTTGTTACATGATGTTCAGTATTGCTAGATATCGTATTCAGTCTGTGGTAACGTTTGCTTGGAGACTGTTAACCATATAGAGCTGTAATTTTGTAGATATGAACTTTTAAGAAAAATCGTAACTGTTAGATAGATCTGTTAGTTTAAGAGTAATAGCCGTTCAACTTAGTCGTTAAAAAATTTCTTAGGAAACATTAAAAGTGACATAAATGAAGTAATTGCTTAAATTTATTGTGGTAACGACGGGTAACTACGGAACCCTACCTTGCGCGTGGCACGACACGCAGTTTGTCGGTGTTTCCGATATTATCGATAACTCTATCGAGCTATCGAGTAACAACACTACTGACCTTGTCTGTAAGCTTGTAAATGCAATCAGACTTGTGTCTATTGGGAATTGAAAAATTGCTTAAATAAAGCATCTTACTTAAGCTCCTATTTTATAGCAAACATCATGTATCTCGTGTATCGGTGTGCTGTGGGACGATTTTAGCAAAATTTATGGTTTAGTGGTCTTTTTTTTTTAAAAGAAGAAGTTCCATCGCCACTTTTAATACAAGAACATGGCGTCGCCGTTAAAAATCACACACTAACTATTGGTTGAATATTAATATTAAAAGTTGCTGACCTAGCCCGACGGATTAGGAAGCTAAAGAGCCACTGCCACTACAACCGATGGGGCAGAAAGGTTCTGGAATGGAGGCCACGTACCGGCAAGCGCAGCGTGGGACATCCAGCCACAAGTTTGCAGGAAGCCGCTGGATGCAGGCCGCGTGCCACCGGCCAATCTGGAAGTCACTGGGGGAGGACTATGCTATGTCCAACAGTGGACGTCCTATAGATGACATGAGGATGATGATAATGAACCTTTAGACCCGTTATTTTCATCACCATATTTATATGCTCCATACATACTATTAACTTTCACGACTCTCATAATCAGAATCTTACATAAAAATTTTCAAAATGCAGCAACTAATTTTATATTACTTTTGGGCAATTCCGCTATAGACGATTCCCGACATAACATTTTAAATCACGCTTTTAGTTGTTATTTTTGTTATTAGTGCAAAGAAGAAACTCTCAAGTTAATATTAAATGCATTTTTATTTGATTTTACTCCATATTTTCATTTTTAGCGCGTTTCGAAATATTACCATCTGAAGAGTTGGTACAAACTGTAAAATCATACCTGGCTCGAAACAGCTATTGCTGATAGTTTGAGGATAGGTTTTACCAGCTAAACGTGAAGTGATAATACTTATTTACCCTCGGGTACCAAACAAATTAAGTATATGTTGTTATTTGTTAAGCATTATTGACTTCTAGAATACACTGCTAACTTGTTGCACCCGCGATACAAAAGGTATAAAAGATTAATTATTTCACAGAAATAAAGAGCTAACATTCTGAAACTTGGCAAAAGTAAGAAGAAATCAAAACTAAACCTAAATTAAACGTTTTTAAAAGTGTAATGATAGTTAGGTTAAAATAAACGATAACTTAAAATCACCCGCGATTTTGATGTCAGATCGCGGGTGCAACTTTTTGTCACTAAACCTTTTTGTGTGATTAATTAAATATTTTGTTGTTTTAATATACCTTGGCTAATAACATATGCTAAATACGATTGATGATACATATTTAATGTGTGTTTATATAATATTCTTAATGTTATCGGTTAAAATTACAACGGAGCTAGTACAAGAAGACTGCTTCACAGACAAATAGGCCAAATTAGAAGAAAATCCTGGGCTTCATACCGAACACCTCCGTCGGGAAATGGCTCGTGATTCTAAACGGAAAAAAGTAATGAAAGGAAAATGGGGAAAGTGGTAGATTTGAAAATATTAGCTGGAATCAGATTTAAAGGAAGAATGCAAGCAACTAGAAAGCGGAGTAAAGAAGAATTAAGAAATCGTTAATGACATAGTAGACGTGCAATTTGGTGATATTATTGCGAAGTTGGAAGCATCGAAAGAAGAGACTGGTCAAAATAAATGATCATAGAATTTTTGTTGAATTTTGACTTAATTTGTAAGAAATAATTAATTTATGCGACAATAAAAGTATACTAATTATTTATCAATGTGGTTTTGCCACTCATTTTGTTTTTATAAGAGTTAAATTAATGTTTATATTCACTTAAGTTAGACTGGTTGCACCTGCGATAATTTAATGTTGCACCCGCGATTGATATAAAAATTAATAATTCTTTGTTTATTTTTGTTTTGTTCAGGGTTTTTTATGTTATTTACTTGGTCACTAAATCACCTTACAAAATATTAAGTCTTAAAATATTAAATGTATTGTATCCCAATTAACAGACATATCTGTTTTATGTCTATGATCTGGAAGGTTGGGCCAAATTGGTTGCACCCGCGAAGGCAGTTTAGACGTTCCTCCTGGCTTGTAAATTATAATTTTAAAATCCTTGTAAACTAATATAAATTGAAAATATTAAAATGTAGTGGTTCAAAGACTAATTTAATAAAAAAAGCTTTTTATTTAATTACGCGAAACTAAAACATCCGTCTAAATGTTGCACCCGCGATAATGGAATGACTCTTTTCTGAACTTAACGTTAAAATGTCTTAAAGTTACATAGACACGGTAGGTACATAAAAACCTATTACAAGATATTAGTGATAGGACTCTACTTTCACTCAAATGACTCAAGTCATTAGTCGAATGAAACAAATATCGATTCGTTTTACTCGGACTCAAGATTTTGGTCACCATAAGTCAAAAAAGTGATTTGGACTTGCACGTGCAGCAGATATAAAGAAATGTGATTATAAAGTTCTTCTTTACTATTTTTAATTGTATAGATAGATAGAATATATTAAAAATATTTCTTTTTGTAATAACAAAATAGAATAAGAACATTGGCTGCAATGCACCTGAAAGGGTAATTAAGTACTTAAGTTCCAAAACAAATTTTAAGATCTCTTGTACACTTAATTCGCAATAAACGCATTTGAATTAAAAGAATTACTTCTTTACTTTTAATTTTAAGTAAATCCATAAAAAATCTTATGTTTTACCTTTTTGTCAAAATGGAAATAACCTTTATTTCAATCTACTATATTTTAACTTTATTTTTACCTAACTTCATATCGTAATGTGATACAGTGGTATTATATCCGATCCTGAAGTACTAGAGTCATTAACATCATCATCATCTTTTCAGCCTGTTGCAGTCCACTGCTATACGTAAGCCTCCCCCAGCACGATTTTTCGCTTGTTTCATTCAGCCCCTCCCTGCCATTTTCCTTAAGTTGTCGGTCCTACACTATCAACCTATCCTGTTTACACAAGTCAGTTCAGTAGAACCACGCCTCGGTAAACGTACAGTCCAGTCAAATTCGAGACTACATGATTGTCTCAAGTGTTAACAGAACTCGAGTTTTAAAATATTTTTTAAGGCGCATCACTATTATTTTTATGTACGCCAGTGACACGGGTCTGGTGATTACAAAGGCTTTATAATTAACAAAAACAGGCGTTGACGAAAATGCCTAATCACCTTTCAGCACTTTAGCGAATTAGCTAGGATTAGTGAGAAGGATTTTTGTAAATCCACCGATGTAATGGAAGATTACTCATTATTAAATTGTATATTTAAAAATTACACAGCTACTTTTTAAATAAAATTCTTCTTTGTTTTCTTTCTAAGTAATTAAAAACTTGGTTTTATTTATTAAATTGAATCACAAATCAAGACGCAGGTTGTTTGAAAGGGCTTTCAACTATTTAAATATCCGATAGCAGCGAAGGTGAAGGCAATAAATAATAAAAGTTATTACTTTAAAAAAAAAATACGCGTTGACTTGAGAACCTCCTCCTTGTTTTCGTCGGTTAAAACACACACACACACATCGTGTAATGTTGTAATAACATTGTTGTTACTAATTTTGTTACCCGGTATGATAAGGGAGAGTGGCTTATTTCGGCACAAGTTAAAAGGAGTGGTTCTGCCTCTGTATGTAATATTTTTTATAACGATAACTATATTTTTTTATTTTCATAGGTTTTGTCCATAACAAGAATCAAGTTTCTGTTTTTACCGCACCTTTTTTGTGATCAAAAATTACTACATAGATTAGATAGATTTAACTTTCGTGGCTTTTTTTTACTTATGCTGTAAGACATTGCTGCTTGTCTAATTCCATGATTTTTGGTCGACGGAAAATACGCTTTAGACGCTTTAGGACTTTTGGACGCCCGTTCGATACGGTACGGTGGTACGGCGTCTCAATACGGATACAGGAACGCGCGTCCAAACTAGCGTCCAAGCCTTGCAACGCAAAGCTGAAACAGAACGGAGGTACGGTACGGACAAAAGAACATTATCTGGACCCAGCTTTAGGTGAACCGCGCTGTCACTTTGACACTGAAGTCACGCGTTTTTTTCATAGACTTAGCATTCGCTACGCTCTTAAAGACTGACAAAGCGTGGAAAAGAGACATCATATCCTTGCGGGCACCCTACAAGATAGAAAAAGACAGATGTCAATGTACCTATGTGACACAAAAAATATATATAACTGACTATAAATGATTTCAATTTCAAACGTCAAAATTAATTTTATTAAAATATACAAAATTACAAACGGAAAACTTATTTAAATATTTCTGTAGACATGGGGTCCTGTTCAATTATAAATTGTGATGTGGCAAGAAAATATAACCCTAATAAATACACATTTCACAGGTAAAAACATTTTTTAAAGAAAATATTTTGAAACAAATTTGTGTCTAATTCCTAATAATAATCGACAAGGAACTTAGATTTTACAGAAGAATATGAACTTTGTTTGTTGTGTGTTTGTGTATTTCGTAGTTAAAGGCATAATTACAATAAATATTAGGTAAAATAGTAAATTGTATGTTTACACTAGGGATTGAAGTAGCGGTGACGTCATAAGTATCGATAAAATATCGACAGCCATTTGTGGGATAGAAGATTTTTAGCGATTACTAAAAAAAGATTTATCATGTTTGCTTACAATAGAAACACTCCAATACTGTTATTTTGTGATTACATAATGAGCTTTTTGTTTTATTTTTAGTTTGACGACCCCCGTGGCCGAGAGGCGAGCATGCTGGACTTTAAATGGCGCCGCCATCTCTGAGGTTCTGGGTTCGATCCCCGGTCGGGTCAATGTAGAAAACGAACTTTTCTATATTGGCCCGGGTCTGGGTGTTGTGGTACCCTCGTTATTTATGATTTCTTTAACACAATGGCTTTAGCTTCTTACCTTAGGATCAAAGCATTGTATGTGATAAACAAACAAGTTTTAAACTCTAACAATATTTTCTTTTAAAAAAATGTGCACCTTTGTCCCACCTGCAGGGCACAGAGACTATGTTTGTTGTTGTCCATTTAACTATGTTTGTCGTCATTTTTAGGGTTGCGTAGTCCTGACAAGGAATCCTTATAGTTTGATCATGTCCGTCTGTCCGCCTGTCGGTCCGACGTTTTGCTTAGAGGCTGTTGACCCTAGAGAGCTGTTACTTTATGGAAATATGTATATCTAGCTTGCCAACAAAGTAGTAGAACAATATTTTTTAATTTTTTTTTAGGGTAGTTCCCATACATGTAACGTGAGCATTTTTTTTTTCATCGTCTACCACATCGTGTGTGATATCGTTGAATAGGTCCTTCAAAATTACTTTAGGGTTACTTAAACTATTTTTTGATTTAGGGATACACACAACACAGAACACAGAACCACCTACTGTAAGTAGTATAATATTAACTCTGTGATAATAAGGAATAATATGTTGAAGTGAAATTCTGATATGAAATTGTTTTAAATAGGTGACATATTTAATATTTGAGCAGAAAACCTGGTAAAGGTTGGAGGACGACGCCGGATGCAGGTTGCTTCCAACCGGCCGATCTAGGAGTCACTGGGGGAGGCCAATGTTCAGCAGTGGACGTCCTGTGGCTGAAATGATGATGATGATGATGACATATTTACAACGACCGTTTTCTTATTTTCCATTAGGTATATAAACTTGTTCACAATATTCAATTACTCATTTTTCGATTTAATGCGAGTAAACTTGTTTTTCAGATTTCTCAGTTTCCAGACTGTGAAGTTTGCATAACAAAAATATGACCTTTTTTCGACCATATCATAACTTTGCACATACAAGCCCAGAAAGCCCCGTATCCTTTCCGTGATACTGATTTTCACCTCTATTTTGTTTAAAGATTAGGTTTAACTTTAGGTGCTTCAAGGTCCGCGGCGATTGTGACTTCAAGTCACATCGGCACCGGCATCATTTGATGCCGGTTGCAATTAATCGATAAAAAAATTGTGGCTTGAACAACACTACTACACGCACACATACGTGTCACATTTTTTGTATCATTTGCAATGAGCCTTTGTCTATCTTGTACATTCTATATCTATGGTTTTTTTAGAGAATCAATACTCAAAGTGTATTTTCCGTTGACCAAGAATCATGGAGTCAGGCAAGCAGCAATGATAATGATGAGATACAAACAAACAAAGCCCTTTATTTCGCTAAGAAGAGCAGTGGTTTAGCTCAAGTACCTAAGTGGCTCTGAAGTTTCTAAATCTAATCTAACTACCAACGGAAACATAAGTACTACGCTTGCTCGGCGATAAGCAAAAACATTAGAAACCTTCATAATTATTTTTTAAATAGCATTGGATAAGTTTTCCCCTTTCTATTGTTTTTCAGTGTAAAAATTAATTTCATTCAGGGCTCTGATAGCAAAACGTTACAAATAATAATTAAAAACTATTTTCATTAAACTTTTTATCGCCGCAACAAATACAATAACATTCTTAAATTACCTAATGATTAAAGTAAAATAGTTTATAATTACTTATAAGTTAAAATTATGGCATTAATATTCAGGGAGTAGCGTCATTGTTCCGTAGTCGCGACTGTATATAATAACCATTATGACTGCATAGAATCAAGCTTTAACTCGGTCTGTTTCCATTATCACACGATTAATGTCGTAAAATACATAATTTGATAATCGTATACTCAGGGGCGTGCGGTGCCTATAGGCAATGAGGCAGTGCCTATCTGATAATTGAAATGAGATAGCCAGTAGGTACTTACAAATGTGGATTATTGATGAAAACCACTGATTTTCATCAATAAAACACATTATAAGTATCTACTGCCTACCTCGAAATTAAACCAATGCCCGCCACTGCTATACTGTTCTCCACAGGACAGGCTTAGCCTAGTGTGGAGAGCTGTGAAAAGTTTTGTAATGTATATTTTATATAAGGTCCGATTTTATTAGTGTTCATCCTGTTATCCTGTGACTATATAGGTGAAAAGCAATCTTAAAACCAACTTTCAAATGTCTATCATAAAAACTAAAAAAGCTAAAAATTAATTACAAAATAACAACATCGACTTCATATTGCATAAACTCTTCCTATCTTCCACTCTTTCTCGCTCTGTACAAGGGGAAGGAATAAGACGGATAATTAGATGGTTAAACGTAGCAAAGATAGGACGAGTTTATGCAATATGAAGTCAATGTTGTTGATTTTTAACTTTTTTAGTTTTTATGGTACACATTTGAAAATTGGTTTTTACGATTGTTTTCACCTATATAGTCACAGGTTAACAGGATGAACACTAATAAAATCGGACCTTATATAGGAATAAATTTATTCCTATTTATGGTGCTAGAAGTTCACTCAAAGAATTACTGTCTAGACGCTAAGTGAAATGAAGTTGTGATTAGGCGTGATATAAGCTGCTGATAAACATATTTTTTACTATCGGAGCAATATTGGAGAAAAAGAATAGCAATTCCACTTAGAGGCTAAGTTCAGTGACGTGGTTGACACGACGGTGTATGTTGTACGCGTGACACTTTGTGGTTTTCGCTACTCATTTTTCCACGTTCTATTCATCTAACAGCCTCAATCAGATCGATACAACTTTGCAGACCTTGAACCGCTTAATTATAAAATAAAATAAAATAAAATTTCTTTATTCACTTACATTTGTTACATAGCATAAGCACTAAATTACAATCAAGTCAAGTCAAGTGAGCAAGGTATTAAATACATAGCACTTATTAATGAAAAACGCTGCTTTCCGAACTAGGCAGAACCTGTGTTTTAGAAGTCAGTGTTTGACTGTATTTGTAGCAAAGGAATAACATACAGAATGATAGACTTAAGTAGAGATTTACAATAAACCGCGTTAGTGGCTAGTTAGACAAAAATCAAGGATTTGCAAATCAGACAAATATAAGGCAGAAAAATAAATAAAAACAATTACAAACATGTGTTATAAGTGAAAGAGTGTGTGTGTGTGTGAGAGTAAAAAAGTGTGTGGGAGAAAGGGCGAGTGAGTGAGTGTGTTGAAGGAAAGCATGTGAATGCGTTTTATTGTCTATAAAAGGTGGGTTTAGAAAGCAGCTGCAAGGTAACAGATTTTCGTTGAAGCAACCAGTCGGTAAGTTTTCTTTTTACTTCATACTTATTTAGTTTAAGAATGTCAAGGGATATGTTAATTTTATTGTATTTGATCAAACTGGAGATATGAAACTGGCGAGAGGCGTAAACAGTTCTGTAACGGGGGATCGGGCAATTTCTGAACGTATTACGTCTAATGGGGTCTGGTAGTCCGGCATAATGTAAACGTTAAACACAGTTAAGTTAGATCTTGTACCGCGTGGGTAGTACAACAACGCAATACCGCGCAGTCATCGGACCTTAGCCACAGAATAAATAATGGTAGCCTTGAAGGTCGTTCATAAAATTTCATGCAACACACGAATGAACGTTCTTTTTTGGAGTATCATTACCTATACAACAACCTATACCTAGCCTATACAATATAGTTCCATCAATTTTCTTGTATCTCTTATCGTTCTAACACGATACATTGGAAACAGGCCGTGATCTAATCCGGCTAAGCAATCAAATTATATAAACACATGTAATGAGAGAGAGCAAACTGATGTATTATTCATGCGTAATGTTAACCAGCCGGTACCCGTGATTATCCTTTGTGTACAACCAATTAGAATTTTGTTGTATTGCAAACATATTTTACTATGTATTTTAATACTAACTACATAGTAAAATATGTTTGCAATAAATGAATTTAATCGAAAGACACTGTAACTTACCTTATCATTTTTGTTTGTTTTTTAGTTCTAGTTACAACATCTAGGACCATTCATTGTTTCAAATTGTTTACTTACTTTATCTGTCCACAGGAGAGCGGATTTCTCCTGGCACAAGTGTTATTTCACTTAAAATGAGAATCCAACCTCTACTTCAAATTAACCCACTGTTTTATATGAATAATTATATTTTCATTTTCAACCTAACTACTAAGGTTGGGTTGCTCCATAGCATCAGTTAAAGTTAAGGTCAAAGTCAAATTTAACTTTAACTGTAACGCTAATTTAAGCGACATGGGTTGCACCATCATATTCGGTAGCATAGTTTAAGTTACCAGGGTTACAAGTCTAATGTCGCTTAAATCACCCGAAACTCGCTGTTGAAAACTATTTGTGACATGGCAATACTCCACGTAGCGTCAAAAAGCTGATACGGTATACAGTTTATTTGATCAGAGGTGTTATCAGTCATTGAATTGTCAAATCATTCAGCTGTCAAACTATAACAAAGTTTTTCAATTTCTTTATTTTAATTACTAATTTAAACACTGAATTAGCGAAGAGCATCGTGAGACTTGTTAAATAAGATAAATTACAAATCGACGCTAGGTACAGAAATTAATGGACGCCTTGCTCACAAACATTTCCTGCAAAGTAAGTATCTATGAGTTGCGTGCTATTTTTTGCACTGTTATGTATTGTAACTTCAGTCATTTAATTCTTAACGTTCCAGGGAACTTCAGGAAAGTGGAGATGGAGAGATTGCAATCAATTGTTGCTAAACATAAAAACATATTATTCTGCAAAAAAGACAGACGGTGTTAGCTCGAAACAAAAAGACAGTGCGTGGAGTGTGATCCATTGTGAATTCAATGCTCTCGGAGACACTCCGTGCAAAATGAGACAGCTTAAACTACAGGAGCTGGAGCCCCAGAAAATAAGGGATTCAATCAGACGCGCTCAGGAGGTCCATGACGTCACAATGAAGAGAAATACGAATTACAATTCGAAAATTTACATTTAGAAATAGAATTATTAAATAAGTTAATATTTATTGTTGTTCTATTTTTTTTATCCCATAGGTACTGTACTGTACCTAAGGGCTAGGGCATAATTTTTTTAGAAAAAGGTTAGGAAGTTTTCTGTAACAAACTTTTTTGAGAGGGACATCTTGAAACTTGATGAAAGATAGATGTCAAGAAAAGAAAATGAGTTGTCAGAGGGGATTGTCATGAAAAAAATTGGAGAGAAGCCGGGGTTTTTTAGATAAAAAAATGGTAAATCATTTAGTTCTAAAATAATAAATCAATATATAAAATTTCATGAACAAAATCAGTTTTCACAGAAGGTAAAATAATTAGATTTTGGGGTTCATACAGAGGAAAGTTCCTCTGTTAATTTTGATTGTCAGTGACTATGGGAGTGACATTATAAAGTGGAGGAGTGGAAAGTGATTGTTTGGGTGCTCTGAGGAAAACCTTGATCGGGAATGGATGTATGGTTAAAAGGTGCGGTGGTGCATCTATTTTTGACTGGTGAAATTGAAAAATGGTATCGTGAGCCACGGAGATGAGTGATTTAGTTTTAGTTTCAATATTTTTGAAAGTGAATAATTCAGAGGGATTTTGAGAGTGACATATGAGAGGTTTTTGATTGGAAGTAGGGATACGGTAGAGGAAAAGCTGATGGTGGAAATACGAGTCCAGGATCGGGAAAGTGATAAAGGTGGGTTTAAGTTTTATAAAATAAATATTTGATTTTATTATTTTCGTGTGTCAAATAATTTGTTTGAAATTAATAGCTCTTCATTTGTTTCGGTTGAAATGGGGAATTTTATGAATGGCAGTGAGAATAAGGATTTCAAAATCCAAAAGTTATTTAGGAAAGGCATTCATTAATATTTGTTGTTTTCTTTTATGTGCACGAACTACATCGACGGAGATGATACTACGGAGGAAAGGTCCCGCTCCCGCGTTGGTGCATTGATGGCTAGAGTGGAGTTAGAAGTCGTGGAGCGGTGCAGTCGGAGCCAGCGTGGGTTCCGGAGCTACGAGTAGACACCAAGACGGACGCGAGCTAAGTCAATTACAATTTTAAACTTTTTGTAGCTGATATTTCTTTAAACGCGATTTTAATTTTCTTTACGTGTAACATTTTACTAAACGAATAACCTTTTCATGATAACGATAAACTCGTCGATTATTCTTAAAAGTGATTTATCTATTTAAACATAATATGACATAATATCTTAGTTGAACTTAAGCTCCAAGTTTTGACTTGTGTGGGGGAATAGACCTGTGACTGGGATTTATAGGGTTTATTCTGAATTTATGAGGTTAGCATTTCATTGTTTTGAACAGGTAAGTCTCAGTCACCTGATTTTTGTATCATATACTTATTTGTGTATGGATTTAGATTTGATATTAAATGTCATCCATTATGGTGACGTAAGCTAGAGCGAGATAGTAAATATTCGTAAAAATAAAATTGATAGTAATTTGTTTTGAATTTTAAAAATGGAAGAGTTTTGAAAACAATGGAATTTAGATCTGGAATTCGGGGATTGCTAGCTGAGACTTCGCCCAAGGTAAGCGTTTTGCTGCTTTGGGATTTTTAGTTTTAAATTTTTCTTTTTATGTTTTATTTTTTATTGTGATTTTTGTTTTATCTTGGGGCAAAATTAAATAATAATGGGGCAAAATTTTAGTACAAAATATTATTGTAAATAAAATTTGAAGTGATTATACTCAAAGGTTCTCCAAGCAGCGTCAGGTATGTTGAGGTCTTAAGGACCCAATAAACACTATTGTTTTGAATTTTATTAGTGATGCTGGTTGTAGTAATTCGTGAATTAAATTGAGGAGAGGTCACTTAACTTAATTAACTAATTATTGCGTTGTGTTACCTTTTGAAGAAGTAGAAGTATCCCTCGTTTGATGGTGTGTCATCATAATTATACTAGAAAATACACCGTTCTTGGAATTATGATTAAATAATTAGAAGTGGTGTGGATCTGTTTGTTGAATATTAATTTTACCTAACTTGCGTAAATATTCTAAATTTCCCTATTAGTTTCGGTTTAGAATCACAGACAATATTAGAAAGTCGATTTGGGGTTTTGCCAGACAGTGCCTTGGGAAATACATTAAATTTGTTTTAGTCAGAATACTTTTAGAAAGAACGACTTAGGGGTTTCTTCGAATCATTTCTATTCTTACTATCGCATTCGGTCGGCACGAAGGATGATACTAGTACCCACAATGCGAGTACCGATTCCAGCCAACTAGATGCAATGGTTTGGATCAGCAAGCAATACCACAATCATGTACAACTTACAGACAAACTCAAATTGGCCAACAGTGATGCGTTTCCATGTGGTCTATAGAATATTCAAAATTGATATTGGGGCAAGAGTGTCAGCAAGACGCACGTGTCACCAGGGTGGGTGCCGCCTCTGTGCTGAACCGTATCACCTCGTGTCGGTCAAACCCGCCGGCATGATGGGGTGGGCCATACTCAGCTTGGCAACTAAGGGCCAACTGGGGTTGCATAAGTATGTAGCCTTGAGCAGGCAATACGTGTGGCACTGACTAAGTCTTGTGAATGGGCATCAAGGTGGGGCTGACTACTCACTTCTGGGTTTTAAAGGCCACATCATAACGCTCCTCTTGGCATTACACACACATAAACCCAAAGCACCTCCTTCGATTGTCAGAGTCAGGGGGGGACAGTTTTGGCTCTGTGTGATTAGGGTAGTCATTCCACGTAAATTAGTAGGACTAGGTCAAAACCTGCCTCTGGAATGACTACATTATTTGATGTTCTCTTACCCATTAGAAGACATAGAACAGGCTTGACAGACAAATACTAAATGTAAATCTTCCCAATGGAGTTGAGGCAGGCCGTAGGGAGAGAGTCCCGTTTGGTGTCGGTCTCTACTGGCAAGGGCGGGGAGTGAGCCCTACCTATAACGGAATTAACTCCTAGTTTACTAAAATAACGCTATCGTTATGGTATAATTAATGTACGAGTGGTTTCCTATGATAGAATAATTCTGATTAAATTATTTTACATTTTAAAATATTCTATAATTTATCAATTTACTGAAAATTCAATGACAATCACCTGAAAGAACGTGGGCTACTACTATTGGCTACTACGATTGGCTATTATAATTGTTACTACTACTACTAGCTACTACTATTGGCTATTACAATTGCTACTACTATTGTTACTACTACTATTACTATTTAATAGACACAATTAATAAACATTCACAACGTATGGGTCATACTGATAATAGACGATCAATTTAAACTTTATCTTTGGGAAAGATAAAGTTGGCCATAATAATAATAAAAACAGTACTCCGTAGATCCTGGACAGTACAGTACCAATAGTAGAAACTAGCCGTGCCCTGCGGCTTCGCTCCCGTGGGTTTTCGGGATACTACTTATACATATAGCCTTTCCTCATGAATATCGCTATCGGTCTTGATAGAGGGTGAGCGTTCTATAGGTGAGCATGCCAGACTAGGCGTCGCAATCTCTAAGGTCCCGGGACTCCCGGGTCAGTGTAGAAAACGAAATTTTCTATATTGTCTTGGCTCTGGGTTTATGTGTACCTACCGTCGTTGTTTCTGATTTCTGTAACAAAAGTAATTTCGCTACTTACCATAGGATGAGAGCAATCTATGTGATATTAAATCCGTCACCAGCAAACTCTTCAGCTTTATATTATTAGTTTAAGTAGATGTAAAGTATTATGTTTGTTTGTGCCTGGTTCATACTAAAACGGCTCAAAGGATTTAGATGAAATTTGGTGCACAGGTAGAGTATATCCGAAATTAATATTTATCTCAGTAAACCCATGAAATGAAATCCACGGAGTAAAAGTAATTTATGTAATAAAACTACAAGTAAATTATAAATTATATTTATTTGTATCAAACAAAAAAAAACATCACTTCGGCTCACATACACAAAAGTTATATAAGTTATAGGTAGGCTCAGCCTACTATAGTAAACTGTTGCAATCATCATTCTGGCCCACTCTAAACACAACATCTTCCTCATCGGATGATAATTTTTTTATGACTCGAAATCTCGCTAGGAACTAATTTTCGCCTCATTTAGCAAATCGATCGGTTCTTGGGATATATACTTTTCTTTTTCTGAGCCTAATATTGACCACCAAATCACTTTCATCTTCAGAATTAGTTTCCGCGAATATTTCTCGTATCATCGACATGTTTGGAGGTTAGAATATTCGACTCGCATGACAGATACTTGACAATAACTTTAACTTTAACTGGTCGATCTTGGTTAAAATTAAGTTATGACGTCATTTGACCATTGTCAAAATGGTGCAATCAATTTTTTACCTAACCGGTGTTTTAACTGTACAGTTAAAGTTAAAGTAAGTTCGTGCAACCCAACCTTAGTCATTTTCGGCTTTCCGTCACTGATGAACAAAGTCGCAAAGTTCGCTAGCGTTTTTAGTCAAATTAAATCTTATTATCAATGCATGTGAACATCGTAAAGAATATACAATCAACGATAATATACTTTCTACTGCCATTACTTCCAACATGATTACAAATGTTGCAAGGCAAGATAGTCGAGATTTCTTAATATTGTAGTTTAATCAATGTACCTACACATGACTCCTCCTAAACGAATTGTAATGGCATCGTTGTTATTTAGACAACGAGTAAAACAATGGCGAAATAAGCAATTTAATAGTCATTTTTGTAATTTATTATGATACCATCACTTCCTAAAGATCCCAAAGATCTTTGTTGTAGAGCGTGAAGTAATTTTCAGGGACTATGCTATGATCCTTATTTTTTATCATTATTGGCAATTATCATGTTATTGTCACTGCAAATTTATCTTTATTGAAATTCAAATCCAAAAAAAAATTTTTACTAAAAAGTGCAATTTATAACAAAATTACGAATTTATTTAAATATTTATATTTTATGTACTTTTATTTTACCCCCCGAAAATCACATATTTACCCCCATACAAAAACATGTTTCACTCTCCACGTCCGAATTTTGGTTCAACTTGGTTGATCCCGTACATAGAGAAAATCGGCTGTAAGTAACGACGGATAGACAGACACACGATAAATCCTATGTAAGGGTTCCGTTTCTTCACAAATTTAGTAACGTTTCCTACTTAACTATTGATTGGGTTTTGGACTTAATGGCACTGGATTGGCGTTAAGTGAAAAAAAAAACATTTACAAGTTGATAACGAGAAAAACATTTATTTCGTAAATAGGGTAAAAAGTAAAAACGCATCATAATAATGCAATAACAGTATTTTTAATACCGGTTTTTTGCCACTAACCACTATTATCATTCAACCGGGATCAGGCTTAGCTTAAATAATATCACTTATGTCAATTAGAATAGCCTTAATTAATCATAGCGATCTAGGCGAGGGTCCATAGGCTGATTTAATCAAGTCAGCTGCCTTCTCAGCTAAAACCATCACAGCAGCGTTAGCGTTTCCACTGATTGATGACGGAACAGCGCTGGCATCTGCTACTCTCAGTCCTTGTACACCCATCACACGCAAACTGTTGTCCACAACTTGCCCAATCGAGCTAGTACTGGTGTAAGCCCACATACCCCCTGATGTGCTCAAGGCATAGCATCTCCAGTATTCATAAGTGAATCTCTCCAAATTACTGCATTCCGGTAAATTCGGGTCTATCATAGCCGCTCCTACGTTTCTAAAAGCAGTAGTATTAACGATTCTAGCAAAGTCTTGAAGATATAAAGCCATATTATGGAGATCAGTGTCGTTGGTGTAAATCCCGTGGTTGATCAAAGGCGGGTCAGCAGGATTTGCGCTACGGAGCAACACTTCCCCTCTGGACTCAGCTCGCAATATACTGTGAACGGTGAAGAGGGTTCCTCTGCCAGCTCCACCATCGAACCAAGCTTGGCATAAATCGTTTTTGTAACTGAACCCAATGGAACAGATCTGAATTAAAGCAGGTGTATCTGGTGGAAAAACCATATTGATGGATTGATAGTCAGGGTAGGCTTGGTTTAAGTTCAAAGCTGAGTACCCGATTGTGAGTGGACCGGGGAAATCGTGAGGATTAGCTGGCGCTGTGATTGGCTCCCCAGGCGCTAGAGTGTGCATGACGACAGAAGGGATATGATCTTGGAGGTTTCGACCAACAGGCAAGTCTGAGACTACAGAAATGTTAAAAGACTCCAAATGCTCTCTTGGACCGACTCCAGACAACATAAGCAGTTGAGGTGTTGAGAATGTACCGGCTGTTAGAATAACTTCAAGATTGGCGTTGATGGTAATTGTTTCTCCGGTTGAGGTGACCGCTTCGACTCCGATTGCGTTTCTATTACCGTCAAACAAGACTTTAGTGACTTGCGTGTTTTTAAGGAGATAGAAATTAGGGCGGTCCGCAATCGGTCGCAAGTATGCTTCGGCTGCGCTTTGACGAACTCCATCAGCGATCGTCAGCATGGGTTCTCCGACACCAACAGTGAAAGACGGTTCATTAATGTTAAGAACCTTGTTAATTCCTAATTCACTGTATGCGTTGAAAATTATATCGTTAGCTTCACTCCTTTGTGTTGTCAGTCTCAAGTAACCGTCAGTTCCATGGAATCGAGCACCTTCAGTAGCTAGGATGTCGGGATCTTCAAGTTTTTCGGTCCTAATGAAGTACGGGAGCAGATTTTCGTAATTCCAAGACTCATCGCCAGCTGCTTCGGCCCATTTAGCGTAGTCATCAGGGACCCCTCTGAGGTAATTCATGTGGTTTAGACTTGTAGTGCCGCCAAGCATTTTTCCTGCAGTCAACCAGGCAACATTATCCCTCATGTTTTGAGATGAGTACCCGTCGTTTTCGGATGTGAAATTATAGTCGTTTGCAGCGTTGACTAAAGCCGGAAAAGCACCTGGAAGCTATTGCAGTGGTTAGTGTTTGAAACTTTAAAATGAGATTAAAGATTTAATGTCAGACCTAAGAAATTATTAAAGTGTTGTAGTCAAAACCAGTCGAGTCCAAAAATAAACTCAATGCTACAGCTTAATTTTTAGACATAATGACATTACACATGACACCTACCTATATACGTCTTACTGCAAGGCACACCCATACTCCTCCACGCGGGCCCTGTACGGTTTGGTGGAAGGGTGTTGTAAGGCCAGTGACTAAACCTTACTGTCAGATGTTATCATGCCGCAGCTAGTTACACAGGATAGCTTTAGGTAAATCGGCTCCTTCACAATTCTCACGTCATGTTTTGCTACTATATTACTATATAGTTTAAATTAAACCAGGCTGGCAAAGGTGACTCAGTTTATTGCGCCGTTTCTACTCATCACCAGTTATGTAGTCCCGAAGCGGTGGTATGGCAAAACTGTATTTTGCAACGTTTATTATAAGTTCATAAAAGAGTGGTTGAATCCTACTTCTACTATCCCATCCCATCCCACTAATCCTAATATTATAAATACGAAAGTTTGTGAGGATGTTTAGATGTCTGTGCCTCAATCACGCGCAAACGTCTGTACGGATTTGGATGAAATTTTGCACACATATAGAATAAGTTCTGGATTAGCATATAGGATATATCCCAGAGGAATACTGAACCGGGATATACTTTTTATCCCGGTTTAATGTTCCTGTGGGATATATGTGATATACCAAACATCCTGTAGTTCACGCAAACGAAGTTGCAGGCACAGGTACTGAATAATGACTTATACTTTGATTACTCACCACAGATTCTAGTGGAGGGTCTCCTCCGGCCTCTATCAAGAGGATGTTCAATCCGGACTCCTCTGTGAGTCTGTTAGCGAGGATGCTTCCAGCGGAGCCTGCGCCTACAATGATGAAATCATAGGTGGCTCCATCTAGAATAGAGAATTAAAGCTAAATTCACAAGAGAGTACTCATCATCATCATTTCAGCCACAAAACATCCACTGCTGAACATAGGCCTCCCCCAGTTGCTTCCAGACCGGCCGGTTGGGCAACCTACATCCAACGGCTTCCTGCCAACCTTTACCAGGTCGTCTGTGCACCGGCGGCAACGACGGTACCTTCAACAACACTCACGCCCAAGACAATATAGAAATGTTCGTTTTCCACATTGGCTCGACCGGGAAACGACCCTGGAACCTCAGATATGGCGACGCCCCAAGTCTGGCATGCTTGCCTCCATAAACATGAACATTCCGAAAAAGCCAGGTACCTACCACTGTGGAATTTGAACTGGCGACAAAATGTGAGGGGAGATTCATCAACCACTTCTGGAAAATGCAAGTAAGCTTGCTCTTAATATCACTTAAGCGGCACAAACAAACATAGTCTCTATTCTGCCAAGAATTTGGTTCACATTACCTCTTGTCGATGAGTGACTTCTCGGTAAAAGTATTACCGTGACCTAAAAGATACAAACATAGAAATAGTTACTAAGTCTATGGATACAAACTACTCTATTTTATTACAGATTAATTTATTTATTTATCCATCACAGTGGCACATTACATTTCAAGCTTATACTATAACTTACGTAGTATAATATTTACTCTGTGCTATAACTTAGAGACTAGCTTATTATAGTATTAATGTATGTGCATGCATATAGCCAAAGTGAGGGACCAGTACTATCCTTGTACCCTGTTGATTGTGCCCTGTGTTACAGGGTATCCTAATGCAGATTGATCACATTAATTTATCGATCAGTGAGTTCATTGTCCAACTGATCACGGTCTATTTTAGAGAATCGCCAGGCTGTCTGCTGCAATAGTGAAACCGATGTACAAGAGACCAAGGGCTAGAAGACTCACTGGTAACAGTGGTAGAAGGAGGCCACATGTACCCCGTGAGTTGGAGGCCCGTGGCGACCACCAAGAGGGCCGCCTGCAGTGTCCTCACTGTTGCTACCACCGTCTCTACTACCGTCGCCATTTTTGAGATTATATACCTGAAAATATTATTCCTACTATTATTTTGTAATGTAGGTGTAACGAAAGTTTGTAATGTTAGCAAGGAATCGATTAATGGGAGCATCCCTATGAGCGGTTCCCGGCACTAGCGGTCATCTGTCATCGGGACGTCATTCTACTACGCATCGTACTTGTGCTTTCGCGCGTATTCCGTATCAATATATTTTAATTAGTTAATACATCATTTTATTTAGAAGATCCCTGTTAGTATAGATGTTTGTTATTTCTCTTTCACGCAAAAACTAATAAACAGATGGAGAGTTTTTAAGATTTTGAAGTGTCTCATAAAATCGTTGCTCTATTATAATTTTTTAATTAAGAATTTGTTTTTTCATTCGGTTTAATAAATTCTAAAGACGTGTGCCAATATTTTAATAATATTAAATCAATATGTACTTACAAGCTATACACGAAACACTCTCGTCGTTTCTACAGCCACTGTGAAATAATGCTAAACCTTGCCCATATAAATATATTTAGTATGGCCGCTTATCTTACTGAAAATAGGTGCCAACAATAACAGATAAATATAATTAGTTACATAATTGCTGAACCTGCTTATCGTTAGATAATAAAAAATGTCAAGACAAAAAAATGGGTTTTTTACAAATTATAATAAATAAATATACACAGGGTTACATTGCAAGGTAGTGCCAAATTTTAAAAATAATATCTAGGTGCATTGCATAAGGTCCCTGTTTGCGATTTGAACCTCTGGTTTGCGCGGGCGCTCCTGCTGTTAGATGTACCTTACATTTAAAAGGCTAAGGTTTGTTGTCGCGCGCCATTGTGACTATTATTGCATTGAACTTTGCAGTTCTAGGTTGCACAGAGATAGTGCGTGCGTATTTTTTATGAATGAGACAAAATTATCCCCGCGTACCATCTTTGAACAGCAGAAAGTAGTAAAGAAATTTAAAATATATGTTATACGCAAATAAATTTGATTTGATTTGATTTGATTTCGTTACTGATTTTGAGTGGTCCCTGAAAATTTGGCACTACCTTGCAATGTAACTCTGTATTGGACAACACAACATTGCTCTGATTCGAAGGTATGCAGCTAAAGCACTTGTGTAATAGAAATCAGAAACAAGGACTGTACCACAACACCCAGACCCGAGACAATAAGGAAAATGTTCTTTTCTAAATTGACCCAGCCGGGAATCGAACCCGGAACCTCAGAGATGACGGCGCCATATACAAGATGTTACAAAAAAACGAATAAAAACCAATAAAACCAATTTATTTCTGTAAATAGGCTTAAACTAAGCGCTTTTACACGTCCCAATATTTTTTTCCCTACCACTACTTCGGGACAATTTTGGGCTAACGCCGAGAAGAAGTAGCATAAGAAACTCGGTCACTATTGTCAGCCTCTTTTTAACCGACATCAAAAAAAGGAGGAGGTTCTCAAATATGGACCGATTTCAAAATTTATTTTTTAGTTTGAAAGGGTGGTGCTCCCGAGGTGGTCATATTTACACCAAGTCAGATTCTGATGATAGGATCCCTGGGAAATCGAGGGCAACCCTCAATTTTTATAGGCACCCATAATGTTTTGCATATATTTTCTGACTCAATGCTGATTTTTGGGTCTGGTGCAGGTTTTTGCGGATTTACATTATATTTTCATAAATAAATTGGGATGCTACTGTTAGTATATTAATTTCTTTAAACAGTTCTCTTAAGGAGTCTCGGGGTCTAAGGCCGTAAACTGCCCGTACAGCTCTCTTCTGCAGTACAAATATAGATTCAATATCTGCTGCTGAGCCCCATAACAATATTCCATATGACATTATGCTATGAAAATAGCTAAAATACACCAATCTTGCGGTTAAATGCCTGAAATACCATTGGTAGTGAATGAAACTGAAATAACTGGCGCTGTCACTTTTGTTCTAGCTTTTATGGTTTCGGTAGTCCAGCGTGCTCGCCTCTCGGCTAAGAAGGTCGTCTAATCATCATCATCATTTCAGCAACAGGATGTCGTCCACTCCTAAACATAGGCCCAAGTGACTTCCAGATTGGCCGATTGCGAGCGGCCTTCATCAAGCGGCTTCCTGCAACCTTTACCAGGTCGTCTGTCCACCTTTTTGGGTGGACGTCTCATGCTGCGCTTGCCGGTACGTGGCCACCATTCCAGAACCTGTCTCCCCATCGGCCATCAGTTCTACGTGCTATGTGCCCCGCCCAAAGCCACATAAACATGCTAATCCTTCGGGAGCTGTCAGCGACTTTTGTTTGACTTTTTAAAAATGATTTTGACAAAACGATATTACAAGATATAAATAATTATGAAAATGTAATTATTTTGCTTACAACTTCCGCTTAGTTACGCCGGCATAGGAACCCCAATTACACCACCTGTAACCCACAATCTAAAGACAATACAGGTGGTGTAATTGGGGTTCCTATGCCGGCGTAACTAAGCGGAAGTTGTAAGCAAAATAATTACATTTTCATAATTATTTAGTTATGGATTTCCGCAAAGTAACGCCTGATTTTATTAATTTTATTACAAGATATAACAAAAACTATGTTTTCGTTTTCAATGTTGGTTCCATAGCAAAAGTAGTTGTATTTGAGCACCAGAATCACCCCCTTTTGTATCGATCAGGGTTGTAACAAAAACCATGTTCGATACAAAAGTATGGGGCTGTGTGATTATTACGTTACATTATTGGATTTTTAATGAGTATCCAAAATTCCAAATACGACTAGTATTTGGAATATTGTTGTCTATGCAAATTACAAAAGAGCAGGACACTCTTTAAAACCACGTTGATCAGTGGCTGATATGTAACAACAACTTTTTTTATGGGAGCAACATCAAAAATGTTTTTTTTTTTCATAATTATGCTCCATAGATTATCATCGAGATATACGAGTAACGGCCGGTTCACACTTGTCTCCGTTTTACTGTTCCGTTTTATCGTGTACGTTTTTTTCGTCGATGGCGTATGTAGTTGTATGAGCGACTTCAAACATGGCACAGTATTCTGTAATTTCTGTATACAGTAAAAAATATCGTTCCGTAAAAAAATTACATTCCGTTTTGTCATCGAATACTGGACGACGGAACAGTAAAAATATACGGATACGTAGAATTTTAACGGATAGATACTGTGTGCGTGGCGAGCGGGGTGTAGGAGGGGGAATGATGCAACAGGTTTTGACTCGCATTTTCTATTGTACATTCATAGAGAACGCGCGCGTGCATTGTGTGTAATGATTATTATAATCACTGATTAACTATGTCAATAGCAGCGGTATACTGCGAGTTTTCTGTTTACACATCGGATCCAGTAATGATGGATCCGTTGAACGCTATACGGTGCCTATGTGTAAACAGAGCATAAATTTATAAAATATCCGTTAAAAAGTCGCCAGGATTTGATTCGATTCGTATGGGGGATGTAAAGTTCTTGTCCGAAACAATTAGTCCTATTATCGCCCACCTTACTAACCTGTGTGAAACTAAAAATCAATTTCCATCAGAATTAAAACAAGCAATAGTTCGTCCAATATATAAGAAAGCGCGCGCGAGCGAAGAGCGCGAACACACGTACTTTATTCGGCTCTGTCTATTTTTATTAGTTATAGTGGTAAAAAGTGAATTATTTGGACAAAAAAATATACCAATCAATTCGTTGTGAACAACAGTAAACACTGTGCAACTTTCTCAATCAATACTGTGTTTTAGTGCATTAACAATACAAAAGTGATTGCAATTCATCAAAACAAACGGTCATCTTGTGCAGTGTTTCGTGTGACTCATCGAGTGTTCACGTTCGACCCAAACATTACCATATATGGTCATGTAACATCACACAGAAACTCTATTAGATCAAACAGAACCGATTTTTCGTCACTAGTTATACTTGTGGATACTGCGTCGGAGTTTCTAGCGTTGCATGCCGTGAGGTCCAGATTTCAATTCCCGACAAAGAAATATATTTTTTGCTTTTTCCTTACAACTTTTTTCTTTTCTTTTAATTTTTTTTTACATTGAAAAATGTCGTCAACAAATAAAAAACCGACAGCAAAAAAATGCACAAAATGTAAAAAAAATATCACAAAGGAAGTTATTAAATGTTCTACGTGTAAGACCTAAAATGACCTAAAATGTGGAAAGTACTATGTTGACTCCATCCCAACGGATTTGAGAAAAATTGTGCGAAAAAACAAAGGCAAGGAGGAACGTGATTTGGCGGATATTATAAACTTATTTAAATCTGCTGAGCCTGATGAAATGCCAGTTTTTGTGGCACGGCAGTTGGAAAACCTACCGCCAATCACATTTGATCATCTAGACTGTACTAAACTTTTAAAGGATATTTCTCGAATGCAATCTACTATTGACGACATGAAGATAAACTACGCTACATTAAACCATTTGAAAGAACTAAAAGCTGAATTATTTGAGAGTAAAAGTGATACTTATTTACCAGTGTCGGCCCTTAAGGTAAATAAAAAACGCGGCGCTTGGTTGTCGGACAGTGGCCCTATGGGACTTTCTGATTTACATAATTCGTCAACAATTGAGTCCTATAGTAATGATATCGTTGAGATAAATAAAGGAGTACCACAGTACAGAGATATCATGCCGATGGATGTGAATCAACCCGCAAATAATTCAAATATGCAACAACGGTCGGCGGCAGGCAGCGATACAGTCGACTTACATGCAATGTCGAGCAAGTGCAGCAAAACCGGTTCTATAACAGCTGAGGCGATAACGCCAGCCAACTCCAGCCCGCCCGCTCAGATAGCAAAACAGCTGATCGTCACGAAAAATGCAAGCGAAAAACCTGCATCGGCGAAACAATTATCATGCGAAAATGAAGCCATGCAGATTATAAACGATAATAAACGTGATGAATGGCAGAAAGTCACTTATCGTGGCAAACAAAGATCTAAGTATCGTTTCTCAGGCAAGTCCGGTGTTGCGAGAGACTTGGACTGTAATTTCAAGGCGGCTGAGAAGAAGGTGCCTGTGTTTATATCGAATATACACAATGACACTACTGAGGATGACATTACTAAATATATTGCCAATAAAACAAATGAGATCGTTTCTCTGGAAAGAATAACTATGAAGCCCTCTTCAAAAAAGTCATAAGGCGTTTAAGTTCTTTGTAACCGAGGCAAAATTGTCCTTATTCCTAGATGAAAACTTGTGGCCTAGGGGCATTGTGTTCAGGCGTTTTATGAATTTTAAACATAGAAATTCCAACGGTCATTTATCTCGCTGCGGCCCTACTACAAATAGTAATGGATAATAGATTATCATATAAATTTGCAAGTTTCAGCTGTAAAAGTGTAAAACGCTCAGTAGACAGTGTGCGGGAGCTTTGCCGTTCCTGTGACATTATAGCCGTTCAGGAAACATGGTTATTGCCGTATGAAATACCGTACCTAAACACAATCGACAGTGGTTTCGGATGCACGGGAACGTCTGCAATCGACACGTCCTTAGGTATACTGCGTGGGAGACCTTTTGGTGGTGTAGCTCTGATGTGGAGAAACAGCGCGTTCCAACAGGTGTCAGTGTTGCGAAGTGATAGTAACCGTGTCTGTGCGATTCAAATCACAACAAGCGACCGCCCCATAGTAGTGATGAGTATTTACATGCCTACGAACTCGGCGGAAAATCTACCAGACTTTACGGACTGCTTGAGTACGTTGAGCGCTATTGTTGATGAGTATGGTATTGAATCAGTGTTTATGTTAGGTAATTTTAATGCTGACATACATGGGCTATTTTACAATGAACTAAGTAATTTTTGTATTGAACAACATTGGTCGTGCTGTGATGTCGATTTTCTAGGTTTTGATTCCGGTACATACACGTTTATTAGTGAGGCGCATGGGTCTTGTAGCTGGTTAGATCACTGCCTAGTGACCCAGGCCGCAGGCCAAGCTGTTACGAATGTTTATGTCAATTGCGACACCCTTTGGTCTGATCATTTTCCTCTAATTATTGAGTGTGACTTACACCTGTTAACACCAACAGTACCCGTGGATACTACATTTAACAATAAAAATATCATATGGGGATCTAGAAACAAAGAGCAAGTTACTAATTATGCCGAAGGATGTCGTAAGAGACTGAAATTAATTGACTTTCCTGTTGAATTTTCGAAGTGTGCGGATTACTATTGTAATGATCATAGTCATAGGTGTATTCTTGATAGGCTCTACTCTGACATTGTATCTGCCCTCAGCGACGCAGCGTCGGAGGGTCGAGGAGGCAGTGGGATGGGTCGGAGAGGTTCACGCATAGCAGGTTGGAATAAATATGTCGCGGATGCTCATAGGGCGGCTCGGGCAAAATTTATTGAGTGGGTGTTTTTGGTAGGCCTAGCTCTGGCTTCGTATACAAAGAAATGTGTGACAGTCGAAGGGTATTTAAATCTAGATTAAAATGGTGCCAAAATCATCAGGACCAAATAAAAATGGACGTCCTTGCTGAGACATATGCAAGCGGTGATTTTAAGAGCTTCTGGAAAAACACCAAAAAAGAGAATCTGAGGCCCAGCCGCCCTGTGAGCATCGGCGGTGTGTGTAACCATAGTGAAATTGCAGAAGTTTTCAGGGAACACTTCACTGTAAAATCACCTTTGGGCCCAGCGAGTGGGCTGTTAGGCGTTGAGGTGCTAAGTGGGATGGTGGATGTTAGAGTCACTGCAAAAGAAGTAGGCAAAATTATTAAGAATATGACAAAGGGAAAATCTCCAGGTCACGATGGCCTCAGCATCGAGCACCTGCAGAACGCTGGCCCTCATTTACCTAGAGTACTAGCAATGTTTTACTCGTTGTGCGTGGGCCACTCCTACCTTCCCCCAGATCTCATGAAAACAGTTGTGGTGCCTATTGTGAAAAACAGGACGGGTGACCTTGCAGATAAAAATAACTACAGACCTATATCTCTGGCCACTGTTGTTGCTAAAGTATTTGACGGTGTGCTGAACACACACTTAGAAAAATGCACAAACTTGCAAGACAACCAATTCGGTTTCAGACCAAAATTGTCTACAGAGAGTGCAATATTGTGTCTTAAGCATACCGTCAGATATTACACGGATCGCAAAACCCCAGTCTATGCATGTTTCCTCGACTTATCCAAGGCTTTTGATCTGGTAGCGTATGACATATTGTGGAAAAAGGTGGAGGGCATTGGGCTGCCACGAGAACTTACCGGCATTTTGAGGTACTGGTACACGCATCAGGTTAACGCTGTCCGATGGGCGGGTACAATGTCGGACTCGTATCAGCTTCAGTGTGGCGTAAGACAAGGTGGTCTGACCTCGCCTACGCTATTTAACTTGTACATGGACATTCTGATTGCAGAGCTCAGCAGTCATCATGTCGGCTGTTTTATTGATGACGTGTGTGTAAATAATCTGAGCTACGCAGACGATATGGTGCTGCTGAGTGCATCAATCTGTGGCCTCAGACAGCTGATTAAGGTCTGTGAAAAATATGCTGGTGAGCACGGCCTAAGGTACAATGTCAATAAAAGTCAGTACATGGTCTTTGAGGCAGACGGTGCTAAATGTCCCCAAAAAATTCCACCTATCTATCTCAACGGAGTCCTTTTAAAGAGAGTCGACAAATTTAAATACTTGGGGCATATAGTCACCGCCGACCTCAGGGATCATGCTGATATTGAACGTGAACGAAGATCATTGTCGAGGAGGGCGAATAGTTTAGCCCGCAGGTTTGCACGAAGCTCGGATGGGGTGAAAATTACACTCTTCCGAGCGTACTGCACATCGCTATACACGTGTAGCCTGTGGGTTGATTACACAAAGAAAGCTTACAACGCTCTTCGCGTCCAGTTTAATAACGCTTTCAGGGCGGTGCTGGGGCTGCCGCGCTTCTGCAGCGCGTCGGGCATGTTCGCGGCGGCGCGCACCGACTGCTTCCACGCCAGTGTGCGCAAGCGCTGCGCGATGCTGGTGCGCAGAGTGCGGGCCAGCTCCAACGCCGTCCTGGCAATGATCGCCGGCCGCCTAGACTGTCAATATGTACGACACTGCTGCAGCAAACATGTGCACGTGCCAATTTAATATTAAGCTAATGGTTTATATTTTAATTATTTATGATTTTATTACTATTGCTAAATTTAAAAAAATGAAATGATTTAACATGGAATAATTTTAATTTAATTTTAATTAAATTTACTTTAATAGGGAATAATTTTATTTGATATTTGATGTAATGTTATTTTAATTTGTTATTTTTATATCGGTGTTTGTATATTTTGAGATTTATGGGACAACGTCCTGAAATAAATGATTTTTATTTTTTTATTTTAAAATAAATTCAATACTTAATGATGTCAACAAAATACATATCTTTGGAGGACAGCAATGCGTAGGGCTAGCTTCTGCAATAATACGATCCAGACTAAACAGCAGACATGAGAAATATTGTGTTACAGCAATGACAAAACCAAACGCGTCTACAGAAGAAATTCTCAGCGGTTGTGAAAATATTGTATTTAGCCCTAAGGATAAAATAGTAGTTAATGTTGGCGAAAATGACTGTAATCCTACAAGGATAATAGCAGAATTATCATCATTTAAAAAAAAATAAGGACTCTAACGTTATTGTAATGAATGTAGTAAAAAGTAAATTCTTAAATGAGAAGTTGTTAAATAATAATATTCGTCTTATATGTAATAATTTTAATAATTGTAATTTCATTAAATTTGACGACGCAAAGAAACACATTGACATTTGTACTAAATTAAATTATATTATAGACTGCCTTGACTACAGTGAAATTTTTTTAAGTTATAACAAACACAGTTTTATCCATGAGAGTATAAATAAAGCCAAGGCAGAAAGACCACCCAGAAAACTATTTTAGATTATTTCAGTTGCGTACATAAACAATCAAAAAAAGAAAATTATACCACACAAATTAGAACTAGTCAGATGACGTCATATAAGGTATCAAAGCGTGTCAACTTTTTTCGTCTCTAAAAACCAAATTCTTACAATTTTTCACCAAAACATAGCCGGACTACTTAATAAAATTGACTTATTGCAAATATACATAACTGACTTTCCCCAAAAAATAGAGCATGAATTAGATATTATTATGTCTAAGTGAAACTTTCCTAAAACCGGGAGAAGACGCATTTGTGCATTTGGATGGCTATACTGTTGCAAGTAGTTATTCAAGGCAAGAAATTAGGCGTGGTGGTGTATGCATACTGTGTAGAGGTAATTTAAACTGCTCTAATCTCACAATAATAAATAAATATCAGGAGGAAAGCACTTTTGAAGTATGTGGTATCATTATGCCAGAACATCGTTTTTGCGTTATATGCATTTATAGGATACCTAATTCAAATGATACGGTCTTCTTGAACAAATTTCAAGACATGCTTTATAACGTTACTAACCAATACCATGACTATAAAATCATTATAGCTGGTGATCTCAATATAGATACACTAAAGTGCACACCAGCTGCAGAATTCTATAGAGACATTCTCCTTAACAATAACCTCACTCTTTATATACAAAAACCTACGAGACAAAAAACTTGTTTAGATCACATAATAAGCAATGATCAAGAAGCCATTGGTGAAACAAATGAGTTAGGATTATCTGACCATAACACGGGTCAGACTTTAACAATAAAATTCACAAATAAAAATAAAAATCACACCAAAGATTATTGGATACTTAGACGAGACTATGATGCTGACAATATAATGAAATTTAAAGATATAATGGCACAATTGACATTTAATGATATATACGATGAACCAGATTTTGACATAGCTTTTAGTAAATATCATGACACAATTAAATTATATTATGACTTATGCTTTCCAATAATTAAAACCAAAAGACATATGTAAACTTTTGGCCCTAAATGGATTACCACTGGGCTTAAAAAGTCTTGTAAAACAAAGAGAAAATTGAGGTACAATTACTATACGTCTAGACCTAATGAAAAAGAAACAAACAAGACAAAATATCTCCTTTATACTAAAATTTTGAAAAAGGCTTTAAGTAAATCCAAAAAAATCATAAATCATAAGTATGTTCTGAATAGCAAAAATAAATGCAAGGCCGCGTGGGATATTATCCAAAACAAAACACAAGCTAATACCGTGCCAAAATGTATTAAAGAATTAAACATTAAAAATGAAAACCGTGACAAAATAGTAATGGCGGAAAGCCTTAGTGACCATTTCATCCATACTCCGAACGAACTGAACCAAACTGACAAAACGTTGACCAAAAGTAATGTGACAAGTATCTTTTTGCGTCCTACAAATAAGTTTGAAATAAAACGGGTTATTATGCTATTGAAAAACACACTGTCAGTTGGCTACAATGATATATCGACTAAAATTCTTAAGAGCTGTGCTGATGAGTTATCCCCTGTGTTATCACATCTTGTTAATCTATCGTTTATACAAGGATCCAACGGCTCTTAAGTCTTCGATAGTAAAACCGTTACATAAAAAGGGTGATAGAAATGATCTAAATAATTATAGACCAATTACGCTGGTACCCATATTGTCCAAGATCCTTGTGAGAGTTATGTATAGTATAATATATGAGTATTTAACTAAATTTAATATTCTTAGGGTTGAACAGAATGGGTTTCAAAGGAATAAATCTACAACATTAGCAGCTTACACACTAGTTACTGAAATAACAAATTGTGTTGACAAAGGCCATTTGGTATCTGCAGTTTTTTTCGATATGAGTAAGGCTTTTGACGTTGTGTGTCATAATATATTAATTGATAAACTCTATTGTTATGGTATTCGCGGCCCAGCATTGCAATGGATAAAATCGTACCTAAGTGATAGGAAACAATGCGTTGAAATAAATGATATTGATGAAAATCATATTATGACGTCATACAGGTCAAATTACAAACTAAACTGTAGTGGTGTCACACAAGGTAGTGTCCTAGGCCCACTTCTCTTTTTATTATACGTGAACGACCTTCCTGATTTCATTAAATGCAAGTCTGTACTTTTTGCGGATGACATTTCAATTATAATAAGTACTGACACTAAATCAACATGAAATCATTGCCGCTTAATAAATTTAAAAATAAACTGTTAATGTGGTTGGTGAATAAGGCTTATTATACTGTCAGTGAGTTTTTTAATGACAAACAATAATTGTAATAATTGACATATTGAATTTTCTTTATAAATTAGTTATATAAAATAAAAAAAGTTTAATAAAAAACTAAAAACCGACTTCAAAATAAAACTAAAAAGCAAAAAATAATATTGACTAAAACATACCTAATCAGTTCTTTTTGGAGTCGGTGCCAGCCATCGAGAGTTAAAATGTGTTCATTCGCACCGACTCCAAAAAGAACTGATTAGGTATGTTTTAGTCAATATTAATTTTCGCTTTTTAGTTTCATTTTGAAGTCGGTTTTTAGTTTTTTATTAAACTTTTTTTATTTTACAATTTTAAGTGTTAAGTCCTCTATTTTTTCCCTCCTAACTTCGCCAAAAATGACTTTACAGCAAAGTAACCTTAACTAATATTGGTCCTCTATAGTCCCCCTATCCAATGGTATGATAAAAATAAGGTGTTATATAGGGTCAATTTTTCGACGAAAATTTTTAAGACTTACGAAAAGGCTTCACCTACACTCCAACCAGAACGGCGGCTATTTTAGTGTCGAAACCATAAGATAAGGTTTTGCGTTAAAAAACAAGTCAAATTAAGAAAGGAACTTTCAATTTTTTTTTCGTTACTGGGTGTGCGGGTACGCCCCCAGTAAATAAAAATTGGCGGTCTGGTACCTCATAAGCTCCACGTCTGCTCAACACACTGCGAAATACGTTCTGTCGATAAATTGCAGTATTATCTTCTAACTCCTATCCGTTAAGGAGTTCTGTGGCTTCCATCATCAGGTCAGCAACATGACATGATGATTACCAGACCCAAAAATCAGCATTGAGTCAGAAAATATATGCAAAACATTATGGGTGCCTATAAAAATTGAGGGTTGCCCTCGATTTCCCAGGGATCCCATCATCAGAATCTGATTTGGTGTAAATGGGACCACCTCGGGAGTATACCCTTTCAAACTAAAAAATAAATTTTGAAATCGGTCCGTAACGACGCTATCGCGTAACATACATACAAAAAAAAAACAACAATTAGACGAATTGAGAACCTCCTCCTTTTTTTTGAAGTCGGTTAAAAATAATATCTTTTAAAATGTTATGACTCGTAATAAGAATTTAAACATTTGTATGCTATTACATATGGCTAAATAGGTCAAAGCTCTATCTATATATATAAAAATGAAACCCGTTTTCCGTTGTCACGGCATCACGCGTGAACGGCTGGACCGATTTCGCTCATTCTTTTTTTGTTGTGTTTGTTATTGACAGGAGAAGGTTCTTATGAAATAAAAATATAAGAAAAAGGCGCGGAAAATTAAAAAAAAAATACAAATCTAAAGACAACGGGAACGAAGTCGCGGGCAACAGCTAGTTTATTATATTATGACCATGTATTGTACCTACCCTATTTATATGCAAATAAACATTTTGAATTTGAATTTAAAAACGTACCAGTAAAACGGACTCCCATGGGAGTGTTGGTATTGAGCAGCAAATAAAAAAAGACGATTTCGATGTTACTCCCAAAGAAAAAGTTGTTGTATATCACCAGCTTATCACGTGGTTTAAAGGAGTGTCCTATTCTTTTGTACACCCTGTATAATAAAGTGCGGTGCTTGTAGCTCAGTGGTAGTGGCGTTGTGGTAATGTTTACCTGAGTTAAGCAATCCACGCTACGGTTGTGAGTGGATGGGTGACCATTGCAACAGTATTTAAAGACATTCGTCACATCTCGGGCATGTTAAGTTATATGTAAATAAGCTATAAGGTAGCTTGATTGCATCTGCGTGCCAATAAGAACCTTGTGGTAAATAAACTTAATAAATCAATTTTATTTACCGTCTCCGTTTAAAAATTAAGCTTTATTTAACTTAAATAACATTTTTTACTGACAATCCTAATCTTAGCTATCGTTCCACTGAAAAATCAATATGACTTACTAAACTTAAAGAATGAAAGTTACTACAACGATTTTAAGCGCATACACTTTTTTATTTATGACTAAACTTTTATCCCTGACTGATCTAAATTGAACAATGGCGTAACAATATTAAGCTTTTATTTTTACTCCTAAAGCCACGTGTATCATATCATATCAGTATTCGTTTTAGCTAAGAACATAATCATCTATCGATAAAAGATATGTTATTATCAATAGTTGCATAATATAAATTGATTATAGTTTACTTATATGAATACATTTATTTATTTGTTCGTATATCACATCCGTTTTTGGGTCATAGGATTACACCATCCTGACAAATTTCACCTGATTTGGTCCAGTAGATTCGGAGCAATTTGGCTGTGACAAACGGACGGACAGACAGACAGACACACGAATGATCCTATAAGGGTTCTGTTTTTTTAATTATTATTTTTTTACGATAAAGTTTTTAAAACCAGTTAAAACAAATTTAAATTGATATTGAATTTAATAATATTTTGAAACGTTGCAACGTTTCAAATTTGTTTTAACTGCTCGCGTTATTCTGAAAACTGCACTGTGTTTAAACCTACCTTACTTATTGCGTTTGTTTCATATTTTTTATTCATCTTTTTAAGATCAACGTCAACTTTAAAATTAATGTATTTAAAAAAATCAAAAACCCGACTGCGTAAAAAGTGAACATAAAAGATGAAAACAAGATTTAAAGAATCAATTTGCAGTCTGAGGCATCAAATCTATGTAACTTGATTCAACTTTTTCTACACGGATTTAAATTAATAATGAGGTACTAACGCAGTGCATACCAAGTCAATCATCATTATGCTCTAAATGGATTTAACTAATGCCTCCGACTGCAAATTAATTCTTTAAATCTTGTTTTCGTCTTTTAAGTTCACTTTTTACGCAATCGGGTTTTTTTTTTTACTTTGTAGTGTTCTACTGCTACTTTTCAATGAACTATAAAGCCTTATTTGTAACTCTTCATTGAAAAAAAAGGTTTTAATTTGAGTAAGTAGTATCTGAAATCGGTTTTTCCCGTGTAATTCATGTACCAATAGGAATTCCGGGTAATAACATAGCCTATGTCACTCCCATAACTGAGACGAATCTACTGATATATTATAATATGTTGAAATCCATTTAACCGTTTTTCCTTCCTATTTTTTCAGTGTAATTTTTTTGCCTGTTCCCGTAGGAATTTTGAAAAATAAAGTATTGAATACTATTAGCACTGAAAATATGTGACCCATAGTTAATAGAAGAAAGTTTCAAAATCGGTTTATCAGTATTGCAGATACGTTTTTCCCGAGTAAGTTCTGTTCCCACGGGAATTTCGGGAAATAACATAATCATTACACTCTAACGGAATTTCATGCAACTACATACCTAAAACGATTTGTTTTTTGTCCCGACGTTTCGGCTCGATTACACGAGCCGTGGTCGCGGGTTGACTGCGTGCGGAGTCATAGTTTAATAAGTATAAAAAAATTATAATAAAATACCCCTTGTCACTCCCACAATTGAGACGAGTCTATTGATATATTATTGTTTTATATCCGTTAAACGGTTTAGGCTGTAGGGCGTGCCAAAGAAATAGACATACACACATACATACGCTCGAAAAACATTATCCTCGTTGGCAGTCGGGTAAAAAGTTTCGGGAATTGATGATTTGTTTATGGTTCCAAATTCAAAATTATATTTTTTTTGTTGTTAGATTGGCACAACTGTTTTTCATTTTCGCGCGGAGTTTAAGTTACATCTGATAATAAAATTAATTATTGTAAATTTTTGTTTTTAGCAATTCCATGCAAGGTTTAATTGAAGATAAATAACACTTGAAAAAAATCATCGACCTCAGGTGGGACTCGAACCCACGTCCCATCGCATACCGGGCGAGTGCTTTGACCACTAAGCTACCGAGGACGTCACGTGACAAGATGAAATTCCTCAAGTGTTTTTTTTTCTCTTAAAATTAATTAATTAAAAAAGTCAAAAAACCTGACTGCGTAAAAAGTGAACTTAAAAGATGAAAACAAGATTAAATGAATCAATTTGCAGTCTGAGGCATCAAATCTATGCTACTTGATTAGACTTTTTCTACACGGATTTAAATTACTTAATTAGGTACTAACGCAGTGCATACGAAGTCAATCATCACTATGCTGTTGATGGATTTGATGCCTCCGACTGCAAATTAATTCTTTTAATCTTGTTTTCATATTTTGAGTTCACTTTTTACTCAGTCGGGTTTTTTGATTTTTTTAATTAATATATTTTATTTTTGACTTTTTAGTTTGTAGTGTTCTACTACTACTTTTCAATGAACTATAAAGCCTTATTTGTAACTCTTAATTGAATTAATTTCGTCGAAAAATTGATCATTAATAGCACCCTATTTTTATTATACCATTGGGTGGGTGGTTCACAGAAGAACAACATTTGTCTAGGTCACTTTGCTGTAAAGGCATTTTTGGCGGAGCTAGGAGGGGAAAAATAGAGGACTTAACACTTAAAATTGTGAAATAAAATAAGTTTAATAAAAAATTAAAAACCGACTTCAAAATGAAACTAAAAAGCGAAAAATAATATTGACTAAAACATACCTAATCAGTTCTTTTTGGAGTCGGTGCCAGCCATCGAGAGTTAAAATGTGTTCATTCGCACCGACTAAAAAAAGAACTGATTAGGTATGTTTTAGTCAATATTATTTTTCGCTTTTTAGTTTCATTTTGAAGTCGGTTTTTAGTTTTTTATTAAACTTATTTTATTTCACAATTTTAAGTGTTAAGTCCTCTATTTTTCCCCTCCTAGCTCCGCCAAAAATGCCTTTACAGCAAAGTGGCCTAGACAAATGTTGTTCTTCTGTGAACCACCCACCCAATGGTATAATAAAAATAGGGTGCTATTAATGATCAATTTTTCGACGAAATTAATTACAAGTCCCAGACGCCTTTAAAATAAGCTTCAGTTTTCACCTTCCAACTCCGCCAAAAATGACTTAGCAGCAAAGTAACCTTAGCTAATGTTGGTCCTCCATGGACCCCCCATCGAATGGTATGATAAAAATAAGGTGTTATATTGGGTCAATATTTGGACGAAAGTTTGTAAATGTTAAGGAAAGGGTTTTCCTACACTTCAACCAGAACGGCGGCTATTTTGGTGTCGTAACCATAGGATAAGGTCTTGCATTAAATACCAAGTCAATTTAAGAAAGGAAATTTAAATTTTTTTTTCGTTACTGGGTGTGCGGGTACGCCCCCAGTAAATAAAAATTGGCGGTCTGGTACCTCATAAGCTCCACGTCTGCTCAACACACTGCGAAATATGTTCTGTCGACAAAAAGCAGTATTATCTTCTAACTCCTATCCGTTAAGGAGTTCTTTGGCTTCCATCATGTCAGGTTGCACCCAAAAATCAGCATTGAGTCAGAAAATATATGCAAAACATTATGGGTGCGTATAAAAATTGAGGGTTGCCCTCGATTTCCCAAGGATCCCATCATCAGAATCTGACTTGGTGTAAATGGGACCATCTCGGGAGTATACCCTTTCAAACTAAAAAATAAATTTTGAAATCGGTCCATAATTGACGGCGTAATCGCGTAACAAACATACAAAAAAAAAAAGAACAAAAAAAAAACATTCAGACGAATTGAGAACCTCCTCCTTTTTTTGAAGTCGGTTAAAAAAAAAGGTTTTAACTCGAGTAAGTAGTTTCTGAAATCGGTTTTTCCCGTTTAATTCATGTACCAATAGGAATTCCGGGTAATAAAATAGCCTTTGTCACTCCCACAACTGAGACGAATCTAATGACATATCATGTTGATTTCAACATGATATGTCATTAGATTTTCAGTGTATTTTTTGCCTGTTCCCGTAGGAATTTTGCAAAATAAAGTATCAAATATTATTAGCACTGAAAATATGTCACCCATAGATAATAAAAGAAAGTTTTAAAATTGGTTTATCAGTATGGCAGATCCGCTTTTCCCGCGTAAGTTCTGTTCCCGCGCGAATTTCGGGAAATAACATACCCCTTGTCACTCCGACAATTGAGACGAATCTATTGATATATTGTACTTTTATATCCGTTAAACGGCTTAGGCTGTAGGGCGTGCCAAAGAAATGGACATACTTACATACATACATACGCTCGAAAAACATAACCCTCGTTTGGCAGTCGGGTAATTAGATTAAATACAGTATTGTTTTTAGTTATACCATATCTAGTGAGTATTGCGAATTTTATATTGGACAAAAACATCGAACAAAGTGTTTGTCTTAAATTTTGCATCGCCAATGGTGAAGGGTTATGGCTATAAATAAAAGATTCCCACAGGGTGAACAAAGATTTATTAAGATATATAAAAATGTAATTCGCTCGCGCACTACAAGCAGCAAACCGGAAGACATGAGAACGGGGAGCAGAGAGAAAACAAACAAGACAGATGTCAAAATTGGATTGCGTTTAGATAATACAATACTGGCCCTTAAACCAATACAATTCCATTCATTTCTATACAATAAATGCTATTTCTCTAAACTACTTGTTAATATTTTAATTATTTAACAGCTGTGACATTATGACAAACATAATCAATTCGCAAAAACAATGTAAGTTACATAGAGTCTACACTTTACTCATTATTCTTTTAACAAACTTCTCATGCAATTCTTTTGACAATGGTTTGGTAAGTAAATCTGCCAACATATCTTTATTACATAAACATTTAACATCTATAGAGCCTTTACACACATGATCCCTAATAAAGTGATGGCGAATATCTATATGTTTAGTTCCGGCATGAAACATTGTATTTTTACATAGTTTTTGTGCAGACTGATTATCATTGAAGATTGTAACTTTACACAAAATACCTAAGATTTCCTGTAAAAATTACGAAGAAACAATGCTTCTTTCCAACAGTCAGAGAGAGACATGTACTGGCGAGACATGTAATGAGAGAGGCGGAGTACCGCCTCCGTGCTCGATAAGGCGACAGTTCGTTGCTTTCGGCTTATCGAGCGTAACATTCTTTTTGCGCATTTCCAGTGTGCTTTATCATAACAATAATTAAATTGACTCAGATAGCTAACTGCGTGAGCTATGTCTGGTCGAGAACCCACCGCAATATACATCAAAGAACCTATAAGACTTTTATAATCATATCTAGTACTGTTCTTGTTTACAGACTTTTCAAGTTTTATTCCCAGTTCCGTTGGAGTTGATGAAGACTTACAATCTTCCATCTTAAATTTCTGCAATACCTTATCAAAATAGATAGTCTGATCAAGGGTTATTTTGTCTTCATATTGAGTGATCCTCATTCCTAAGACATACCTTGCTGGCCCTAAATCTTTTATCTCAAACTCACTTTTGAGTTTGTTCTTTATGCTGATAACTTATTCATTATTATTTGAAGTTGACATTCATAAAATGTCATCTACGTACAAAGCAATTATAATAAGTTTGTCTTGACTAGACTTATAATAAACATATGCTTCTAATGATGACTTAGTAAACATTAGTTTCTCACATAGTATTCTATTTATTTTCTCATACCATGCTTTAGCAGCTTGTTTCAGACCATAGATGGCCTTGTCAAGTTTCAAAACTTTATTCTCACAGCCTTTGATCACAAAGCCTTCAGGCTGCTGCATGTATACAGATTCATGAAGGTCACCATTTAGGAAGGCTGTCTTTACATCTAAGTGTTGAATACTCATTTTATATTCAGCAGCTACAGCTAAAAGTGTTCTAATACTTGAATATCTGGCAACAGGCGAAAATGTCTCATTGTAATCTATTCCATAACGTTGTGTAAATCCTTTAGCTACTAATCTAGCCTTGTACTTAATGAGTTCCCCATTAACACCGAGTTTTCTTTTAAATACCCATTTACATTTTACAGGAGTATGACCATCGACTCTGTCAGTCAGTGTCCAACATTTGAAGATAAATAACACTTGAAAAAAAAAACATCGACCTCAGGATTAAACCTTAATTAAACCTTGCATGGAATTGCTAAAAACAAAAATTTACAATGTCCAACATTTGTTGATATTGAAAGAGTTATACTCATCTGTCATTGCTTGTTTCCAGTTTTCTGCATCTGGAGCTCTCAGCGCCTTACTTACAGTCTGTGGTTCATCGGTGTCACTGGTGCAGGTCGATTCTTTCACATGCTTGGCTATCATGGATTCAAGGCTGGATTCTTGTTCCGAATATGGACTCGACGACTCCTCATCAAAATCTGGAACATAAGTTTTATCCGAAGGATCATCTGGACTACAAATATTTTCATCCATAGATTCATTGTCAGATCTACTAAATACTAAATAAATAGAGATACTAAATCTCGGTCCACACTGATTTGAAGGTGTGTCATCAGAATGTACCTCACTATTTTCGTCGCTCAATGTTTCTGTAGGAGATTGAGTCGTATTATTCACAGTTGTTATTTGTGTGAATGACTCTTTACTATGGTTATCATCATCTGACACATGAATCTCATTACAAAATTTATTTTCAAAGAAAGTGACACTTCGAGCTTTTATACAGTCTCTGGGATTGCTGGGGTCTATTAATCGATACCCCTTTGTATATTCACAATACCCTACAAAGACATATTTCTTGGCTTTGGGTTCTAACTTAGTTCGATTGTTTACATGTGCATAAGCAATGCACCCAAAGGTAATTAAATGTGAAACTGATACCTTATGATTGGTCCACTTCTCTACTGGAGTACAGTCCTTGACTGCTATAGTTGGCGACCGATTCTTCAAGTACACGGCTGTATTCACAGCTTCAGCCCAAAACTGTGGTCCAAGGCCCGCTTCCTGTAGCATACACCGTGACTTCTTCATGATACTTCTATTGGCTCGCTCAGCAACTCCATTCTGCTGAGGAGAGTATGGCACAGTTGTCTGGTGAACAATCCCATTCTCCTTTAGATATTTCTTAAATTTCAAATTACAATATTCAGTTCCATTATCGGTTTGTATCATTATAAGTTTCTTGTTTGTTTGATTTTAAACTAACTTTTTCAACTAAAGTTTTCCAAGTTTTGAGAGTGTCGAAAACCTCATCTTTCCCCTGTAAGAAATAAACATATGTCTTTCTTGTATAATCATCGATAAATGTAATAAAATATCTAGCCCTACTAAAAGATTTACTAGGCATAGGTCCGCACAGGTCGCTGTGAACTAATCCACTTGGATTAGTTCACAGCGACCTGTGCGGTCCTGCACCTCTGAGGCTCTATTGAAGGACCTCTTGGGAAATGATGACCGAGTCTGTTTTCCCTCAACACATGCTACACATTTCTCTACATCACTTTTATCATATGAAATGCCTGTTACCATACCTATTCTCATAAGTTCCATACTTCGTAGATTGAGGTGTGCAAGACGCCGATGCCATACCTGCTGTGTTACCTTCGTTTCTCCCTTTGTGCTAGCTGTAATCACAGATGCTGTCGGTTGTTCAACACACAACCTAAATCTGGACTGAAAGAGGTATCGCACTTCATAGTAAAGTTACAATCAAGATGTGATGGTTAAATTGTGTCAAGTTGATAGACACCATCACACTGAGTGGCTGTGGCTATCACAGTTCTATTATCATAAATTTGACAAAAGCCAGAACTAAATATGACTCTAAATCCTTTGCTAACCAATTCACTAACTGAGAGTAAGTTAACTGTTAAATTAGGCACATAGAAAACATTACTTATTGTCCTTACAGTACCATTTTTCATATGAACCTTCACACAGCCTTTTCCAGCAGTGTATAGTTTATCACCATTAGCTACATTAACTTTAACAGACTTTTCATCACACACATCACTGATAATGTTTATGTTGCCGCACATGTGCCCCGTGGCACCACTATCAAGATACCACTGACCGTGCTTGATATTTGCTGACAGCGCAATCAGAAAGAGCCTTCGATGTGTCTATATTAGTCTTCTCAGTCTTCTTTTGTACAGGTTTGGGACAATCTTTAATAAAGTGACCCACTTTCTTACATCTGTAACACTTTGGTTGTTTTTGTTGTTTCCTCACAACCAGAGCAGATGCAGATTCACTTTTGTCCCACCGTCGGATATTTTCTTGTAACAACTTGCCTTTCACTATCTCAGATGAAAGTTTGACATTGGAATTCTCCATGGTCATGATCAGTGGATCAAAGTCTATCGTTAGCCCACTGAGCATGATGACAGCAACAAAATCGTCGTCAAAGGGTGATCCAATTTCACTAAATTGTTGTGACAGCCAGCTCAGTGATCTTGTTAATGTAACCTTCCATGTTTTCGCTCTTGTCCAATTTCGTAGCGAATAATGTCCGAAGTAGCCCCAGCCTACGGCACAGACCTCGGTCTTCATAGGCTTTCTCCAAGCTGCTTCAGGCTTCGTATGCTGATCCGGCGTTCCTAATGTGTGGAATCGCTGAAGGTTGCACGGCTAGCGCAATGCGAGCCAAAGCTTTTTGTTGTTTCTTCGGATCGGTTTCCTTCTTTTCCACACATTCCCAAAGTTCTTCTTGTATGAGAATCATCTTCATCATGAACTTCCAAGAGCTATAGTTATCGATGCCCTTGAGTTTGTCGATGTTTAATGCAGAGACGGACATGATGGCAGCTTGGTTCCGCCGTGATGTATTCTACGCAATGTGAAACATGGTCTTGGATTCGAAAATATATATATTCGCGAACCTAACCTGATTTTTTTTATTTATAGCCATAACCTGAAGGGTTATGGCTATAAATAAAAGATTCCTACAGGGTGAACAAAGATTTATTAAGATATATGAAAATGTAATTCGCTCGCGCACTAAAAGCAGCAAACCGGAAGACATGAAAACGGGAAGTAGAGAGATTACAAACAAAATAGCTGTCAAAATTGGATTGCGTTTAGATAATACAACAAATAGGATTTCGTGTCCAGAGTCTCTGAAAATGTTACAGAAGGCTTACGGTGAATCGACTTTATCAAAAACACGTGTTTATGAGTGGTACAAAGCGTTCAAAAGCGGTCGAGATGTGATGGAAGATTTGCCTTGCTCTGGTAGGCCATCAACGTCTGCTACTGAAGATAATATCGCAAAAATGAAGGAAATAGTGACTGAAAAACCTCATTCAAGTTTGAGAGAGCTAGCCGTTGAACTTTCTGTGTCACACGAGTCGATTCGTACCATTTTCAATAATCAATTGGGTATGAAACATGTTGCCGCTCGGCTAGTCCCAAAAGACCTGAATTTTCTCCAAAAACTCAATCGCAAAATAGTCGCTGAGGACATGCCAGAACGAGTCAATTCCGACCCAACATTCATGAAACGCATTGTTACTGGTGACGAGACGTGGGTTTACAAGTTTGACATGGAAACTAGTCAACAAGCTTCGGAGTGGCGCCTTCCAACTGAACCGAAACCGAAGAAACCGCGCCAAACTCGATTGAAAGTCAAAGTCATGTTGACTGTTTTCTTTGACTGTCGCGGTGTTCTGCACTCAGAATTCTTGCCAGAAGGTCAAACGATAAAAAATGAGTATTATTTAAGCGTTATGCGAATTAGACGAAAAAGGCCAGATTTGTGGAATGAAAATTCTTGGATTTTGCACCACGATAATGCGCCTTCCCACAAGGCCATCATTGTGAACGAGTTTTTGATCAAAAACTCAACAAATACCATCGAAAAGCCACCTTATTCACTAGATATGGCTGCAGCCGACTTCTTTCTTTTTCCTAAACTCAAACTACCACTTCGTGGCACCCGGTTTCATTCGGTAGAAGACATAAAGGAGAATTCGCGGCGAGAACTGAACTTGATTCCGGAAAAAGCGTTAAAAAAATGTTTTGATGATTGGATTATTCGTTGGCGTAAGTGTATCGCTTCGAAGGAGCATACTTTGAAGGTGATAAAATACATTTGGATGAATAACTAACATTTTGTGTATTATTAATCTTTTCCCGGTTCTTTCTTGACAGAGAAGTTCGATTTAATCAAGCAAATATTTAGCCTCTATCCTTTCTTTTTCCTGCGATCCTCTCAGCCTACCAGCGCAGTCCCCGCTTAATATTTCCTCGTCATTTAATCTCCGACAATAGAATTAAAGTCAGCTCTAACAAATCGCGCGCATTACTAACACAGCAGAAGTACTTAGAGTAGTATTACTCTCACTGTGTAGGCTGACATTGCATAGTACCATACTATAAGATGTAACAAAAACCCTGTATGATACAAAAGGGGGTGATTCTAGTGCCCAAGCCCCAAACACAACAACTTTTGCTATGGGACCAAAATGGAAATCGCGAAAAATACATTTTTGTTGCATCTTGTCTTTGATTATAAACATGTCTAGATAGAGTGTGGTGCTGCAATTGTCACCAAAAGAACAGGCCAGATTTGAGTGAGTAACAACTATGGTTACTATGGTAACAATTATGGGTTGCTATGGTAACTGAGCGGGCGAAACAAACTTTGGCGCCAACAGTTGGCGTATATATTTTTTGTCGTTTATGACACTCGAACAGGGAATCCAGACATGTATATAATCAAAGCATCTTGTATACCGTTTTGTCAAAATCATTTTTAAAGAGTAAAACAAAAGTCGCTGACATACCTAGCCCGACGGATTAGTCAGCTAAAGTGGCAATGGGCAAGGCACATAGCACGTAGAACTGACGGCCGATGGGGCAGAAAGGTTCTGGAATGGAGGCCACGTACCAGCAAGCGCAGCGTGGGACGTCCACCCAAAAAGTAGACAGACGACCTGGTAAATGTTGCAGGGAACCACTGGATGCAGGTCACTTCCAACCGGCCGATCTGGAATTCAAAAGGGGAAGCCTATGTTCAGCAGTGGACGTCCTGTGACTGAAATGATGATGATGAATATTGAGTGCTGTTTCAGTATCATGAGTGAGTAGGTACCTGAGTACCTCCCTTTTATGTCACCTGTTGCACACATAGTAAAACAAGGGCCTACTGTCTCCTTTTGCTTTACAGCTTTAGGCCCATAATACTCACAGTTTACTTAGTAATTCCCTTTTTTCCAGAGATTGATGTCACCCTTTTTGGGGGCCGTGATATATTTTTATCGCAGGTACCGAATGTATCAATGGGTTTAATAAAAGGAATTGGGTTTCCTTCAAACGAATCGGCTTTATGTGATTTCGGATAGTTTCAAGTTATTTATTAACCTAGTAGTTCAAAGGAATAAGTAATTTGAAATTCCCATCCATTAAGGGTTAACAACCCTATTGTTAAAACAGTATTATACTTTTTTTCGCTCGTTAATACTTTTTTACTGCCCTAAAGTCTAAAGTATAACATCACATCACCAGCCTATAACAGTCCACTGCTGGACACAGGCCTTTCAAAAGGAGGATTTTGCCATAATCGCCACGCTTGGCAGGCGGGTTGGCGATCGCAGTTTGGCCAATGGCGGAGAGGAGACGCTGCTGCCCGTCTTCTTGTGGCGGTTCTCCTGTAGTCGCCTCTTACGACACCCAGAGGAAGAGAAGGGGTGGTGCTATTCTTTTAAGGTGGCGGCACCACACGGCACAAACAAACACAAATAAAGTATAACAAGTTTTTGTAACCTTATCTGTAAACTCAGTTAAAAAAAGAATAGCATAAAAACCTGTTCACTGTCTTAAAAACTCTTCATGTTAGTTCTTCGACCTTAATATAAATTATTTCTTGTAAAATAGTTGGGAACCCTTCTACTGTTAACACCCAATACAACATTTTTTACAACGCACCAACGCTACCAACATAACAAATAGGCTAATCAAGGTTACATTAAAGTCGCGAAAAAATAACAGTTCTCCATACTAAATAGTTTTAATGATTGTGTTTTTTATAAGAAAATACAATGCAATAAACGGAAACTTAAAATTAAACTAACTTACCCTAAAACTAAATAAATATATACCAACTCAAAAATAAAACCATGTGAGGCAAATAAGCAAGGATACTGGCAGCGTTTCCTCGCTGAATGGCTAAACTAAGCCGTTGTGCAAGGAACGAACAAGCATTTTTGATTGAATATGAATTTTTTGGGGATTTAAATTTTAGTCCCAATATCATCATCAGCATTCGTGTCACGCCACTGAACCCAATCCTTGACTTTTCCATATGTTGCAGTACCCGGCAGTCCCGGCACCGATGATGAGCGCTGGGGCAAAGAGTGGGGATCGCTATGCGCATCTTACTAGACGATCATCGTATCAGTGACGCGTGTGCTGGGAGTTACAACCATTTAATTTTGATGGTCTTCTGCGCATTCATCACAACCTGGCCGGCGGTGCAGTCGCGTCACACTACTTGCCAACCACGTAATTTTGATGGTCTTCTGCGCACAGGGGCGTGCGGTGCATATAGGCAATTAGGCAGTGCCTACCTGATAGTTGAAATGAGGTAGGCAGTAGGTACTTACAAATGTGGATTATTGATGAAAATCAGTGAGTACCTACTGCCTACCTCGAAATAAAACCAATGCACGCCACTGTCTGCGCATCAACTTCTACCATATATCATCTACCGATATCTTCTACCGTATATCATCGCTTCACCCCGTTGGGGGATGCCCTACGCTGCGCTTGCAAGTTGTGGTCTCCACACTCTCCACTCAAGAATGAGCCAACATCATGGGGAACAGTCCTACCGCAAATGTGACCAGCTCACTGCCACTTCAGCTCACTCTTTGAGCTATATCATTAATGGAAACAACTCAAACTCAGTCTCTGTCAGTCCTAGAGCAATTTTTTGCCTCAATTTTCCTTAATATTAGAAGGATATCCTCGTTTTTTCCTGCAAAATAAATTGTGACGCATAACGTTACGCTCATCGGCCAAATTATTTCTGTGTACCTGTCTTTCGTTGATGGATGGGATAAAAGCATATTTCTTACATGTAAAACAAATTTGACACGACGCGTTGAAATATAAATGGCGGATTTATTTAACGAAAACGAGAATATCCCTATCTTTAGCTATTTTACTGGAAAATTTATTGAAATTATTTACCCACGCACGGGCTTCGTACCACAGACCGGGGACCGCGAGCGGGGATCGCTGAACGACAGCGAGCAACATTCGAATCGCAAGCGAACACCGATGCTCGGTCGTTATCAACCCGGGTTCGATTCCTGGTACTGAAGCCACTTCAAATTGTTCTTAAGCGTGACGTCATGCGACATTACAAATCGATATCACAGTATATGTATATTTTGTCTATTGTGTTAATAATAATAACTCTGTGATATTTTGATTAAGTAAAAAAAAAGAAAAAAATCGTGTCGAGTACTTTTGAAAAATCTAACTTAAAAACAAAGAATTGTAGTCGTCCCTATTCTTACTGACCCCGTCAAGAAAACTCGTTGTTGTATAGACTTCGTTTTCGTGGACCCTCATTCAATTCCGAAGCCAAAAGCTATTTTCCTTAAATACCTCATAATTTAACATAATTGAACGTTACCAATTTAAAAGAGTAGTTTTATAATTGGCGTTTGAATTAAAAGAAATGAGTGAGCCATGAAAAGACTTTTCAAAGGGTACCGTCAGCAAAATGGCCGTCAAACATCTGAATACTTAGCCGAGCGCCCTACTGTGTACAGCTGCTCTGAGAATTGAGCTAGCGGGAGGGACAGGAAAAAAATTTAGGCAATTTATAAAAATAAATATGTATGTATTGGACAGCGTGACATACATTGCTCTAACCCTAAGGAAAATAGGTAATGCACTTGTGTTATAGAAATCAGAAACAAAGTTCGTTTTCTAAATTCACCCGACCGGGGATAGAATCTGCAACCTCAGAGATGGCGACACCATACAGTCCGGCGTGCCATATTAGTACTCGTGCTTATGTTTTTATATTAAGCCTTTTCGCTATCAACTGCGTCTATTCAAAAGCCTCGTCCACATCGGGCGCTTGGGCTCGCGTGGCAGGCAGATCGATCATAAGTTCCCGAGCATCCAAAATGGGCAATGTTCATGATAATAGCTCCAACCAAAACCAGCGACCGAACAGCGCACACTGAGACACCTTTGACAGCCGACGACTCACCCCAAGGCACGCTCAGCCGAGGCGACGTGCGTCCGAACAACCCCGAGGCACGTCCACACAGACCGAAGCATTGGCTTGGTGTACTCGGTTGGTTTGGTTTGCTAATAAGGAAGCACAGGCAAAGATGGCATCAGCGTCTTTGGCTTTGTCAACCACATGGTTGACAATGTGTTGACATTTTTTTTTACAACATTTTTACATTTCCGCATTGTTAGCCAATTCTTACTGTTTAATATTATAATATTTTTGACGAAACTTTGACACATGTTGGACCACTGAGCAGAATTCATAACGTAGTGATGAATAAAAAATATAATAAATATGCAAAAAAGAGATGATGATGATGAATAAAGATTCTATGTTGATGTTGATTATGAATATTTTATCGTTTAGTGTATTTCAATTTATCAGTTTGTCATGTTATTTATTCTCAAGTTATGTATTGCAGTAGCGTCTAATTTAGTCAACACTACAAAATTACTCGGCAGCATTCAAACAGACCACAAGGTGGACAGACGACCTGGTAAGGTTGCAGGAAGCCGCTGGATGCAGGCCGCGCGCAACCGGCCAATCTGAAAGTCACTGGAGGAGGCCTGCGTTCAGTAGCGGATGTCAGTGGCTGAACTGATAATTCACGTAAAAAAATGGATTTATTAAAGTATTTTTGTGTATTTTACCTTTTTCTGCTGTCGTTACTAAAGTGACAAAGGAGTGAAGACTAGAAACAGTCCCGAGTAAGAGGCACTTGTATGAATAACAAGAAGGTTTTATTTTATTTTACACTTTTTCGCTTCTTGAGGTTTCGGCTTCGGATATTATCAGAAGATATTTAATATTCCGTTCAAAGGTTTGGGAAATAAATACAGACTTCTTTCGGGCTGAAAACATTTGTTCAATGTTCGATCTTTTTGAAATCATTTGTAAGCTGTTGTAGGTATTCTTTTTGTTTGTTTATGTAATAAAAATATGATTGTAATGCCTATTTAAGACAAGATAACAATAGTAGATAAATAACACTTGAAAAAAATCATCGACCTCAGGTGGGACTCGAACCCACGTCCCATCGCAAGCCGGGCGAGTGCGATGGGACGTGGGTTCGAGTCCTACCTGAGGTCGATGATTTTTTTCAAGTGTTATTTATCTTCAATTAAACCTTGCATGGAATTGCTAAAAACAAAAATTTACAATAACAATAGTACTTATATAAGGTGTTTAAAAAATATCTGTCACGGCTGTAATTGAGGAAAGAATTGAGTTGTAAAACAAAATTTGACCTCCGTAGCCAAAAGACGGACTGTATCGCGTCGCCACCTCTGAGGTTCCGGGTTCTATCCCCGGTCGGGTCAATGTAGTAAACGAACTTTTCTATATTATCTCGGATCAGGTTATTTTGGTATCTTTTGTTGTTTCTGATTTAACACAAGTGCTTGATATGGGTACCTACAATGTATACCTATCTTACCTTAGAATCTGAGCAATTTATATGACGCTGTTAGTCAATTGGCTGTGTCGTGTGGTGCCGGCACTTTGAAAGAATTGCACCACCCCTTCTCTTCCTATGGGTGTCGTAAGAGGCGACTACAGGAGAACCGCCATAAGAAGACGGGCAGCAGCGTCTCCTCTTCACCTTGGCCAAACTGCGATCGCCAACCTGCCTGTCAAGCGTGGCGATTATGGTAAAATCCTCCTTTTGGAGAGGCCTGTGTCCAGCAGTGGACTGTTATAGGCTGGTGATGATGTTGGTCAATATTTATTTTATTATTGTCTTAGCTGTTTGGATATTTTTCATCCCGAAATCCAGCAAAAACTAACTTCATTTTAATTGTTTACATATAGCATATATATACATATTTGACGACCTCCGTGGCCGAGAGGCGAGCATGCAAGACTTTAAATGGCGCTGCCATTTCTGAGGTTCCGGGTTCGATCCCGGTTGGGTCAATGTAGAAAACGAACTTTTCTATATTGGCTCGGGTTTGGGTGTTGTGGTACCGTCGTTGTTTCTGATTTCTATAACACAAGTGCTTTAGCTACTTACCTTAGGATCAGAGCAATGTATGTGATGTTGTCCAATATATTATATTATTAAAGCATTAATTTATCCTTTTTGTTGGAAAAATGCACTTCTTCAGTTTTACGTTAAAATAACATGAAAACCGGAATGTACCTTTATGTAACCTTTGAAAGTACGATTCATCTTAATCTTGCGTAAACACTTTATCGTATAGGCTTAAATTAGATAAAAAAAACCCGCCAAATGCGAGTCGGACTCGCGCACAAAGGGTTCCGTACCATTATCTACAAAAACTCAAAAAAAGATTTTTGTATGGGAACCCCCTTGAACATTTATTTTATTCTGGTTTTTAGTATTTGTTGTTATAGCGGCAATAGAAATACATCATCTGTAAAAATTTCAACTGTCTAACTATCACGGTTCATGAGATACAGCCTGGTGACAGACGGACAGACAGACAGACGGACAGCGAAGTCTTAGTAATAGGGTCCCGTTTAACCCTTTGGGTACGGAACCCTCAAATGTAATAAATTAAAAGTCAGACCACTCCAAAGGAGTCAGATATCACCTACCAAACAATATTTTAATTCTAGGTTCTAGGAACAATATTTTAAACCATAGTACTACTGCTTTAATCGGTCGTCTCACTATCATCATCTCAGCCTCAGTCCACTGCTGGACGTAAGCCTCTCCCAAAGAACGCCAAAGAGCACGATCTCCCGCTTTTCTCATTCAGCCACTGCCAACCATCTTTCTAATGTTGTCGATCCATCGAGCTGGTCGTCTAAATATAAATAAACAGATAAAGAAACTTCTTGAACAATAAATATCTACTCACTTAGATACGAATACCAGATACCTAATTGGGATTACCTCCAATATCAGATTAATCATACGATAACTTATCGGAAGACAGCAATTAAAAATATATAACAAATTGTCAATAATACACATTATCTTGAATTTGGTAAGCATAATTTATTATGTTTGCAATTTTCGTATTTTAGACACGTGTAAGCTTATTTATTATATAAGCATTTTTATCGGGCTTGTCAACAAATGTTATACAAGATTTAAATACGCAAAACACTTTCAACTCAATGAAACGGGAATTAACGCGATCTTAATTTGACGTAAAAATAATAAACGCAGACGCAGTGTCGTGTGGTTCCGGCACGTTAAAAGAATAGCACTACCCCTTCTCTTCCTATGGGTGTCGTCAGAGGCGACTACAGGAGAACCGCCACAAGAAGACGGGCAGCAGCGTCTCCTCTCCACCATTGGCCAAACTGCGATCGCCAACCCGCCTGCCAAGCGTGGCGATTATGGCAAAATCCTCCTTTTGGAGAGGCCTGTGTCCAGCAGTGGACTAATATAGGCTGGTGATGATGATGATGATAATAAACGCAAACACTGTCATGGTTTTGAAGTAGATTAAAATCCTTGTTTATCGAAGTCCAACCGTCTCATTCAGAGTGCATTTGCTAGTACGGGTTTAATGTTATCCCTCTGTACTAACGGCGGTTTAGCGAAAATCGTATTCAGAGTGACAGACTACGCTACTTCCCGGTTTAGTCCCAGGGTTAAAGTTGAGATAAAGCTATTCATTTTTAAACCTGCCCACGGCTAAGTTTAAGGATGGTTTTAGACTTGTTTATGATATATTAATCTGTGGTTTTTGCGTAATAGGACATAAAATACTCGAACATTTTTTCGTATCGTTGGATTTCGTTTTCATATAAAAAATAAAAATAAGTTTTTAAACCAAATTCCAGAAACTACATTTGTGATTGCATACTCTTTGACTACCAGCTGAGTGGCCATTGGCCGTTGCATGATAACTTTTTTTTCGGTGAGTGATGCGACAAATCGAACGTCTTTTTCGAAATCATTCACTCTTTAGGTAAAGTCGGTGTTGCCATTTTACTACTTACTCCTGGGGTTAGTATAATCTCTAATTTAAGTGTCACTCTGAATATCATAATTGATAATCTGGGGACCAAGCTTTAAACCAGGTTTTGTCTGTGGTTTATCCACAGTTTTACGCCAGTTTTAGAAAAGGTTTCTGAATGAGACGGCAAGAGCTCCAAGACAGTTTAGCTAGGGGCTTCTCCTAGCATCAGACGAGGGCCAATTTAAATTGAATAAAAAACCGGCCAAGTGCGAGTCGGACTCGCGCGAATTTTCGGTGGAATAACTTCCATGCTAACGCATGGTAATGTACATTATATACAGGGTGTAAGAAAGGCTTAACGAAGCCTTAAACCACGACTTCTATACATAAAACCAAGTAGAATGCAAAAAAAATAATTGCTGGGAAATGATTTTTATTTTTGGGTATCAAAAAAAATAACTTTTTTCTAACCCGCAATGTATAGCGCGCACGCCACAGACTATGCCTGTGTGTGTAAGCAGATCATGTTTCTTTGTAAAAAAGTTTAGTATTATCAAACAGAAGTCAATTTAGTAAAATTCTTTGAAAAAAAAAATTAACTTTGACTGTCAATAACTCCGTAACCCGTCATTTCCCAGGCATAGTGTAAAAGTAAAAAATGATCGTAATAATACGTAGAATATGTAGTATTCGGCTTCGTTAAGCCTTGTGTCGTGTGATGCCGGCACGTTAAAAGAATAGCACCACCCCCTCTCTTCCTATGGGTGTCGTAAGAGGCGACTACAGCAGGACCGCCACAAGAAGACGGGCAGCAGCGTCTCCTCTCCACCATTGGCCAAACTGCGATCGCCAACCCGCCTGCCGAGCGTGGCGATTATGGCAAAATCCTCCTTTTGGAGAGGCCTGTGTCCAGCAGTGGACTGATATAGGCTGGTGATGTGATGAAGCCTTTTTTTACACCCGATATATTTTTTAGTTGTATCATTCTCTTCTAATTAAGCAACCGAATATATTTGTTTACGAATCCTTTCAAGTAATGTTGAATAAAGCCTGTTAAATAAAGCTAGTGTTGTCTTGTTTGGGATTTTGGGAACACGGCATAATAATATACAGGATGGTCCAGGCCAGATGGATATAAAAAATTTTTTAGGTAGCCGCCTTAGGGACCTATTTTTAATATCACCACTTTTAATGTTTTATTTACTTTAAAAATGAAAAATTCTATTATTTTTTATTATAGGTGCTTAATTAGCATTGCACTCTCTCAGAAAAAAAAAATGACATTGCGCTCTCTCAGAAAAAAGTGGTGATATTTCTAAAATTTAAAGAAAATCTTGTAAGCGGATTTTTTCCTGGCGGGTACAAATAGGTCCCTAAGACGACTACCTAAAAAAAATATCCATCTGGCCTGGACCACCCTAAATAATATAATGTAATAAATGTTGCTAAATTAAACACGATCAACTATAGTTTTAAATTAACCAAACAAACCCGGGACCTTTTTTCGCGCGACCATTCAGGCCACTACCCCGGTCGTATTACTCTGGTCTGTTAAGGGCAGACTTAGAGCATTTGAAAGAGAGCAGGTTATCCCGACGTCTGTAAGCGCCACCGCGCGTCTGATTTGACTTGCGAATGGCGCCGTCTTCGTGTTTTTGACGTGTCGTTGTGTGTCGATGTCGATCTATCATCGTGTTCGATGTATAAAAATAATGCTATTTTATAAAACACAGCGACCACACCTAGAAAATCATTGTGCCTACTGTTTAGTATAAAAAATACATCAAATATATTTTATCAATACTTTAGTCATAGTAATGAAAAAACATTTCGGGAAGAGGCAACTTTTGAGTGTTTTTCTATCGAGCCAAGTTTGGCAGATTGTATTTCTGTGAGCGAATATGTCTCTTTTATATCCTTAACTATAACAAATATCATTTTCAGAATCTTATTACTGACTAGCTGTGCCCGCAACTTCGTCTGCGTGGACTACAGGCTGATTGCCTTAACAAGCAACGCTGTGGACTGCGTGAAGCACTATTTATTAAGAAAAGAGCTGAAAATTCTTGTCAGTACTACCAAATACACTGCAAAATATTATCTGTCGACGTCAGTTAAGAATTTTTGGGACTTTCATCTTCAGCTCAGCAATTATGATTATGATACCTAACTGTCAGACGCAAACATCTGAATAAGTTATTTTAAGTTGACAAACACACTCTATGAGAATTTTCTTTGATTTCCGTGTAATCCTCCATCAGATCCTAACTTGGTGAAAATTGAAACACCTCGGGAGTATACTCTTTCAAATAAAAAAAGTAATTTTGATATCTGTTCATAATTGACGGAGTATCGCGTAACAAACATACAAAAAAATCATTCAGACGAATTGAAAACCTCCTCCTTTTTTGAAGTCGGTTAAAAATATCTTCAATGTACTCGTAATACGGTTTAATAAAGTAATAGATTTCCGGTTCCTTCTTATTCTATATTGGAATCAATCCTTCCAGTGTCATTTTGCCATGAGTTTTTTCGCAGGCGCAGCGAATTGAACATGTTTCTCCTGAAATCTTGTTAAATCGCACGGGTGACCTAAATCTATTTGTAAAAACCGCAAAGAAATCCGTGCAGTATCTTCGGAGATTAGCGTATACATCGTGACAGACAGACAAGAATTAAAATAATTGCATTTTTGGCTTTAGTATCGATTATAGAGTGCTCCACAAAACAATTTTTAAAATATCTTCAATGTACAGACATCGACCCGTTACAGATTTATTATAGTATAGATAAATACTGTTCAAAGTAGGTTTTAAAAACTTGTCAGTGCGACATTTGACGGGTAAGAGGCCCTTAAGTATAGGGTAGGTTAACTTAGATAAAAGAATTAGTTGGGTGACGATGGTGGGATACCTCCTTGTGGTGTTACCTGGGCAACGGACGCACGCACTGAGCGTGTGTACGGCTGAACTCTCACCACCCGCGCGGCGGAGCCTGCCTATAGGCGCCTAAGGCGACTGGTAGGCCCGCCGGGCAACCCGTTATCCCCCACGGAGGGGGACCGGGGATGGTCGGGGCATTTGCCCGAGTCAAGTGGAGCGACCACAATAAAAAGCACGGGGGCGTCCCTCCGGAAGGGACAGCGGCTGGGCCTGCGGTTGGGCCCTGCGTGGCAGGGGCCATAGTAGTGGTTCTGATAGGGTTTTCTTAAGTTTCCCTTCCCAAACTTGAGCCACGTGTTATTGCCGTGCGTGGGGACCCGTAATCCGGGAGAGGGGGATCCTGGTTGTTGAGTCTGTGGCAGTCCACCCAGGCAACATACGGCTTTGGCCCCGGATTCCGGTAACTCGGGCGGCCCTGGCCTAGCCAAGCCAGGGCCAATCGGCTGGAGGTGGCCGGCTTAACCGCCGCCTCGGCGAGGGGGGGGTGTAGGGGGCAGGACCGACGGCGGGCTCGGCGTTGCGGTGTTTGGTCGACACTACGCTAGCCTTGCCCCAACCTGTCGCGTCAAGGATCCTACACCCGGGCCCCGTTAAAAGGGCCTCCCCCCTATATCCGGCACGTAGCTCTGGGCTACGGCTCCCCAAAGTATGTGGGCTCCAAGGAGGGTGGAGATCGTGCTGGACGAAACCCTATTTTTATTTTGGATATGGATGAAATTATTTCAACTCCTTATCATCGACCAACCCCTGAGCGCGAGGCGCTTACAAATCATCCCGCAATAGCCGTAGGAGCGGCTTACCCTGCCAACGAAACCCGAGCAGATGAACCCGATCAATCCTGTAGGCTGACAGCGAACGAGACCGAGATGGTGGAACACAACCGCATCCAGCCATCAATGGCTTCGTCCCTGGAGTCCGATATGGATTGCTTTAGATTGAGCGGTGTACTTAATGAACACCATTTTGACAGTGAAACGTGCAGTTACAATTGTACTACACGAAACCCCGGAGGTAACCTGGTGGGCAGCGGTATTATGAGCATGTCTGCCAGTGGTAACTTGAGATCCCGATACGGATTGCGCAAGAGGGAGCGCAGAGCGTGTGAGGGCGAGGACAGCCCCGACTCAGCAGAGTCAGCGCGTGCCTCTAAGGTTCCAGCTTTTAAAGTCGGGAAAACAGGGCGTGGCCGCGGCAGACCACCTTCTGCAGGGGCAATAGCAGCCAAAAACACTGCAAAAGAGCTGCTAAAAGACGACAAAAAGAGACTGCGTGTCCAAGAGGCTGAGGAGGAGGCCGAAACCTGGTCTTCAAAGCTTCAAAAGGCACTTAATATAGCGAGATACACAGCCAGGGAGAGGACTGCTCAAGAACTGGTACGGGCCGTGCGGACTGGAACAGAGACGATTCTGCATTGTTCCAGAAGGAGCGGTAATGTTAGTGGCATTTTTCAGCGCAACTTTAATGACGCAGCTGCTTTAATTACAGCGGCAGTAGAGGCCTTGGTGGAAAGAACGTCGAGCGAGGAAATTCGACGTCTCAATGCCGCTAATGACAAACTATCGAAGGAACTGGCCGACTTGCGTCAGGAATTCGCTGTTCTAAAACAACAAAGGCAAGAAAAGGAAATGGACAACACACCCACCACTCCTGTCTCTCCGGGAGTTGAGGAGATTGAGCGTGCCATCATGGCAAGATGCAGTTCAATGATTAATGCTCGCATCGACGGCATTGGTGACCGGCTACTTCCAGAAAAGCGGCGAATCCCGCTTGCCGCGGACCTCCAAAAAGATGTCGTGTTAGAAGACACACTCCTTCCGGTGAGGGCCAAATCAACAGATCTGCCAAAGCCTGGCGTCCCATCCGCGGGTGGAAAGAAGAATAACAAGAAGGCAACAAAGAAGACAGCTTCAAAGATGCCGTCTTCCCAGGTGGGTACTGCTGCTGCAACACATCCGACGGCTTCAATGCCGAAACAACTAAATAAAAACCAAGGGTTCGAGGCTCCCACAGAAACCAAAGAGCTTGCTATACCTGCACAAACTCGCAGCAGAAGTACAAAAAAGCGACAGACTACGCCGAATGTGCCAAGTACAAAAGAACCGCGCCCGCTTCCACCTCCCCCCAAGTCTATGGACGAAGGGTGGACTATGGTGGTAAAGCGGGGTTCCAAGCGTAGTAAACAACCGCTATAAACAAGCGCTAGGTCAATGAATGCTCAGCCGGCCAACAAAACCACCCCGAAGCTCCGCCCGCCCCGCTCGTCAGCCATCGTGCTGACCTTACTACCGGGGGCAGATGAGAAGGGCGTGACCTACGAGACGGTTATTCGGGATGCTAAATCACGGATAAATATTGAAGAGATTGGCATCGGTGGAATGCGCTTCACCAAAGCTAAAACAGGGGGCAAACTACTGGAAATTCCTGGATCTACTAGTGGGGAGAAAGCGGACATCTTAGCCAGGAAACTTCAGGAAGTTCTACCAGCAAATCTGGTGCGTGTCACTAGGCCCATGAAGACAACCGACGTACGGCTGTCAGGCCTGGATGATTCTGTTACAAAGGAGGAGGTTGCAGAGTCTGTAGCGAAAACTGGATGTTGTCCAGTCGAATCTGTTAAGGTGGGTGATATTCGGCAGACCTACGCCGGTAGTCGATCAGTGGTGGTCAAAGTTCCGGTACTAGCTGCCAAGAAAATATCGCAGGGCCGGCTCCTGATAGGCTGGGTATCAGCCAGAGTCCAGGTGTTAGAGACTAAGCCCTTGTACTGCTACCGATGCCTGGAACAAGGCCATGTACGGGCACAATGCCAGACCGAGACAGACCGCAGCGAACGGTGCTACCGCTGCGGTCGTCCGGGACACAAAGCCAGAGGATGCACAGCTGCACTAAATTGCCCGATCTGTGCAGAACATGGATTGCCAGCTGGACATAAAGCGGGAAGTAAAAACTGCTCGCCGCCTAAAAGCAAAAAGGCTGCTAAGGCAGCATCTGCCACCAATAGCACGAGGCACGAGACGGCAATAGAGACCAACCACCCGTAATGGCGCTACGTTTCCTACAAGTGAACGTAAACCATGCCAGAGCTGCACAAGATATCCTGTTGCAGCATATTGCGGAGTGGCAGATCGACGTGGCTATAGTACCAGAACCCTACTGGATCCCCCCAGATAGGGACAACTGGGTAGTCGACGCGAAGGGCCTTGTTGCGATTCTTGTGTCTGGCACGCAACTAGATATAATAGCTCGTGGGGACGGTTTTGTCGTTGCTAAATGGAGAAGCATGCTAGTCGCTGGGGTGTACTTTTCCCCTAACATAAGCAATGCCACAGTTGAAGCCGAATTAGACAAACTGAGTGTCATACTGCGACAGTCGTCTCTTCCTGCATTAGTTGCGGGAGATTTTAACGCCAAGGCGACGGCATGGGGTGAGCGCACTACAGACGCCCGAGGAGAAATGGTGATGGAGTGGGCCACGGTATCAGGTCTAGTGCTCCTCAATAGGGGGGCTATATCAACGTGTGTGAGGCCGCAGGGTGAATCAATTGTTGACCTTACATTTGCAACCCCTGCGACCGCAGTACGGATCGATAGATGGCAGGTGCTAGTAGAGGCGGTGTCATTGTCGGATCACCGTAACATTACATTCGATCTATCCACCTCACCCAACATCTTAGCAGCTAGGCCTGCCAATGCTAGGTCGGCATACCCTCGATGGCGCATTAAAGCCCTCGACAGAGATATGCTGAAAGAGGCAGCTTTAGTTAAAGCATGGCTTCCCACGTCAAACGGGCCAGTCCAGGTGAATGAGGAGGCGGGGTGGTTCCAAGAGACGATGACACACGTGTGTGATGCGTCGATGCCTCGATCCGGACCCTTGCCTCCCAAACGGCAGGTCTATTGGTGGTCAGTGGAGCTTACACAGCTGCGGCGAGCTTGCATTGCAGCACGTCGCGAGTCCACCCGGCACCGCCGAAGACGGCATCGAGATCCTGCACTGGACGGTCCACTCTATGAAGCCTGGAAGGTGGCAAAAAAGACATTGCAGGTGGCCATCGCAAAAGCTAAGAGCCAAGCACGTGAGGAACTTTTAAAGACGCTCAATAACGATCCGTGGGGGCGGCCCTATCGCACAGTCAGGGGTAAACTCCGCCCGTGGGTGCCTCCGGTAACAGAGAGCATGGAGCCTGGATTACTCCAGACGGTGGTCTCTGGGCTTTTTCCATCTCGTCTGGAACACATTCCGCCGGCAATGCCGCCTCACCCAGCCGCCGCAACAAACGCACCTGAACCTGTCTCAGAGGGCGAACTTGGCGCAGCGGTCCTGCGAATGAAGGCAAAAAACGTAGCCCCAGGGCCGGATGGAATACCGGGTAAAGCCTGGACACTAGCTATGGACGCACTGGGAGACCGACTAAGACGGCTATACAGTGCGTGCCTTGAACAGGGCCTCTTTCCAAGACCTTGGAAAACTGGGAAATTGGTCCTGCTCAAGAAAGAGGGACGCCCAACAGACTCACCAACAGGGTATAGACCTATAGTGCTGCTGAACGAGGTTAGTAAGCTTTTCGAGCGAATTATTTCTGTTCGCATCGTCCAACATCTGGAAAATTCCGGGCCAAACTTGTCGGACTTTCAGTTCGGGTTTAGAGCGCAACGTTCGACTGTAGACGCGATACTTCGCCTAAAAGGGCTAGCGGAGCGAGCAGTAGCCAGAGGCGGGGTGTTATTGGCAGTGTCCCTTGACATCGCCAACGCTTTTAACACCCTGCCGTGGGCATGTATTAGACAGGCCCTCGTCCACCATGGGGTGCCTGAATATCTGCAAAACGTAGTTGCAGATTACCTGACAGAGCGCAACGTAACATGCCTTACGCCTAGCGGCATTTACACGCATCAGGCAACATGCGGTGTTCCACAGGGGTCGGTTCTTGGCCCGCTTCTGTGGAACATCGGGTTCGATTGGGTGCTACGCGGCCGTTTAGTGGCAGAGGTAGACGTGACATGTTACGCCGATGATACCCTGGTTACAGCTCGCGGTAGTGATTACTCAGAGGCGGCGTGTCATGCCACGGTGGGAGTAGCATCAATTGTCCGACGAATGCAAAAGCTAGGACTGGAGGTGGCGCTGGAGAAGTCGGAAGCCCTGTGTTTCCACAGGGCTCGAAGAGCGCCCCCGGTGGGTGCTCACATAGAAGTCGATGGAACACGCATAGAGGTTGGCAGTACCATGCGTTACCTGGGGCTCACCCTTGACGGCCGTTTTAGGTTTGAGGCACACTTTAAACGCCTTGCGCCAAAATTAATTGCTACGGCGGGCGCTCTCAGCCGTCTTCTGCCCAACACCGGTGGACCTTCCGCAACGTGCAGGCGTCTGTATGTGAGTGTCGTTCGCTCGATGGCTCTTTATGGAGCCCCTGTGTGGTACGGAGCCCTAAATAAAAGCAACGTTCTGCAACTGCGGAGGGTACAGCGTCTTATGGCAGTAAGGGTGATCCGAGGATATCGCACCATTGCGGGAGATGCGGCTCTCACTCTGGCTGGAACTTTACCATGGGAACTGGATTCCTTGGTCCTTGCCGCAGTCTACGAGTGGCGAGGAGACCAAAGATCCCAAGGCCAAACACCAGCGCCTCGCGAAATTCAGGCGGAACGCAGAAAGTTTGAAGAGGAGGCTCTACATAAGTGGCAGTATCAGCTCACCAGCAGCAAGTATGGGCACCGCGCCGTTGGGGCAATATGCCCGGTGCTAGAAAAGTGGTTGCAACGGCAGCACGGTCAACTCAGTTATAGGCTGACCCAAGTACTGACGGGCCATGGATGTTTCGGCAATTACTTGAGCAGGATTGGTCGGGAGGACAGCGCCAAGTGCCATCATTGCACGGCAGCGGAGGACACAGCACAGCATACCTTAGAGGTGTGCCCATCATGGACAGCTGAGCGCGGAGTCCTCGTTGCGGAAGTCGGGCGAGACCTCTCGATCGGGGCGGTAGTAAATCGTATGGTGGATAGCAAGGAGTCGTGGCAAGCGGTGCTCACCTTCTGTGAAACGGTTGTCTCACAGAAGGAAGCGGCGGAGAGGGAGCGAGAGGCTTCGGCTGACGCCCCACAGATCCGCCGCCGACGCCATGGGCGCCGCAGGAGGCAGTACGGCCTCCAACTGCCCCTCCCTGATGGGCCTCGGGTGACTGACACGGGGGTGTCGGCCGTCCGTTAAAAGAGGCCCGTGGCGGTGTTGCGCGTGTCCCGCGCGCCGTTTTACTGAAGACCGGGGGGAAGACCGTTCTCCCTGAAGCCGGGTGGCGCTTGCTATCAGCGAGCCACAGCCAGAGGCGGAACTGCGGACGAATGCCCGGGGTGAACGCCCGGGGCGCTGACCCGTAGTTCCTACTCACTTAATGGCACCGGTGGACACCGTCAGGTTTTTAGTGGGTATAGGGCTCTCACAACAGAGGTCCGGAGTCCCACATAACCCCCAACCGCCCCCGCGGCTGGCGTGGTATGCGTAAAGCATTTTCCTGACGAAAAAAAAAAAAAAAAAAAAAAAGATAAAAGAATTAGTTAAGTCTACAAATGGGGCATTTTACAAAATGTCCGATCAGTTTCTTAAACTATTCGTTACTCGTAGTTGAGCAGACACGGTTTTGCACTCAACGGGGTGTAATTATTGAAGTCGGCTCTTGAATTATTCAGCATAGAAACGTATAAATGTCCCAAGGGATAGCTTTTGTACGTGGAATTGTCCTTATCTTTGATTAAAGATTAAATAAAAAAACCGGAAAAGTGCGAGTTGGACTCGCTCACCGAGGGTTCCGTACAAATTTTGTAGGTACCCGTTGGTTGCTTAAAAACAAGACTTAATTACAACAAATGTATAGCTTCAGATTTTTCCCTAATACTTGTAGTATAAGACGGTATTACTTGCCAAATGTCATATGTAGTTCTAAATTAACGGAAAATACCCTATAAATTTTGATTCCTTTGAAAGTGTCGAAATATACGTTTTCAACACAGTTGCTCGTAAATTCACTCTTATAACACCGTTTTTAGTATCATAACTCATCATATTACGCATTTGTGCTGTAAAAAGATTATCGCACTAGTGCGGTAATGTAAACTTTTTTTAAAAAAATCCAGCAAAAGTTTGTGTCTAAGAACATTGAATATTTTACGAATATTAAATTATTTAAGGGTTAAGCTGGAAACATACTATCGGACGCGGCTTACGGACGCGGCTTACAGCCGCGACTTAAAGAAATCTAGGTATTGAATGTACACTAAGGTGTGCAAACCATCAGACGTCAGTCGCGGACGTAACCTTGGGCTGACCTTGAGCGCTCGGACGTCCGACAGCAATCTGGCGCGCTGGATGTTTCTGTAAGCCGAAAACGTCCGCGGACGGTATGCACGGGGCGCGGACGCGTCCGAGCGTCAGAAGGACGCCGACTGCGCGAGAGCTCGCACGTGCTTATTGTTTGCATGAACATTTTTATTATAAGATAGCTAGCGATTTGATAACGTATGCGATAAAGAAACCCGCTTATCACCGTATTCAGTATTATGTTACAGGAAATCCCCGGGACCTGGACAAGATTTATTTAGGGTTACCCAAGCGTACCCAAAGCGTAAAACGGGGCCCTATTACTAAGGCTCCGCTGTCCGTCTGTCTGTCTCTCTGTCTGTCTGTCTGTCTGTCTGTCTGTCTGTCTGTCCGTCTGTCTGTCCGTTTGTCTGTCTATCTCATGAACCGTGATAGCTAGACAGTTGAAATTTTCACAGATGGTGTATTTTTGTTGCCGCTATAACAACAAATACTAAAAACCGGAATAAAATAAATATTTATGGGGGCTCCCATGCAACCAAAGTGATTTATTTTGCTCGTTACTAAGGCTTCGCTGTCCGTCTGTCTGTCCGTCTATCACCAAGCTGTATCTCATACACCGTGATAGCTAGAAAGTTGAAATAAATATTTAAGGGGGCTTCCATACAACAAACGTGTTTTTTTTTTTGCCGTTTTTATAGAAAATGGTACGGAACCCATCGTGCGCGAGTCCGACTCACACTTCGCCGGTTTTTACAGATAATGGTACGGAACCCTTCGTGCGCGAGTTCGACTCGCACTTGGTCGGTTTTTTTGACCTGGATAATTGTATTAGCTACTATTTTTCATAATTTTCTTCCAAAATCTACTAAACTAAATCATCGTCACACTAAAGTGGTCACACTTATGGCGTCCGCAAGCAACGTCCGATGACCGTGCACACTGATCAGTCGCGGCTGTAAGCCGCGTCCGTAAGCCGCGTCCGATAGTATGTTTCCAGCTTTAAGATGACAAATAAATATTTCATTTTATTAAATTGTATATTAATAAACACAAACTAACTTAACTATCATTTTTAGAAACAATAATTTATAGTTTATTTTATTTTTTAAATTGCTGCTACTCGGCTGAACAGCCAGATTTTCCTGTGCCATTATTGAACCTGCGCGCGCATCGAAATTGCGGCGCGCGAAAAAAACAAAACTTACGTGCTATTTTCCATTATTATTTGGTAAAGTTGTTGCTGTGTGGTTAATTACTAAATAAAAAATGTCTACTTTAAATAGTAAAAACGAGTAAAATGTTATTCAACCCCGTTGGAAATACTTATCGAGGCACGAAACGCGAGTAATAGCCTTTTGCCGCCAAAATGCATAGAAAAACAGCAAAAACGCCAAGTCATATTCGGAGAAGGTATTTTAGATTTAAGTTTGTTTTTTCCTCGCAATTGTGTTGAAAAACGTCGTATGGAACTCGTGTGCATTGATCATTATCACACTCGGCTTCCTTACCGCGCTCGCCTGCGGCTCGCGCTTATAATAATGCCTCGTGTATAATGACCAACGTAGCACACTTGTATCATAATGTACTATTTTCCAGCATAAATGGCTGATTTAATTTGGCGGAACCCTAAAAAACAGACTAAACAATTAAAAACATAATTAATTTCGTTTTTTACACAAAGTCGTCGGGAGCTGTTTATACCATATGATCATTAAACCTCACAAGTCTCCATTTTAGATAATCTATTAAACGCTTAAAAACACATCATCATCATCTCAGCCACAGGACGTCCACTGCTGAACATAGGCCTCCCCCAGAGACTTCCAGATCGTCCGGTTGGAAGCGGCCTGCATCCAGCGTCGTCCTGCGACTTTTACCATGTCGTCTGCCCACCTTGTGGGTGAACGTCCCACGCATCGTCAAAAACGAGCACCTAAGATATTTTACAATACCTTCGTACATAAATGACTTATTTAAGTAGGTTAGTACGTAGAACCCAATTGGCTACATGGAAACATTGCTACAAACTGGTTGAAATAAAAACGGCAAATTCGTCTGCCAATAAGCCATAACCATTCTCTAAGGAATCAAGAAAAAACACTTCCAGATACAAATCACCGACTCTTTGTTAAGGTCAGTGATGGGACTTGGATTTATCGACAAAACAAAAATGCAAATGCAGTTTACGGCAAGGTTTGAAAAAAGCGCTTTTTAGGTTTAGGTTTAAAGAATTTATTCTCATAAGAAATTTACATTTTACTTAAAATGAGATTACTACTACTAAATTTATACATAATATAATAATTAGTCGTCGCAGCTCCCTGTTATGTGTATTTTGAGTTTGCGCTTAAACGTTTCCACGCTCTTACATTTCGTGATGCTCTCTGGAAAGTTGTTATATAGCTGTACTCCCTCAAATAGTATGGTCTTTTTACCGTAATTCGTTCTTTTTTGTCTCTATATCACAGTCTTAGCTAGTAAATATTGTATAACATCACATACATTACTCTGATTCTAAGGTAAGTAGCTAAAGCACTGTGTTATAGAAATCAGAAACAACGACGCTACCACCACACCCAGACCCGAGACAATATAGAAAAGATCGTTTTGTACATTGACCCGACCGGGGATCAACCCCGGAACCTCGGAGATGGCGACGCGATAAATATTATCCGGCGTGCTCGCCTCTCGGCTATAGTGGTCGTCAAAGCTAGTATGGTTTATATTAGGTGTTTCAAAAATATCTGCCGCGGCTGCAATGGATGAAAGTATAACAATAGTGAAGAAATAAACTCATGCCCGCGTCATCTATTTTTTATTCAAGAAATTACAAATATATTTAAAGACAGAACCTGGTTATATTAGAAAAAAATAACCCAACCATTTTTAAAATTTAGAAGCTAGTTTTGTTTTTTACTTTTTCTAACAAACTTTTCTAACAAACAAAGTATATTTTTTATGTATGTGATCACTGATTAACCTCACATGGCCTTAGTTTTCATTCAGGAATAGTTTTACTACTTATGTCATCACCTCTCTCTTTCATTTCACTATTTCCATAAGCAATCATTTCATTCATAAGTTGTTTCAAATGTGGCGGGGCGGCCGTGCATCGCCATAGTAACTATGGCATCGCTTAACACTGCGCATTACGATAGTCTTCACCACAAGCTACGCTACCTAAAGCTATCAAATATAAGCAGTGATACAGTGACATATGTTAATACTTCGCTGTGAGAAACATAGTCTACCTTTGCGCTAATTTAGCGTATTTTTATTAGTTAAATAGCGGGAGACATTTATAACGAATCTAAACGAATCTGTGTAAAGTTAGAAATTGTACAAATGATAAAAAATTACAATTGAAATTAATTTAAAATGTTGTTACTGACCACCGATTAGATCAGACTAGACAGATAGATAGATACTAAAATTGATAGAATCAGGCGTTACTTTGCGGAAATCCATAACTAAATAATAATGAAAATGTAATTATTTAGATAGATACTCTTAATTGCACACCACACAAAAAACCAGTACAAAGAAAAAGATAAATTTAGAATGGTAAAATTCAGGCGTTTTTACTGCGATAAGCGATCTCTTCTAGGCAAACTTCAGTTAAAGAAAAGTTTAAAAAAGTTGACTAGTGATTATATATAAAATAAATAAATAAAACTCATTAACAGTTAATTAATCCTTATTTCATTTTAAAAAAAAGTTTATATGTGACAAATTATTACTTATCCTCTCGCTCAATTCGCGCACACATTTGTGACACGGCCATTGTTATTCAAATGTTACCTTTCTTCTCCGAGAATAAGGGTACATCACACTTTTTCAGGCTTTGCACAACAAATAAATGTTAACAACTTAGCATTTTTTTACATTAACTTGCATGTCTTAAATTATTTATATTAACAAATTTACACATTAAGTTTTGGACGTGACGCCCGCGTCCTTGTTCTCGTAGTACTTTGTCACGACTCACGAGTTCACGATCAAGGCCACACCATCCACACTTCAGTAAGCACTTGCTGTTCACTAGATATCACGTCAAATGCAACAATTCGCGCACGTATCTGTTCCACTGTACCAATTGGTGGTCGTTTCCGTACACAGTCTTCAGCAATGCCCCTTACATGAACACCTATTGGCGACAGATCTGGTGAACGTGGCCAGTGAATAACGCTACCGCTTCCAGTTCTCCCGAGTCTTCGGAAAATAAGTACCCTGGACTGGAGTGAAGTGAAAGCTTTCATTGCAAAGAAGCAGCCATACGCAGTACTGGCTCACTCCAAACATCTGGACAGCGTCTACGGTACTAGCCATTTGGTGGCCGGTGGAAGAAATTCAGCACGTCCTCTTCGAGCCGCACTACGTAAGTTGGTGTCGTCGTGACCTCGGCGCGGTGGCGGGCTTCCTAAAGTCAAGATGTTCAATTGTTAATACGCGTCCCAATCTCTCGGTGTACAGGAGCTGTGAAGCATTCCAATTTCAATTCGCATTACGAAATCAAAAAAAATATACGCGTTCTCTATTTCGAATACGATTTTAAGGATTTCGTGTGCAAATTGGAATTCTAATGCATCAAAAATGCGACTCCAGTTCTTGTGCCCGCAACATAATTTGGCCTGCGTCGTGGTAGCAGATCATTATTATTATTTACGGAATACCGGCCGATCGAAACGGCGGCATTTTGAAAACTTTCGTACATGCGACGCGCACGATCGGCACGTGTACACATCGCGCCATTTGTCGGGTCCATTGATAACCGAAAGTACGCAAGCAAGTATTTCCAAAAATACATGGGCTGATTTATTTAATTTTTTATCAAATTTATTTTATTTGCGGTTTCCAGTCCGTACTGGTTCACATACTGTTGTCTTTTATTTACGCGAACACGATACATTTAAATGAAACTACTTTTACGGATTATTTCGCGATTTATTAACATTATATTTAACCTGACGTTTCGAACACTTTACAGCGTTCGTGGTCACAGGTAGACTAAGGTGTTATTTGTCTTTACAATATTTTGAAAAACTATAAACTACCGTCACTCAGTTAATATTAATTTGTGTTCCTATCTACGCAAAAAGAGCTAACTGTATCTAGAGGTCTTGCAGTGCGGGGCCTAGCATGGGATTTCGTTAAAACAGGATCCCATGCTGGTGGTATTTTCCAACCATCTTCTCTGTTGAAATTCGGGTGTCTTCTAATTTCAATTGCCTCCCGTAACATGCGAGGAACAAATCGTCGTTCTCTTGCAAGGACTTTAGGCTGGTCAAATCGTATGAAATGGTTGGGTGTATCTAAGGCATGTTCACACACTGCAGACTTAGTATTCCGTCTATGTTTGATGTCGGCTATATGTAGCCGAAATCAAGTATAGGCGTGCGGGTAAAAGAACATATTATGTTTAATATGCATATAAATACCTAGTATGGTGAAGTTAGTTAATATTATATTTTTTTTATGTTCACGCAAAACAAAATTTTTAGAATCCGATTTTATGTATTGTTTTTTTTCAAAAATAACGAATACAAATTTCTGACTTCAGCTTGCAATTTATATGCATGTGTTAACATGGGCTTATTTCGGCTTGATATACCTACCTTTTACCTAACACCCTGTCTAATCTGACACAAATATACGATTTACATTAAGCAAACGTTTCATCGATACTTTTATCGACATCACCCCCACCCTGCACAGGTGGGGCGCTGACGCAGCGATAGCCAAATTGCTGTCGATTTATTATCGGCAGTCATTCAGACATGTGTACGTACAGCCTTTATCCGGACGCGGGCGGAATAGCGAGTGGGTTCGAATCCCGAATTAAGCATCGTTAGAAGCCTCGTCTTTAACTTTGCAGCTTGTAATCGGGTGCGTTTTGGGACTTTTGGGGATGTAAATTGTTAAGGCTTTGGTTCACTGTTTTCTATATTTTTGTTAAGATGCTTTATTCTATTAGCGGAATAATTCTTCCTGTCTACCAACGAGTAACGACTTATGTAGTTGAGAGGCAAGCACGTTGGACTTGGCGTTGCTATCTCTGAGGTTCAGGGTTCGATATCTGGTCGGGTCAACATAATTGACAAACAAACGTATTGTTTCGGGTATGGGTGTTTGCCCGATAACTAAATAATGACTGTGTTTGTTGCGCTGCTTCTTCTTAAAACTTACTATATTTTCTTGAAAAGAACTTTGATAAAGACTATAGGTAATTGGATGTGTTTGAGTGTATTGTTTTTGTACAAAGTGTCTTTAGATAATTTGTAAAAAAAAATGTACCGGTTTGTTTGATTTATTATAATTAAAGACCATGACTATTATAGGTGGAGATCTAGTTAAATTAAGCCTTATTAAGTCTTAAGCCTAATTGTTTTCTAAAAAATAGCTAGAATAATTTAATTTTCCAGCGCAATACGATGACACATTCTGACAAACACAAACTAAAAATTTGAGCAAAAATTCCATTTTAAATGCCAAAACAAACCATTATTTTTCTGGGCAAGTTTTGAATTCTTTTTCCTAGAAAATTCTGATATAACGAACATTTTAAAAAATACCCAAACGTTGGCCATTTTCGAGAGATGTCAACTGTTGTGTTTTGCGTTTATTTCTATGTAGTTTCTGCATAGATTAGCATTTTAAACTTATAAATAACAGACGAACTCCGTAGCCGAGAGGTGAGCACACCAGACTTTTATTGGTGCCGCCATCTCTGAGGTTCCGGGTTCGATCCCCGGTCGGGTCAATGTAGAAAACTAACTTTTCTATATTGGCTCGGGTCTGGGTGTTGTGGTACCGTCGTTGTTTCTGATTTCTATAACACAATTGCTTTAGCTACTTACCTCAGGATCAGAGTAATGTATGTGATGTTGTCCAATATTTATTTATTTATTAAATAACACTTGACGCTGTAATTAGTTTACAAAATGATCAAGTGCGTGTTGGACCACTCGTAATGTAGGGTTCTGTAATTTCCCGTCATATACAGAATGCAGTATTTACATAATTAACAAAATTATCTCAGTAATTTTCTTGTCAAAGTACATTTAACAAGTTAACTTAGAAAATGCACAAGGAGCCTCGTAAGCTACGGACAGACAGACGGACATAGTAAAACCATAAGAGTTTTGACTACAGACCCAAAAAAAACTAAAAAAACATTTAGTAAGTATAAAAATCAACAATAACGTCTAATTATTTTCGTTCGTAAAGAAACACAAGTTCCTTTGTACAACTGTATAATCTACTAGACTTAATAAATTTGGTTCATTTTAAAATGTAACATTATAACGTTTAAATTCATCCTCGAAATTGTAATATTGGGCTCGCTCGAAGTCAGATTCCAAACCACCGCTCTGAGATGTAAACGCTCGCTCTCTTTACACTGGCGATAGTGACGGAAGGTATCGATATCGTTTATTTCACTTACTTAGGTACACCAAAGTTAGCTTATAATGTAGACATGATCGTATTTTATGAAAACCAGTTTTAATAGATTATCGATACTTCTTGGGCGTTCACTTCTTTTTGCGAAATTAAGTGTTTAGGATATAAACCCACCGTAACAATAAAAAATAGTTAAATTTATAAGGAAATACGATTCCAATGAAAGCCATAAGTTATGATATTAAAAACTCACCAGGAAACAGTTTTGCTGTCAATGTTATGTTTTATAAAACCTATCGTTTTATCTATATTTGCCAATCATCAAAGAGCATGAAAAACATTCCATTTTTGAGAAACAAAAACAGGATGGAATAGATTTTATCAAACAGTGCCTTAGACTTGCTAAGTTCCATCTTAAGGAAGGCACTCTTACATAATATTTTATTAACGTTCCAAAAATTGTTTATCGATACCTATCGATAGTTGCGTCCGCGCATCACTAAGCCGTTTGCTTGGCAAGCCGCATTTTGTGGAAGTCTCGGCGTTTCCGAAATTAGATTTGCTCTGTGAGCTGTAATTCTGATTAAAACCATTTTCTGGTCCCACTTCCGAGCTTTGTCTGCTCTGGTCTCGGGTTTCAACCTTTTTGGTATGAAACACTTTAAACGATAACCCTCACTTGCTCCATAAATCGATTTACCTAAACATGTGTATGTAGTAAACACGTGGCCCTTATTATAACTCAAGCCAGTCTGTTTTCAGGTTTCCGTACCCAAAGGGTAAAACGGGACCCCATTACTAAGGCTCCGCTGTCCGTCTGTCTGTCTGTCTGTCTGTCTGTCTGTCTGTCTGTCTGTCTGTCCGTCTGTCCGTCTGTCTGTCTGTCTGTCTGTCTGTCTGTCTGTCTGTCTGTCCGTCCGTCTGTCTGTCTGTGTGTCTGTCCGTCTGTCTGTCACTATAACAACAAATACTGAAAAACCGAATACAATTAATATTTAAAGGGGCTCCCATACAAAAAACATGATTTTTTGCCGGTTTTATAGATAATGGTACGGAACCCTTCGTGCGCGAGTCCGACTCGCACTTGGCTGGTTTTTTTATAACCAAACGGTCTTGTTTATTTTTAATATTTTTCATTATTTTTACTTAAAAAATATGTATATCAATAAAAAATCAACAAAAAGGATTTGTTTTAAAAGATAAATTCCAATAATTTTGGGTCTACTTATCCGATTATCAAATAAAAAAATCGCCCAGAAGAATTGTTTAAAAAATAAAACCATACAAATTTAGTTTTTAAAGTAAAGTAAATGCCATGTCCTTCCTTCTCAGCTATCATACCTTATCTATCATAGTACATACAATACCTATAGCGGAAGAATACTAGTTATTTACCATTCGTTTATTTGTACTACCTACTCGAAATAGGAACTCTTTGTCCGGAAACATTCCCTTATTAAACAAAAACCTATTAGTATGAGGACGCATTAAAACTACACTTTGGCCTGCCTACTACATAAATATCTACATATAAAAATAAATATGACTAGGTACTTGTCATTATAGAAATTTAATATCATTTTAGTGAAATATTTTTTAAGAGGCCTATTACAAAATTTTGTCAGTTTTGCGGTTGTTTGATGATTACTGGTCATTTATAAGATAAATCGAAAATCGGAGGCCGCTACGTAATATAAAAAAGGGGTAATCTTCAAGTATAAACCCCTGGATCTAAAAATAGTTTTCACACTATACTTTTTCTCTAGGGACCTTGCTTCTGATAGAAATTAGCGATCATGACAAAAGTTCTTAGCCCTCACCATGGTGAAGATCATGATCATTAAGTATAAAATGTATTATTTATTTATTTGCACCGTTCGTATCATATACAGGGTGTCCCTGGAAGTATGGATCAAATCAAATAGGTGCATAGCGGGAGTGATTCTCGAACTTTTTGGCTCTATGAATGGTGGGTTGCATTATCGACAGGAACATAGTTGTGTTTTTCGTAACATCGCAAAGAGCTTAAACAAACGAACTAACAAAGATAACTGTTTCATTTTTGGTTTAGAATGTTGTAGGATAATATGCCATTCGTTAGAAAGTTAATTTGATCAACTAGCAAACATGTGTGACAAAAATTAAAATGATTTTTTACAAACTTTTTATTTGCTGAAAATAAAACCTACATTCATAGAGAAAAAAAATCGAGAAATAATCACTCTTGCTATGCTTCAGTTCGATTTGATCCATACTTCCACTTCCACGGACACCCTGTATACAGGGTAACATTGCAAGGTAGTGCCAATTTTTTAAGGGACCACTCAGAATCAGTAAGTAAATCGATCTAAGGTACTATCCGCTGTTCAAAGATGGTACCTACGCGTGGATAATCTTGTCTCATTTAAAAAAAATACGCATTCTATCTCAGTACAACCTATAACCACATGAGTAAAGAAACGGAACAGAGACAAAGCTTCATACGAATGCGCTGTGATAGGTACATCACTACAAGTGCAACGCGTGTGTGTGCGTGACCACTGGCCCTTGTCACGTATGAGCCGAAACCGCTTCAAACTAGATCAGCCAGTGGTCAATCTCAGGGCTTGCAGGCGTGACACGACGCTCGAATGTCGTGCGTCTTTTGTTTTGTTATCGAGTTTCTCACATAATACGTAGTAATATTTTTGTTTTAGTATTTAAAAAGTGTTGTAAATATGGTTGTACATTGTACTGTGTGTTAATATGATAATACCTCCTGACAATTTTATTGCATTTGTTGAATTGCTTGAGCAAAAATTTTGCGAATATTTTGATCTTCATGTACAAATTGTTAATATTGGTGATGACATATTAGCACGTTTGCAAGATTGTACATTTCATATGCCATGTGATTCTTTCCCATTGGATTATTTGAAAAAACTTTATATTAGATTTGGAATTTATCATTCGATTAAAAGACAACAAATTATTAAAAACCAAAAGTAATAAAATAAAATATTTAGAGTATGTAATTTGTAAAAAAAAATACCTATTTTAATAAAAAATGTGAAAAAAAGAACATTTATATTTTAAATTTATTCAATTGTGCCAACCCTACCAAAATAGGTATAAATTTTGCTAGCTCCTTAGAAGCTTTGTCTCTGTTCCGTTTCTTTACTCATGTGCTATAACTGCAAAGTGCAATGCAATAATATTCACAATGGCGCGCAAAAACAAACGTTAGCCTTTTCGATGTAAGTTACCTACATTCCTAAGGACCGTTCACGCAAATCAGAGGTTTAAATTGCCAACAAATACCTTATGCAGTGCACCTCTAGATCTTATTTTAAAATTTGTACCTTACAATGTAACACTGTATTATAATTCCATTGCAATAAAACTTTTTAATTACCTATAGTATTCCACGCGAGACGCGACCGAAGTCGTAGGCAACCGCTAATAATAGCTTATCAAATAAAACAAAAATGGTGTCCTTTCTTATCAGCACCTTAAAAGTAACGGACTAAAATAAAACTAGAAAAACAAACACTATCACAAACAAAAATAGTCCGTATTTATTTCCTCGCTTGTATAAACAAGTTTTTATACATGTCTAATTAAATATTTGTCCTCAGCTTATCTAACTAGACGAATATTTTAGTATAAATGTATGTTATCGTCGTTCTCACAGCAATGCCATAAAGGACCTAATTGAGGCATTACAATACATTTATAGAACTGGTAAGTCCTGAGACCTTATTTTACCTACTTATAATATCAACATGATTACTTTGACGACCTCCTACGCCGAACTTTATATGGCATCGCCATCTCTGAGGTTCCGAGTTCGATCCCCGGTCGGGTCAATGAAGAAAACGAACTTTTCTATATTGTCTCGGGTCTGGGTGTTGTGGTACCGTCGTTGTTTCTGATTTCTATAACACGAGTGCTTAAGCTACTTACCTAAGGATCAGAGCAATGTATGTGATGTTGTCCAATATTTATTTATTTATTACACTTGAGACAAGACAGAAGTAAATGTAGCGATTTAGTAGACCTCCATAAAATATTACATACAAAAAAAAAAACAACAACATTCAGACGAATTGAGAACCTCCTCCTTTTTTTGAAGTCGGTTAAAAAGACTTTGCTTTCTTCTCTCAAATTCAACAAACACATTTTACTTACTCATTTCAAGTAGGTAATAATACCGTAGTAACATGTTTTTTTTCAATTCAATATCTATAGAGCGTGGTTGCTGTCACTGATTTATTTTATTTTTTAAGAGCAACCAACAAATCGTACACTAATACAATTAAAAAGTAATAACTATTAAAAAATAATAACTAAGTGTAGATTCACTTACAGGCTGCCACGACTTTCAAATGTGACTGCTTATATACAGGGTGTACAAATAAATGGGACACTCCTTCAAATCACAAGATCAGCTGGTCATATACAACAACTTTCCCTATAGGAGCAACATCAATATCGTGATTTTATTTTCAGATGCTCCATACATTATCATCCAGGTATGCGAGTAAGTTTGTATGGTGAAGCTGAAAAAAAATTAGCGATTTCGATGTTGCTCATTCGATAGTGTGGCGTCACCGATTGCACAATGCTGACCAAACATAGTCAGAGTCATAAATCTATTGGAGTTTTATAAATTTTAGTTTTCATTCTTTTTTGTTTTTTAAAAAAAGGGGGGGTGTGATGTGGCGTCACCGATTGCACAATGCTGACCAAACATTTTGTAGCGCTGGAAGGAACGCGGGCGAATACGCCAGTCGCACATCACTCCCAGTCCCGTCAGGTTGTTAGGTTTACGCTAAGTTTAGTAATTAACTTGAGTCAGATATTATAATGTAACCTTAGCAACTTCGGTCAATAAACCGTTTTATCTCCAGTGAAATCTCGTTATCATTTATGAGTCCCAGGCAGTCAACCGAATAGATAAGCACTAAGACAATAGTGTAAAATAGTAAAAGTTGATGTATGACCAGCTGGCCACGTGGTTTTAAGGAGTGTACCATTCTCTTGTACACCCTGTATATTATTAAATAAATAGACGCCTTTAAGCGATATTTTACTTTTAAAAGAGAAAGGTGTCCTTATTACGAGTCACTTTTAGGATTGGAAAAAGCCAAAATTTACCCGTAAGAGCTACATTCTTCTACAACCAGTTTTCTGAATTTGGAGAGGGTGTTAGAAAATATGTCTGTATCTGTTTTCTTCTGTAACCCATTGTATTGTCGTTGAAGTCTGTTCATGATAGAGTGATGACCAAGGTTGCTTTTGGATCCCTTGGTAGTGAAAGGAACATATCTTCCTTGTCTCGGGATTTTGTAGGGTATATTAAAATCATCTTTCTTTTTGTTTGTTTTTTTGTGGAACTTGCCTTTTTTGTTAAATTTGTTATAATCAACATTAACCCCTCAACTGTTATTCCAAAAAAAAGGAAAATGGCGCAACTGTCACGCACGACGTGGGTGGTCTCTCGCGAAATTACCTTGTCTAGCTTGTATAGAACTAAAGTTTAGCACTTAAGTTCAATCACATGTAAAATGTACCTACTTATTCGTAATGACTGTATCCTGTTTCGTGTCATTTACAAATAAAATTTAAATAAAGTTTCAAAACTCTTTTTAGTTTAATTAGCATGCTCTCGCACCCAATAGCTCTCTAAATCAATAGAAATACAGACGTAGAATTTTATTTGGTTTTGATGCTCCACATCGTTATTTCGATTGCTGCTTCCACAGAACAAGTAAGACTCGCTACGCTTCGGCTGCTTCGATCCGATATCTCTCTCGGCTTATTTTGTCATTTTCGGGAAATGTTTATTTTTTCGAGAAAAAGCAGAAAAAAAATTTAAAAATGAAAAAAAGGTCTTCTTCACATCTTTCTGTATATATCAACTGTAACTTCTTTGTTTGGTGTTTATTGAGTACCTATCTAGGTATCTAATGACTAATTGTTTGCTAATTGCATTTATTATGTTCTCTTCTATAAAATACCTTTTATTTTCTTTACCCAGATACACGATGGAGGCAGCATTAGGTTTAGCTGGTCTGAAGACAGTCCAGGCAGCTTTGAGCGCCATATCGATTCTCCATTTGACGTCATACCGATTCCCGCCAGCAGCTAATCTCAAATGTAAGTAAGGGACCCCCCACACTAGCCTTTCGAGCGTTGACATCGTGGCAGCGTCCAATCAGTGTTGACGCAACGCTTGCGCAGCGGCATTTACTAAACGCTGATTGGACCCTGCTACGTCGGTGCTCGAAAGACGCTAGTGTGGGGGAGGCCTAGTACCCCGTAAACATAGGAACACAAATGGCTGATCTCACTCAGAATAGAAATGCCTACTCTGACGTCACTATTCTTTGTTAATCCCATCCCAAGAAGTTGCACTGCCCATGTATGTGTAGAAGCCATGTAAAACTTCGAGAGGGAGCCCGCACATTCAGAAATCAGTTAATTAATCCATAGTAATGCCCCAAAAATGGTCTGGTTCTTTGTTGCGAGGATTACCTAAGCATCAGTGTATTTAGCATAATGATTATTAAATATGGTCAAGCGTTCCTCGCCTTGATATGGGGTAAAGCGCTGCCTAAGCTACGAGAAACAACTAATATTACTGACTAATACCATAGCTAATACGTTTGATAAGGAAATTTTAATTACCCTACTTAATAATGGTTAATAGAAATAAATGCTATTGAATTCAATAAGTAAGCCATTATTTAAAAATTTATCTACAACTTTACTGACGAAAGTTATAATATTAACAGCCAAATTGGAATTTGACTACGTGGTGATTGGAGGAGGTACCACAGGCAGTATCGTAGCCAGCAGACTCTCCGAGGACCCGAACACCACCGTGGCTATCATCGAACCTGGTGGTGACCCCCCCATCGAATCCGTGGTGAGTAAAACCACCATCATTCATCATTTCAACCAAAGGACCATTATTGCTGAACACAGGCTTCCCCCAGTGACATCCAAATCGACTGGTTGAAAGCGGCCTGCGTCCAGCAGCTTCCTAAACCTTAATCATCCTATTCCTAGGCATATCTAGGCATTTTTACTTGCTGTCTTCCTCTGCTTAGGTTGCCTTTCGTTCGATTATTGCCAAAACTTCAAAGTTAAAATGTATGTTCCAGCTTGCAGGTCTCTTCACATTACAGCCACTAGCGAACTATGACTACAATTATATGGCTACAAACGATCACTATACTTCCCAGCATGTCAAAAAACATGCCTCTGGTATGACTGCTGCTAAATTACTTGGAGGGACCAGCGCTATGTCTCATACTTTGCATCTTAGAGGTAACCCTCACGACTTCGAGCAATGGGCAAAAGCTGCAGGAAATGAATCTTGGAACTATGAGGGAATGCTGCCTTACTTCATAAAGAGTGAGAGAGTGAATGATGCAGAAATTCTCAACGGCCCCACTGCAAACCTTCACGGAACAAAGGGAAACATAGGCTTGACTAGACAATTCGACAACATCAATAATAACTACATCGAAGCCTTCAAAGAAATAGGATTTGATTATAATCCTGACGTCAACAGTCAAAATAATCTTGGAGTAGGGTATCCCTATCATTTAATAGCAGATGGAAGTAGACAAGACGGAGCTGAATCATATCTTAGTCCTGCTAAACATCGTAAAAACCTTTTCGTATTTAAACAAACGACGGCTACCAAAATAATTTTTGACCATGACAAAAATGCAATCGGAGTGGAAGTTAACGATGATACTGCCTTTAGCATATTACCCGCCTTTTTGCAACCCAATAAAAGAAAAACTATAAAAGCCAAAAAAGAAGTAATATTAGCAGCAGGAGTTGTCAAGAGTCCTCAACTGTTAATGTTATCGGGAATAGGGCCAGCAGAACATCTGAGAACCTTTAATATTCCAGTCCTATCTGACTTGCCTGTAGGGCAGAATTTGCGTGATCGTGTGGGTTTGGCTTTAGCTTATAAAATGCAACCTTCTAACGCACTTGCTCCTCCATCAGATCCAACTAAATTCCCTGTGCCTCTAACCGTAGGTTACAAGGCTTTAGACCCGTCGCAATCTTACCCAGATTATCAAGTTCTCAATCTAATATTTCCCCACGATTCAGCAGGTCTTTTAATGATACTATCGAACGTAATTAAATACGAAAATGATATCGTCGACAGAATTTACAAGAAGAACAAAGGACATGAATTGTTGTTGGTTGCAGTCAGCAACGGACACCCATCATCAACTGGAAAAATTTTGTTAAAGAGCACAGATCCCTTTGAAACTCCATCGATTTCGTTAGGCCTTTTTAGTGATCCAAAAGATTTAGATGATTTTGCTGCATATTTAATGGATTATTCTAAGATAGTCAACACGACGTATTTTCGGGGAGTAGGAGCAGAGTTTGTTGATGTTAATTTGAAGGAATGTAAAAATATACAGCGAGACACTCTTGAATTCTGGAAGTGTTATGCTCTTGGCATGTCCTCGACTTTTTGGCAGTATGTTGGGTCTTGTTCCATGGGCCCTGTGGTGGACTCAAAATTGAAAGTAAAAGGGGTGGAAAGACTGAGAGTGGTGGATGCAAGTGCAATGCCTTCTCACAATAGCGGGGAGATCTTAGCAGCTGTGATCGCGTTTGCTGAAAAAGCAGCAGATTTAATAAAAGAAAAATAAGACTGTTGAAAGATAAATCCATGTCCAAATTATAATAGTTTTGAGTGAAAGAGACTCCCCTAAGTACACTATTATAAAATGAACATGTATTTAGCAAGTAAGACTTGGCTAGTGGACTAGTGGTGTTAATTAAAGGATTTATTTATTTTATTTACTTCTGTTTTTATAATTAAGTAGGTGCTGTATTAAGTATAAGATCAATGCATAGGAATTTATTGTTACTGACTTAAATGAATAATAAAAGTAAGTTAATATGATTTTTTTTGTGTATTTGTGGGTAAGATAAGTAGTCAACGGCAGAACAAGTTACAGCAAGTAAAATGGCATTTAAAAAATGTACAACTTTAAATTAGTCTGAATGGCTAATTAGCTACACAGATATTCGGGCCGGCATTGTCAGTTTGGCAGTAAAAATAAAGCTAACCCGAAGCATCTACTATTATCTACGTCTACAATACATCCAACTACTTACACATATTCGGTTTTGCCAACCGGCTTTGTCGATTCATGCCGGCCGAATAGGTATGTGTAACAACAACCCTTAGAGATGAATATCAATTGAAAAAATATTACACGTTTTAGTAGGGTACGTAGTATAATAATTACTATGTGGTAGGGTAATTAATTAGCTGATCTGGAAATCTTTTCGAACCGTAACATGATAATGCAAACATTTTATAGAACATTAAAGAGCAGAATTAAGAGGGATGTTTAAGTAATAAAAACATCAGATGAGAAGGTCATGTTTATTTATTTTTATGATAATTACCTTCAAAAAAATGTATTTACAGTTTCCCATATTTTCATTCTTAACTAGTAACAGCGCCATCTAGTAGAGTTGTACTAAACTAATACAAATTTAAAAGCAAGCTACTTTTTTACTGTTAGTACTATTCATTACTGACAGATGTCACTATTTTAGTTTTTGTTATGAGCATAAAAATAAATGTAATGCTAGAGATTTTTAAATGAAAAATTCTTTAGATAGGTTTAGAAAGCTTTTAGAAACATCCTAAGGATCTATAGTAATTTAAAAGAACCCTCAGCTTTTAAATGTTAATCTGTGTGTATGTCACACACAATATTTTCAGTGCTGGCATAGGCTATTTTACTTAGCCTATAGTGCTGGAAAGTTTTTTTTAAATATTAATAAAGGCCACAAAATTAGTGACTCAACTTGGTAGGGATTGTTAACATAAAAATCACTAAAAACTACTACTACATACTCCATTTAAAGTGGAGACTTTTTCTTTAAAATATTTTAAGCTCAGGCTGATAACTTCAACTCACCAATTATTTTGGTATTAGGTATTTTTTTACTGCATGTAAACATAATAATATTTTAATCATCAATGGTAATGGCGTGGGCAAAGTTACTCTCGCAAGGGTCAAGTTAACCCTTACTGACTGCCATTAATACATGCAACCCTAATCTGATGCTCACAACTGCAGCTACTTCATTTCAATAAAATATTGTGTTATACCTTTCCCTGGGCTGAGGGGTTAATAAATAAAAAGAACACTATCTATGCAACCATAGACTTAGGATTCGCTACGCTCTTAAAGACTGACAAAGCGTGGAAAAGAGACATCATATCCTTGCGGGCATCCTACAAGATAGAAAAAGACAGATGTCAATGTACCTATGTGACACAAAAAAAATATTTAACTGACTATAAATGATTTCAATTTCAAACGTCAAAATTAATTTCATTAAAATATACAAAATTACAAACGGAAAACTTATTTAAATATTTCTGTAGACATGGGGTGCTGTTCAATTATAAATTGTAATGTGACAAGAACATATAACCCAAATAAATACACATTTCACAGGTAAATACATTTTTTGATGAAAATATTTTGAAACAAATTTGTGTCTAATTCGTAATTATAATCGACAAAGAACATGGATTTTACAGAAGAATATAAACTTTGTTTGGTGTGTGTTTGTGTATTTCGTAGTTAAAGACATAATTACAATAAATATTAGGTAAAATAGTAAATTGTATGTCTACACTAGGGATTGAACTAGCGGTGACGTCATAAGTATCGATAAAATATCGACAGCCATTTGTGGGTATAGAAGATTAGTAGCAATTACTAAAAAAATATTTATCATGTTTGTTTACAAAAAAAAACACTTCAATACTGTTTTTTTGTTATTACATTATGAGATTTTAGTTTTATTTTTGGGCATCTAAAATATAACTTGTTTATAAACGACTAAAAGAATTCTGTATAGTTTAGTCAAATATTTAGTATAATATAAAATATTTTTTTAAGAATACCATCTAAACCTGAAATACGCGAAAAGTGGATAAGAGTTATAAATAGGCCAGAATGGACTCCGCGAAAACAGTCAACAGTTTGCAGTAAACATTTTGAGGACAGATGTTTCGTTAAAAGAAATTTTCGACGTATATTATTAAAAGATTCAGTACCCACCTTATTTGTTCCTGTAAGTTAATTATTTTAAGTGAAGTAAAATAGCTTTTTATAAATATGAAATACTTAGCAGATCATCTTTCTAAAGATTCGATATCGCGGTAGGTAGCAGATAAGTATATATTTAATCAAATCTTACAGATTAAACTTAAACAAAGAAGGTCCGTGACGTATAAACACATACAATACAATACATACTTTATGTCACGATTATTGAAGTGCATTTATTTCATTTGATTGATACCTGTGTTTGATGCCCAACTCTATGAACACAGAACCACCTACTGTAAGTAGTATAATATTAACTGTGATTATAAGGAATATGTTGAAATGAAATTATGATATGAATATGAACACAAATATGACCTTTTTTCGACCATATCTTAACTTTACACATACAAGCCCAGAAAGCCCCGTATCCTTTCCGTGATACTGATTTTCACCTCTTTTTTGTTTTTAGATTAAGTTTAACTTTAGGTGCTTCAAGGTCAGCGGCGATTATGGCTTGTGCCAAATCAATTTGATGCCGGTTGCAATTTATCGATAAAAAAATTGTGGCTTGAACAACAATACTACACACACACATACGTGTCACATTTTTTGAATCATTTGCAATGAGCCTTTGTCTATCTTGTACATTCTATATCTATGTATGCAACAGACTTTTCTTTTTGACACATAAGAATGTCTCACAACAATACAATCTTGCAAAATTTGTATATACACAAATTAACATTATTTTTTTAATAGAAATTGCTTTATTTAGCAATTGTTTCGGGCACTAACACTTGGCACTCAGTTTCTGTACAACAAACTTACGTAGTACAGTTATAATTTTTCTTCTTTTTCCCACAAATAAAACTTTTCATAAAGATACCTAAGCTCCTCCATCCAGACAATATCCTGTACTTCTGATGACTCACAACATTCATAAGCTGATACCATTCTGACATTCTTCATATCATCCACAAATATATCACCAACTATACTCAAATACATCCCTTCGGTAATTACTTTCTTCGTAGCTTTAGTAATTCGATCCATTAAAGTATTCATTATATTTATATTAACGTCACCAAACCTAGACGCAACTGTAAATTCAGAATTTAAGTCTTTTAAGGTACCAGCGGCAATATTGTGGTTATTTTTCGAAGAGTCATAATAAACTTGAACACATCCTGTTAAATCACTAATTTCCAAGTTTGAAGATGTTGCTGAGATGTTATAGACAGCAGTAACAATCCCCTGTATCATAATATTCTTTAAACTCACATTGAATATCTCGTAAATGTACTTGTTTTCGGTAGATCGTTTCGCGCGAAATATATCTTGAATGTAAAGTTTTAAAGGGCTCTTCTGAAAATTGTTCATACTGATGATATTAGATCTTTCAATGTGTATAACTTTTCTTGCACATTTCAATATCTTACAGAAACAAAGAATATTTTAATTCGATCGAAGAAAGAATCGAAAATCCGTGCTTGTTTACATTCAAAAAAATTATTATTTAGACTTTTTACTTTTTTACCAATGTGCCTTAGGCCACTGATCAAATAAACTTCTGAGGCTTGTATGTATACCACATAAAGTTTTCCTTAGGTATATTAACTTTATGGTATACCATAAACCATATCCATACCTACATTCCTTGGTATAAATTACGCTGTTACGGACTGTCACACATGGGGCGTTCCGATTTACGCTAAAGCCTAAAATCGATTTTAGCGTGCTCAGCCTCGTTGCGAATTGGAGTAAGCGTGCTCACGAGAACTGTTGATTGCTGCTACGTCATCGATGCCGTCATAACATTTGAGCATACGACGCCTTTACTCCTGCACGAAATCACATTTATTTATAGATATTTTGGCGGCAAAAAATAAAATAAAAAGGGAAAAACACAGTCGAAATGTGCCCTAATAAGTTTTACGCTTTTTGTATTAAACAAACAAGTATAAAGTAATTCAAGTTCAAGTTCAAATTCAAGTGTTATTTATCTTCAATTAAACCTTGCATGGAATTGCTAAAAATAAAAATTTACAAGTAAAAAGTAGTTAAAACATAAAACAAGTTATTGGGAAACAAAAGCAAGAGAGGTTAGTTAAAAGCTTAAGACCGTGAAGTCGTTCCGTATTAGATATAGCGCTGATAGCTGTCAAATCGCGATTTCTAAAACAGAATGATGCTAATAGGCGTGAGCGTTTTGAGCGCTACAAGTGTATTTCGGAACGCCCCGTTAGTTTCCCTAAACTGCCACTGTCAGTGTCAATAAGTAAGAACTATTTTCAAGTCGTCGTGTAACACAATCTATTCCCGGTTTTTGGAAAAACGAGGTAAATATCGACTCATAATGAATATTGCCTTTATTTAATTAATTAACTAATTGCCATTATTCTTTTAATTGGTAAAACTATATTTGTCTTGTTATAAATGTTTTGAAATTCTCTATAAAATTTTTGGTCAAGTAGGTATGTAATTTCCTCATTTTCTTTCAGAAAAATGTCCGGAATTTCACCCGAGGGGATTATTTCGCTATGCCAAACACCTGAACAGGCGACTAAGGTAATTAGATTGTGTAATCATGTTTTAGGTTTTCTCTTTAAGCTCGAAAATGTTAAGAACTGTTTTATCTGACCTTTGACATGTTTTGCCACATACTTAAGTTTTCCCTGTCTATATGTGGACAAAAAAGATAAAAATGTTAATGGGCTGTGCTGATAGCGTTGCCAGGCATCTATATATAAATAATCTGTCCTTCTTATACTTTTTAATTGCTTATCCTTCAAAATTTGACCTGACCACCTTTTAATATCTTTCAAATTTGAAAAAAAATATTTAAAGAAATGTCTAATAATTTTTCAGACTGAGTTTCACCTGTATGTTACAAGGAGTTAAAGCTTTGTTTTAACAAACATACTAATTTTTTTTTTCACTTTTATCATCATTTCCCTATTCCAGGACTTCATGTTTCAACAAACCATGTACCGGATCAAAGACCCAAGAAAATCCATTCCATTCTACACCGGAGTCCTTGGAATGACGTTGTTAAAACAATTACACTTCCCCGAGATGAAGTTCTCGTTGTTCTTCATGGGGTATGAAAATCCTGCTGAGGTTCCGCAAGATGAAACTGCCCGGTCCGCTTGGGCTATGACTAGGAAAGCTACATTGGAACTTACATAGTAAGTACCTAGTCTTATTTTTAGGGTTTCATACCTCAAAAGGTGAAATGGAATCCTTGTAGAGTACAACATCCCATTGACTTAGAATCATGGAATTTGCCAAGAACTTATTTTTAATTCTTGCCAAGTTTCAATTTCAATTAATTATTAAAATAATGTTGGTTCCTATCAAGCGGCAAAGACCGTCCGGCTGCTCAGTAACAATAAAATTTTAATTGTATCTTTTGACCTTCACCTGACAGGTTAACTACTTATATTATTAATTTTACACATCAAATAATGACGAGTAATTTATTTTACCATCAGATTTTTTTTAAGGTTGCCCCCTGCCATTTTATTAGACATTCTAGCCTTACAAGCAGCAATATGATTGTAAGCTAAATAATTATGGCCTTACTACAAAAAAGATAGACTAGGGTTGAACACTTGTCTAAAATTAGCCAACCAATTTGAAATGTTGACACATCAGACATTTGAGACATATTATTAACAAAAATTTCAAATTGGTTGACTAATCTTTAGACAAGTGTTTAACACTAGCACAGTACATTTAGTCTTATCTTTTTGTAGTAAGGCCATTTGTGTTTTAAAAGGAACTTATTAGTATTTTTATTACTTAATCATTTATTTCACTTTCTAGCAACTGGGGTACAGAAACTGATGATTCGTGCTACCACAATGGCAATTCGGACCCTCGAGGGTTTGGACATATCGGCATCTTGGTGCCCGATGTGGAGGCTGCATGCGCTAGGTAAAATACATTCTGATATATTATTTGAAACGATTGGGTTGTGGATGACACCAATCATAAATAACGAAGACATCATGTATTAAATCTGACACCTTATTTTAGGCCTGATAACATGGTACATTATCATTTCTTTGAAGGATCTGATTTTTGTTTGCTTCAAAACCACAGAGTTGCACAGTTGAGTCCGGTAAAGAATGACGTCAAAGCTTGCTATCGCCATACAAATTATGCGTATGCATTTTGACAGCACATAAAAAGTATGTCAATTGATTGGTGATGTCAACTAGCCTATTCAACTGTTAAAATATGAACTTTTATCGAAACAGCGAGCATGTCCGTGACGTGCCGGTGACGTCACGGTCATGCTCGCCATGTTATATTTATTTATACATTGCTCTGATCCTAAAGTAGTAAGTGGCTAAAGCACTTGTGTTATAGAAATCAGAAACAACGTCGGTACCACCATACCCAGACCCGAGACAATATAGAAAAGTTCGTTTTCTACGTTCACCCGACCGGGGATCGAACCCGGAACCTCAGAGATGGCGGCGCCATAAATAGTCCGGCGTGCTCGCCTCTCGGGTACGAAGATCGTCTACGTTACGTCTAAGGCTACGTTAGAAGATTACTAGTTAAGGGCCGGTGTTTCATTATCCAGTTAACTTTTATCCAACGAATAAATTGACGTTTGGACACATATTCTATACGAAAACAGTCAACAGGTCAAACTTAATATGACATCTTTAATCTTTAATTATTATTAATATTTGCACACCTCTATGCAGGACAAATGATGCTTTTAAGTTCTGCATCATAAAATTGCATGTATGATGTATTCTTGCAAATAAACGATTGAATTTGAATTTAATCGTCAGTTAGAAGATATCTGGCTATTGAAAAATCGGCCCTAAATAGGATTAAACCTGTAGTTTATAATGTCATAAAACCTTTCATTAAAATCAACAGATTTGAGCAACACGGAGTGAAATTCGTCAAGAAACCACAAGATGGTAAGATGAAAGGACTTGCCTTCATTCAGGACCCTGACGGCTACTGGATTGAGATATTCACAGCCAATGTTGTATAGTATGAGCATATATTTCAGTAATTTATAAAATACAGGGTTACTTTTAAAATCAGTGGCCATATTTAAAGAATGCGGAACACGATTTGGACTGACTAGCTAGTCGAGATTGCGGGCAGCCGCTAAATGCAAACAGCGTATGTCCAGTTGTGACCTTCTAATACCTGGTGACAATGATGGCCATGATATAGATTATTATCAATACAATCAATTTTAGTTCAGAGGTAAACTTGAAAGTCAAGAAAACCAAGACCGAGAATTATTTTTTATTGAGAAACAAGAAAAAATCTCGATTTTAATGGTGACCCCATAGAAAATGTTGTTTATATTGCTGAACACATTTTCCTTCTTAAATTTAGCAACTGTTATAAAATTGACCCCGTACATGAAATTGTAAAACTCTGTCAAAGGATACCACCAAATACCAGTTTAATTATTTAATGTGAACTAAAGATGTACCAATTTATTAGTTATCCATGCTTTGCTAATACTTAAAATTCTGTTGTCCTATAGCAATAATTCACTTACTGCTTTTAACACATAATTTGGTACTCTTGACCTGTTTCTGAATTCTGAACCCTAGTGCTTTGCAAGAAGGTTGAGTTCACTTCAATCGGATGTAAAATACAGGCGAAGCTTTAGTCGTAACAGGTAAAAATACAAAAATCAAATAACAAGGGAATAATAGACAAAATACAGATTATTAACTTTCATAGTCACTAATATAAGCCTGATTTAATTTACAAAATGAAAGACAAGGTCAAACAAGGTGACCTAGCCAGCTTCCTATTTTTTAAATTGGACTTATTTGTCTAGCCCCTCTTTTTTCGGCCAGATCTAAACAGACTAAAATTATAAAAACCTCTCATTCAAAATTGTGAGTAAATCGATTTCAGCGTACTCACAATCGAGTCATGTTACATTACATAAATATTAGTTCAGAACAAGTTGGAGCACGATAAAATCGATTTAAGCTTTTCAATTCGGAACGCACCCATACTCTCACAGAACTATTAAAGGAACAAAAGGATAAATATATAAAAAACATTTAATGCAAATTTTACAAAATAATGAAATACAGGCTGGCCCGTAAATAATTTTATATCTGTTTAGTCTATAACATTGACACACTTATGTAAATACAGGGTGACTGATTAAATGGGAAATAATTAGACCATTTTTTTACTAATTCAAGTAAATACATATTTCACTATGGGACTACAAAGTGAGGCTTCATTTGACTTGTATGGAAAGGACAACCATTTTCTCCTACCATAGGCAATGTTGTCCATTTAAATTTGTATAAAATCCTTTTATACCGATTCCCTTGTCTATACAGACACCCTGTATAAAATCGACACATCAAAATAAAAGCGTCCAACTCCTGACAAATCTGTTTTATAAGAGAAAGAGACTTTTTTATAATTTGTTTACAAAATAAAATTGATATAAAAACAGTTGGAATTTACAAAATATACTAATGTAACATTATGATGTTTATTAGTTTTAAGTGCAATTTGTTACGATTTTGTATGTTTTATTTGTATATCGTGTTAAAATATATCTTTTTGGATTTATTTCATTCGGACCATTTACTATTGTTATAACAGAAACACCATGTGCAATTATAAATAATAATTTAAAATATATCATTGGCTAGTATGTAAGAATATTTGAAATAAAATGTTGAAATCGTTCTAAGAGGTATTCTATTTTATTTTTAACCAAAATTCCTGACGTTTATGTCTCTGAAGCTGGATAAGAAATTATATACAGGGTGTATTAGAATAGGACACTCCTTGAAACCACGTATTAGTTGCTCATGTATAAAAACTTTTATTTTGGGACTATAAAAATAGTTTTTTTTTTCAGGGGCTCCATACATTATCATTGAGGTAAGTTTGTATGGAACAGCTAAAAAGAATTATCAATTTCGATGTTGCTCCCATAGAAAAAGTTGTACTTAATTCCGGTTCTGATTAAAGGCTGACGCACACCAATTGCGTCTGCAGCACTATGCGTTGATCCGCGTGCGTCAGGATTTATGTGGGATATGGATTAGGTGCTGAACGGATATGAATGAGTGAAGTAGCGAATGAGGATGGAACCAATGACCGATTACTGAATGTTAATGAGCGAAAGAGTTAGAAAGATAATTTCAGCTATAAGAGTAAAAGAGACAGAGAAAATATGAAGAATTGATGGGAAAGAAACAATGGAAGGCGGACTGGTGGGATCGTGGTGAAAGACGAAAGACGTGTTTAGGATAATTATTTAATGATTTGTTTGTAAAAGACTGCAGAAAGACGAAATATAAAGAGTTACAGTGATTCAAGGCTATCATTTTATGCCCCGATCCTACAGTTGTGGGGGCTCGTCAAAAAAATAAAATTTGGAAAAACAAAAGAAGCATTGCGGAAATATTTTTTACAGGACTAAAATACAATTGAAAAACATGCCCAAAGACGGTAAAGATCGACGAAGAAGCCGGCAGAGTGATATAATGGAAGAATTTCATGACTCTGAACCCATTACACAAGGTTCAAATCCGACGCACATGCTTCAAATGGCGGCGGAAGCAATTCCTGAGTTCACTGGAAGAGACAAGACGTATTCTATATCGAGATGGGTCGACGACGTAGAGACCAACTCTGAAATATTTGGATGGTCACCGTTGCAGCAGTTATTAGTTGCAAGGAGATCGCTTACGGGTACGGCGGCTTTATGGCTTAGGGCAGAGCGACCGTTTAAGAGTTGGAGTGAATTGAAGGCGGCATTAGTAAAAGAATTTCCCGATACCGTGGATATTAAAACTATTCACGAGCTCATGACTGCAAGGAAAAAAAAACATAACGAAAGCTGTATAGATTACATGCTGGTTATGAAGGAATTAGGAAAGAGAGGAAAGATGCCCGATTATGTAGCGATTAAGTACATAATTGATGGGATTGTCGATAAAGAGACTAATAAAATGATGCTTTACGGAGTGACAACTTATGGAGACCTAAAAGAAAAGCTGAAGATTTATGAGTCAATAACTAGCAAGTTACATGAGTCTGAAGATAAATATGTGAGAAGGAATGTGCAAATCATTCGTTGTTACAACTGTGGTGAGTTGGGCCATGCATCATCGGGTTGCCCAAATAAGGAGAAAGGCTCGAAATGTTTTAAGTGCAATGGCTTTGGGCATATCGCGACTTCATGCAGAATGGCAACAGCTTCAACGAGTACGACACGACTGCAAGATGAAGATCGGAGACGTTCGGTTTCGGCGAACAACTTCCGAAATAAAACGAGTGGCGCGGAAAACGATGTGCAACACTACCAACCTAAGCAGTCAAATTTTCCGAAACGAACGATGTTCAGACCGTCTGATACGTCATCGGCGAACTTCACATCGAATTGCGGCGATAATGTTGGCACCATTGTGGATCAAAAGAAAAGTTTGACATCTATCAGTGAAGACGTGAAGAAAATTTTACAAAATAAATCAAAAGATTTTATTGAGAAAAAACCCGTTAAGAAATTAATTTTGAATGGGAATACTGAAGTTACTGCATTAATTGACTCTGGAAGCGATGTTAATTTAATAAATGAGAATCTCTATTCAGCGCTGTTAATTTCAAAATTTGACGACTCGTTAGTTTTAAGTGGACTTGGTTCTTCTAAGGTGAAATCTTTAGGACAGTGTAACGTAAATTTAGAAATAGATAAATGTAATTACGGTGAAGTGACCTTTCATATTATTTCTAATGATTGTATGCCTTACAGTGTTATCATTGGTCACGAGTTTTTGAAGGATGTTGTGATGGTTATGAATGGTGGCTCTGTGACATTATTTTCGAAAGATGAAGGATGGTTGAATAATGTGAATTGTTTTTCTTGTACAGCTGATCTTGTAGGTCCAGTAAGTGATCCTGTTCTAAAAGAGAAAGTGGCGAAGTTAGTTGAAGACTATCGACCGCAGCAGACAAAGGAAGCACCTGTGGAGTTAAAGATTATTGTGAAAGATGACTTACCTGTTGCACAGCGACCTCGTAGGATATCTCCGAAGGAACAACTGGAAGTGGATAAACAGATTCAACAGTGGCTTGAAGCAGGAATAATCAAGGTTAGTTTTTCAGAATACTCCAGTCCGATTGTACTTGTCAAGAAAAAGGATAATTCAATTCGAATTTGTGTTGATTATAGGTTGCTGAATAAAAAGATTTTGAAAGACGAATATCCTTTACCAATCATAGATGACCTTGTTGATAAACTTGTTAATGCTAAAATTTTTTCAGCACTAGACCTGAAAAATGGTTACTTTCATTTGAAGATTGGGGAACAGTATACAAAGTATACAGCCTTTGTTACCATGTCCGGACAGTACGAATTTTTAAGGGCTCCGTTTGGTTTATCTACATGTCCGAAGGTTTTCATGAGATATATTACAGCTATTTTCAGAGATTTAATTTCAAGTGGTATTGTAATAATATTCATAGACGATTTGTTGATTCCAGCTGAAGATGAGACCCAAGCTCTTGAGCGATTAACAGTGGTTTTACAAAGAGCATCAGAGTATGGACTAAACATAAATTGGAAGAAATCGCAGCTATTAGTGAAGAGAGTAGAGTATCTTGGTCAGGTGATACAAAATGGAGTGGTTATGCCATCGCCAGATAAGATCGAAGCTGTTATTAAGATTCCTGAACCTAAGAATACGAAGCAGCTACGAAGTTTTCTAGGACTATGCTCATATTTCAGAAAATTTATACATAACTTTGCCGAACTAGCACAACCGCTTACAGACTTACTAAGAAAGGACGAAGTGTTTCAGTTTAATGCAGAACAACAAGAAGTTTTCACAGCACTTAAAAGGAGGTTAACAAGTAATCCAGTACTCAAGATTTATGATCCAAAAGCTGAGACTGAGATGCACACAGATGCGTCTAGCACTGCATACTCAGCGATTTTAATGCAAAGATGTAACGAAGATGGTGAATTACATCCTATATATTATATGAGCCGTAGAACATCAGACACTGAAAGGAAATACACAAGCTATGAATTAGAAGCATTAGCGATTATAGAAGGCGTTAAGAAGTTCCGTCATTATTTACATGGTATTTATTTCAAAATTGTCACAGACTGCAAAGCGTTCCGAATGACGTTAGATAAGAAGGATTTGACAATGTCGACAAGAGTCGCGAGATGGATTTTACTACTTCAAGACTATAACTTTAAGATTGAACATCGTAGTGGTACTAAGATGAAACACACAGATGCATTGAGCAGAAATCCGTATGTGTCAGTTATAACTTCTGACTTGCACAAACAGCTTCAATGTGCACAAGAAAGTGAAGATGGTCTTAAGGCTATTATACAGGTACTTAAAGAAGGAAAAGAATATCAAGACTATTATCTTCACCATGGATTGTTGTGCAAAGGAAAGAATCAGTCACTAGTAGTGCCTAGGAAATTGGAAGACAACATCATAAAAAGAGCGCACGACAATGGTCATTTTGCTAAGAAAAAGACTATGGAACTCATAAGTAAAGACTATTATATAGAAAATCTAGAGAAGAAGGTAATGGATATTATAGTATCATGTGTACCTTGCATATTGGGAAGCAGGAAAGAAGGAAAACAAGAAGGGTTTTTGCATCCTCTTGCTAAGGAAGAAGGTCCCTTACACACTGTGCACGTAGATCACATAGGGCCATTAGCCGAAACTAAGAAAAAATATAATTATATTTTGACTGTGGTAGACGGATTTACGAAGTTTGTTTGGATATTCCCGGTGAAGTCTGTAACTGCAAAAGAAACCATTGACAAGATAGAAATATTTCAGCAAACGTTTGGCAATCCAATTAGGATTATCAGTGATAGAGGAGCAGCGTTTACAAGCAAAGACTTTGAAGAATTTTGTAAAAATGAAGATATTCAGCATAGTAAGATAACAACAGGCGTACCAAGAGGAAATGGTCAAGTTGAGCGCATTCATCGCACAATAATATCAGTACTAACCAAACTTAATGTAGAAGAGCCGACACACTGGTACAAACACACCAGTAGATTGCAGCGAGCGTTAAACAGCACTTATCAAAGAAGTATAAAAACAACACCCTTTGAGTTACTTACAGGAGTGAAGATGCGACAAAAAGAAGATCTAGAGTTATTGGAAATGTTGGAAGAAGAGTATGTGTCTAATTTTATGGCACAAAGAGAGGAAATGAGGAATAAAGCTAAAGAGCAGATTTTAAAAATACAGGAAGAAAATAAGAAGAGTTTTAATAGGAGCAGAAAAAATAGTACAGAATACAAGAAAGGAGATTTGGTAGCAATAAAAAGAACACAATTTGGTACAGCCATGAAATTAAAACCAAAGTTCATAGGCCCATACAAGATAACTAATATAATTGGGAAAGATAGATATGAAATGGAAAGAATTTCGGACTGTGGAGAAGGTTCCAAAAAGACAACTTCTTGTGCGGAGTTTATGAAGAAATGGTCTCAGTGAGTTTTGAGGTCGGTTGAAGTTTATATTTTTTGTTATTTTGTTATGTTTTTCACAAAGAGGAAGCGTGAAAGAGGTTGTTATGTTGAAAGATTTGGTTATTGAAATAAGTAAGGTCAAGGTCACAGATCCGTTGTTATAGAATACATAATGTAAAGGTGTAATTTTTTAATATAAGAGGACTGTTTTTTTTTAATTATTCATTTTGTAAATGTAGTTCTGTTATAGTTGAGTTCTGATGTAAATGTACATTGTAGTTCTATACATATGAGTTGGGATTTTAGTCATGCATGGTATATTTGTGTGCATGTCTGGAGGCCAGACATGGTGCAGGAGGGCCGAGTGTGGGATATGGATTAGGTGCTGAACGGATATGAATGAGTGAAGTAGCGAATGAGGATGGAACCAATGACCGATTACTGAATGTTAATGAGCGAAAGAGTTAGAAAGATAATTTCAGCTATAAGAGTAAAAGAGACAGAGAAAATATGAAGAATTGATGGGAAAGAAACAATGGAAGGCGGACTGGTGGGATCGTGGTGAAAGACGAAAGACGTGTTTAGGATAATTATTTAATGATTTGTTTGTAAAAGACTGCAGAAAGACGAAATATAAAGAGTTACAGTGATTCAAGGCTATCATTTTATGCCCCGATCCTACATTTATATATATGAATTTGTACGCGTAGGTTCATACGAACGGTGTCGCAGATGCATTGCATGCATGTCAGTCGCACAGCAGTGCGCGAGCTACAAACCGAACGCGGCCGCGCACCAGCGGAGCGGCAACGTCGCACACGCGCTCCGGCATTATGACGTTGTATTCCATAGGATGTCTTAGTTGAGGCCACACCGCGGTGACGCATACGTTTGCGTGCAGCTGCGACACCGGCTGCGGCGCTTCAGTTGTAAATATTTACAAATTTAAAGTTACTAAGGATCATGGATTTTGAAATACGCGAAAAGTTCATCAATATAGTACGCAAATACAAATGTGTATATGATCCACAGGAGAAAACTCATAAGAACCGCTCAAATAGCTAATTTGATCCGAAACGAACACACTGTGTCGCAGACGCACGGTGTCGCAGATGCATCGCAACGCGCTGCGTTGCGGGTGCCATTCCGTGGTGCCGGTGTGAATTGCTTCAAGACGCAGCGTGTCGCAGATGCAACGCATCGTGCTGTTTCAGAAAACGGTATTTTTAATAGGGTTATGGCTAGGCAAGAAATATGTCTGGAGACGTATTTTTGAATCATGCGAATTCCAATTCGAATACGAAATGGCAAGATTCGCATGCGAATGACTAAAATCGCTATTTTTGAAAATTCATTCTGTGAATTCTGCGGACCACTCGTTGCAGAATTTAGAGGTTTGCACCGGAGCATAGATCTCCGGAGAATCTCCGGTGAATCACCGGTGAAAGTAATAGGAGAAATCTCCGGAGAAAAACCGGTTTATCTCCGGATCTTTCGGCTTATAGAGACGATTAATAGAAATGTTAATTTATTGATAGCCGTTGTTTTTATAAGGTACAGATTCATGTTATTATTATTGTAGGGGTCACGTTGTGCATACGTAGTAAATATGTGCGATCGGAAAGCAGAGGCCCGGGCCCGACCGTGAATAAGTCAATCGCCGGATACCTGATCTAGACGAATACGGGTATTTTGTAAACTGCAGGTACTCAGTGTCAGTAATTAGGAAATAAATGAACATCATTTAAACAGTTTTAAGTTTAATTTGATACTCCCGTAGTCAGGCATCTCTCTAATATATTATAATAATATTAATAATATTCCATATATTTCCATATATTTTTTTCTTGATTTTATTTGTTCTTCTTTTTAAGACTTCTATGATTTTTTGCATTAGATTAAATCTTTCATCTCCAGTATTTTGTTCAAGTTCATGCGAGATGAACTTACAAAACATTAAATTTGAAATTCTCATATTTTCATCGATACGTTCTTCATATGGAACTGTTGTCATTACTGCCGCATCACAAAACTGTTTTCGATGCGGCAGTGATGAGCTTCGTTTCGTATCTTTAATATTATCAGGACTAGGAAAGCGTTGTGCGTTCTGGCTGTACTCATCAGAGTTGTACTCGTACTCTGAGCTAGAATTTGTTGAATCATCTTTTTCTGAAAGCTTATCTTTTCTGTTATCAGCCTGCGCGTTTCTAAATTACACTCTAGGGGTAGGGCAGTCGAGACCGCTTGGAGTTGGATTTACGGCGATTAGTTCCTGTCACTAAACCCCAAATTTTTTGCTATTGTTTCTGGACTAACTATTTCCTCCGCCCCCATTCGGATTCACGTGCATTAAACAATCCGATATATTTTCATAAAAAAATCGTATCTAATTAAAAAAACATTGGACCTGTAAAAGAATATCAGTCACCAATAATCATTAATAAAGCAGCTTACAATACTTTGCTTGAATAAACTTTTTAGTAGTTCGTTAAGTAAAACCTCAATTGGAAAAATCGAATCTATCTTAATATTGAAGTTGCCCTCTCTGTATTTCTAGTCGCTCATTTAGTAATTTAGTCGCACGGATAGAATATTAATATCTGAAATTGATTAATCACAACCCAGTTTTTGCTTATAATTCCCCTTTTAAAATCATAATTTTCATTCAATAAAGACTATTTTCGTTTATTGACTGCTTTTTTTGTCCAATCCCATAAATACATTTCTGTAAGTTTTAGCTTTCATTACAAGCTTCAAATTTCACAATATAAACGATCCTTAACTGAATAGAGGCTAAATTTCAAATTATACAACAAAATTCTCCGGAGATCTCCGGAGATTCTCCGGAGATCGGCCAATCACCGGTGAATTTCTCCGGTTTCCGAGATTTCGCGCCGGAGCAAACCACTCGTATTTCGATTCTACTAGTAGAAAGTTTAGAAGTATGACTTTGACAAGTATACATATGGTTCACAGATTAAAAACTTTTTTTTCGTTCCGTTCCATGCGATTCATTGCCGGTTTTTAAAATCAATAGGTTTTTGCATTCCGGTTTTAAATATATTCTGCGTGAAACGAAAATAGTTAAAGAATTTTACCATAGAATTCGAGTGATTCAAAAATGCGTAAAATCGGGAGTGATAGAAATAGATTTCGCACACGAATCGTATTCGTGTACGAATTCAAGATTCATTTCGAATGCTTCAAAAATACGTCTCCAGATACCTTGTAACACTAGGATCTTACGTCCGTACTTCGCGACAATGACAGTTGGTGTGTTTAATAAACGGTGGTAAAAAAATAAGTCCAACTTTGTAGGTGGTTCAGAATCTTTAGCGTCAGAATGGCTGTTTGCATAAGTCGAGCCGCTCTAAAATTTTGTTTAAGAATTATTGCTAATTTTTGCTTCCTTTCTTACTAAATAAATGCTACTTAATTTAGGTAACACATTCAGAAAAAGAACAAAAAGGAGATTGTCGGTAACTAGTGGCGCGGGGCGCCTGGTTAGCAAAAAACTATAGCCCTCATTTGAGTGTTGTTTATCGCATTTTTATAGTTCATAAAAATATCCAATAGAGGCGCTGTACAAGTCCATAAAGAATAAAAACCATAGACCAAGTATTTTTTAACATCTCTATGCTATAATGATAGTAATAAAGTAAGGGAGAAAATAATCTAATTTTGATATAAATTATTATTATATTTGCAATATATTTGTCATAGCGAAATCGATTCAACGCAACAAAAGTAATTCAGTCCATAACAACAGTTATTACACGCTTATAAAATATAACACTTTCATGCTACGTTAGTACCTAATTTCGTAGCTATTTACAATTTATATATATAACTTGTATCATTTATTCAGTTCATTTCAGTACGGAAGGAACATGTTGAAAGTGATATGGCTTGGTATCCTCATATTGGTATACTTGGTGAGTTTTTTAAATATTATTATTATTCTTAATAATATAATTATTTTTGTGATCTATAATTTCCTGTCGCCCTATTTGTATTGTGCAACCAATAATTATACAAGGTGAGGTGAGTTAAGGCGCCGAATTTTCAGGGGCAGCTCAGAATCCGTAACAAAAAAGACCTTCTGTTGTAAAAAAAAAGTGGTTAATTTACGATTGGTTGATTAAATGGCGCCGTATGTGTGCACACACTGCATAACATCCTTGTTGGCGCGGTGTCGGTGGACGCCTGTGATCTCTCATGAATCAAAGCGCACACTGCGTTTTTTTTTCTGGAAAATAATAAAGTATATTTTATAAAAAAAAATGAAAATTATTATTTGTTACAAATAAGTTTTTGTTTAATATTTTTCTTCAGACCTTATTTTTTAAATTTGGCACAAGTAATTTGCAATGTAGCCCTTTATACATCGTCATAAAATAAGAGTCAGGCGGGAATATATAGAAGAGAAAATACTATACTATATAAAGTCTACTTGGCCACCACCGCCTTTACTTACTTTTCATGACTACTAACCACAAAAAACAAAATCTGCTCGGTACTAATCTCGCCCTTTCCTTTGCTTATAGCATCCAGTTAACCCTTCACCGACGTTGTCAATTGGGCCGTTTATCGTCTTATCTCACACTACTTAAGCATTTGTGTTTAACTAACAATTTTGTTTTCATTCTACCAATTTAGGTCTCAAGATCACTTCAACACGATTCCGCATCCGAAGATGATGGAATCCAACAACGTTATAATAATTTGAAACTAGTAAACAGCAAAGAATCTCTGGACAATAAATTAGAATACTTAATTAGACAGGCTAGATCAGAAAATGACGGTGGACACCCTGACCATTCTAATGGGCCAAAACGAGTTAAATTGACTTACAAGAAAAGAACTAAAATAAATAAAAAACCGCCCCTCGGTTCGGAAACAAACAATGAAAACTCTAACCATCATGAAAATAAGATGGAACACAATTTAGATGATTCTATAAATCCTGATTATGCTAAGTTACTTCCATTATTGGTTAAATATTTGACTGAACATGGAAGTGAAAAGCATAGTTTACGTGATAATATCAGTAACAAAAAAGATGTTATAACTAAATTATGGAATTCACCGAATAAAACCGAAGATGAAAACAAAGATTTAGGAAAGTACAGCCTACATCACCACGACTGGACCAAACTGGTATTTATTTGCTTATTATTTCTGTAATTTTTGATTTTGTAGTTGTCAGCCAAGATTTTGAGTAGGAGGTACCTATTATTTAGTTTTACGAGTTTTGATATAACAGCAATCTTGTCTTTCAAATTTATAATCGTTTAATACTTAGTAGTGCTAAATATAGGAGCCACAAACTATTAGTCTAGTGTGTCTTATCTGATAAATATGATTACAGGAATTGGATTCGAATAAAGTTAAAGAAAATAAACCAGAAGAAAAGCCGATTCTGAGAAACAGTGTCATTGGTACGATTTATTTTCCTAATACTAACGAGAATGGAGCACATAATAGTTATTTAGATTCGAAAAAAGTCACTACAAAAGAATATCAAGTAGATGTTCCTTCAGGTAATGATTTTTCTAACACTTACAATCAAGGAGGAATTGATCCTACGTATCACTGGAATTCTAATCCCCTAGGTGCAAATAATAAAGGAAAAGAAGTTCAAAACACTGCAGTGAGCAAAGATTTAGATCCATCTCAAATAGATATTCTAATAAAAAAAATGTGTGTCAACTCTAAAAAAAACTTTTTAGAATTTTGGAACTCAGCTGCAGGTTACCTTGGCTTAAATCATGAAAATTTGAGTGACAAACAAAAGTATGATTTGTTTTTGACGGTACTCAAAAAAGTCAATGATAATAAACAGCAGGATCATGTGGAAACAGTTCCGTTGAAAACAAAATATGGAGTGTCTGTTTCTAAAAAAAATATGCCACAGGAAGTTATACCAACTGAAAATACTAAAAACTATTGGTATGATTATTCTGAGCCAGAAGATATACAAATTCCAAAACAAAATCTCAACGAAGAAGTTCCTTTTTCAGGTCCAAATCAAAAAGTTGTGAATGGTCTAGGGTCTGACGAGATTTTAGTTTTGAATACATATAAACCAGATAAACATAAGGGTGCACCCATTAAAGATCCGCTTGTAAACGATAATTTTGGACAAAACTGGAATAATGAAAAAGTATCGCTTGATACAAATAAATCTTCTGAAACAAATCCAGTCCTATCACCCAAATTTTTGAAGCCTTCAGGAATTTTACTCAATTATTTTAATTCGGAACTTGGACCTACAGAAAATACTGTAGTTTCTACCGATCAACCGAAATTAAGTAACGGTGAAGAAAGTACAAGCAAAGCAGACTATCCTTTTGAAAATGTTAAATCTGCAGAAACAAAAACAGACGTCTTTCCATATTCCGAATCTCCACAAGTTGCAATTTCTGACTCGAATTATGAAAGCGGATTGTTAAAATTAAATGAAAACGAAGGCTTAGAGTCACTCATTTCACTAACACCTGATCTCGAAAAAAATGTGAAACAAGATATTTCTAATGAAATGAACAAAAAAATGAAAGAAAATACTGACCAAGAGAAGCAGAAAATAACTTTTTCTCATACCGTGCATGTAGATTCTGGGCCTATAACTGAAAAACCATCTGAACTGTCCATTTTAACTTCACCTAAAGGAAGAAACAATCACTCTGAGAAGCAAGTTTTCAATGACTTATTAGATTACCTAAATGCAACCATCGCTAAAGAAGATGCAAAACCTGCTGATAATTTATACATAAAGTTAGATACAAAACAAAAACCTGCTGAAAATATTCCTAACGAAGCCTCTGGGTCTAAAAATAAACCACTCAACTTAATACAAATTAACAAAATACTAGCTTTGAGTAAAGTCAATAAAGATAAATCCTTAAATGATCTCGATGAATCTCAAAGTTCTCAGGAACAGAATTCAAAAAGATTAGCGCTTCTATTACACTACTTAAAAACACTACCTAAAGATAAATTAGCTAAGATTATACTATCGTTGAAATATAACATAGTTCAAAAAAACAATAAACATAACAGTAATTGGCCTGAAGATCAAAAATATTTAGACAGTTTGTATAAATCTACTCCGGAATCTGATGACAATGATATTGATAAATTGAAAATTTTAGTTCAGTACTTGGAAGATCAATCAAAAGACAAAGTAACAAGTGCGCTGCTAGATACGAAAGGAAATGAAAAATTGCATCCCAAATTATTATTAAAATATAATTTAGCTCTGAAAAATAAAGAGCATACTGATGATTATCAGTATTTACCTCATATAAGTCTCGATGATATCACTTCAAAATCTAAGGAGTACGATATTGATCACAATGGCCACCGTCCAAAACTTCACTTGAAGTGGAATATTAAACCTAATATTTTAACAAAAGTGCTGTTAGAAATAATTTCCAGGTTTAAACAATACGGTGTATCGGAGGAAGCGTTGCGGAATATAATTAATGATTTAAAACAGGCTTTATCAGAGAATGACAGTAAAACAGATTGTGAAGCACAGGAACTTAACAAAAAAATAAATAGCGTAAAGAACGCATTTGACAATCTATCATCCCTGATGAAATCCACAGAAGTTTGAATTGTATAATGCGGCTAAACACGTATCTATTTATTATTTACAACTTAAATTATGCATAAATTTTAGCATTATTTATTTATTATTGTATGGATCAATCATTATATTTATATCTAGTAAATTATATTTATATTTTTTAATTATTAGAGTACATTTTTTTTACGTATTTATTTATTTGTGCAATTTCTGAAATATAATATAAGCTATTAGTGTTTTTAATATTAATATTTTCTGTATTATTTATGATGTATCTGTGAATACAACCTAAAATTAATGGTATTATTCTTATTTACAAATAAATGTATTTATTAAAAAAAAATTGTATTTTTATTTTTACACGGCGAACATATAACTAAAACTACAACCAGATTTTTTACCAATTACATGCTAGGTTTATTCAAGATGATATAATACTCAACGTAATAGCTCAGAGTAAGAATTAAACTACGTATTATTTATTAACTTTTTTGTCGTGGGTGTGGGTCCCATCTGTGGTCATTTTTTCAAGTATTAGTATTATATCATCTTTTTTTATACGAGAAAAGTCAGTAGAATATTACTTCTAATAAATAAAGGCCCCGTACAGCCCTGAATAGATAGTATACAAATAATAAGATCCAGTGACATTTTCCATCTCTCTCTCTCTCTCTCTCTCTCTCTCTTAAACAACAACGCCGTAAAACCAATTTACCTTAATCACGGTACTAAAACGGTAAAAAGTAAAAGTGCTTAGTTTAAGCCTATTTAGGTACAAAAAATAAATTGGTTTTATTGGTTTTTACTCATTGAAAAAACAGTTTAACAACAGTTTTAATAGTAAAACAAAACATTAGTATCATTAGCAATAAAAGGAAACATCCTAAAAATACCTGTACAGTCAACAGCACGTCGACCTACCCAAAAAGTCAAAAATTCTCCAGTAGATTTCCAACTTTAAGCCTGACATGTAGAGATCATTTTCAAATGAGAAAATTTGACATTTTGTGGTAGGTTGACGAGCTGTTGTCCGTACATACACTCACCTATCTTCAACGGTTTACGGTTTAAGACATGACTTATTTATCTAGAAGAATTTAATACTAAATGTACGAAGAAGACGCACAAAAAAAGAAAATACAGTATTTGTGGGTACTTACACAGGACATTTACATTTAAACACTCCCCAACAAAAAGCAAACTGACAACAAAAAATAAAATAAATAACAGTTTTTGATAATTATTTAACTTTTTTTATTACTAAGTTTAATATTTTATTTCTCTAATGTCACTGAATATGAAGCCTTGATCCAAAACCTATTAGGTTCTCTTGTCCAAGGATTAGGGAGATTGGGTGGCAAGCTCTAGATGCTATAGCCAGATTTTGCTCATCTTCTATCGGATCATGGTCCATACTATTCCGTCCAAAAATTTAACAGTAAAGATCAGAATTAAAAATTTTATGTACACAGGTTGATCCTGGAAGTATGGATCAAATCGTCAGGCGCATGGCAGGGATGATTCTCGAACCTTTTGGCTCTATGTAGGTTTTAATGCTGACGGATAAAAAGTTTAATTAAATTTAAAAACTCAAGTTGTGATATCCTATTATTGGCTTCTTAATATTTGTCATGTGTTACACTAATGTATATTTATGGCTATGCTGTTGGATATCCAAATAAATTAAAAAATAAATAAAAAACATTTTCATTTTTGTCACACATGTTAGCTAGTTGATCAAATTAACTTCTTGGAATGGCAAACCCTTCTACAACAATCCTCCTACAATTCTAAACAAAAAAATACGAAGAAATGAAAAATCAATTTACAACCTTTTTCCTGTCGAATATGAAACCCACATTCATAGAGACAAAAGGTTCGGGAATCACCCCCGCTGCGCCTGTTCGATTTGATCCATACTTTCAGGGACACCCTGTATAACTAGAGAACCTATATTCGTTGGTAGCACTGAGTATTTATAAATTATATTTAAAAAACCTTTCTAATCAAGCAATCCATCTTATCCATCTATTTGTGAAGACCGTATCAATTCGCTACAGTAGTTTAAAAACAAAAACGGCAAGGGACTTGATTTATAATAATGTATAGATTAGTCGAGAGATTTGTAATTTCAGCACGCAGTCAATAACATCTATAATTATAGCGAAATCGTTTAAAATCCTATTTATCGCACGATTCTTGTATCGTAAATCATTCAATTACACACTTACTAATATGACTACAAGCTAGCAGGTATAATATTATTTGTGACATTCTAATGAGACTACTCGTGTGGTAGCCAGTGAAAGATGGCGCGGGGAATATTAATTATATTATTAGGACTGACTACAGCCTTTGCTGATGAAACGGTAAATATTCGTTCTTAGTTATAATATATATATTTTTAATAAATACAAAATATAATATAGAAGCAAGCACGGTGGTGAAAGTAATGATCCCTGCGATAATCCTTGAAATTTTTGATTTTGTGTACTCGTGGCATCCAAATTAATTATCTTACTGGAACGTATTTGAATGATAAGTTTAATTTGCTTCTTTGTAGGTTCTTAATTGCAATTGAATAATCTTTTTTCATTACCCAGAACCAAAATTTGCAAAAGCTACTGCCCCTTGTAAACGAGCACGCGTCGGCGCCACAACAAAATGAAGTAGTCAATCAGGTAACTATATTTTGACTATTTTGAAACCGGCAAGTGTTTGCTGCAAATGCGTATAAAATATCGATTAGTTCCGGTTCCACTTTGTCCTCGACAAGCGAATTAAATGTCATTTTTTTCTTCATAGCAACCCCCACAAATGGTTGTGCAACAGAACGCCAACCCACAGGAATTAGGTGGACAATTGGATCTCCAGGTATTCAATTATCATTGATTTAATCCTTAAATATTGATGTCGTTTAAAAAAATATATCACATTATCCTTGTCGTTATCATAAATGAAGACTAAATTTTGGACTCTACAGAACATTCATCACAGAGATTTATTTTATCCGAAATGTAATTGACACAAATACAAATAATTAGGTCTAAAATGTATATTATTCTTCACACATGGACTTCGATTTCGTCCATGGGAACATTAAAAGACATGTTGCTGAATCACATAATAGTCATTTTCATATTTTTATTGTACAATTTTGTTTATTTACAAATCGGCTTATGTGTTCTTACATTTTAGCAAGTGAAACCTATGAGTTACAAACTATACGAAACCAGCAACTATGTATCAAATATAGCAGGATGTTCTACTTCTGATTCATATTATACCGCTAACTCGGTGCTGCCAATTTTTGCTATGTTGCTAGAATTCTTACACCATTCCTCGGATTTAAACAAAGCATTACAAGTCTCCGAGTCAATCAAGAATTATATGGAAGGGGCACCTCCAAGTCAGGAAAAGATGAGTTTTCTAGAGAAACTAAGAGACGTTCAGGAAAAGTTGCTTCTTATCAAAACGAACATTGGGGGTGATAAGGAAAATAATTTAATTCCATCTTACCAACACACAACTATAGTGTTCCAAATAGAACCACCTGGAACTGACCAGGAAAACTGCAGGGAGACGCTCAGTAGACTTATACAAACAGCTGTCAATGTTTACTCAGAGACAGCTAAATATCCACAGTGCCAACCAAATGGAGTTATTGATGAAAACCTTTTTTATCCGAATAATTTTGCGAAACCTCAAAAACCGTATCAATTCGTCGTAATTTATCAAAAACCTCTATTTTCTTATTACTCACCAAACAATGGTGGTATATCAGTTTTTCCTAATCCGGATGTAAATTATCCAAATGGAGGACAGGTGTACCCGAATTTCGAAGTAAAAAAAACTTACGTTAATGTTCCAAATGACGGAAATATTATACAGTATTTGCCTAATCAATATTTGCCTGGTCCATATTCTCCTGGTCAAATTTCGCCCGCACAAGGTTCACCTGCAACTCAATTTTCGCCCGGTCAAAGTTTGCCTATTCAAATTCCGTCTAATCAATTCTTACCCAATCAACTTCCAAATAACCCTTACGTGCCGTCGCCTGATAAGGTAAAATCTCGTATGGACGTATTAGCTTGGATTAGGCAATATAACATATTGCATCCTGAGTCTCCTAAAAACGAAAATACTGTTCTCGAAATTTTAAACAATTTTACCGATAAGCCTCCTTATGATAACAATATTTACAGTCCACCACCGGTAATTCCAAACAATTATATGAATCCTGAAATTTTGCAAAACTATCCTTCACAGACTTTTGTGTATGGTCCTTCTAATCCTGGAAACCATTTAACACATATTTGGCCCCCTAGTGGTCATATTCCGAGCGTGGTTAGCGACCAATCTCAAAATTACCCCAATTTTATTCTCCAAAATCCAGATTCAAATGTGCCACTACTTAACAATGGTTATGCACCTGGTACGGTATACGTTAAACCTGAACAATCCTTCAATGATGTGTTTCACATGAATGGTCAGCAAAATGTTCCTAGCACCGTCATAGTAGGTGACAATAAACTTAAACCAGATAATGCACAAAATAATCCTGAACTAACATTAGAAATACTATTAAGTTTATTAGGACGTCCAGAAGCAGGAAAGTCACAACTTGGATTCAATCCTCAACTTGAAAGTCAGTTGTATCAACATTTACAAGCAGATAACGGTAATCCCGTACATCAATTTGCTCCAAATAACCCCAACGAGAATCAAAATTATATTGCCTACGGCCCTGATAGTGTGCCGGCTAAGCAGAGTTTAATAGATTATATAAATCAGCTTCAATCAGCTTCTCAAACTGGCGTAAATACGGGTAACATAAATAATAATAACGAAGCACTTCTAAAAAAACTGCAACGGTGGTTGGCCGTGTCGAATGGCAATAAATTACCTCAATTGCAGAACAACGCAAACACTATCGAACTTACATACGTCCTTAAACGACCTAAACCATTAATTTACCGGCCAATTTACTACGTCAAATACAGATTGCCATATCAATCGTTTGTCAATAACTTTCAAACTCTGATTATGAAGAAGCCTGGCTTGAGATCGAATCCCGAAAATTTATATCAAGAACTAATGTCTGTTTCAAATATTAGCGATGTCTCTCCAAACCTAAAAGGTATAAGTAAAGAAGAAATATTAAAATTCTTTCGGAATAGCACTTTAGTTGACGCTCGAGTTGTTGCTATACCAGATAATGTTTTGAATGAACAGTTGGAAGCAACGAGGAAGATGAACGCTGAAGTGGATCCTAAAGTATTAGAAGAGCTGAGTGGAAATCTTGGTTTTAATAAATCGGAGAGTAAGCCTCACTCGGGCGATAGACTGGGTTGGCCAAAATCATCACTTGTGGCATCTAAACACGTTGACGATTTGGCTGTGGATAGTATGCCAACATCTTCAAACTTATCGGCTCAATTAGTGAACACAAAACCGAAGAGCTCAGGTAACGAAGACTCGTCTACGTATCCTCAGGTCGCAAAGCCATCATCAGTATCTGCAGTGCCAAGTAAACCCTTAAACGTGCCATCTCCGATTGGTTACACAAAACCCTTAACACCTTGGGTTTCAGGAATGTCGAAAGACCGTCCTATGAATCACTAAGTAGGTAATTTCGGATGAAAAAAGGAGCTTTCATTTAGCCATTGTTGAACAGAGAGAAATTACAGAAATGGATCAAGTTGGAAGATTGTTTTGTAATAAAATATGTTTTATACAATTCTTATGCCGTCCTTTATTTCAATACCTTTTTCACTCACTTTTACTTGCTTCAGTAGGGATTAAATCTAATCTTAGAAGACATAAACCCAATAACAATATATATTAGTATCAATTCGAACTTTGTAAGTGACTGTGAGTGTCATTCAGATGTCCTTACCAAAAAAGGATATTACAAATAAGAAGATTACGACAAGAGTACATGGACCGTCAGGAATTTATAACTTGCCTAGCTCGTACTTACTAATTATGTCTTGTAAAATGTATTTCCTGTAAAAAATCCGGCTGACAAAGGTGACTTGAGTTTGTTGCCTCGCTTTTCATCACCAGCCGATAATATGTAGTACCTAGTCCCGAACGAAGCGGTGGTAAGGCTAAGTCTTATAATATTAGGTCCTTACTTTTAATCTAAAAAAAAGATATATTGTAAAGACGAATAACACCTTAGTGTAACTGTGACCACGAACGCTGTAAAGTGTTCGAAACGTCAGGTTAAATAAAATGTTAATAAATCGCGAAATAATCCGTAAAAGTAGTTTCATTTAAATGTATTATGTTCGCGTAAATAAAAGACAACAATATAGGTCCTTACTCTTATAGGAAGTTGCCGTTCAGTATCAAAAAAGTGAACCAACTTTTTTAATGAAATTATTATTTAATCAATTGCCGCGCGCCGGCGCCGTTGTTATCGATATGTCGTAGCGATCTTAAAATTCATGAAATCATCAAACACTTCATGATGTGGCCGGTCATTTCATAAAATGGTCGTATCATAAAACGGCCAAACCAAACTGGCCATATCTTTTAAACGTCAACGTTTGATGATATGTCAATCAACGTTTGGCCATATCATTAAAATAGGTATCAATCCGTTTACAAGTTACTGGAATTTGTTTAATGTTAATTTTGGGCAATATATAAATAAAACTATATAAATATTTGTAATTTTGAAAGGAAACTAACAAATAAAAAGATTTCAATAACCTAACTAACCTCCCAAATAACGTGTCGAATCGAACCCTATGATTTTTTGACGTTACGCCTTTTTTTCGAGTGACTTCCATAAGAATCACCTAGCTTGAAGTCTTAACGTATCTCTCTAATATATACACTTATTATTCACTTTCACAATTCACAAGAACAGAATAATAATTGTCCACCGCCATGTTGTACAGTCAAAAGCACGTCGACCTACCCCAAAAGTCAAAAATTGTCCAATAGATTTTCAACTTTAAGCCTGACATATAGAGTTCATTTTCAAATGAGAAAATTTGACATTTTGTGGTAGGTCGACGTGCTGTTTCATTGATCTGGCCTATCAACATCATGATGTGGCCAGCGGGTACTGTGCCGCATCACAAAAAACGACCATTTCGCACCCTTAGAATTACAATGACATAAGTGCAAATACTATACACTTGAGAAAAATGCATTTGAATATTTTTTTTCGCTTTTTTCTCAATATCTTTTTTTTACGATAATATTTAAGGCTAATTCATATTAATACAAATACCTGATTATATATACTTTAATATTAGTAGAACATAATGATTTTGTATTTTGTAGTTTAATTAATACAAATTTTCAAAATACAGAGCACCTACAGTTAAGTCATTGTCCCACTAAAATATATATAAAAGAGTAACAAATAGTGACGAATAATGACGTAAAGGTATAACATAGGTAAAATTGAAAAATATTTTTTATGACTATCTCAATAATTATAAGTACAAAAAGTAAAAGAAATATTTAAAAGTTAGTGTATATCTTGAAAATGGCGAATGGAAATCATTGTTTCGTGTTATAAAGAACAACGTTAAAAAAATGCTCCATTAAGTTATGACCTAACACGCAATAACAAGTTATGAAATCTAGACGAACAACGACCTAAATTGTAATAAGCGTCATTGTTCTGTTATAAATATTATTAATTTTTTTTATCTAAAACGAAATAACATACATTTGAGTCAATGTTCTTCTTAAAATAGTTTAAAAAAATGGCCATATTACCTTAGCGTCGTTGTAGCACCATGAAGCAACTAACTCGTCCCGCTCCTCGCGAGTAACTGACCAATAGGGCGTTGTTGCTTTCAAGTCTCGCTCAATTTGACGTTGACGCAACTTCTATCTAGCGGTTTTTATTGAAATTACAAAAGGGTCAATGTTCCTTCCGATAATTTGTCACTTTTAACAGCGTTTTTTATACCTAACTCATTTTAACGATATTTTGCACTTGCGTCGTTGTAATTCTAAAGGTGCGATTTTATGAAATGATTGGCCAAATCATGAAGTGATTAATTCTAAGCTCGGGCCACGACAGATACAACACTTCCGCCATTTAATAGGCAGACCACAGAACAAGTAAGACTCGCTACACGTGTTCTGTAAGGCAGGCCATTGATCCCTTTGGAAAAAAATCCTGGAGCGAGTCTTTCAAAAAAGTTTTCCAAAATTTGAAAAAAAGTAGTAATCGGTTGGGATAAGATCTGGAGAATATGGTGGGTGACGCAGAGGTTCCAGTCAGAGCTCCTCTAACTTGGCGACCGTTTGATATGCAGTATGTGGTCTAGCGTTATCCTAAAGGATAGGGCTAGAGCAATTCACCAGTCTCGGTTGTTTATTGGCGAGCTTTTCCATCATTGTTTGCAATTGTTGGCAATACAAGTCTGCAGTAATCGTCAGGCCTGATCTCAAGAATCTGTAGTGGATAACACCAGCACTGGTCCACCAAACAAACACTAACCAGAATCGTCTTTTTGGTCAGTTTTCGCTTAGGATTGTCGTACAGCCCCTCTAGCATGTAGTACAAAACACGATATGATACGATATGATATAGCTATTTATCGCATATTTTTTGTCAAAATATGAACTTTTATCAAAAAAGCGAGCATAACCGTGACGTTGCCGGCACGGACATCCATACTGTTTCAATAAAAGTTCAAGATTGCGGCTATGTTATCATATTTTTTAAGTAAATAGGCGATAAATCGCTATATCATATCGTATCATATCGTGTTTCGTTGATCGTGCTAGAGGGGCTGGATCCATTACTCATCACATTCACGATACGGTTCAAAATCTTCTCTTCATTGTGACGACTGAGCAAAGAAACGCAGCAAGCGACGCGTGTATGTTGGTTTGCTTCAGTCAATTCGTGCGGTACCCACTTTTCGAGTTTTTTTGTTTTTGGCGCAAACGGATAAGTATCGTTTTGTCACTTACGTTACGCCGAAGGCTGCTGCTAATTCAGGTGGTTTGAGATGCGCTTCCACTGACGCCTTCAATTCTTCGTTATGATTCACTTGAGCATCAGGGTCGTCCACGAGGCTCATTGTGTAAATTGAAATTTCCAGAACGGAAACATTGAAACCAAAAACGCACCGTTCGTTCGTTAGCGGTGCCTGGTACCGTACACGTCGTTAATTCTTCGGGTCGTTTCTGCAGCATTGGTGCCGCGGTGAAACTCGTATTCGTAAATACCGCCAATTTTCAATTTGTCTATAGTTGTTATTATAGCAATGTTGAAGCTCAAACAAATGATGTGAAAACAAATGAAATACGATTTTCAAACAATATTTTTCTGGCTTTATTTAGACATAAATTTGAATTTTAAATTCTTAATCAAACGCAAGATATTTTATTTTAAAGTTGCCAGTATTGAGTATCGGCAATTTCATAATTGTTAGGACCTAATATAGGTACATATTGGGACGTATAAGTTGAAGTCCGGAAGAGGTCAGGACAGGACCTCGCTCGACAGTGGCACTAACTGGTAAGCACAAAAAAGGTAGCCCTCATTAATTGCGTCCTACAGATCATTCACAGACACAGTGTGGAACCTCTGTCTTTCTTTGGTTTGACTTGGCTTCCTATGTGTGTATGAGTAGGTATTTATTATCTACATACAAGATGAAATAAAAACCTGTTCGATCCAAAAGGGGCTGTTTTTTTATCAAATACAACGCTTTTCTTATATGACCAAAATGGATACCGATCTCAAAAATAAATCTTTCCATACAAATTGAAATCAGTTGGTCGGTGGCTTGACATGGAAAGACAAATTGTTAAGGTTGTATTTAAGCTACAGAATCACCCTTTTGAAACGAACAAGGTAGGTATTTCTAACACAGTTGCAATAGCCAAAAAGGCGAAACCACTATTGATAAAAGGTAATGAATATTATTTCAGTTAAATATTCACCGCATACTGATAAGTATGGCCAGTTGATACGCCGAATGCTTAAATAACAACCCAAGGACTCAAAGAAGTACAGATCAAACCAAACAAACCTTTGCGGTATTTAAATAACACCCTGTATAAATAAACAATAAAAATGACAGCTTCCTAAATTAGTGCTGCCGAATAAACAATTATGATTGTATGACTATCGATAAATTAATCATCTCCTGTATTTGAAAAATATATTTTGTAGTCTGAAAGAACAATTGGGTATTATGTAAAACTCATTTAAAACCGAGTTTTATTCTATCGGACGTCATCAATACGTCATGTTTTATAGAATTTGATTATTTAACCATGTCCAACCAAGGCATGGGTGGTTAATTTGGTTATGTCATGCATGGTTATTTACTCAAGTATTCTTAAATATGTGAGAACATAACCAGTCACGGGTAACGGTGCAATCAGTACCCTACGTGCTATTTATCTCGAAATTAATCAGCTTTATCAATCACGTATTCACAATGATCGTAGGTACACGCAAAGCTTACCAGCTAACGGGTAACTTATGAGATATTCATACTGTGTTATTAGAAACACAATCCATAGACATAATAGTAATATCCCAAGTTCCCAACACAGCAATAATATTGTTATCATTAAGTAGACAAAGTCCGCCGTAGTACCTGTAGTGTAGGTAGACACAGTTAACCACTGATTTTTGTTTAATTTAGTACAGTCAACAGCACGTCGACCTACCCAAAAGTCAAAAATTCTCCAATAGATTTTCAACTTTAAGCCTGACACATAGAGATCATTTTCAAATGAGAAAATTTGACATTTTGTGGTAGGTCGACGAGCTGTTGTCCGTACATCGATTTTAAATAACCTGCGACATAGAGAAAAAAATATCTTCGATTGCAGATTCTATAAATTAAAATCGGGATGAATATTTTGAGGTTTTCCTTATAATTCGATTCATTCGATAATTATTTGAGCTGACATTATGGAATCGATTATCCGGCAACACTTGCAGATTGCTGACAAGACAAGTGACAAGTTACAATAATATTTTATAGTCTGTGGACACGTGCGTAAACAAACTCCGGTGTATTTTGTGTTATTATTTTGATAATGTTTTTACACAGTGCAATTAACTTTTATATAGTTTTTACGATCTAATAAATAAAGCTATTGTATTGATTTCAATGAAGTAAACAGTGCCAGTTTGCTGTAATTAGTTAATTCTTTCAGCAAATATCTTTGCTAACCTTAGATTATGCTAGGACAGAAACCCAAGTTTATCAGGCCTGGTAAGTTTTAGCATTTAATTTCACTTCAATATCCAAAACCTCCTTCTGTTAACAAATTTACCTACTAAAAATAGCTATTCTTGATATTGTTTACTTTTGCTTCATACATTAAACATAACCTAAAAGTATTGTCAGAATTCTCAAGTTTTGCGAGCTTGAACTTAAGTTACAAGACAAACTAAAATATTATCAAGACCAAAAAAGGTCTAGTGTAAAATCAAGCATGCACATAATATTTCTCTATTTAGCCAAATTATTGGTTTTTTTTTTTTTTTTTTACTTAAGATGGGCTTACTCTTGACCCCAATCTTGCTCTAGAGCATAGATGGGATCTACGATGGAGCGAGCTTGCCCAGAAGATGCCTATTCACTCTGGACCTAAAGAGAGTCAGGTTATATGCACTCGGAAATACAGACGCAGGTTTAGGCCAGACCCAGGGAAAATAGAAGCTTACTTGAAATAAGATGTTTATTGTTACACAGTCTCATAAGACTCATCAACATCCAATAAGATATGAAGCATGGAAAAATAGTTGTAACACTTTCCCAGTTGTTTGTAAATTAATATGATTTTAGGTGATGATGACCCATTGTATCCAACCCGCAACAAAGACGGAGCGATTGAAACCTTGATAAACCCTAACACTGATTCAGCGTTAACAACAGACAACGATGCTAGATCAAACTTTGTCTATAACCGTTACCACCATTTACCCTTGGAGACACAACGACAAAGACTGCCTGTGTTCCAGTATCGGAACCATATTTTGTATTTGTTGGAGAAATATCAAACGCTGGTCCTGATTGGTGAAACAGGGTGTGGGAAATCTACACAAGTGCCACAAGTAAGTGATATTTTAACTGAATAAAATGAAATGAACTTAAAAAAAATTAATGAAATTCAAACTACTTTTACGGATTATTTCGCGATTTATTAACATTTTAGACAACAATATGTTAACTTCAAAAAGTTTATTTAAGTAGGTAGATTGCATGCATTGCATTTTAATCCAATGCCTATGTGTGTGATGATAAATAGTAAGGTTATTAATTTTAAACATAAGCATAGCAATGAATAAAAGTAAAACTTTACTCAACTTTTTTTTAACTCCTTAAGATTGGTTGTTGAATCTACCAACTAGGTACCACTATCAGATAGACAACTAATTAAATTATATTCTTCTATTAAGAATTACCAGATTAGAACTTTACCATGGGTGTCTTACATATTCCATATTCTATCCAATCAAGAAAATCTTGTTTTGCTGAATTGATTTGGACTCGGAATTAAACATGGGCTGTTTGCGTTGTATGCGGTTGCCTCGCCTTAATTTCAATCGGGTCATACAGTTGAAATGACCTTAAAATTTTCTGGACTAAAACACTTGTTAGATGGTGACACTTATTTTCTCCTACAAAACTGAATGCAATTTTTGCAACATGTAAGTTTGCTATAAAGAAATCGTCAGGCGTTGCAATATCTTTTTTTTTCGTAAGTTGAGGTTGAGTGAGTCATCACAAACAGTAGTGCTTGTTTAACCAATGTTGACATGAGGTTTGTATGTTATCCACTTGTGATTAGATTATCATGTGTAGCACGCTATAGGCATAATTAGCAATAAGGTCCCCTTCTGGTTTATAATTTTAGGGTTCCGTACCCAAAAGGTAAAACGGGACCCTATTACTAAGGCTCCGTTGCCAGTCTGTCTGTCTGTCCGTCTGTCACCAGGCTGTATCTTATGAACCATGACAGACAGTTGAAATTTTCACAGATGATGTAGTTCTGTTGCCGCTATAAAAATCATCACAACATAGTATAAAACAAAGTCGCTTTCTCTGTCCCTATATCCCTATGTATGCTTAAATCTTTAAAACTAATTTTGATGCGGTTTTTTTAAATAGATAGTGATTCAAGAGGAAGGTTTATATGTATAATACATGCATAATATAGTAGAGAAACACTGATAATTGCACCCGTGCGAAGCCGGGGCGGGTCACTAGTAAATACTAAAAACAGATTTTAAAAAAAATATTTAAAGGCGGTTCTAATACAACAAAACAATTTTTTTGCCATTTTTATAGATAATACTAGCAGCTGGGACGGCTTCGCACGGGGTAGACAAATATCGCTAATAGTTTCGGCAGCGCATTCGACGAAAGACATTTTAAGACTCATTTTTCTACACCTTCGGTTACATTGTTCAAATTTTACCAAGGATCCCTAATTTTTTTCAAAATGAAATGTAGCCTATGTCAAATTGGAAGAATGTAGCATTCTATTGGTGAAAGAATTTTTTAAATCGGCCCAGTACTTTTTGAGCCTATTCATTACAAACATACAAAAATAGGTACAAATCTTTCCTCTTTATAATATTAGTATAGATAGTACGGAACCCTTTGTGCGCGAGTCCGACTCGCACTTGGCCGGTTTTTTGTAACTTACCAATTACTTCTCTGATAAAATTTGAGTGGTAAGTCGAATAACTTTTATGCAAAATAAAAAAAAATACGAAAGTTGTTTAAATTGTGGTTTGGAATACGTATATAGTAACAAGGTAACATGAACGTCTTTAAAGACATCCTGTATATCCTGTATATGTATATAGGCATTAGCTTTGCATGGCCTTGGTGGCAGATTAATTATTGTGTGCACTGTATTGGACTTTTTATTTACTGTGACGTATGCTGTCCGAACGATCTATAGTTAGAATAATGCGGGAAAATCGCAAAAAAGGTGTTTTGACTTAATTAATAGTTTATATACTATTGCAGGAACATTGTTTTCTGAAAACATTTTTTGGGGTACCTACCTACCCCAAAAAACTAAATTATTTTTTTATGGAAACAATTACCTACTTTATTCATAAAGTCAAACATTAAGACAATAATGATGGCTGTTAATAGTTTACATCAATAGCAACCTATAAATGGTTAGTTCTTAAAGATTACTTTACGTATAAGTATTTACATCTACTTGTTAAGGAGTTTACGGACGAAACCATTTAAACACTCAAAACACGAGCTGAAATAAATAATAGGCAAACTAGAGCTAGAATTATGAACAAATTATATCATCCTACTTGCCATAAACTTTTATATAAGATAAATGTTTATAATATGTGTATTGTGCTGTTCAATAATTTACCAGACGACTTCAGATTAATTCATGACATAAATACATTTAAAACAAAGTTGACAAAATGGTTATTACATCACAGCTTTTACACTGTTAAAGAAGTTCTTGAATTTAAAGATAAAATAATAAATTTAATATGCATTAATATTAATTATTGTGATAGTATATTTACACGCTAATATTAGGCTGAATGCACTGGACTCATTCTATCATTATCACCTGATGTATTTATTTACTGTATTCAAGTGCAAATAAAACATTTGACTTTGACTTGACTTTGACTTTCAAGATACAATACAAATACAAAAATACAAATACAAAAATCTTTATTGCTTCATTTAAGTTTTTACAAAGATTTAGGTTGGTTCCCCCTTTTGAGTATAACAACTCGTAACAGGGAGTGCCGCTCTTTCTGAACAATAAGTAAATAAAATATATTTCACACAGCAAAAACATGAAGCATTATAATCATAAGTAGTTGCGTAAAACCACAAAATGTCAAATTTTCTCATTTAAAAATGAACTCAATATGTCAGGCTTAAAGTTGAAAATCTATTGGAGAATTTTTGACTTCTGGGGTAGGTCGACGCGCTGTTGACCGTACTAGGTCATTTCCAGTATGTACGAACATTGTTGTTTCAGAATCAGCAATTGAGCTGATTTCAGTATACATTTTTAGCTTGTTATGTTTTAACTAAACAAATTACACAACATTTACAACACCATAATTGATGCACTCCACACTAACACGACAAAACATCAAATTTGTAACTTCGTGAGTTTTTAAGGCGTCATTAAGTCTATAATTTAAACTGATTCTGAAAATGAAAGCATGTGACCGATGTTTCAGCCCTCGTACATTCAACAATAAAAATAAGTTTGTAGGTATAATTTATGTGATATGATATTGTATGATGTTGTACTAAAATATATTAACTTTAGTTACAGGAAATAAAAATAATAATTAAAAATAAGCTTAGTTACATACGGTTATAAATTTCGCAAATCCAGAAAAAGATGATGCACTGTTCTTCACACAAATTTAACATAATCATATATTTTTTTGTTACACACATGCACGCGCACGCATAAACAGTTAGTTTAAACACAGAAATTATTGCTTCATACAATGTTGTCTTAATTGTATTTAACTTAATATAATATATTAAATATTATCAATTAATAAATTAATTAGGCAAGAGAACATGCTTATAAAATAGTAACACACAAACAATTATTGCTTAAAAATATATTGTCATGGCATGTGCTCGCAACCTTGTTTGCGTGGAACAGGATGTTTGCTTTGATATGTAAAAAAAACTTTGAAATAAGGAACAACTTAAAGAAAAATATCCCACAACATTTAACCGGGATAAAAAGTATTCTATTTTCATCCAGATTCCAGATCATATTCTATTCCTTTATTTTAACAAACTCCGTTCAGTAGTATAGAAAGAGTAACAAACATCCATATTTTTTTTATTTTTTTTTTATTTGAGATGAGCTTACTCTTGACCCCAATCTTGCTCTAGAGCATAGATGGGATCTACGATGGAGCGAGCTTGCCCAGAAGATGCCTATTCACTCTGGACTTAAAGAGAGTCAGGTTATATGCACTCGGAAATACAGACGCAGGCAGGGAATTCCAATCCTTAGCTGTGCGCATTATAAAAGATGATGAGAAGCGCTTAGTGCGGATTATGGGTATATCAACTAAGAACGGATGGTAGCCGGCCGTGCGCCTGGATGTCCGATGGAAGAAAGGTGACGGTGGTATGAGCTCATGCAGCTCATGAGCACACTCTCCGAAGTACAATCTATAGAAGACCGATAGGCAAGCAACCTTGCGGCGGTGAGCCAGGCTGTGCAGCTTGGACGCCACCAGTTTTTTATCGCCTATTATTCTCTTGGCTCTGCGTTCCACCGAGTCAAGTGCAGCAAGTTGGTATTTCGCCGAGCCGTCCCAAAGGTGGCAGCAGTACTCCATGCAAGATCGGACTTGGGCTTTGTAAAGAGTTAAAAGCTGTCCAGGCGTTAAGTACCGCTTGACTTTATTCAGGACGCCCAACTTGATGGTGACTCGATGGTGGTGCCAAAGTTGAGGTATATAAAAATTCCGCGTTTAAAAAAATTGTTGATTATGCAAAGAGCATAATTTGAAAGTATCGTTGGATCGGCCATAAAATATGGCCGATGGAGATCAAACCCAAGTATAGCCGATAATATCGGTATCGGATGCACCACTAGTTAAAAGTCCGCGGCATTACAAAGGCGCCCTTCAACAATGAGGAGCGATATACGAAAAGCTGCTGGAAAAGAATCGTGCTTGCCACTAAGCACGATTCTTTTTCAGCAGCTTTTCGTGCTTAGTGGCTTGCATTGGGAAAGCCTATGTTCAGCAGTGGATTGACGTGGTCTAATTATGATTAAGTCCTTCTTTCCACTGCAGTATAGTTCTGCGCAAACGCACCTCGTTTGCAGGTACAATCACTAATAGTCACCGATTTTAAAAAGTCAAATCTATCTATTCAGCCTATTGCAGTCTAATACTGGATGTATGTCTCCCCCAAAAAACAACAAAGAGCACGATATCCCGCCTTTTTAATCCATCCACTGCCAGCCATCTTCCTAAGGCCGTCAGTCCATCGGGCTGGGTGGCGTCCTAAGCTACGTTTGCCAAGGCGTGGTCTCCAATCGAGAACCCGTTTACTCCACCTCTCAATCGGTTCTGCGAAGAATCAGATGTGGCCAGCCCACTGCCACTTAATTTTGCTACAATTTTGGACTATGTCTTTGATTTTCTGCCTAATGATCTCGTTTCGGATTTCATCCCTTAACGAAATCCCAAGCATCGACCTTTTCATACCTCGCCGAGTGGCGTGAAGTCGGCGGGCCAGCTTTACTGTCATGTTCCCCGCTTCGGATCCGTAAAAAGTTAAATAAAAAAGTTAAAATGTTTGGATAGCGGAGTGTTTTTATTATACAACAAAGCTCTAAATCGAGGCTTGTTTCGTCACAAACCAACAGGCGTCGGATTATAAATATCTCCCTATTATTAGTTGCCGATTCCGAGAATTCGAACATTCTGTGAGACCGCATCGAGTAGTAGGGAATGATTCTGTTGTTCTTTGAATAGGTACCTACTGTTTCCTTATTGAAAAGAGTTAGGTAGGTAAATCTTTTTCTTAGTCTTATCGAATGATGAAACTTTCTAAGTAAATATAATGATTACTTAAAGACCTTAGCACCAAAAGGTGTACATAATTAATTTAGATCGAAATCGTACAAAAAAACAGTTGCTCCATACAAACTTTCAAACTTGATGATAATATTGTCGTCGATTTGTTGTTGATCTCATAGTTTACTTTATTGATGAACAGGCAATTATGACGTTTTTCCTAACCTAACAGATCACAGACGTTTCGAATCCTTTTTCTTAATATTTTCAGGGTCTCCCGTTATTCGTAGCCACTTATTTTGACGTTATAACAAGGCATTGCCATGATATTTTGGTTTTTTCTTTGTTATCGTCGAAGAAAAAATGACTTAATTACGTCGAAAATCGATAAAATCCCACGACAAAATTTTATCGTGTTGCGCATGCTAGCTCTGCTTGTCTCCTTTAACATTAGGATTAACTAAACCTACACCCTGTATAGTCTTACTAATAATAAAAATGCTCAAGCTTCGATGTTTGTTATTTAATCAAAATTTAATTAGAAATTTAGTACACACACATGTAGCTTGATATAGAAAATTTTATCCCGTTTTTTTACTTGTGGTAAGATCAATTCCTTTTTGGCCCAATGCTAAGTCAAGTCACAGGTAAAAGCTAGTACTAATGTAAAAAAGTATCTATTTCTATCGACTTTTTCCGCGCTGTCATCATCATTTCAGATTCAAAAACAATATTCTACAATATTCTGTCGTATGATATTGCGTCATTGAAGTTAACTACTCATCGCGAGTAGGGTGTCCATGTAGAAAATCTTTAGGAACTATAGTCCGTTTTTATTTGTATAGCCAATATTGTAACAACTTTTCTATGGGACTATCATAGAGATAAAATAAGATAAAATGACTCCGCAATAGTCATCATAGAAATTATATCACATGACCAACGAGCAAACTATGCATTAGAATTATATTCTCATAAAAAAAATTGTATACGAGCACCAGAGTCAGGTCCTAAGAGGTTTAACTCGAAATACCCAAGTATTTCGAGTTAAACGGTAAACTTGAACTTTACGTGCACCTTGATACTAAGATGAGAACCATTACTTTGCCGTAACGAAACACAGTTTTGAACTAGTATGGAAAGTAAAGGATCTTTTTGCTCTTACATTAAGGAAAAGAAAAAAATTCAATGTAACTGTTGTTTTAGTGTACTATTAACTGTATTTGGTATACACAATAAACTATTTTTAACTTTGAACTACTTCCTGCATAAAATTAATCGTTTTTCTGAGCTAATATAATATTGTCATTTTTATTATTTTTCTTTACGGGACTTTCACAAATATTTCAAGATCAAAATTAGCCAAATTGGTCCAGCCGTTTTCGAGTTTTAGCGAGACTAACGAACAGCAATTCATTTTGATTTATATTAGATAATATTCGTTTGTCCCACTTCGTATCGGACGCATGGTCACTTCAATCGCGTGATGTCTCCTCCAGCTTCTTTACGGGGAATTTCATTAACCTTTCACCCGTTATTTTGTAAAACAATACCGTAATGACAAGATTTCTGCGTGTTTTTATCCTGTTTAATAACTTAGGTAGGTTCTACGGAGGTCTTATGAAATATTTAATGTTTTTGAGTGATTCTGAACAATTTGTCTCGTATTTGTTCTTAAACTACTGCTTAAGGATGAAATGATACCACCGAGGCATCGATACTTTTACTTAATACGGCATCGGTCGTAAAGCATCAGTACCTACTCAATATCAAATAAAAAGTATCGATAATTCGATATTCGATACATACTCGTATCAAAATATTTTTTAATATAAACAAGTTGCATGGGAAAACGAGAAATTACCTACTTCCAAAAATCAGAGGCAATCACCTGGTATCCTCGAGATGTCTTCTAGGAGGTACTGTAGAGGTTTATAGCCGAGCGAGTAAAACCTCTACGTCTACCAAGGTATGTTCGAAATATGAAACTTGCTTTTGAATATTTTTCTTTGACGTAGAAAGAACTTTTGTTTTCGGGATTCATTAGAAAATCTAAGAGTCGAAGGAAAATAATGAAAAGATATATAAAAGTAAAAACTAGATCTTTAAAATTGTGCTAAACGATTCAAAAGTTAAGTATTTTCTACATTCCTCATGTGAAGAACCTTTTAATAAATATAATTCATTAAGTGAAATGATTTGTTCTCGATCAATTCCCAATAGTCTTTCCCAGCTTCGGCCATTGGGCCGTTACAGTACGCTACAGTACGTTACAGTACCTCCAATCTGCTGTCCGGTTCTGGTCTTTCGAAGGGATTTTGTGTGTACGGTTTGATTTAGCACTAATTTAGTAGTTTTCCGAAAAGGTTTTAGAAAACGGTGCCCGAGCGCCGCGTTGCAAGTTGAAGACAGAATGTGAAGAGTTTTTTTTTTAGAAGGCAGCACTAGTGCCTGCTTTTTGTCACGGCGCTGGGAATTGGGATTGTGCCTCTGAATAAATGTTTCGAAAGAGAAAATAACAAGAAATATTTTTTGTGCTATAAATATCTAAAGCTAATGAAAGTACGGAACACAAGTAATTAATATCGTTTTTTTATTGATATGAAGAAAAGTAAGTCTTCAACAGAACTACTAGGTACTTAGAAAAAGATAAGACGTTTCCTTCTAAACAATTAATTCGATTATTATGATGATACTTTTAATACCGATCTCCGTGCGCGCTCTTCCCAGTGGAGGGCATTTGTTTAATTTCGAGGTAGGCAGTAGATACTTATCTATCTATGAAAATCATTGGTTGTCATCAATAATCCACATTTGAAAGTACCACCTACTGCCTACCTCATTTTCAATTATCAGCAGGGCTAGCATGCGCAACACGATAAAATTTTGTCGTGGCATTTTATCGACTTTTGACGTAAATAAGTAGGTATGTCGTTTTGTCTTCGACAACAAAGAAAAATAAGTGGCTACGAAGAACCGTAGACCATAAAAGTAGTAAGAAAATGAATTCGAGACGTCTGAGATTCGTTAGGTTAGGGAAAACGACAAAATTATCGTCGAACACAAAATTTGTCTTGTTTATTAATAAAATAACCGATGCGCGAATGCTAGCCCTGCAGGTAGGCTAGGCACTGCCTAATTGCCTATACCGCACGCCCCTGCAATAAAGACTGGCTTTCTATGAAACTAGTTAGTGATTTTACATTTAGTATTAAATAACAAGTCCTGTCAACTCTTGCCCAAACTAACATGTACAGATCGAGATCTAAAATCGCCGGAAAATTTTGTAGTACATAATAAATTACTTTTCTACTCTGTATATGCGTGTAGTATAACATTTTTAACTTTCTTGTGCATTTTTTCAAACTAATACTTAACACACGGGTATAATATGCGACACATACCTCTTTTCATTATGTTCCCGACGTTTCTGCCTAATTGCATAATGAAAATAACATCGGGAACATAATGAAAAGAGGTATGGGTTGCATAAATACCCGTGTGTTGGTTGTAATGTTATACGTGTAGTGACAGTCCAACTCGCACTTGGCCGTTTTTTTTGTAAACGTTGTTGTACACAGACAATTGTCTACCGAGCTAATTGTTTAATCAATTTCAATTAACTATCATCAGGATGATCTAATTTTTACTGAAAAAGTGTTCGGACGGCCATTAATTAATTTACAAGATAAACTCGCTCTTGCAATAGGTACAGCAATTTAGAATTCTGCGAGACGTTGTCGGCCATCGTTTTTAGGGTTCCGTACCCAAAGGGTAAACGTAAAACTCCGCTGTCCGTACGTCTGTTTGTCCGTCTGTCACCAGACTAAATCTCATGAATCGTGATAGTTAGACAGTTAAAATTTTTACAGATGATGTATTTCTGTTACCGCTATAACAACAAATACTAAAAAACAGAATACAATAAATATTTAAGGGGGCTCCCATACAACAAACGTTATTTGTTTGCCGTTTTTATAGATAATGGTACGGAACCCTTCGTGCGCGAGTTAGACTCGCACATGGCCAGTTTTTTATTGGACATAATTGTTTGTGTGATAATAAAACCACACACATTAACTACATATCCTATACCTAACTATAACTCATTTAACGAAAGGAAATGGTAACGGCATGGGCTACTTGGCTTTTTTAATGTAAAATATGTATTATTATTAAAATATGTGTCGTGTGGTGCCGGCACGTTAAAAGAATTGCACCACCCCTTCTCTTCCTATGGGTGTCGTAAGAGGCGACTACAGGAGAACCGCCACAAGAAGACGGGCAGCAGCGTCTCCTCTCCACCATTGGCCAAACTGCGATCGCCAACCCGCCTGCCAAGCGTGGCGATTATGGCAAAATCCTCCTTTTGGAGAGATCTGTGTCCAGCAGTGGACTGATATAGGCTGGTGATGATGATGATGATGATGTATTTCCCAATATTTGTAAAGTAATTTAAACAAATTAAAAAAGTAATACTTACAAAAATATAAAATAACCGAGTTCTTGCGAATGCAGATTCTTTTAATCCCTTCCCTACTAGGTCTATTTATCACATAAATAGATAACATCCCAGACCTTCCCTTATCCCTTAGACAAGCACCAGACTATTTCTGGCCTATTATGACTATTATAGTCTTATCTGAATGTTTTCTTGTATTTTTTTATAATTACCTAACGATTACAAGGGAATAACCACGTGATACACATCATCATCATTTCAGCAACAAGACGTCCACTGCTGAACATAGGCCTCCCCTAGTGACTTCCAGATCGGCCGGTTGAGAGCGGCCTGTATCCAGCGGCTTCCTGCAACCTTTACTAAGTCGTCTGTCCACCCCGTGGGTGGACGTCCCACGCTGCGCTTGCCGGTACGCGTAGCCTCGATTGCAGAACCTTTTTGCCTTTGCCTGCCTTTGTGCCTCGTCCACTGCCACTTCAGCTTCCTAATCTATCGGGCTATATCAGCGACTACGATCACGTGATATCAGGTGGGATATCGGTTGAAAATTTGGTATCGAACGGTTCTTAGTACCCGATGGTACTTAATGATACCAATCCGTTTAGTTGATTGTAGTCATTAGTTATTTTGTTTTTACGTACAAACAAATTGTATTTGTTTGTTGTTAAAACGTATAATTAGCTCAAAACTGGTCATTAATAATTATATTAAGGTTAATTTAAACAATTAATATTTTAAATCGTTATAAAATACTTCACAAAGCAATCTAAGACCAATATTAATAAGCCATTGTGGATACTCTGTAAGACGTTTAAAACAAGATCATTAGAAAATCACTACGATATCGAAATCACGTAGGTTCGATTCCCCCACAATCGATTAACTTCAAATGATATACCATCTTTAATATCAGCATACTTCTAAAATCTTTAAAACTAAGATATAATTAATCCAATGAATTGCAACTTTATTTAAGAGTAACTTTTATACGACGACTAGCTGATCCGGCAAACGTTGTTTTGCCATATAAATTAATTGTTAAATTGCTATTAAAAAATAGGGGTTGGCGGCAAAAGGGCCAAACTTTTTAGTGCCGAATCATAAAAAGGAACTTTAGTTTAGAACGTGAAACTTTTAAAAATTGTCTAAAAAATAAAATTGACCCCTAAGTGACCCCAATATGAAAAATAGTTTACGTCCTATTTTCAGACCTACTTACTAAATACTTACAGACAAAATTTCATAAGAATCGGTCAAGTCGTTTCGGAGAAGTTTTATTACACTTACAAACACTGTGACTTAAAAATTTAATGTAAGTATTAGATTAAGTTTGACATGATGACAGCTTTTATAGAAAATGTGTCGAAACGTTAATTTTAAAAGTTATCTAGCAATTGAATAATCGGCTCTAATAATAAAAATCATTATTTTCAAGACACGTGATATTGTTACACACACATTCGGGCCGGCATCATTAATCAGTAATGCCGGGCGGCAAATCCGAATAGGCTAGTTGATAACCACACCACCAATATGACATACTTTTTATATGCTTTCAAAACGCACCTCTTCCATAAAATTTGCATAGCGATAGCAAGCTTTGACGTCATTGTTCACCGGTCTCTACTGCCTTACTTTTTATTGGTTTTGAAGCAAAAAAATCAGATTCGACGAAAAATTGATAATGTACCGGGCCTATAATAAAGCGTCAGATTTAATAAATGATGTCTCAGGAATTACTTATGAAGCCTATTATTTGTAGATGTAATGAAGTAGATGCTTCGGGTCGACTTTGTTGTTTGACACACATTACCGAACCGACAATGCCGGCCCGGACATGTGTGTAGCTACCCTTATGCACTAACAAGGAACAAATAACAATGGCAAAATCGTATCTATAATATATTTAAACGTTTAGAAATATGGTTATGTATTATTTGACGACCGACTGGTGTAGTGGTTCGCGCTCCGGACTACAATGCCTTGCGGTTGCGGGTTCGAATCCCGCGAGGGGCAAATGTTAGTGTGATGAGCACGAGCATTTGCACCTAAGTCATGGATGTTTATAAACGTATTTAAGTATGTTTATCCGTTATTTAGTCGCCATAGCACAAGCTTTGCTTAGTTTGGGGCTAGATAATTGGTGTGATTGTAAAACAATTTATTATTATTAGTCTTTGTCATTCACTCTGCTTCACAGATTAAACATGCTCTCCTTTTGATGTGTATTTTCCAGTGTTTTTGTGTAAAATTATTTCGATCACTTATCGCACATCTAAGGTAAATAGGGGTAATAGGTAGGTGGGAATATACTCTTAACTACGCGCTTTCCAATATTTTTATAAATTTCGCACAATACATAGTGACAAACTTATTGAGTCTTTTTAAACTAATAATTTGCCTATATTGCTCAGGAGCTGATTCTGAATAAGTAGTTTAAGATATTTTTTTGTTATTTCTAAACGCAAAAGAATTACATCAAATAAAATCATGTATGGCTCTTTATCCTATTCCAAAAAACATGGCTATGGTCCTTTTTCCTATAACAAAAAAAAACAATCTTTGTGTCATGGTCAAAGTTGAAAATCTGTTGGCGGATGACCCTTAACTGTTTGGGTAAAGTTTATGCCTGCACATCAAATTTATACACATGTGTCAAAAAGTCGTGTTTTATAGGTACAAATCTTACCTTTAGGTGTTACGCTGTGTTAGGTACTTAGGTGTACCGTTCTAGATCGTATTAATAACTTATTAATTCTATACTTTGAAAGAATATTTTCTTCTACGAGTAATTTGACAGCATGAAGCGTGTCGTGACTTCTAATATATCTTCATAGAGTATCAGCTGATTTTCTAAATTTGTATTTTTACTATTTTATCAATTTGTAGAAATAAGTCCCTCGTTCTGCTTACCATCCTTTAGTAAAGTAAATCGCTAAGTGATATCGCTTTCCTGTAATATTTTGTTTTGTTCATTATATTAACCATGAGATAAGAACTTCAATGGGAGGTTCAATTGAAATAAGGCCGCCACTTCCTCATTAAGTATACCGACCAAGCTTACAACATGAGTACCTACTCATTATGTAGTAATTAGCTATAGTAAATATTGTTAATCGTAACGATCTTTATTAATTTCACTAATCGTAAATAAAAAAACAACTCCGGTTTCTGTATCTTGTGCGGTCCCTCTAAGTTTCGATTCCCCATAATTATGTCAATCGTCGACTTTTTCATCTTTTGTCTACGTTTCGCAAGGTTCGAAACGCACCTTTATTCTAAGGGGTTAAGGCCACAAGTTGGTGAATCGAACCATCTGCGGGGAACGAGCGCGGCGCTTAACTAAACTCTACTACACACACTACGCCCCGCGCGGTCAAACTGTGAGCACGCATCGCCGCAAGCCGCATTCATATTTTATTTATTTACAACGATAAACAGTAATGTTTTAACTTTTTCTGTGTACCCGTGCTGTGCAACACGAGTGGCACAAGCAAGCAAGCTCCGCATGCCCATTCTTCTTTTGTTTGTTTTGAAAACATCATAACTGACACGCTTCGATCCGAGCTGTGTGAAATCCTACGGGGCCCGTGGCATGGGCATTTGAGAGAGAAAAAACGATTTGACGCGGTAAAATGCATCTGTTCTGCTCAACTGAACTCTTTTGGATTGTCAACGGAAACGAGTTCAACTTGAAAGCGACTACGTTTATCTGCGAGTTTTAAGTGTTACGAGTGTTTTGCGTATTGTTATGAAGTTTTAAAATAGAACGATCCTGCGTGGGGTTTGCCGTGACCGAAGCGTGCTCCACAGAAACCATCATCATCAACGGTATTTATAAATCAAATGTTTGTACAGTGTTAAAATTATACAAGAAACCATATTTGTAACAAATACCACCACACGTGTCTTGTTTGTCCTCGAAGGATACTATTGGATTAGAAGTCACTATAGCTATATATAAAATAGAATTACTATTCAGCAAAATGATGTGGCCGTCGTCTCAAGCCAGTAAAATTCTCACCCTTCTCCTACTAATCATAGTTGTATACTGCATTTGTATGGAAACGTTTTTATTTTTGCGTATACGAAACTACAAACTAGATATATTTGATATCCGAGAAAACGCGACCATTCAGGAATCATCCACAAGTAAGGCTGAAAAAATCCTTCCCAATTACGAAGAAATGACTTGGGTGCCATGCAATATTAATCCTTTATGTCATCCAACAGTCAAAGGTCTAATGGTAGACCACATAAACCACTATATTTACGGACCATTAAGTGCCATAGTCGATGTAAGTCTATGTATATCCGATAAGCTTTTGTTTTTGACGCCAAATATGATTTCTTTCTTCCACGTTTTTGTGGCTATGGTCGGCGCGAAGCTGTTGACATGCCAGAATCTAGCCGCACGGCGGGTTGGTATCGTGTTATTTCAAATTAGAATGTTTTTAGACGACCTTGATGGCCATGTGGCGAGAGAGAGAAAGCATATCAAAGGTGAACGATCAGAAGTGGGGACTCTAGGGTATTGGGTCGACGGGATTTGCGATTTGATCGGGGTGGTTGCTATGATGACTGGTATAGGGCTTTACTTAAGAAACAATCCACCCAGACGAGGGTATAAAGGCACACCAGTCAGCACATTACCGTATCATCAGTTGAAAGAGATAAATTCAAGTGAAGATATCGAAAAGGAGAATACAGCAGAAATAGGTATATCGTACAAGACTAAAGTTACCTTTCAGAGAGTAGTTCAAGTTATAGGCTTGTTTTCGGGACAGATGTTGTTATCTTCCATAGCTTGGAATAGGTATATAGACATTTATCAGGAGCTGCTTGAGAATTGTACTGAGTATGACGTGTTCAAACGGGAAAGTACCTTTAAATCGGGGACTTTTTTCTTAGCGACTTTGTTGTGGAGAATTGTGAATCCACACAGTTACTTGCATTTACTCTCTTTAGCTGTATTCTGTGATAAATCGTGGGGATTTTTGAAGGCGGTACATTATACTGGTTATTTAGCATTAGTTGTTGCAGTAGGTACGTCGGAGTATTTACTTGAGAATATCAGTACTTTTGTCACTAGTGCCGTTGATACTTTATGATAGGGTAAGTGTTGATAAGCTGTTGTTGACTATCGCTTAGTCATTGTACGTTATTTGTTATACAGGGTGTCCCTGAAAGTATGGATTAAACTCAAGAAGTGCATAGCGGGGTTCATTCCCGATCTTTTTGGCTCTATAAACGTGGCTTCCATTTTTGTCAGATAAAAAATTGTGACAAATTTAGGACCTGTTTCACAATGTATGGATAAGTTTTCCATTAGTTCTGAATAAACAATATTTTACTTACCTAAAGGATAAAGACCATTTTTGATATGATTTTCAAGCACGTTTATCCTTTCATATTTTTATCTTTTACACAACTTTATCCGTACATCGTGTTACAGGCCCTTAATGTTTATAATATTGCAAAGAATTAAACATAGCTCAAACCAGTATATTATCAAAGAGAACAGTATTCTTTTAGTATAATGTTGTCGAAAGGTTTGTCATTCCTTGGGTAGTTTCTTTGATCAAGTAACAAAACATCTGTGTAACATTTGGACGAAATTGAAAATATTTGTCGCAACTTTTCATCCGTCGAAAATCAAACCTACATTCATACGAGCTAAAAATTCCGGGAATTACCCGCTATGCGCCTGTCCGATTTTAACCAAAATAACGTTATACAGGATAACGTTATTTTGTAACTCTCGTTATTGTTCCTAAAAAACGGGATTAACCGGGAACCGTTATCGATTTGTATTAATCGAACGACTTTAATTCAAGCCGACGTGTTTAAGGACGTAATTTACATACATTTTATTTGTCTATTAATACAACTGAGGTTTCTGTTATAGTGACAGGTTAATTTGTAAAAATAACGAAGTTTGGTGCTATTGTTAAATTATCATTAACGTATGTTCGTGAAAACTGATAAAACCTAAGGTAGTAATATCCACAAAATAAAACAAACAAGAAATATTTTTACAATTAAATATATGTACTAATAATCGTTGTGGACGTTAAATTTGAAAATGACTAATAAATAGCCATTGTTATTATATTATACGTAATAGCTTGTAGTTTCTGATTGCCAATAAATGAGGATAATTTATTTAGTTTTTTTTTAGGTATTCCTATTATGGTTGTATGATTGCATTGCTTTAACTAAGAAGGGTTCAATGCCCTAGCTATGAATTTACATAATCAGCCCTATATTTCAGTATAATTCATTGTATGCAAAGTAATAATATCATACTTAGTACTTACCTGTTGAATAAGTTACAGGAATAGTCATGGTATTTTTATATGATAACTTAGCTCGCGTGGTCTTCAGTTTATTCAATACATATATCCCACAGGAACATTTAACCGGGATAAAAAGTATCCTATATGTTAGTTTAGACCATGTTTTATATGTTTGCAAAATTTCACCCACATCCGTTTAGTAGTTTTGGCGTGAAAGAGTAACATGCATCCATACTTGCAACCTTTTGCTATTGTAATATTTGTAATATAAGGATATTATATTAAAAGGAAGTATGTATGTGGGAATATGTGGTCCTATTTTATTAGCTAACTGCTTGATAAAGTGATTGTAATGTTCAAATACGTTTTTACCCATGAGACCTTTTAACCATGGGAGATTTTACTTCCCCATAATAGCCAATCAGCTATTATATCATGTATTATGGTAAAGTACCTGCCCCTCTAGCATGAACAACAAAACACGATATGGTACGATATGATATGGCGATTTATCGCATATTTTTTGCCACAATATGAACTTTTATCGAAAAAGCGAGTATAACCGTGACGTGGTCGGCACGGACATGCTCACTGTTTTAATAAAAGTTCTAGATAGCGGCTATGTTATCATAATTTGAAAGTAAAGAGGCGATAAATCTCTATATCATATCGTATCATATCGTGTTTTGTTGCTCGTGCTAGAGGGGCTGGATGACCGAGATTGGCTCAGTAATTTTTTCTTCTAAAAATGAAACCTGCAGGGCTAGCATGCGCGCATTGGTTATTTTATCGATAGACAGACAAATTATTTTGTCTTGGATAATAATTTTGTCGTTTTCCCTAACCGTACGGATCACAGACGTCTCGAATCCTTTTTCTTAATATTTTCAGGGTCTCCCGTTATTCGTTGCCACTTATTTTTCGTTATAACACGGCATTGCCATGATATTTTGGTTTCTTCTGTGTTATCTTCGAATACAAATCGTCAAATTTCGATAAAATGCCACGACAAAATTTTATCGTGTTGCGCATGCTAGCCCTTCTGCAATGCGATCGATTTATCGCCCCCGAAACCCCTGCATACTAAATTTCATTAAATTGGTGGAGCCGTTTCTGAGATTCAGATAAAGGTATACAATAATTGCTCGTTTAAAGGTCGTAGGTATTCGATTTTCGTCTCTGAGGTCCTAAAATTAAAAGCTCATCTTTGAACCCGGGAGTCGGGACGTACGATTCGGTCGGGTCAATGTAGAAGAGCTAGCTTTTCTACACACATTGTATGGGATTTGTGATTGTGGTTCCGTTGTTGTTTCTTTAACACAAGTGCTTCAGCTGCTTCCTTAGATTAGGATCAAATTCAAATTCTTTATTTACATAGAAACATCGTAGATACAGAGATGGTTAGTGTACAGTAATTGTGCAAGCATGTTTCGCCAATTTGATCAGCATGCAAATTTTGATTACCAATGCTTAATTCAAAATAATCCAATAAAATCACAATACAATATTAAAATACGTCAAATAATAAAACAGCAAGTTAACATTAGTCATTGTTATTCATTTATAAAATAAAAAGTGAGTTTGTCAATAATAATAATAAAATGCGCATTGATGAGAAGAAAAAAATATTTATATAGACAACAAGGTGCAAGTAAACAAGCCAGTCACGATCACAGCAATGTATAAGATGTCCAATATTTTTTTGACATTGTTGGTCCCACACAAGTTGGTTCATACTGTGCAGTAACATTACTTTCTAAAGGAAAGGAAAGTAACAAAAAATTAACCATATTATTATTTTCGCTGAAAACAAAATTAGTCTTATTCACGGTCACCCTTCTACATGTGGGTCTGATGTCATATTATGTGGGCGTAATACACACGGACGTTTCGAACGCTGCGTTTATTTTTACTACCGTGCCATAACGTAATGCAAGTACAAAATATACAAATGTTTAGGGTATACACTAGTATATGTATAATAATACTTTAATAACAACACGAGATAAAGCTTGTATGTATGAGGTAACTCCCGGAACTCCTCATTCGATTCAAATACTTATTTAACGTATATTTTTAACTAGCTGACCCGGCAAACTTCGTACTGCATAATAGAAAAAAAAATGTGATCTTTTCCAATGTTTTAATAGTTATTCTGCTATTCGTGGCGGAGACGAATCCAACAAATTATAAACTATGAAAATCCGTACAGCCGTTTTCGAGTTATCAGTGTTTTAACAAACCCGACTTTGTTTTTTATATTAAGATTTACCTTCTGGATAGACAGGCATATGATACTTTGATCCCGATAACGATACATTTCTTGAGAGATGCGAGATAAATATAAATATAGATGGCTATATATTAACGTTAATGTTACTGTCAGTCACAGTTATATTTTTCATTTCGACAAAAGCGAAGCCGCCTGCACAGCTTATTAAAACCGGCCAACTGCGAGTCCGCCTCGCGCACGAAGGGTTCCGTACATTATCTATAAAAACGACAAAAAAAAATACGTTGGTTGTATGGGAGCCCCCATAAATATTTATTGTATTTTGTTTTTTAGTATTTGTTTTTATAGCAGCAACAGAAATACATTATCTGTGAAAATTTCAACTCTCTGGTGACAGACAGACAGACAGACGGACAGCGGAGCCTTTGTAATAGGGTCCCGTTTTACCATTTGGGTACGGAACCCTAAAAATAAATAAACGAAGTCTTACCGGTCCGGGTGATATTACATTTAATTAATTTATTATCCCGCTAATATTATAAATGCGAAAGTTTGTGAGGATGTTTAGATTTTTTTTGCGTACGTAATCTCAACGCGTAACTGGATGTACGGATTTGGATGAAATTTTGCACTAATATAGAACAAGATCTGTTTTAACATAAAGGATACTTTTTATAGTGGTTCAATGTTCCTGTGGGGTATATGTGATATACCAAACATCCTGTAGTTCACGCAAACGAGCGGGCACAGCTAGTATTGAAATAAAACATTAACAGATTTGACTGTACATCGTGCCGATAGATTTCGACGGCCACCTACCTGGTTTTTCTCAATGGAAATAGACAAAAAACTTGTCAAAGGTCTGCCATTGAAGGCATTGAATGAAACACGCTAACTTTTCGTATCTTACACAAGGGACGGCCTTAACCCAAAGGCATTATTTGTTACGCTTCAAACAATAGTACAATAGATGGAAAATGTATTTTTTTAACTGAGAAAACCTTATACATATAACTTCAGCAATTGTTGCTTAGGAATCCTTCTTCATAATCAACCTACGTTTATTCTAGACTAAGAAAGAGTGATTAGTGCTATATGGACTCGAGTCCTAAATTTTACAACACTAAGACTACTTTACTAAGGGTACTTTTTTAGACTCGACGAGTCTAAAAAAATATTTTATAGCTCTAATCTGAGTTTAAAGTATTTTTTAATGGACTTATCCTGGACGAAAATAAATCGAGAATCCTATAAGAACATCTCAGCCATAATAAGAATAAAATAAAAAAAGACAAATGATTTAAGCCACTTTCTCACCGGGCAAAATAAATTTTACTTACCTTCTCCAATCCAGTCACATTTCATATTCAAAATGCAAGCCTTTTTGATTAGTGTCACCGCTTTTAAGCTGAGGAGGCTTAATACGAAAGCTAATCGTTCGGTCGGTTGTATTATCCGATCAAATTAAAATATCCATTCCCCGTATCAAAGGTTTGAAAATTTTTAGCACGAAAGTGTAGTGTACGCTTTCGTATTAGGCCTCCTGTACCCGGCGGTAAACACATCAAACTTTAAAAAGTGACAATCGGCTAATGCTTTGGCTAGTCATCCACCCACGAGTGTTTTGGAAAATTGTTTTTATTCCTACAGATCGCAAACGATTTCTTGAGTGCTATTTATAGTTTTCGGAGCTGTGTATTGCCAATGTGCAATATTTATTGCCGGGTACTGTACACTTTCGTGCTAGGTCCTCAGGACTTAATCTTACTGAAAATCGTAGATCCCATTTATCTATCTATGCTCTAGAGCAAGATTGGGGTCAAGAGTAAGCCCATCTCAAATAATAAAAAAAAAAAAAACTCAAAGGACTCAATACTAAAAAAAGACTTGAATATTGAGTCTTTCGAGTCTAAGTGATTATAAAGTCACGAGTGCTGAAAAATTAAGTCTCTTCAAGACTAAGTGTTTTACAACTACCTTATTCATTACCTTTTGTTTGAGTTAGGTGACCCAATCTTTTTGAAATTCTTAATTAAGTTAATTAAATTAAGCGCCATTAAATAAACGCTCGCTTACTCTGAACATATACCATTCGAATTTGAGGTCAGGCTGACATATGTTTTGTAATGACTCCTTGCATTTGTATGGAACCAGTATCATAATATGTTTTGCGATTTTGAACCTTATCTCATTTGCTTTAAATATCTCAATTATTTTGATACTTGCGCATTTTTCTGCTCTTTTATCAGTTAAAATGATAAAGATACTTTACTTTAAAATGAGTTGTAAAAAAATATGCGATAGTTTAATTAGGTTCTGTATTTTACTATCACTGAACTTTAATAAATATTGTAAATATGTAATAATCGGATGTCTGTTTTGTTTTGTCATGTTGTCATAATATGAATCATGTTCCTTCTATAATTTTATATAACTTATCTAGATTAACAATTATCTATTAAAAATATACGGTGTTTTAAAAACATCTGCCGCCGCTGCAAAGGATGAAAGTATTACTTAAATAGAATACGAAAGTAAAGAAATTTCAAGACCCGGTCTAATTTTTATTTTATTTTAAAAAAAAATTTACGCCTTATTTTGCACAAAACCATTCACACCTTTCCAACTAGCCTGTTGTACCCCTAGCCTATGCTAGCTAGTAGGACAGGTGTGGACGGTTTTAGTTTTTTTGCTATAAATAAATCGGGGCATGAAATGATATCTCATTCAGTTTAGAAGGTGATTCACTGCTCTGAACAACTTTTTCTATCACTTCTTCACCTGGTGTATTTATATTTTAGTTTTAAAACTGCCTGAACTCTAACGTTTAACGTTGTAATGTAAAAAAATATTAGTCCTTAGAGAGTTCTATGCCACCGGTTGGCTTCAGCATCATATCAGCAATTTGATATTAAAATTAGTTTTGTAACCCGGATGGAACACACAAAGTTTGAAATCGATACGACAGGTAGTAGATTAAAATCGACTGCAGGTTTAATTGCATACCTAATACCTAGTGTTATGCAATCAAACCTGTAGGTATTACCTACCTAGTAGCAAATTAAGCTAAAAAAGAGTATTAAATAAAATGCTTTGTGGCTAAAACAGAACAATATCAAAGTGGTTATAGGATTTCATGACATCATCATCATCTCAGCCTATTGCAGTCCACTGCTAGACGTAGGCCGTAGGCTTTTTCATCAATCCACTGCCAGCCATCGTCCTAAGGTCGTCTGTCCATCGAGCTGACATATTTAACTAAAACTTAGCATTTAAAAAAACGACTGGTAGTAGCACTTTAATAAGCTTTGATTTGTTGGATTTGTCTTCGCCCCTAAGCAGAATAACGATGAAAATAGAAAAAATACACGTAGTAAAAACCGGCCAAGTGCGAGTCCAACTCACACACGAGGGGTTCCGTACCATTATCTATAAAAACGGCCGTAAATATTTATTTTATTCTGTTTTTTAGTATTGTTTGTTATAGCGGCAGCAGAAATATATCATCTGTGAAAATTTCAACTGTCTATCACGGTTCATGACAATAGCCTGGTGACAGACAGACGGACAGCGGAGTCTTAGTAACTCGCGCACGAAGGGCTCCGTACCATTATCTATAAAAACGGCCTTAATTATTTATTTTATTCTGTTTTTTAGTATTTTTTGTTATAGCGGCAACAGAAATACATCATCTGTGAAAATTTCAACTGTCTAACTATGACATATATACACGGTACATGACAATACAGCCTGGTGACAGACAGACGGACAGTGTAGTCTTAGTAATAGTTTAGTCTTAGTATTACCCTTTGGGTGGAAACGGAACGGCTTATTTTTGTACGACGCGTCGTTCATTTTGTAAGTTTAGAAATTAATAAAATACCACGCAAACGGACAACCAACAGCTTTGTTTTAAATAAATTAATACATGAATTCGTACAGCAACCACAACGATTATTTAACTAGTCCCAAATTAAGCAGCTTAAATGCATTTGTACGACTTAAAATATCCTTGATTAAATTACAAATGCTCGTGCTCAACCCAGAATCTTTTACCTCTTGCGGGAGACGAACCTGTAACCTCTAGGCTTTGTAGGTCAAACGGCAAACCACTAGACTATACGATCGGTAAATGATGATTATAATTTCGTACCATTCTGTATCTGGTATATTTCTTCTCAATTGAAATAATTCTTAATGTGCCTTCAATTGAATTAAGGAACCTATTATTACCGATGGCAATCTTGAGGAAAATAGATAAAATTGGTTTCTCTCAGAAGTAAAAATTGTATGCTGTTTTTTCTTCTTTGTATAATAGTATGCGAATAAAATAAATTGTGTCCGTCGTGCTAACTATGATGTCGTTTAATCTCATAATATACAGGGTGGTTTATAAAATTATAGGACGCTCTTTTAAAATCAGCTGTTGATACACAACAACTTTTACTATTGGAGAAACATGGAGAATAGAAAAAAAGGCCATAAAAATATTATTACGTACCGGCAAGCGCAGCGTGGGACGTCCACCCACAAGGTGGACAGACGACCGGTCCCCCTAGCATGACCAACAAAACACGATATGATATGATATGGTATAGCGATTTATAGACAAACTGTCAAAATATGATATACATAGCCGCCAACTTGAACTTTTATCGAAACGGCGAGCATGTCCGTGCCGGTCATGTTCGTTGTTTCGATAAAAGTTCTTATTTTGACAGTTTAGTGTCAATAAATCGCTATATCATATCGTGTTTTATTGGTCATGCTAGGGGGCTGGTAAAGGTTGCAGGAAGCCGCTGGATGCAGGACGCGCGCACCCAGACAATCTGGAAGTCACTAGGGGAGGCCTATGTTCAGCAGTGGACTTCCTGTGGCTAAAATGATAAAAAATATTATCATCAAGGTACTTTGTATGGAGCATTTGAATAATTTTCCATGCGTGAAGGCTGATAAAGAAAATTCGTATTAGGAGTTAGACAGGGAGCCTAGTACAAAAGTGTATCTTTCGTTCTGTCGTATAAACCTAACAAATTACAATGGCCAGTTTCATGTGTCACCTTTGATAAAATATGACCAACTCAATCTAGCCGTGGTAAAAACCCAACCGTTTTTCATTGTTCGTTCATAAATTGTCAAACCTTTGATACGGGGAATGGATGTTTTAATTGATCGGATAATACGACCGACCGAACGATGCGCTTTCGTATTAGGCCTCCTGATTAGGAAAGTTGCATTTCTGCATCTACATCATCACTTGAATTAGCTAAATTACCAGTCTTCAATTGTTTTTTATAATTATTTTGGTTGGATGATAATTTATTTATGTAGTTTTTATTTGTATAACATAATAACTTAATCACTATAAACCCGTTATTTCATGCGTGTTTCTTTTACGATGTTTCACAGAAATGATTCATACTAAGACGCAAATAGATGCCACGTGTTAACATCCATACAAACACATACTATGTGTACTATGTGTTATGTGTACTGTGTCCCGTTATACATCATATTGAAACCATATAAAAAAGTCTTAAACAACTTTAAGTAAAAGAGTCAAACTTCAACTTAAAATTTTATTTAAAAAATATATGACTTCTCTTACCAAACTGTTTTGGGTGAAAAAGGAAAAAATTAAAATGTTCAAAGCCTTTACAACAACAAAAGTTATTTACACTGATATGTACAATATGTGGTAATATTATATTATACTTACGGAACATCCTGTTTGTATATTTCAGAGATTTAACCTTTTAAATACCGAATGGTCGAATAAGACCGAGTTACAATAACATTTTCATTTTATTTCTACAATTTCTTTATATTAATACGTCACTATCAACGATATTAATATCGTTGGTCACTATTCACAAATTAGCCGTTCTCTTATTAAATTTAAAATAAAAGCTTAAACACTTTCATTAATTTGTGAATAGCCAGTAGCTGTATTATTAGAAAGGTTTAAGTATAATTTTAAAATAATCCAAAATATCTTTGCATGTTTACCTCATATCGTAATAACAGTAATTTTTTTCGTCAACTTTTTAATGTTTTTATTATTTATTCTGCTATTCGGGACGGAGACAAATCCAACAAATCATAAACCATGAAAATCGGTTCACCCGTTCTCTAGTTATAAGTGTTGTAACAGACACGAGTTTGTTTTAAAAGATGATATCATGCTTTGACGACCGTCTGGTGGTTCGTGTTCCGAACTACAAAGCTGGGTGGTTGCGGGTTCGAATTTCAAGGGGCAAATGGTTGTGTGATGAGCACGAGCATTTGTTGTATGTATAAGTCATACATTTTTAAAACGTATTAAAGTATGTTTATTTGTTATCTGGTCGCCTTAGTTCGCCTTAGGTCGCCAAGCTTTGCTTGGTTCGGGGCTAGATAAATGATGTGATTGTGGAAACAATTTATTAATTATTTATATTATTACACTCAATTAAGAGTCAATTGTCTTTTTTTAAAAGTCGGCTCAGAAAATTTTTTTTTGCGCTTTGAATCAATCTGTTGTTTCTGGAATATCCTTTTATTAGTCATGTTATTTCCTTGAATGTTATAAGCATTGTATTCAAGTGTATGTATGTTTATTTTATTGAAGCATCTATATTTTATAGTTATTTTTATGTATGGTGTATGTAGGTTTCTACTTATTGATATTGTTATTGCGTAACCAATGCGTCCTACCAGTTTTAACCTACGGAGCCGAAACGTGGAACATGACACTCAAGTTGGCCCACCGACTACACGTCACTCAGCGTGCTATGGAAAGGTCTATGTTGGGGATCTCATTAAGGGATAAGATCCGGAACGAGGTCATACGACATAAGAGTAAGGTGACTGATATTGTCCAAAAATGTAGCAAGCTGAAGTGGCAGTGGGCTGGCCATGTCTGTCGCAGAACCGACGAGAGGTGGAGCAGGAAGGTTCTCAAATGGAGACCACGCTTAGGCATACGTAGTGTAGGACGTCCCCCGGCTAGATGGACCGATGACCTGAAGAAGGCAGCTGGCAGAGACTGGATGCAAAGGGCGGGAGATCGTGCGTTGTGGCGCTCCTTGGGGGAGGCCTATGTCCAGCAGTGGACTGCAACAGGCCGATATGATGATAAAAAATTACACAATAAGCACTCTGCACTACTTCCCCTTTCTTTATAGTTGTCATCTGCCTAAAGGTTTTCTGGAAGATATCGCTCTTAGCGATAAGACCGCATATATTCTACGTCTTTCTGTAAATATCAACTGTAACTTCTTTGTTTGGTGTGCAATAATTAATCCAGATGATATTCTATTATGGGTGCAAAATTTCATCCAAAATCCGTTCAGTAGTTTTTGCGTGAAATAGTAACACATACTTATCTATATGTCCATACTTACAAACTTTCGCATTTATAATATAAGTAGGATTTTATAGTAAGCACGAGCCTTACTTATTTAAAAAATTCAAAATGTTAACCACTATGGCTTTAATGATTCAAATTAGTTAGTGCAGTCGCTTGGATAGCCAAAAGAAGTGGGTTCGATTGCCACTTGGGGCGGCAGATTTTTTTCAAGGTGTCTTTGATACCAAACTTAAAAAACGATGCTTGTGCTCAAGCCAAAATTCAAAACTTTAATAAGTTTTATGTTTCTAAAATAATATCCAGGATTTCTTCGCGCAAATAAATAATCATTATTTATAAATTATAGTATACAATGTACCTACCCGGTGACAGGCATTGTTTGATAATTTCTATAAATAGCCGTGTAGCTGTAATGTAATACTGCATTTGAGATAAGGTTTGAATTCCTGATATAACATGAAAGCTTGTTATTGTAAATAAATATTGGACAACAAATCACATACATTGCTCTGATCCTAAGGTAAGTAGCTAAAGCACTTGTGTTATAGAAATCAGAAACAACGACGGTACCACACCCAGACCCGAGACAATATAGAAAAGATCGTTTTCTACATTGACCCGACTGGGAGTCGAACCCGGAACCTCAGAGATGGCGACGCCAAGTCCGGCGTGCTCGCCTCTCGGCTACGGAGGTCGTCTGTTATTGAAGTTCTAATTTATATCTGACACATAAAATATACCCAGCTTATGACAATAGTGTCTGGTGCATAAGATGGTCTAAAAAGCTAGGCTGTTGCAGGTTCGAATCTCGTAAGGGGCACGTGTTTGTGTGATAAGCACGAGCTTATGAACTTAAGCCAAAGATGTTTATAAAACTTATTTAAGTATGCTAATCCGTTATAGTTGCCATGCGATTGTAAAAAATTGATTGCCTGTGAAAAATGTTTACGAACGTCATTTTTACGTTATAACGTCATAAGAAAACATTGAAGCTTCTCGGTCGCATCGGCCGATGGAGTGGAAGAGAGATAGATGCGTCACAAGCCGAACGCGCCTCTCTCGCACGCGGAACTTGACACTTTTTCGTGCTTGTAGCCGGTCAAAACATACAAGGATTTCTAAGAAACTGGATAGGTTAAAATAATTTGATTTACAACATAGCGAGGCGCAATGAGTTAAATTTTATCTACCCGCTATTGTGGCAGGATGTGTGAAATCTAAGAGGAAATATAGTTTATATTTAGGTACATATAATAACAGCAGTTCATACAATCATTTATGTTATAGCCGTTGTCCAAGTCCATGAATAATAAATAAATATATATAAATAATATAAATATAAATATTGGACAACATCACATACATTGCTTTGATTCTAACAGCCAGACCCGAGACAATATATTAATAATAAGAAATTAAAAAATTGTTTATTTCGACCAACATGGATCAATTTGTTAGTAATACACAAACTTAGCCTAATGTTAGTAAAACAGAAAAACAAGACGAATATGACCTACACCCTATAACCAACATGTCCGACTGCCACTACATGAACCCTATTACAATGGTTCAAATAATGACAGTCAAACCTGTCGGAAAATGCTCTTAGGATGCTGTTAGGACTGACCCGAACCCTGCGAACTAGGGATGTGCACCGTTTCCGCATGATAGTGTGAAAACAGTCAACCCTCGCCTCGGCGAACATTCCGGAGGCACTGCAGAATCGAGGCAACCCCATCAACATCCTAAAAGCATTATTGTACTGAACCCGCAGGGTGCTGTATTGTTTTTGCGTGTAAGAAAGCCACAAGCTGCTCGTGTATATAGATGTGCAATATGCTCTGAAAAGAGTTATTTTTACTTCTATGGTGCAGCGAGCAAACATGCGAACAATCATATTCACTCTTAAGGAAACGCCCTACGTTCTCTTTCCATGTCTGTATCGTCTTTCAGATCAGACGTCACCACATGCCCAAGGTATTTAAATTGTTGTACCACTTTTAAGGAATAATAATAATAATTTAATAGGAAAGTTTGTTTTCTACATTGACCCGACCGGGGATGGAACCCGGAACCTCAGATGGCAACGCCATATAGTCCGGCTTGCTCGCCTCTCGGCTACGGAGGTCGTCAAAAGCAAAACATTGTTGCTGTTATTTAGGCATGATACTAATTTTTTTTATTAACTGCGTTACTTCTTATGATTCTATTTGGCGATCCATAAATTACGTCACATGAATTTCATATTTTGACCCCTGAACCCACACACATACGAGGTCACATTTAAGAGAAATTGCAAAATAGTGACGTCACACTAGGAAGGGGGGGCCCTTCCTAGTGACGTCACATATTTTGCAATTTTACATCTAGAAATTGTTTTTCGTTTATTTATAGTAAAAAAATTGTGTTTCAGTACTAGCCATAAAAGATTTCGAAATGTGACGTCACGAAATTTAGGACTCCTTACATAAAGTATCACTTTGTCAAAGATACAACAGGAATATTATTGTAGTAACTTATGTTAGTTCAAGGCAGTGATACTACTGCTAAAATAAAACAACTCTTTCTATAGGATTGATTCCCAAAAGCAGGTAGTTCACTTAATTATGACCTAAAACTAAATTTTATGGATCTCTATAATAAACGCATTTGGAAAGTTCTCAGTTTATTACGACTTATAGAATTATAGGGTGCTAAAAACAAATTGCCTTAAAATAAATAAAAAAATGGTAAAATATTTTACTTAACATATTATTTGGAGGATTAATTAGAATTGCACTTTATTCCTATTTCCAGTTACTGCGTTAATTAATCATAATAGTCACTAAATGAAGAGGTATGACGAGATCCTAGACCAGGAATGGCAAATCTTTATGTACCAACGTGCCATTTTTTAAAGAAATGTTATTGAGGTCATAGACGCAAGTAAAAAAAAATACATTGTGATCATTGGGCGCGGTGCAGTTTTGTGATCAGTGACGTGCCTAAAATATTCTATCGCGTGCCACTAATGGCACGCGTGCCATTGGTTCGCCATCCCTGTCCTAGACGGTGTTTTGCCGGGGGCGTCTCCCTATCGCAAATCGCAACACTACGCTCACAGCTGCCACTAAAAATTAATATTATGATAATAATATTTATTTTTTGTCAATTACAATTTTTACAAAGTAAATCTTATATAAAGCGGGATCTGCACTAAGTAAGCTTGGGTCGCACCAGCCTTTTCTTTTTCCAAGAAGTTGTACCTAAATTTTTCTGTACAAATCAAATTGTTTATTTTTGAATAAAATTAACTATATCAGAAAATTTCATGAGAATCGGTCAAGCCGTTTCGGAGGAGTACGGGAACGAACATTGTGACACGAGAATTTTATATATAAGATTACTACGGTAGACCAAACGGAATGCGCACCTATTGGAATTAATGTAATGTGCAGTGTGATTCCCCATAACATATTTGCCTTATCTATCTATTCAGCCTATTCCAGTCCACTGCTATACGTAAGCCTCCCCCAAAAAGCGCCAAAGAGCACGATCCCCCGCTTTTTTCATCCATCTACTGGCAGCCATCTTCCTTAGGTCGTCGGTCAATCGGGCTGGGGGGCGTCCTACACTACGTTTGCCAAGGCGAGGTCTCCACTCGAGAACCCGTTTGCCATATGTAATAAATACAAGCTGTATAACTCTGTATTATCCAACGTATATTTATATTTAAGTATACAGGGTAGAGAACAAAGAAAGCCTATCGAATGTTTACTGACTGTAGTCATTTCTTCGTAATGAACGCGGTTTTATTTCATTGCTCAGTTTACTTATCACACGATGGTGAGACAAATTCAGGGGAATCCCTGATTTAGATTGCGAACGGAACAGACTTTATACAGGGTGATTGAAAGTCGCAATTTATGAGTTATAGAAAAAACAAAACTGCTTATGGTCGTTTCTCTCGTACAACCGTAAATAAATTCATGTTTTTATAAACTAACTTCTTTTTTTTTCTATTAGTCGATTTGACAGACGCAATCAAGGACGTTGTTATAATTTTTACGCTAAACTGGTTTAATCTTCATCTCCTAATTATTTTGTGACTTGACCTTTGTAAAAACAATTCCGTCGTTATATAAAAAAGTTATCACTAAGATACGGTGGGAATAAATTCTGTTTTATGAATTCGAACTACCTATGTGATAAAACCTGGATTCGTGCCAACGTTTGGTGGTATTTGTGAAAACTGACGCTATATCAATACAGACACAATGTAAAGAAAGAAAAGCTTCAGATTTTAAATTATAATGTACTGTAAAACTAGCGGTACAAATGTTGAGCGTTGGGTGAAAGTTGCGTAGAAGACCATTACGATTACGTGATTGACTAGTCGCGCGCCGCGCCTGCACCGCCGGCCGCGATTGGTTGTAAGCTCCGCGCACACGCGTCTCTGATACGATGTTCGTCTCGTATGATGCGCAAAGCGATCCACAGTGTTCGCTAGTATTAATTTAATGACAATTTAAAATATGATATTACATTTTTTTATCACAATAGTCGTTCCATTTTACATTGTGAGTTGTATGGGTTATTTGTAATAATTACCAATGTAACATGTTTTTCATAAAACACTGGTCTCCTAGGGTCCGATTCTGGTGCTCAAATTCAACTTTTTTAATTGGACTTGGAAAAATAAAAAAACGCATCAGTCATAAGAAAGAAAATCATTAGTGTTTTAAAACCACCCTGTAATTGGTAAAAAACCCTAAGTGGCTTATTAAGAAATCATTATTCATACAATCTAATGTAACAATCGCTAGTTTTCGACTGATTTTGTATAGATTATTTGGGAGGAAATGGGATATAGATTATAGTATTTTAATGGTGATAGTTTACAAGAACCATTATTGTAAAATGGCCGATACTTAGCATGCGAGAGAATATATAGAATTTATTTTAAAACATGTTAGAGTAAGTTGTTTTATTGTTGTTGTAAATAAAGAGTATTCTAGTTTTCAGAGTTAAAATTGGTTTGGTGTTAAAAAAAGGATTGGCTTATTATACATGCATTGTATAGTTAATATACTTTGTCGCAGGTTATTGATTATTTCTATGTTTTTAGGCTAGGTTCTATTCTATTTACGATAAATGTACTTTTTATTAATGTCTTTTTTTTTTTTCAAATCTATTCAATAATATTTCAACCGTCTTCAAAAAGGACGAAGTTTTACAATTTACAGTTTTTTATTTATTTTACGCGATATCTTCATCAAATGTTTTAAATTTTTAAAAGAGTAGAGTTTATAAGTAGTTTTATTACAAAAGTGCTTAATAAGACGTATATTAAAAGTAAGAACAAAAATATGGTTGCTTAATAACTTGCGACAAAGCTGTGCTGTGTAAATAAAAGATATGTTGTTATAAATTCTCGTTATAATTATAAATAAATATTTAACACTACAATGTCGATTCGCATACGATATCTTAAAAATGTTTTAGCGATGTCGTATGCGAATTGAAATTCAAATACTTTGAAAATAGATCCCCTGGATGGAAACGTAATATAAATTCTTTAAACGTGACATTCTCGTCCATCCAATAATTACTAAAATAACATATTATACTTTATAAACAAGTGTTAAGCAATAGCTTAAATTTCAAATTTCCTCGACCGATTTTGAACTTAAATTATAATATGTAGTGTTCAATATAATTTGATAAAATTTGTGGTTGATAAGTTGTTGAATGTGCCAAGTGGTACTAAGAATACGAAGATATTATCACTATACGTATATTACACGGGTATTCACGTAATATAAGCATACCTCTTTATTTTTATATAATCCGTGGTGCAGTTTTTTAACAGCCGGTTCTGATTTTAAAAATTATTGTTTTGTCTCTCATTCTTTTATATATATTTTTTTGTATGTGTGTGTCAAACAAATATGTTGTATCGGAAAAAATCTCTAATACCTTTTTAATTTTGTATAGAAATAAGGTTTTTTTTGGAAATTATATACTTCTTATGAGAATGTGCAGTAATTAGGTTACATCCTGTAGGTATTATCTCTTTTTTGCGAATTGATTTTCTCTTGCCTTTCTGTCCAATTGCATTGGCCCGGGCTGGTCTGGTCATGGGTTGCCTCGTGACGTCATTTTGCAAGAATATGTATGCGTTGTTGTTTTGTATCAATAATTCAATACCCGTGTAGTGTATAGTGTTAGTTAAAAATTAGGGTATTGATTGACTGACAAGATTCAAAATGTTGTTTATCGAAGGTTATACAAGTAAGATTCTAATTTTATTATAAAATGGTTAATATTGAATGTTAAGTATTTCTCAAGTCATTCTATTTTATGTTATAATTTATATTATGTCATATAGAGTATATGAAAGCGTATAAATAAATCTGTGATGTATAATATAATTAATTATAATTCAGTGCTTCTATAAATCAAGTTATTTTGAATTTTGTAGTTAGTTTAAGAAATAATCTGATGTTTTTAGTCATTATCAAGATGATCTTAATCATTTGTTTGTTGAAATTAATTGGAATAAATTGTGAAATTTATTGAAATGTTTTTTGAGTTTCTCTGACTTATTTAAATTCTATACAGGGTGAAACAAACAAACCTTATTTACGGGTATTGACTTATCAAACCGCAAAATATCTCCATGCAGACTTAATTAATGTTTTCAAATAAGTTGAACTGCATTTATTATAACTTTCATAAGTAGTTTTCATTAGCTGGGAATCACTCATCAACCCATTTAATAGATATTCTATTAAATGGTTATAATCTCTTTGATTAGTCCTGAGTTCCTGACGAAAAATTACCGAGAATAGTTTTTTTTAAATCTCTTATCATTCGCACTATACAGGTTGTGTCGTAATTAAAAGTCCACATGAAAAAGACATATTCTACCTCCATATATAAGGTGTAAACTTATCAGTTAACTCTTTTCTAGGGGATGATTCTACTGCTTAAATAGAACAAATTTTTCTATGGGACCAACTTCAAAATCGCAAAACAAAAAACCATTTCCCCATACAAAACGGCAGACCAGGCTGAGATCAGTTTGTATAAAGATATGAAATATTTTTTTACGATTTCGAAGTTGGTCTTATACAAAAAGTTGTTTTATTTAAGCAGTAGAACCACCTCCTACAAAAGAGTCAACTGATAAGTTTACACCTTATATATGTCTTCTTATTCTATACAATTCAATCGAGTATTTTGGTAATTTTGTATGGAAAATCGATTTGGTTTCATGAAAATTTTAAAAAGTCCTAGAACAAGGATTCGTCACTATGCTGTCGAATGTGTATACAAAGTACAAACAAGGGGGTCCTTTATTTACGACACAGCCGGTATGTATTACAGGTTCTAATTTATTAGTTAACTACCTTCCACTATTTCCACAGATCAAACACAGCAACTTTTTCCATGGAATCAATACAAAATTCTTTAAAAAATGGTATTTTCGTATAAAATAATCATGACAGTCTGCTGCTTAGCATGGGAAAGTGTTTTTTTTTGCTTTGATGTTGGCCCCATAAAAAAATTATTTTAGGCATAAGAGTCACCTTCTTTTGGATCATACAGGTTTTTATTTACACTGATTAAAGCACTCCTATCCCGGACCTGTATGTATTAGTTGTTATTGTATCTCTACACTTTAATACTTATTTTAAGGGCCAAGACTATGTCAAGTTATCGCCACAGTTCCGTAGATCGACCGCCAAAGATCTCGAAACAGTTTAGTTGGCGAGTTGCCCAATAGCCCTTAAGGTCAGCACTATTCAAGGCCTGTAGGCGTTAGTGGCGGTAGTGAGATCTTAACTTTGATTTTAGAAGTCTAGTTGCCACTAGCTTTATTATGATCGCGCGCTTTCTGGGTTATAGCACAGTAAATATATCTATAAACTAGGCCTTGGTTGTCTTATAAAGTTGGTTAAAAAGTGCGCGAACTTAAAAAATAGAAATGAAGACATAGCGTTGACCGAAGAGGATTTTACGTTCTACAGCGACAATGACAACTGATGGCATCTCGTCTCGTATCGGCAGTATTCGGGAACCACAGTGTTGGCAAAAAGTTAATTTGATTAACGATTAAAAATTAACGATTAAAAAGTTAATTGTGATTAACGATTAAAGCTTTTGAGATTATTAATCGTAATCATTAATCGTTAATCACGATTAAAAAAATATGACTAATGCAGTTTGGAACAGTTCAAGAAGTGAAAAACAAGTTAGAACCCAATTGCCAGAATTCAAAATGGAAGCCATAGTCAAAACAAATCCTAAAACCATAGAAATTCATACCCATGTGTTATTATATAAATGACAATAATATGATTAGGACTACAATGTTTTGAAAAACATGCAAACACCAATTACGCTGCCTTAGCCCTGTAGTAAACTATAAGTAGCGATATCGTGGCTCTCACTCAGCACACTTATTACCCGACTGCCAAACGAGGGTTATGTTTTTCGAACGAGTATGTTTGTTAGTATGTCTATTTCTTTGGCACGCCCTACAACCTAAACCGTTTAACGTATTTAATACTTTATTTTCCAAAATTCTTACAGGAACAGGCAAGGAATAGACTGAAAAAATAGGAAGGAAAAAAATGTCATAAAATTCATCTTAGTTGAGGGAGTGACATAGGCTATGTTATTACCCGGAATTCATATTGTTACATGAATTAAACGGGAAAAACCAATTTCAGATACTACTTACCTGAAGTAAAACCTTTTTTTGCAATGAAGAGTTACAAATAAGGCTTTATAGTTCATTGAAAAGTAGTAGTAGAACACTACAAACTAAAAAGTCAAAAATAAAATAAATTAATTTAAAAAATCAAAAAACCCGACTGCTTAAAAAGTAAACTTAAAAGATGAAAACAAGATTTAAAGAATCAATTTGCAGTCGGAGGCACCAAATCCATTAACAACATAATGATGATTGCCTTGGTTTGGTATGCACTGCGTTAGTACATAATTAAGTAATTTAAATCCATGTAGAAAAAGTCGAATCAAGTATCATAGATTTAAGTTCACTTTTTACGCAGTCGGGTTTTTTTTTTTATTTTTTTTTCTGAGATTTCTTGTTGAGGCGTGCACATGTGTTAGTACGTCATTTTGACCGTTTATGGGTAGCTTCTTTACTGTATATATGTTGTTACTGTGGTTATAGGTTAGGTTATACAGGCTGTAAAAAAGAATAGGAGTAATTAATAGGACACTCCTTACAAACACGTGATCAGCTACGACACGAAAAAATTTGATATATTCAGGGAGCAAAACCAAAATCATTTTTTTTGATGCACCAAATGAAATGTGTTTTTTTAATGCACTAAATATCATTGAGATAGCGCGTGGAGCATCAAATACTGATTTCGATGTAGCTCCCGAAAAGTTTTACGCAGCTTAATTTATACAGGTTGACGTTTTTATCACCATCCAAACCTTCTGAGAAGACTCCCGTGATACAAACGCTACAACTCTTTTTACTGGACCAACTCAAGAACTGCAAAAAAAATCTGCTATTCCATACAAAATATCCATATTCATTCGACCAAAATGTATGGGACAGCTGATTTTTTTTGCAGTTAGAGAGTTGGTCCAGTAAAAAGAGTTGTTCGTTTGTATCACGGGAGTCTTCTCAGAAGGTTTGGATGGGGATAAAAAGTCAACAAGCTGTATAAGCAGCTGATCACGTGGCTTAAAGAAGTGTTCTATCTTTTGAACAGCCTTTACAAGATGTTTAAAAATAACGAATAATGCCTGAAATGCCATAAATAGTGAATGAAACTGAAATAACTGGCGCTGTCCCTTTTTTTCTAGCTGTTATGGTTTCGGAAAAAACTTATATCAAAGTTTTTTTTAAATATCGATATGATTTCATCGAAATTCACACTGTTCTATCAGCTGCGCGAGTCATTGACCTCATAAATCATAGACTATTTTAAATTCAGAATACTAATTTATCCACATTAAGTGCCTATTTTGCACATGACACGTAATATTACATGCCAAATTCATTAACATTATGTTAATGTAATAAAAAATAGTAACCTTTAATCGTTAATTTACATCCAAAAACATAAAACTTGCTCGAAGCTAGGAGTTCAATCTCAGCGGCTGTCGTGGTCTCGCAGAGCAGAAACAAGAAGCCGAGACTGATATTCTAATGCTTGTAATTATTAACTGGTTTACTGCTGTGATTTAATAAGACTAAAACATCAAATGAAAGTAATAATAATTTTCAAGTCTTGTACCTATTATTTATAGGTGCTTGTAGCTCAGTGGCGGCAGCGCTTTGTTATCGATTACTAATGTTAAGCAACCAACGCCGCGGTCGTGAGTGGATGGGTGAGCATTCCGACCATATTTAGTGACATTTATCACGAGCATCTCCGTGCTTCGGAAGGCACGTTAAAAGTTGGTCCTGGCCACTATCGCTTGATATTGGTCGTGAAGCCTAGTCAGAGGCCTTAAGGCGGCTTGATAACATCTGACAGTAAGGTTTAGTCACTGGCCTTACAACACCCCTCCACCAATCCGCACCGGGCCGCGTGGTGGAGTATGGCCCAAACCACCTCATAGTAGAGGTGAGGCCTGTGCCCTGCAGTGGGACGTATATAGGCATACTTTACTTTTTTACCTATTATTTGAAAGTAACTTATGATTAATTACCACACCAATAACCCAAATAATAAGTACAAACCTTAACCTATCTGCCTGATGCATTATCGGAAGTCGCCAAAGACTTTTCTGTTTACTCTTGCGACGTTCCATTTTACTCCTATTTTAGACTCCTGGTAGCAAACAGCTTATCCATATATTTTTTCGTGGAGTCTGTGCTATTGAAACCATTTAATCTTTTCTTGGGTGGCACCGACTTCAAAGAAAAATTATAGCACAAGCAATCTAAATCTCAGTTGGCAATCGTGGTTGCTAGCACGTTAACGCAGGAAGTCGCCATATCAGAATGCATAATCGATACAGTCATAATACTCATATTCGATAAAAGCGCAATTACGATCGAATAGATCGTAAATGTTAAAAATCGCAGTGTGCGCTGGTTTCAAGTAAGTAAATTATATTTTGCCCAAAATTTTTTTTTATTCGAAAGTTCCAAGTTACCTCCATTATCGTTAAGTCTGAATCTGATGATGGGATCCCTGGGAAATCGAGGGCAACCCTCAAATTTTATAAGCACACATACTGTCTTATTCAGAGTGTGTTTGCTATTCCGGGACTAAGGTTAAACCACTGTACTAACATACGGACCACAGCACGTCGACCTACTACAAAATGTCAAATTCTCTCATTTGAAAATGAACTCTATTTGTCAGGCTTAAAGTTGAAAATCTATTGGAGAATTTTTGAGTTTTGGGGTAGGTCGACGTGCTGTTGACTGTACAAAAATCAGTGGTTTAACCGTAGTCTGGACTAGTAAATGCTCTGAATAAGACAGTTATTGTTTTTTTATATGTTCTAATCTAACGCAATGCTGTTTTTGGGTCTGGTAATCATTATCTCATGTTGCTTAGCTGATGATGAAAGCCACAGAATTGGAATTATAAAATAATACTGCGTTTGTTTGTTAACAGAACGTATTTCGTAGTGTATTGGGCAGGGCGCTTACGAGGTACCAGCCAGCTATTTTATTACTAGGGGCGTAAACTTCACAGAAACGAGTAAAATTACAGAGGTTTGTTTATCAATTTGACTTAGATAGTACCATTGAGGTATAATACGCTTGCGTACTATCCATTGATGTATATGTATACGTCAATGGATAGTACGCAAGACCTTATTATAAGTTACGTGATCAGAAAAAAGTTGGCTTACTTTTACCTAGAGATGGCTTCTGTAAAAAAAATTATAACTGAAAAAATCTATATTAATAGGTAAATTCTCAATCGGATTGAAATGATTATTTATTCTAAAGGACTTCAAAAAACTGTAAAATAAAATAATGTTTTGTAAAAAACTAAAAACTGACTTCCAAAATAAATTTTAATTTATTTTTAAATTTTTATGTGTTCATTCCACGGATATGGTTACTTCGCACCGACTTAAAAAAATAACCTTAGAGCATTCAATTGAATGCTCTAAGAAAATAACGGATTAGGTATGTTTTACTAAAAATATAATTTTTAGTTTATTTTTGAAGTCGGTTTTTATTTGTATACAATCTTTGTTTATTTAAAAGGCACACATTCATACAAATCAACTAATAAATTTTAATAATACGTTGAGGTGGGCGTACCACGTGGGCGTCACACTTCGCTGTCATTGTATTTGCTGCGTGTGTTAGTTAGAAGTACTTGTGTAGATAATAGATGGGTTAAACTGGAGGCCTAAAACGAAAGCGCATCGTTCGGTCGGTCGTATTATCCGATCAAATTAAAACATCCATTCCCCGTATCAAAGGTTTGACAATTTATGAACAATTGAAAACGGTCGGGTTTTTTACACAGCTAGATTGAGTTGGTCATATTTTATCAAAGGATTGGACTCATGAGACTGGCCATTTTAATTTGTTCGGTTTATACGACCGAACGAAAGATACACTTTTGTGCTAGGCCCTAGCCCTGGCGATAATGTTTTTGTTATTGTTACCACAATTTATTGTACATAAACAAAACCACTAATATTATAAATGCGAAAGATTGCGAGGATGTTTAGATGTATGTAACTCAATCACGCACGCGTAAACGGGTGAACGGTTTTCGAAGTAATTTGGCAAACATATAAAATATCTGGATTAACATGTGTATATGGGTTACTTTTTTATCCCAGTTAAATGTTCCTGTGGGATATTGTTTTCCAAATATTGTTCTCTATTTGAACGTTTCGCGTTATGAATCATACTAAACATTCTGTTATGCTCGGGCTTCACCCGCGTCTAATGTCATTAATACTGCCGAACCGATAATGCCGGGTGTGTAGCTACCCTTAAGTCTTGTATCCACAATGTTCGCGAACCTCTTACGCTCCGCGCTCCTGCAAATGCTTCTATGGATACGAATCGCGCTCCCCTTTGTTTTAACCCAAAGACCGGCACGGATTGGAGCGCCGAAGCACGTTGCACGCTCCAGGAGCGCGAACGTATCCACTATGTGGAGCAGTTGCGATCGCGGAGCGCAACATGTTCGCGAACATTGTGGATACATAGCTTTACATATCCAATTTTCAGCTGGTCCTCTGTCTGTCTGTATTCATTCGTCTAAAACTCCTGATATACGGACGGACCCTTAACCTTTTAGGTTTAGAACCCTAAAACAAAACCTTTTTTGTCAGTCCACGAACTTTTTAACTTTTTGCTGTATTTTACATTGATATCGAAGGTTTATGTTAGTTTAGTTTTTTACATATTTGTGCAAAATCAGTCGCTTGAGTAAGATTCAAGGTTCTGAATCTTTTATTTATGCGGTTGAAATAAGAATTATTTCGACTAAGTCTGATTAATAAAAAGTAACTTTATTTATTATTTTTATCATAATTTCGGTCTGGTGAACTGGTATAACAGTTATTCTAGCTATTAGTATAGTATAGGTACTATAAGTATTTAATTCAAAAAGATTTTTTTTTTCGAATTGTGCAAAAAATAGGAAAACCATGTACGGATAACAGCACGTCGACCTACCACAAAATGTCAAATTTTCTCATTTGAAAATGAACTTTATATGTCAGGCTTAAAGTTGAAAATCTATTGGAGAATTTTTGACTTTTGGGGTAGGTCGACGTGCTGTTGACTGTACTTAAGTAGCTGGGGCCTGTGTAACTGAAATAAAGATTATTTAAGTACATAACGGTACAAAATTTTAATATTTTATATGCTAATCCATCCAATATTATATACTTATGTGTGTGTAAAGTGTCATCCAAAACCGTTCACCCGTTTACGCGTGATTGAGTCACAAACATCTAAACATCCTCGCAAACTTTTGCACTTATAAATATTAGTGGGATTGTTTATCTACAATAAATTGTGATAACAATTACCAAAACATTATCGCCAGGGGGCCTAGCACGAAAGTGTATATTTTATAAATCTAATTTATTTAAAAGTGTTCTAAATAATTATGAAAATGTAATGACAAGTCAAGACGACAGTCGTCGAAGCGCAGCCGAGGCGACAACATCTCTCCTGATGATGCCACGTGAAGTGGCAAAACGCGCGTCGAGGTTTTTATGTCGGTGTTGGGTACTAACTTTTGCATTCGTCTGTTTCGCATGCGATTTGAGGGAGGGAGGGCGGTGCTCTTTGCATGTGCCTGTGATTGTCCTCAGATTGTGGGTTACAGGTGGTGTAATTGGGGTTCCTACGCCGGCGTAACTAAGCGGAAGTTGTAAGCAAAATAATTACATTTTCATAATTATTTAGTATAAGGATTTCCGCAAAGTAACGCCTGATTCTATCATATTTTTTAAAAGTGTTCTCACGATTTCAATTTAAAAAAAATGGTGACATTAGCTCCTGTTTTCATTAGTTTTCTATTATGTTGTTAAAAAGTTTGAAACATAAAGAAAAAGTGTAAGTGGGGTCTTGCATCTCATTGTACGTGATGTTAGAGGCCTATATACTTAATAAAATACTTAAGGCCTTAAAACCACCCAAGTGCCCAAAAATCTCGAATATGAAAATCAAATTGTCAGAATACCTGTTACTTGAATCTAAAAATTTAAAATACGATATGCTAGAAGAGGGTTTAAAAAACATCTTGAATTGAATAATTTTGATTTCCCGTTAAGTCCCTTGGATTAAAACATGCACAAAAAAGTATCTATTTTTCATAAATTGCAAATGTCCTCTTAAACGGCACAAGCTATTTCGTTACTGTTTTCACACAAAACAAGATTTTAGAAATATACATGTTTTGAATCAAGAGTTTTATTTTAAAATTCTCGTTAGTGGCATTAATTTCAAAAAACATGTTTTTCCGATTTTTTGTGGTCATCCACGCACGCGCGATTGTATGGACAATTGTATGGGCGCGACGCGTCAAGGTCATTCAAGCGTGTTAAGGCATATTAGATCGCGGGGTCGTATTATAACTCAATACATTATTAAGACTATGATTCGACAAAATCTATTTTGGGCAGTCGTTTGTTCGATCAATAATGAAATTGACAAATGATTTTTTCGATCTTACGTAAAGTATGTATATAATGCATTTCAACGATATTAAATGATATCGAGTTACATGCTAATCATATCTATGGTATTATTACACTTGAAAAGTGTTCTCAAGTGTTATATTATCTGAGATAACTATAATGCAATTGCAATACAAGATAAAAAGCTTATTAGTTTTACTTGGAACTAACTGCTCGCCTGTAATCAAATCTCGGAAGTCTTTTAACCTACTTATAAATGTCGTATCGATGTCATCATCAACATCAGCCACAGGACGTCCAATGCTGAATAAAGGCCTCCCCCAGTTACCTCCAGATCGGCCGTCTGTGCTTGCCACGCCGGACCATTATGTGGCGTCGGCATCTCTAAGGTTCCGGGTTCGATCCCCGGTCGGGTCAATGTAGAAAACGAACTTTTCTATATTGTCTCGGGTCTGGGTGTTGTGGTATCGTCGTTGTTTCTAATTTCTATAACACTAGTGCTTTAGCTACTTAGAATCAGAGCAATGTATTAAATGTTTTCTAATATTTATTTATCTATTTATAGTTACTTTCCTACTTTTTGAAGTACATACTTAAAACATGCATTGTGAAACCGGTGCTAAATCAGCTAATTGAATTATTAACTTTAAAAACTAAGAAGTGCAATTTTGTTCAATTGTCGTGTGGATGTAAATTAATAATTTACATGTCTCTAAAATCGTGTTTTGAAAATTGGTCAGCTGACATTCAAAGACATGTCACAGTCTCACGTTATAGGCAATGATCCTTATAAGTTTTAATTCTTAATTTGCTTTTTAAACGCAAGTTCAAAGGCAAATTAAGAATTCCCGAGTTCAATTTAAAAAAAACCTATCTTTTCTAACCAGGCTCGACCCTCGGTGTGCTGAGAGATGACCCGATAGATAAATAAATCAATAAATATTGGACAACATCACATATATTGCTCTGATCCTAAGGTAAGTAGCTCAATCACTTTTGTTAAAGATATCAGAAACAACGACGGTGTACCACAATTATTATTATGTCTTGTAAAAGTTTTAATACAATTATGTTAGTAGGTATAGGTACTTATGAATTATATTTTAAAGACATTAAAGGTTAGAATACGAATATCTGAGCATAATAATAAAAAAGGATTTTCTCATGTCTATAATAAAATACATATTATTATTATAAATTTAAAGGGTAGATTACAAAATATTGTTTTATATTTACCATATACACTACAGTAAATAACTAGATAAATATTATAGTGTTATAAATAATCCATTACTAGTACCCACTCATAATAAATTATTTATTAACAATATAACTAAATTTAGGTAAATGTACCATGTAAAGTTCATTTACAATTAGAAAAAAAAAAAGGCAAATTACACATCCTTTATCGAAATTAGTCGCACTGTCAACCTTATTGATTTAGGGTTGCTGCATTTCTATCAGTTTGAGAATCTGTCATTTTGCGAATTTGTCATTCTGCGAATCTGTCATTTTGCAAATCTGACATTACGCGAATATTTCATTTTGCGAATCTGTCATTTTTCTAATCTGGCATTTTGCGAATCTGGCATTTTGCGCCACCTGACATATTGCGTTTCTGACATTTTGAGAATCTGTCATTTTGCGTTTCTGACATTATGCGCCTAAACCACACCCCCGTATACATTGTCCGGTACCTTGTCGTAACGCACGGATTTCGCCTTTCGAAAACCCCGATTAGTTGAATGCTGTTTAAAGCATATTAAAAAAAACCGGCCAAGTGCGAGTCGGACTTGCGCACGAAGGGTTCCGTTTCATTATCTAAAGCCAAAAAAATCACGTTTGTTGTATGGGATCCTCCTTAAATAATTATTGTAGGTATTTTTTGTTATAGCGGCAACAGAAATACATCATCTGTGAAAATTTCAACTCTCTAACTATCACGGTTCATGAGATACATGCCTGGTGATAGACGGACAGACAGACAGATAAACGGACAGCTGAGCCTTAGTAATAGGGTCCCGTTTTACCCTTTGGGTACGGAACCCTAAAAAAGAGATCTTGAATTAAAACCCGAGTTCCGTGTATTGCTTAGCCTGTAGAACTGAGACGGCCGATGGGGCGGAAGCATGGAGGCCACGTACAGCACCCGGCGCCGATATTAACCGCTGGGGCAACGAGTGGAGATCTATCGATTTGCGCATCTTACAAGACGATGATCGTATCAGAGACGCGTGTGCGCGGAGCTAACAACCAATGACGATCGTCTGGTGTAGTGGTTCGCGCTCCGGACTACGATGCCTGGCGGTTGCGGGTTTGAATCCCGCGAGGGGCAAATGTTAGTGTGATGGATGAGCACACGAGCATTTGCTCCTAAGTCATGGATGTTTATAACCGTATTTAAGTATGTTTATCCGTTATCTAGTCGCCATAGCACAAGCTTTGCTTAGTTTGGGGCAAAAAAAACACGACCGACAGTGCAGGCGCGTCGCACTATAGCTAATCACGTAATCGTAATGGTGGTCTGCGCATCTTTCCGGCTGTACCGGCAAGTGCAGCGTTGACGTCCCTGCCCGTCCACAAGGTGGACAGACGGCTTGGTAAAGGTTTCAGGAAGCCGCTGGATGCAGGCCGCTCCCATCTGCCTGGATAATCTGGAAGTCATTCAGGGATGTCCAATGGCTGATATGATGATAAGCTTATCACAATTACTACATCAGTCATAGTAAAAGTTGCACATGTATTCGCAAACCGTAATATATTATCTTTTCAACTCTGCCGGCGGGATAACTTACATATTTACGATTACATTTATCAGTGCGTGGTTGAGCGGCCATTTTAATATGATAATATACAAGCTGTTGCCTGTGACTTCGCTCGCGTGGTTTTAAGTATATTCAATATATGCCACAGAAACATTCAACCGGGATATAATGTATCCTATATGTTAATCCAGATCATATTGTGTATGTGTGAAAAATTTCATCCAAATCCATTCAGTAGTTTTTGCGTGATACTCTTTCACGTATCTCATCATCGACACGCATTCCATATGTAGAATAGAATAGAATAGAAAAAGATTTATTTGACACACACAGAATACAAAAGGAAAAAAACATTTACAGGATAATAAAAGGCAATATGTGTCAAAAAAGCCCCCGCTCAGCATTTGTCGTGACAGTCAGGGACGTAGAATAGAATAGAATAGAATAGAATAGAATATTATTTATTTGGCACTCAAAATTGACACAAACATGAAAATGAAAATAACATAGATTGACACAGAACTAATAATAATATTATAAATAAAAATAAATAAACGTGCCAAAAAGGACCCTCGCTCAGTATTCGCCGTGGCAACTTAAGGCTGCCACGACACTGATATTCTGCGAGGGCCTCAAACAATCAAAAATAATTAAATAAAAAAAAAAAAATAATAATAATAATAAAATAAATAATTAACAAAATCCTAACAAACAATAACAAAGAAAAAATATACACACGAAGTAACACAAAAAAGAAAAAAACATTAGACCAGAGACAATGACAACCAGCTCAGCCGATAGCTCATCACGACGCTGGTTTTCAGCAGGGACCCTGACGGTAGGCTCGGACCATATCCGACCGGAAACCCGACTTGGTTAGCGCGGAATCAATCCATCGCTAAGCAAAAGGTTGTTTTTGAACGGACTCTTGCGGATGCTTATGTATATGAATATGTATATGAATATGAATGTTGGTTACTAAAGCTTTCGCATTTATAATATTAGTAGGATTATACATAAAAGTAGCATGTCTGTCTGTTGTGCGACTAACTTTAACCCGCGACTGCGTCTGCATTGACTTAAGAAAAGAGCTGATATAGAATAAATCATTATCAATCATCCCACGGAAACATATAAACGGGTTAAAAAAACATTCTGTCTGGATATCTTAATTTATTAGTTTGATTATGCTCAAATAAAACAACTTTTTCTATAAGTAGGTATAATCTTGAAAACTAAAAAAAAAACTTTTGCTTCTCCATACAAACCGATGCCGCGATGTCATCTTGTCGGTGGTTGTATTGGAAAGTTTTTTTTATGAGACTTCGACAATAGCCTCAAATTAAAAAAAAAATTGTAAGTATATAAGCAGTAGAATCAGACCCATGGATATAAATGAATAAATTAGGATATTATATCATCATCATCATCTCAGCCCATTGCAGTTCACTGCTGGACGTAAGCCTCCCCCATAGAGCGCTAAAGATATTATATGTGTGTCTTTTATTCCGTTAAGCTGTAAATCGTAATAAAAAATATATCTAAAAACACAAATATGCAATAGCCAGGAACTATATACGCCAAGTTTTGTACAGTCAACAGCACGTCGACCTACCCCAAAAGTCAAAAATTCTCCAATAGATTTTCAACTTTAAGCCTGAAATATATAGAGTTCATTTTCAAATGAGAAAATTTGTCATTTTGTGGTAGGTCGACGTGCTGTTGTCCGTACATACGTTACGGCTAAAGGTAGGTAGGTGTGAAAACAAACTTATGATTAACCGGCTTAACTTAGGTTAAAAGTTGTTCAAATTTATCATACAAGATAAGTTATTGTTCACCCTGTATGACCTATGGCTGTATTGCATAAGGAAATTTAATGATAAAACTCATTTTATCACACAGGTGGATCGTACTATCATTAATTTTAATTGTTTGCCTCCTATGCCAAAATAAATGACCTATCTAAAGATAAAGTAAATATTATTTTCAACACAGTTGCTCGTAAATTGGCTCTTATAACACCGTTTTTAGTTTTATAACTCATCATATTACGCACTTGTGCTGTAATAACATTATCGCACTAGTGCGGTATAAATGTAAACTTTTTTTTAAAAAATCCAGCAAAAGTTTCTGTCTAAGAACATTGAATATTTTACCAATATTAAATTATTTTAGGGTTAAGATGACAAATAAATATCTCATTTTATCAAATTGTATATTAATAAACACAAATTAACTTAACTATCATTTTTAGAAACAATAATTTAAAATTTATTTTATTTTTTTAATTGCTGCTACTCCGGCTGAACAGCCAGTTTTTCCTGTGGCATTATTGAACCTGCGCGCGCATCTAAATTGCAGCGCGCGAAAAAAACAAAACTTAAGTGCCATTTTCCATTATTATATGGTAAAGTTGTTGCTGTGTGATTAATTACTATCAAAAATGTCTACTTTAAATAGTAAAGACGAGTAAAATGTTATTCAACCCCGTCGGAAATACTTATCGAGACACGAAACGCGAGTGATAGCCTGTTGCCGCCAAAATTAATAGAAAAACAGCAAAAACGCCAAGTCATATTCGGATAAGGTATTTTAGATTTTAGTTTGTTTTTTCCTCGCAATTGTGTTGAAAAACGTCGTATGCAACTCGTGTGCATTGATCATTATCACACTCGGCTTCCTTACCGCGCTCGCCTGCGGCTCGCGCTTGTTATAGTGCCTCGTGTATAATGACCAACGTAGCACACTTGTATCATAATGTACTAAAGTAATTGTATTTACAACAACATTAACAATATGGCTTAAAATGATTTATCTACATTAAATCTTTGTTGAATTATGAAAATAAATTCAATTAGCAATGTCTACGTTGACGGAATACTAAATTATTTGTCATGCGCGTCACTTTAAAAAAAAAACAAGTGTGAGTTGGATGAACAACGAGGGTTCTGTACTACCGCATTTTTAATTCCGTAGCGCTAATCCGATTCCCACTTGTCCGGTTTTATTTTTGGTTCACTTTAGGGTTTTCAAATAACGCTTATTACTTGTATTTCTTATATTATTTATAAGACTTCTTGGCATAATAGTATTTTTAAGTAGCTGTTGCCTGCGACTTGGTTTACGTGGTCTCGCAATTCAATTCCCTGGGGCATAACAACTCACTAAAGCTTCATCACAAATTAGGAAAGCATAGAGGACAAACATACAAACATTCATTATTATTCAAGTAAAAGGTTCTTGGTTGGAATTTTGTGTAGGTACTACACAAAAAGCTCAAAGTTGTACCTACAGGCTACAGCGTTCTATTAAAAGGAAAATTGGTGCTTCTTTCAATTGAAATCAGAAGATCCATAAACTAACAAAAGTCCTAACACCGGCAGTCTGCGGGGCATACCACGTAGAAATGACGGCCGATGGGTCTGAAAATATATAAAATGTAGGCCACGTCCCTGCAAACGTAGCGTAGGATGTCCACCCACAAGGGAGACTGACGACCTGGTTAAGGTTGCAGGAAGCCGCTGGATACAGGCCGCGCACAACCGGCCATCTGGAAGTCACTGTGGGAGGTCAATGTTCATCAGTAGCCGTCCTATGGCGAGGTCTGTAAACTTAATGAGCTAAAAAGAAATGGGCAACACACACAGAGACTGACAGACAGCGGAGTGACAGATACAAGATATCGGTTTTGCTTTTTGGTTGCGGACCCCTAAAAAGTGATACCTATTGACCCATTGAACTTTTGTCTAAACGTCTTCAAATGTCTTTTATTTGTTCTCTTGGTTCAACAATAATATAATAACCTTGCGACGCGGTGCGAATTTTAAACAGACTTCAGAAAAACATGAAATACTTATTTGACATTTACTTAGGCTCTTATTTTACCATTGAGGTATAATGTACTCGTACTAGCGTACTAGAGAACACATCTCGAACTAAATTTTTCAGCCAAGAATTGTAGTCCACTGGACTACAAAGCTTCAGTCAGTGTCAATAATTGAAGTTGTCAAAACTGCTTCTTGATTGTTCAATACTACAATGCTTGGCTGAAACATTTAGTTCGAGATGTGTTCTCTAGTACGCTAGTACATTATGCCTCAATGTATTTGACTAAACTAATGATATGTTTAAAACATAATTAAATGAAGGTTATTAAAGAAATTACTATTTAATTTATTTTCCTTATAATAATATTATACTTCCATGTATTTAGGCTAAATATGGCAAGTACATTAAATAGTTAGTCATCGATAAAGTTGATAACATGCTTACGCACACATACCTTTTACCTAAAGGTCTAATAAGGTATTGATAAGCTTTAGGTACTAATTAATCTATTTTTATCTTATTTTATTATATATTGCTAGATAAAAAATGCTCAGTTGTAGGACAAAACAATTGGATGAGAAGCGAACAACGTGCCAGATTGACACATATTTTAAAGATTTTGACACATGACGTTACGAAACATGTTGCCGCTAGTAAACGTAGTAATTGCCTGATCAGTGGCCGCTAGGTCTAGTAATATTTTATTCGCTAACTTCATTATAGGGGATGATTCTTATTGCGCTAAATTACCAACACTTAATTTAACTGCGCATCTATGATCACTGCAAGACGCGCAACCACCGCCGTTATTGCATTTTGGAATTTCTTGTATGAAATTGTATGGAACCTCGCACACCTAGGTGCGCGGATCGGCCGCGTAATGCGGATGACGTCATAATATAAATATATGTTGGACAACATCACATACATTGCTCTGATCCTAAGGTAAGTAGCTAAAGCACTTGTGTTATAGAAATCAGAAACAACGACGGCACCACAACACCCAGACCCGAGCCAATATAGAAAAGTTCGTTTTCTACATTGACCCGACCGGGGATCGAACCCGGAACCAATGGTGGTATTGAATGGTGGTCAACAGAGAAGATGGTTGGAAAATACCACCAGCATGGGATCCTGTTTTAACGAAATCCCATGCTAGGCCCCGCACTGCAAGACCTCTAGATACAGTTAGCTCTTTTTGCGTAGATAGGAACACAAATTAATATTAACTGAGTGACGGTAGTTTATATTTTTCAAAATATTGTAAAGACGAATAACATCTTAGTCTACCTGTGACCACGAACGCTGTAAAATGTTCGAAACGTCAGGTTAAATAAAATGTTAATAAATCGCGAAATAATCCGTAAAAGTAGTTTCATTTAAACACAGAGCTTATTTATTAATATGATAACAAAATAGCGGTAGGATTTAAGAAGGAGTAGTCCCGAAGCGGTTGTAGGGGAAAAAATGGGACATGTAAAGTGCCATTGATGGCCAATTTGCAGAAGTAAATGACTTTGACGTGGTTGCCGGAATAATATTAGCACGATGCCAGCGTGCGTCAACCGCGAGTGTTGAACTGTTGACTCGACTTTGGCCGCTGTTTATTGTGCCCCACGTTGGGCGCCAATATAACAGGTTCGTTCAACAAGTAGAGTTCGTGGGGTAGTAGAAGTGTATACTAATCTTTAATATTCAGTAGACACATGAAAACAAGCAGTACAACACACATAACTTAATAACAACAGAATAAAACGGTAGGTCAACGCTCATTATATTCCGCGTCTTTCTTCCTACCGCTATATCTGTTGTTATTAAAGTGCTTGTTACAGTACGCGATATTTAGACAGTCTTACTAAGACTGTCTTAAAGTTTAATTAGACAAGCTCGCTATTACACTAGTCTGAATACCGCATGCTGACTCATTTGCAATTCGTACATAGCCGGTGACGGTTGTCGCGGTGTCATGTCCTTCTACACGAAGTGATTGGTTTCAATAATATTTTTGACTATTTGCTATAAATATGTCATGCCAAGGAACACACCTTAAAAAATCCTTTTCTTTTGTGTAACAACAACCCATTGTACACGCCACAACAAACAAACACGCGGCACGTGACTTTATTCGGCTGCTGCCGCGCCTCCTGGGTTGTCTGTATAAGACCGCTCTCACCGATAAAGATGTCTCATTGTTCATAACCATATCTGTGTCTTGTTTTAATTTTTTTGTACAATAAAGTGTCCTTAATTTCAGTATCTCCACGAGATCGGTCACCGAGTATGCGTGACGCAGCCCCGCGTGGCAGCCGCCGTGTCGCTAGCGTGCAGGGTTGCGGAGGAGCGCGGCGAGCGGCTCGGCGAGCGTGTCGGGTGCGCGGCTGGCATGACTTCGATGAGGGCGCCAGATAGCGGCATTGTGGTGGGTAAGACTGTCCTTGTTACACATCGGTCACAGAGTATGCATTACGCAACCCCGCGTGGCATCCGCCGTGTCGCTAGCGTGCCGAGTGGCGGAGGAGCGCGGCGAGCGGCTCGGCGAGCGTGTCGGGTGCGCGGCTGGCATGACTTCGATGAGGGCGCCAGATAGCGGCATTGTGGTGGGTAAGACTGTCCTTGTTACACATCGGTCACAGAGTATGCATTACGCAACCCCGCGTGGCATCCGCCGTGTCGCTAGCGTGCCGAGTGGCGGAGGAGCGCGGCGAGCGGCTCGGCGAGCGTGTCGGGTGCGCGGCTGGCATGACTTCGATGAGGGCGCCAGATAGCGGCATTGTGGTGGGTAAGACTGTCCTTGTTACACATCGGTCACAGAGTATGCATTACGCAACCCCGCGTGGCATCCGCCGTGTCGCTAGCGTGCCGAGTGGCGGAGGAGCGCGGCGAGCGGCTCGGCGAGCGTGTCGGGTGCGCGGCTGGCATGACTTCGATGAGGGCGCCAGATAGCGGCATTGTGGTGGGTAAGACTGTCCTTGTTACACATCGGTCACAGAGTATGCATGACGCAACCCCGCGTGGCATCCGCCGTGTCGCTAGCGTGCCGAGTGGCGGAGGAGCGCGGCGAGCGGTTCGGCGAGCGTGTCGGGTGCGCGGCTGGCATGACTTCTATGAGGCCGCCGGATAGCGGCATTGTGGTGGGTGGGATTGTTGATCGGCCACCTCTAGAACCTCCAGAAAATAGTTAAAGATAGAAGACCTACGTCACGATAATTAACACGATTTCCTAATTGTGTTAAATTTTAAATGTAAAGGTGGTAATTTATTAGTTCACTTACTCACTCTGTACTGCTCAATTATAGAATCTTTTTCTATGAAACCAAAATCAAAATTTCAAAAATTGTTGATATTGTTTAAAAACACCTCCCATACCATACCATACCATACCATGCACCAACTTTTGTCTTGCCTTTTCAACGAGGGCCCTTTAAGTAAAAGTTTTTGTATTTTTACAGTACAATCGCGCTTTTGGATTGAACAGGGTTTTTGTGACACCTTGTATATTTAAGTGCTTTATACAACTAGTGGCAACGGTCTTGAGTGCTGGGGCGAAAGATGCGCAGAAGACTATTACGATTTCGTGATTGATTGTAGTGCGACGGCCGACGCGCCTGCACCGCCGGCCGGGATTCGTTGTTAGCTCCGCGCACACGCGTCTCTAATACGATGCTCGTCTCGTAAGATGCAAAAAGTGATCCCACTCTTAACCCCAACGCTCAACATCGGTGCCGGGGAGGCTTAGGTCCAGCAGTGGACTGCAATAGGCTGAAATGATGATACTGCGCACTGCGATACATAGATAGGTCTTGAGATTTGATAGGCAGTAGATACTTACACATGTGTTTTATTTAAGAAAATCAATGGTTTCGTCAATAACACACATTTGTAAGTGCCTAACACTACACACCTACCACCTTCATTTACCAGGTAGTAGGCACTGCCTAATTGCCTTACTATGCCTATATGCACCGCACGCCCCTGTCACTACTATGCTAATTTATTAAGTCCGTAGACCTCTCTCAAATCACGCCATTTCTTACGCAACAGCGACGCCATCTTGCGGCAAATGTTATTTCCCTCAGCATGCCAAGAATTCGTTTATTTATTTAATTTTATAGTTCTAACATTCAAGTCACGAATGACTCGCCGTCTGCATTCTGAATTTTGACCAGTTTTTTTGGTATGCTTTGTTAGAAAGAGATGGTACTACTAAGCATACCAGAGGGTAAAAAAAAGAATTTTTGTATGAGAAATGAGAACGCAGATTTAGCTAGATGTCTTTCTCCTTTAAATTTAATCGGTAATATCAATAAGTTTTTTTTTATATAACCGATTCATACTCGAGCGGTATTGCAAATATCGGTATTGCAATCACTTTAAATAATTTACACATTGGATTAGCCAGCTAAAGTGGCAATGGACAGGGCACATAGCACGTTGAACTGATGGCCGATGGGGCAGAAAGGTTCTGGAATGAAGGCCACGTACCGGCAAGCGCAGCATGGGACGTCCACCCACAAGGTGGGCAGATGACCTGGTAAAGGTTGCAGGACGACGCTGGATGCAGGCCGCTTCCGACTGGCCGATCTGGAAGTCACTGGGGGAGGCCTATGTTCAGCAGTGGACGTCCTGTGGCTAAAATGATGATGAATTGACACATTTTGTTTTCAAATATCTGTTTTTAACACTTTAAGTGCCATAGTCAACAGTGATCCCAAAAAACAAATTTTCTTTTCATGTATCTAGCTTCTAGGAAGTAAAAGACTTAAACACATTAAGTTCCGATTTTTAATAACTCGTATTTTGTCTACAGCACCGAAGATCTCATTAGTTACATATTTTTATGTGAGTCGCATTTCTTAAAAAAAACAGTCTTCAACTTCTTACTTAGGAAAATAGATGAAAGTTGGAGATAAGACGGGGATTCCCCTTTGATCTTGGAAACTACTGGACCTAACATTTTACTTAATATAGTTATCTAAACATAGATTTAAAGGAAAAACTATAAGAAGTACGGAACCCTCTCTACGCAAAAATCCGTTATTTTCCTCCATAGGTATTTTTCATTTAATAGACGACCTCCGTAGCCGAAAGGCGAGACCGCCGGACTGTATAGCGTCGCCATTCTATGAGGTTCCGGGTTCGATCCCCGGTCGGGTCAATGTGGAAAACGAACTTTTCTTATTGTCTTGGGTCTGGGTGATGTGGCACCGTCGTTGTTTCTGATTTCTACACAAGTGCTTTAGCTACTTACCTTGGGATCAGAGCAATGTATGTGATGTTGTTTAATATTTATTTTGTTTATTATATTTATTTAATAGCCCCAAAACACAGTACAAAGGTCGGGTACATTGCATCGGACATACAAGTATTTCCCTTGACCTTTTATCAAATGACGGTCAATTAACTTATTAGATTAGATGTCGCTTCAAACAATTATACGATCACTCATGCAATTGATTATGTGATTGTTTGATTGTAATTGTACGTTGTATTGTGAAATTGGCATAAATCATGTCAATCAAATAGGAAGATACTAAATACTAGACTAAAAGTCTATTTTTCTTTGGCACATATTTTGTTTTGTACACTTTTGATTGTTTTTTATAACGAATTTTATCTTTTATATAAAAAGTACCTGGACAACCGCACCGATTTTTTTTCTAAAAATGAAATATCACCACTTTTAATGTTTTATATACTTTTAAAATGAAAAATTCTATTATTTTGTTATTTTAGGCGCTTAGTTAGACATTTGTAACCACCCGCCCACTTGCGGTCTTTAGATTCAAAATGAGGTAAATCTTATATTAATTAAGATCGAAATAGACTACGTAAATAAAGTTGGCCTGTGATAATTTAAATTGGCTGTGTGATCGTCTAGTTTTAATGGTAGGACCGTACGTTGTGTTAATAATAGTAAACCAAATTCTTTTAGAGGTACGTGAATGTTATAACTAAGTTTTCTCCAAAGTTTCCTGGGTTTGTGCGCATTCAAGGAAGAGGAAAAGGAACGCCCCGAAGGGCGCCTGATGAGCCCCAACACCAAACGCCCATCAGGAGTGGTGGCCATGTGATAAACAAATATCGCCAAACAAACAATCTGCCACCTCCGGGAATAGGGCCTACTCTGAAACACGCATTTAGCGTAAATATGCGCAACTAAGGGAACGACTGAGCCTAAGATATTTAATATGAAATACCTACCAGACTAACTACTTAAACTAAAACCTACCTACTCGACTTCATGTAAAGTCAACCAAGGGTTTGGGGTCATTAAATTACCTAACCGAAATAAGTAATCTGAATCCTTTAGTCCAATATAATACCAAGATGACCCAACAGTATCTATGACAACTTGTAGAGGACGGGGTCCTGAAATCTGCATTGTGTCCTTTGTGAAGTCATCGATACTCCCACATCAACCAGCATTATTCGGATTAAAGATTCAGACCACTTTTCTAAATAGTAAGGTACCGATACTCTATACAAAACCCCTCTATATAAAATACAGATTGATCCAACAATATCCATGACATAAGTAATGCCAGATGGACATTCCCACATCAATCAAAACCTATATGGATATGAAATAAATGTTGTAATTAATTCAATACAATACCAGGTTGATTCAACAGTATCTATGACAACTTGTAGAGGACGGGGTCCTGAAATCTGCATTGTGTCCTTTGTGAAGTCATCGATACTCCCACATCAACCAGCATTATTTTGAATTTGAACTCTATTATGTATAGTTGACCCTTGGTAGCCTATTCATGATAGTCGAAAGTAAGCAGTAAAAATTGTATTTTATAAAATACTTATATTTTAATTTAATCACAAATTAATATTAAATTCTTTACTCAGTCTTAAGGATAAAGGAGTTATGAAAAGGATTTAATAAGGATGGATACCTAAAAATAGCTCATTTCCTAACTACCTAATTACTACGTCCGTTAACCTAAATAAATGAAGCTATTTTTAGAGGATTGGATTAGACAGGTATCAGGAAGGATATGATTTTAAGGAAAAGGGTTTTGCCTGCCTAACGGTACCTCTACCTGACCTACATACTTAAGAACCTAGTAACCTTCAAAAGAACTTCCTAGTAATGTTAGACGTAAAATAAAGATAGGTACGTAATAGGTAAAATGAAGATTTCAAAAAGCTGTTTTGTTGTAATTTGGCTCAATCAATCGAACAAATAAGTATTTAAAAGATAAACGACAGTCATATTTGTTAAGTAAAATCACTGGGTTTTTTTTTATGTAAAACAAGATCAAATAACCTTGATTTAAACCAATCAAATTGATTTACCGTAGAAATATGTCAAAGTTAAATAGCTCAAATGAGCGCAAACCGTCACGTTTTGATACGTAAATCGTATTAGAATCTGTTAAATGATTTCTAAGAGTTTTAACACGTAAGATAAGCTCAAATGAACTTAAATAATCCGCATTAATTTAAGTACCGCAAATAAACACTCAAAATAAAACACAACAAAAAGTCAAATAAAATTAACATGCACACAGAATCATGAAATTGAAAATGGGTTCATACTTAGATTACAAATTAATGCACACATAATGTTACCCAATAATCGAAATTAGGTAAATTAGTAGCGAACAAAACTGTTAAAATCCTGATAAAAAGGAATGATGTGGGCTAAAAGAACATTTAAATTATCATAAATCAAGTCTAGAATTACTGTCAATTATTGGTTTGAAAAGGATTTTGGCATTAAATATTTGAATACAGACTTCTTAAAATCTATAACTCACGTTCTCAGCCGTTGAACACTCGCGAACACCATCCAGGTGCAATCAATGCGAAACACCAACTGTCCTGAAGCCTAACCTGCTAAACTATTTAAACATAACATTTCTTCCCTGCGTCCCACGCCCCATGTCTTAAGAGCTGACGTTCGAAATCTTTCAATTTGCAGGGGTACTCAACCTTCTATGATCCACAAGCCCCATTTCAACATTGCATGACAAATATTCTAACGCATACTGTAACTTTCCTAAAGTCCTACTATTTTACTATATTTTACTAAAACAAACATGACTGTCTGTGAATATATATTTACTCCCTTTTCCTTCATTAGAAATTATATGAATATTGCATATCAATGTTTACCTAGGTATATCAAAATATTTGACATAATTTAAATTACTAAATAAATATAAATTAGCTCCTACGTCTAAGACGCTCATAATGTACATTATTGTGGACAAAGCAAATCTTAATAATTTTTAACTTAGGATCGTTTATTTTAGAAGTTGACAACATCTGACTTTAAGCATAGTAGAAACAAAGCTTTAAGTGCCCGTTCCGAAGCGTATGGCATACACATGGGTTTGCCTGCGGTGTTTTTGATAATCCTAGCGAGTGTCCGTTTGTTTCATATCCAGTTTATTTTTTATATTTGCACATTTTATTTATTATATTATATTATATTTTGAAAGATTGTTAGCGCTTTGTCACGCGATATTGCACCCTATGGCCCAAGTGTTAAGCCGGTTCGCTGTCATAGTTTATTTTATTAGGGTTTTGGTTTGGTTTTTAAATTACGTAGGAAGCATGGTGTTTAAAAAGTTGTCCTTTTTAGTTAGAAATAATTTGATGAGAAAATGTAATATTTATTTTATTTGATTGATTTGAAAGGGTATGATCGTTACATTCGCCCCCAAAATTCTTAGACAGTTTACTGGAATATGAATTTTCAAAACTTAAAAGATCCAGAACCTTCAAATCAACAATACGTTGTTCCAATTTAATAAAACTTATTTCAACTGACCGCGTCAAAGGAGAATGAAATTTAAATTCCTTACAAATTATGAGATCAAGTTACGAGTCTAGCTAATCTACCAAATAACTCATTGAAACGTAAATATAACAAATCTATCCTGAAATGATCGGAAAGGTGTTAACAATCACAACATTAAAAAGACGGATAGGCATATCTCTAAAACAAAGTTACATTATTTGCACAAGCTGTTTTTTTTATTATTTGTATTTGTGCAGTACATGTACGATCGTACATGTAGGTATTAATCAATTTATTAACATTTGTACCCAAAATAATGTTTTGTGTGTATTTAAACCAGATAGAAATTGCTGCAGCAGAGCACAGAAATTCTGAGCCTCCAACCAACCTATGTATAGCTAGTCTATCGTCAGGCAATCCATTTACTGCAGAGAAACTTGGTTGTCAGGCAAGCTCAGTCCTAGTGACAATATGTTGATACCATCAGTCCAATCGTGCCATACGTCTTGATACGGATACCATCAACATATCCCCACAAGAAAACAGATCACGTTTATCAACTAAAGACATCACCATACACCGATCAATCTTCTTACTCAGACTCTGCACCAGCTAACAGCCACTTACTACCTGGAGCGTGTGTAGTGTGCTTAGTTCTGGGTGGTGTGGAGTATGAATCGACTGAGGGCCAGTACAAAACTGACATTGTTCAGTTTACCTGTTAAATTAAACATGAACATACTAACCTAACACCTATCCCTCAACCAATTCAATGTTGTGGGTGCTTTGGGTCAAAATGTCAATAAATTACAACCCCGCAAGCAAAACTGCTGAACTACTAACGCCACAACGCCACTTTGCAGTCCACCAATTCACTGTACAGGGTGTATCCTCATAAAAGGTATATACGTTAGCAGCTATTTTGTTTTTAAATATAAAATACCTCTATCCATTTAATGAGTAATGTCAACAAAATGTATTATTTAGACTTTAATTTGACATTATACTAATTCTACGCAAAAAGCTAGTAATCACCTATATACGCAAAAATGCTATGAAAATATTTTGCGCAAATGCAAAAATTATGATAATATAACTACTCAAAGACACTACGCTTGTGACATTGTTTTTGCCATCCTGCCTGCAAATACTTGCAAAACTACGCAAACTTGTAAAAATGCGTTGTACGCTTTCGCAAATACGCACTAACTCAACGGATCACAATATCTACGCAATTACAAAAGATGTACGCTATAGCAAAACCTAATTAACCGCAACTAAAATCGTAAATACACAAAGAGCTTTATATGAGTTAACCCTAAGTAACTTATTTATTTCTTCAAGCAAACTTATTCATTATACATACAATAGGCAACCTGCGCCATGAGGCATTCTCTATAGTTTATTAGTAGAATAAAATTGATGTCCTTCTTTCTTTTAATCTATAGGACCCTAACTGTATTCAAAACAAACCAAAACTATCAGCATTATAACTAAAAATTACAATATTCGTTGCAATGCAATCAAAACGAAACTTTATTTTAAGCTCACATAACTTTCAAGTGTAGGTATATTCAAAAATATAACCTTTAGTGGATAACGAAACCACGATCATTACAGGCTGCGTACTCAAAACTATAAAGGAATTTACGGTATGTAATCGCCTTTATAAAATAACCATAGTCCCGGAATCAAACCAGTGACTTGACCTGATGCTATGCTATTTTTATATAACCGAACTCAACCGAATCATTTAAATTTAAAATAGTTCTTCATACGAAATTTTAATCATTTAAATCTAAACTATTTCATCTCTTTGTCATTCATCTGTTTTGTAAATAGAACCAGAATCAAACAAGTCGTAATATGACGCAAAATAACTAGTCACGGAATCGAACCTGTGACTATAATGCTTTCTAACTACTCAATTATTATCACTAAAGTATTACTATAGTTAACCCATTATTTAATTACTTGGCATAATTAAATTTGACTAATGTATCGAACCAGATACTACGTTATTCCTCCATCCACAACGCGATATGAAACAATTTGTAATTAATCAATCTCCTTAAATGACTAACGACTATCTACATTGTGCTGGAGTCGAACCAGCCCTTTAAAAAAAAAAAACCCAGTCCCGGAATCGAACCAGAACCTACGCCAATCTTCCAACCACTGAGCTAAGTGACTCCTATAATTAATTAATCGCCCTCGTAAAAGTAAAATATGACCATGCCCTGAGTGCGTACCTGTGGCTAAATAAAACTTGTAACTTGAACTAAAACTTACTTTTTTACTAAAACCCCGGCCAAGTGCGAGTCGGATCCGCGAACGGTTCCGTACCATTGTCTATAAAAACGGCAATGAAATTCACACTTGTTTTATCCCCTTTAATATTTCTTTTATTTTGTTTCGTCATATTTGTTGTTATAGCAACGGAAATAATACTTCATAATAATATTATGTGAAATTTTCAAATGTTTCAACATGAACTATCACGGTCCATAGACACAGACGGTGACAGACGGACAAACGTACATACGGACAGACAGACAGACGAACAGACGGAAAGACAGACAGACAGCAGTGTCTTAGTAATAGGGTCCCGTTTCAAACCTCAGGCGTGGATCACTAAAACCAAATGACCGTGTCCCGGAATCGAACCATGGACTTAGTCAACCTTTTAACCTCCGAGCTATAAATGTCATTACCTAATTGAATCTATGATTTTTAAAATGTTTTATTTGTTTACCATACCTAAACCTGATGACCGTATCCTGGAATCGAACCAGGAACTTAGTTATACTTCTAAAACACTCTATTAAAACAAAACATAATAAACTAAACTATAATTCATATAGTTAATCAAACGATAGAAACAACCATTTTATTGTTGTTTACGGAATCGAATCCGGGTCCTACTACGTTTTTAACCACTAAGTCATCGGGCCATAACCAATACTGTCGCTATAAATACGTTATTTGATTTCTGTGATGTAGACTTTATTTTATATCTACCTCAACTTTAAATTTGAATTAGCGGATTGTTCGCTTCTGCGTATTTTCCACCAGTCAACTATTAGGTATTTATTAGGCATTAGTAGCATTGCAATTATTTTCATTCGCATTTATTCATCGCCCCCACAGTAAATAACCATCCTATGACTGTTGCTGGGAAAACCAAACTACCACGCACCATTTTAACCTCATATTTATAAATCATTCTATTATGATCAATCTATTAGCAAGCCATAATATTCGTGGAATCTAACTAAATTATAAAGATATCGCATCGACTAACACGATGCTTTAGACACATTGCAATAACGTACCCTAAACTGTAATTTATTACTATCGACGCAACATTGGGACCAAGGAAGGGTGCACTTGAAATTCCAACACATTTATCGTAAAATAGCCGAACGTAATAGTGTAAAACAAAAAATACACTTCGAGACAATTCTATAGACTATTTATGTGACAGGCACATTGATAATTTTAACTTTTAAATCAAGTCCGCATTTAAGTCTAGTTTCTCACGCTTAAAATCTTTAAAACGAGTATTGTTTAAATTAAAACTATTACTTTTATTTTAGTTAGTACTAAATGTTTCCTGTTACATAATATTTTTAATGCCTATGCTAGACATGGGACACCTGGGCGTTTGTTTATTTAATAGGCAAAATTTTCGTGGGACCGCTCTCACTAGCCGACGCAAGGAATGAAATATGAACTGTTATTAACTGATTCGGCGGTCTTTGAACAAAGAACTAAAGTGTAATCTTGTTATGATTATTTGGCTGAAATATAACATGCCAAAACGAATAGTACACCATTGTTGTACACTATACGCACTAAGTATGTCTTGGAGTCTGTATTATTCTTAGAACAGGCTTTACTAGGTAGAAACAATCGTATGTTATTTTATTATAGTTATTTATTCACTGAGTACATTTTATATAAGATAAATAACGTTATCAAAAATGAATATTAGTTTACCTTTAACCTATACTTATAAGAAAATCGAATAATTAATTGTTAATAACATACATACTTAACATATTTGTAAATTTACCTATCAGATCTCGCCCCCATTCTTTTCATAAATGGAACCTAGTGATATTTTAATCGAACCTAAACTGGTATTGAGAATTACGTTTCGAAACTAAAATTAGGATTTTAGTATAAAAATAAACAGTTTTATTGTAAAATAAACAGAACCGTTGCTTGAATGAACCTTATTGTTTTGGTATGGTGCTTTTTCCTTTATCTCTATGGACCTCGGTCCCATACTATGATTCTGATTATTAGTTTCCTAAGCATTATGCCCCCACTGTATTCCAATTTCCTCGAATGCGCACACCCACAACCCTGGATATCCCTATGTTAAACATTCACGTTTTCGACCTCTCTCCGTTTCACAGACAACAATTGTAGGCTGAAAAGCCTACTAAACATGATCCAGTGTTTTTTAACATCCTGGTCACGGCACCAATTGTAACCACCCGCCCACTTGCGGTCTTTAGATTCAAAATGAGGTAAATCTTATATTAATTAAGATCGAAATAGACTACGTAAATAAAGTTGGCCTGTGATAATTTAAATTGGCTGTGTGATCGTCTAGTTTTAATGGTAGGACCGTACGTTGTGTTAATAATAGTAAACCAAATTCTTTTAGAGGTACGTGAATGTTATAACTAAGTTTTCTCCAAAGTTTCCTGGGTTTGTGCGCATTCAAGGAAGAGGAAAAGGAACGCCCCGAAGGGCGCCTGATGAGCCCCAACACCAAACGCCCATCAGGAGTGGTGGCCATGTGATAAACAAATATCGCCAAACAAACAATCTGCCACCTCCGGGAATAGGGCCTACTCTGAAACACGCATTTAGCGTAAATATGCGCAACTAAGGGAACGACTGAGCCTAAGATATTTAATATGAAATACCTACCAGACTAACTACTTAAACTAAAACCTACCTACTCGACTTCATGTAAAGTCAACCAAGGGTTTGGGGTCATTAAATTACCTAACCGAAATAAGTAATCTGAATCCTTTAGTCCAATATAATACCAAGATGACCCAACAGTATCTATGACAACTTGTAGAGGACGGGGTCCTGAAATCTGCATTGTGTCCTTTGTGAAGTCATCGATACTCCCACATCAACCAGCATTATTCGGATTAAAGATTCAGACCACTTTTCTAAATAGTAAGGTACCGATACTCTATACAAAACCCCTCTATATAAAATACAGATTGATCCAACAATATCCATGACATAAGTAATGCCAGATGGACATTCCCACATCAATCAAAACCTATATGGATATGAAATAAATGTTGTAATTAATTCAATACAATACCAGGTTGATTCAACAGTATCTATGACAACTTGTAGAGGACGGGGTCCTGAAATCTGCATTGTGTCCTTTGTGAAGTCATCGATACTCCCACATCAACCAGCATTATTTTGAATTTGAACTCTATTATGTATAGTTGACCCTTGGTAGCCTATTCATGATAGTCGAAAGTAAGCAGTAAAAATTGTATTTTATAAAATACTTATATTTTAATTTAATCACAAATTAATATTAAATTCTTTACTCAGTCTTAAGGATAAAGGAGTTATGAAAAGGATTTAATAAGGATGGATACCTAAAAATAGCTCATTTCCTAACTACCTAATTACTACGTCCGTTAACCTAAATAAATGAAGCTATTTTTAGAGGATTGGATTAGACAGGTATCAGGAAGGATATGATTTTAAGGAAAAGGGTTTTGCCTGCCTAACGGTACCTCTACCTGACCTACATACTTAAGAACCTAGTAACCTTCAAAAGAACTTCCTAGTAATGTTAGACGTAAAATAAAGATAGGTACGTAATAGGTAAAATGAAGATTTCAAAAAGCTGTTTTGTTGTAATTTGGCTCAATCAATCGAACAAATAAGTATTTAAAAGATAAACGACAGTCATATTTGTTAAGTAAAATCACTGGGTTTTTTTTTATGTAAAACAAGATCAAATAACCTTGATTTAAACCAATCAAATTGATTTACCGTAGAAATATGTCAAAGTTAAATAGCTCAAATGAGCGCAAACCGTCACGTTTTGATACGTAAATCGTATTAGAATCTGTTAAATGATTTCTAAGAGTTTTAACACGTAAGATAAGCTCAAATGAACTTAAATAATCCGCATTAATTTAAGTACCGCAAATAAACACTCAAAATAAAACACAACAAAAAGTCAAATAAAATTAACATGCACACAGAATCATGAAATTGAAAATGGGTTCATACTTAGATTACAAATTAATGCACACATAATGTTACCCAATAATCGAAATTAGGTAAATTAGTAGCGAACAAAACTGTTAAAATCCTGATAAAAAGGAATGATGTGGGCTAAAAGAACATTTAAATTATCATAAATCAAGTCTAGAATTACTGTCAATTATTGGTTTGAAAAGGATTTTGGCATTAAATATTTGAATACAGACTTCTTAAAATCTATAACTCACGTTCTCAGCCGTTGAACACTCGCGAACACCATCCAGGTGCAATCAATGCGAAACACCAACTGTCCTGAAGCCTAACCTGCTAAACTATTTAAACATAACATTTCTTCCCTGCGTCCCACGCCCCATGTCTTAAGAGCTGACGTTCGAAATCTTTCAATTTGCAGGGGTACTCAACCTTCTATGATCCACAAGCCCCATTTCAACATTGCATGACAAATATTCTAACGCATACTGTAACTTTCCTAAAGTCCTACTATTTTACTATATTTTACTAAAACAAACATGACTGTCTGTGAATATATATTTACTCCCTTTTCCTTCATTAGAAATTATATGAATATTGCATATCAATGTTTACCTAGGTATATCAAAATATTTGACATAATTTAAATTACTAAATAAATATAAATTAGCTCCTACGTCTAAGACGCTCATAATGTACATTATTGTGGACAAAGCAAATCTTAATAATTTTTAACTTAGGATCGTTTATTTTAGAAGTTGACAACATCTGACTTTAAGCATAGTAGAAACAAAGCTTTAAGTGCCCGTTCCGAAGCGTATGGCATACACATGGGTTTGCCTGCGGTGTTTTTGATAATCCTAGCGAGTGTCCGTTTGTTTCATATCCAGTTTATTTTTTATATTTGCACATTTTATTTATTATATTATATTATATTTTGAAAGATTGTTAGCGCTTTGTCACGCGATATTGCACCCTATGGCCCAAGTGTTAAGCCGGTTCGCTGTCATAGTTTATTTTATTAGGGTTTTGGTTTGGTTTTTAAATTACGTAGGAAGCATGGTGTTTAAAAAGTTGTCCTTTTTAGTTAGAAATAATTTGATGAGAAAATGTAATATTTATTTTATTTGATTGATTTGAAAGGGTATGATCGTTACACATTGCACTCTCTCAAAAAAAATAATAGACATTGCGCTCTCTCAGAAGAAGTGGTAATATTTCTAAAATTAAAAAAATATATATCTTGTAAGCGGTTTTTTTCCTGGCAGGTACAAATAGATCCCTAAGCCGACTACCTAAAAAAAAATTATATCCATCTGGCCTGGACCACCCTGTATATATCTACTAATTCTTTTAAATGCAGGATATTGTAACCCATTTATTTTGCAAATACGTATGACTGATTAATTATAAGCGACATTTTAATTCATTAAATTTAAATTAATATTATTTTTGCATGAAAACTATGATGAAAATGTGATCATAAATTTCCTATCTTTGTACAAATTTTAAGCAAAATAAACTGATTTTGTTTTTTCTTATCTTTCAGTTTATGACAGAAGGGGTTTTGCTCCGCGAGATGTTTGCCTCACCTCTTTTGATGCAATATAGCTGTATCGTTCTTGATGAGGTAATTATATAGGTATTATATAGGATGTAAACGTATCAAGTAATTATTTTCTAGGAGGTGGTTCTACTGCTCAAATACAACAACTTTTTGTATGAGACCAATTTCGAAATCGTAAAAAAATATTTCATATCTCCATACAAACTGATATCAGCTGGTCTGCCGTTTTGTATGGGGAAATGGTTTTATTTTTTGAGATTTTGAAGTTGGTCCCATAAAAAAAGTTGTTGTATTTGAGCAGTAGAATCATCCCCTAGAAAAGAGTTAACTGATAAGTTTAGACCGTATATTGAGGTAATTATATTAAATACTGCCCTGCTCGCACAGGTACATATATCTTGTAATGTAAACTATACACTATTTAAAAAGATGCTGACATGAGTGACCAAGTTTCTTGCAGGAAAAAAAATTGGGACGTGTAAAAGCGCTTAGTTTGAGCCTATTTACATGAATAAATTGGTTTATTGGTGTTATAAATTTACTGTTTTAAAACTTGCAATTCTTATTATTCTGTTTTCATTACTGAAATAATCGTAAAAACCCAAGGAAACAAATAATACTTAAGCAAAATTTTCCTGTTTTGTCGAGTTCAAATTGGTTCATGTAATTTATAATTATAGTGTTTATTTCTATTATTAGTAACCATGAGTAGGCTTATTACTGTTATTCGTTAACAAGTGGTTTTGGCTTTGTCCGTATTAAATGTAATATTTTATTATTATACAAGGTGTGGTTTTGATAAGTAGCCAAAAAGAAAAAAAAAAATAAGTTTTTATATTAAAGCATAGGTACAGAAATATTTCTGTTGTTTTGTAATTTTTAATGTGTGTCAAATAAATGTTACTTATCTTAAAACTTATTAATAAAAATTTATGAAAAAAATACATACATAAACAAATACATAAACAGCTTACTGTTAAATATGAAAATGTATTTTTTTTCATAATTTTTTCTGAATTTCCAGGTCCACGAAAGATCACAATTGACTGACGTACTTATGGGCTTACTCAAAAAGATAGCAAAAGTAAGTTCCCTAAATCTAACATTTTTTTAAAGATTTTTAATCGATAAAAAACAAAGTCTAAGGGACTATATGAAGTTAAATGATTTTAATATAATAATAGAGTAGATAGAGCAAAGTGGTTCTTACACTCCATCATTCTTTTTCATGTAGGTAGCCCTAAAAAAGAAATGATACTGGTTATTTCCTTTTTCTGATTATTGTAGTTTCCTCCTCTATAAAGCTAAAAATCCTCCATAAAAAAATAGATTTAAAAAAAAATCGTCTCTTAGCATAGGTTATAAGTCGTCTTGTAAAGAAATTAAAACAAAAAAATATCCACTTAGTGTTTTCTTATAATTATAAAAATATAAACCAACTTTATTTTTTTTTACGTAATATTTTTTATTTGTTATTATTGATAAAAAAAATTGGCAAAAACCTTTTTTCCTTTTTTTTAGTGTTTTCTTATAATTATAAAAATATAAACCAACTTTATTTTTTTATACGTAATATTTTTTATTTGTTATTATTGATAAAAAAAATTGGCAAAAACCTTTTTTCCTTTTTTTTACATTCTTCCATGGAAACTTATTAACTTCCAGAAACGCAAAAACCTAAAACTAGTGATATCATCCGCGACGATGGACGCGGAGTTCTTGCGTGACTTCTTCAACTTGACGGGCAAGAGAGAGACGGACAGAGCGAACACTTCGGTCATCATGGCCATGCAGGGCCGGACTCATCCGATCGACGTTTATTATTCTGCAGGTAATTAATCCTACTAATATTATAAATGCGAAAGTACGGATGTTTTTTACAGTACGCGACATCGTTGGTATGTGCTGGGTGGGGTGTCTTTTGAGACGATTGTCGTATCAGAGACGCGTGTGCGCGGAGCTAACAACCAATCCTGGCCGGCGGCGCAGGCGCGGCGCGCGACTAGCCAATCACGTATTCGTAATGGTCTTCTGCGCAACTTCTGCCCAGCGCTCAAAATTCGTGCCGCTAGTTGTAGTCCTTCACGCAAAAATTACTAATCGGATTTGATGAACTTTTGCACACATGTAATATGATCTGGACTAACATATATGATACTTTTTATCCCGGTTAAATAAATGTACCTGTGGGATATATTGACTAAACTAAAGACCACGCGAGCGATGTTGCGGGCACAGCTAGAAAAATATACAGGGTGTAAAAAAAGGCTTAACGTAGCCTTAAACCACGAATTCTATACATAAAATCAAGTAGGATGCATAAAGAATAATTGCTGAGAAATGACTTTTATTTTTGGGTATCAAAAAAAAACTTATTTCTAACCCGCAGTGTATAGCGCGCACGCCACAGACTATGCCTGTATGTGTAAGCGGATCATGTTTCTTTGTAAAAAAGTTTAGTATTATCAGACAGAAATCAATTTTGTAAAAAATCTTTGAAAAAAAATTGTAACTTTGACTGTCAATAACTCGGTAACCCGTCATTTCCCAGGTATAGTGTAAAAGAAAAAAATGATCGTAATAATACGTAGAATATGTAGTATTCGGCTTCGTTAAGCCTTTTTTTACACCCTATATATTACATACATATTATGTAGTATTAAATTGAGCAGAGAGGTAGCACAGTACTCAGATCTTTCGGTAACTTACAACTAGCGGCATGGAAGTAGAGCACTGGGCGAAAGATGCGCAGAAGACCATTACGATTACGTGATTGGCTAGTCGTGCGCCGCGCCTGCGCCGCCGGCCGGGATTGGTTGTTAGCTCCGCGCACACGCGTCTCTGATACGATGCTCGTCTCGTAAGATGCGCAAAGCGATCCCCACTCTTTGACCCAGCGCTCAACATACTACGTAACTACTTTTACGTAGTATGTATAATACTTCTACTGTACATTATAGGTGAGGCCTAGTGTACGTCACTGCAGTAGACATGTCGCGGCAGTGTAATTTTAACATATAAAAAAATGTTATGGAACTTTTTGTATTTATAATTTTTATATGTTTACATGTGACTTTTCACTATAGTTTATTATATATCTCCTCCGGGAAATCACGGCACGGAGGCCGGTCTTTTTGGAAGGCGATCGTGGGGATACAGATCCAACACGAAGAGGCCCCTTTGAGATATGATACTGAGTTGGGATATGTACACCTAGCGGATACTATCTCTTCCTGCACTATTGAGAAGATACACCCAAAGACAGCAAACATAAAAATAAATAAATATAATATGGGATAACGTTCTGAAAAATATTTCTTAATTAAATGTAATCCTTATTTATATAATATTTCAGAGCCCGTCCCAGACTACGTGAAAGCTACCGTTGAAACTGTCATAAAAATACACGAAAACGAGCCGTTTGGGGATGTACTGGCTTTTCTGACGTCACAGGTACAAGCTGTCATAATTAATTAGGGCATTAGGCATTAGGTTATGTTTTAGCGTGTTTGTTTGTCCTCATTTAACGCAACAACGGAGTAACAGGTCGATGCGTTTGTTTTAAATTTCAGTTCAATTATCAGTCAGTAAAGTGACTGATAATGATTTTCTAGTAAGAAACGTGATAGGTTCAGATTTAAAAAAAGGTAACAATACGTTTTTGGAGAAATGTGAAAAAAAATGGACTTTTACGGACCTTAGGAATTAGGATCAGAGCAATGTACTATCGCGGGCTATCGACGCCTTACCGCTTTGTAGAAATATTCCTGTGTAAGCGCATCGCGCCGGACACGCCCCAACCCGCCCTGATTGGTTATGCATTTTACTACGTTTTACTACAACCAATTAGATACAAATAGAAGCTTGCTTGCTTGTGTCTAAACACCTATTCAAATTCAAATTCAAATTCAAATGCGTTTATTGCGAATTAAGTGTACAAGAGATCTTACAATATGTTTTGGGACTTAAGTACTTAATTACCCTTTTCAGGTGCTGCAATGTTCTTAATCTTAATATATATTTGCCTGGCCCTTTCCCATTTTATTTGGGGTCAGCCCTCCGTATCATGCGTCTCCAGGTTGCTCTGTCCTGGGTCATCTCCTTGCTCACTTGGGCCTCCTTGAGGTTCTTATTTACTATGGACATCCATGTGATTCGGGGTCTTCCTCGTCCTCGGGGTTTACTTTCGATATCTAGCACTTTTCTGGTCATGTGATCGGATGGCCGCCTCATAATGTGTCCGTACCACCGCAGACGGCTCTCCTGTAGTTTATCTGGGATAGGTCTCACTTTGAAGGTGCCTCTTATGTGTGTGTTTCTCACATGATCCAGCCTAGTTACACCACCTGCCCACCTGAGCATCTTCATCTCTGCGCAGTGCAATTGATTTTCGTGCTGCTTTTTAAGTGGCCAGCATTCGGATCCGTGTGTCATGGCTGGTCGGACGGCTGCTCTATATACTCGTCCCTTTATGCGTACGGGCATTCGGCTGTCGCATAGCACGCCGGATAGTTCTCTCCATTTCATCCACCCGGTGTTTATGCGATGGGTGACATCAGTATCTATTGACCCATCTTTACTAACGACTGACCCTAGGTATTTGAAATGGTCCACCTCTCTTAGCTGGGTATTCTGCAGACAAATGGTGTGTTTGCTGTCAACACCACTAAAGTTGCAATGCATGTACTCGGTCTTTTCTCTGCTCATTCGCAGACCTGATGTTTCCAGAGCTTCCCTCCACATTTCCAAAATCTGCTGTAGATTGTTCACATCTTCACTGATGATGACGGCGTCGTCCGCATATAGGATGTCCCATGGTGGCGCTCGTTGCAGATTTGAGGTGAGATGGTTCAGTACAATATTAAATAGCAGAGGGCTGAGTGCGGAACCTTGGTGCACACCAACCTTAACATCAAATTCATCGCTTGTTCCGGCCGGACTCCGCACTTTGGTTGATACTTGGTGGTACATATCTTTGACAGTCATAATGTAATGCTCGGGGACACTCTGGGCCCTTAGAGCGTGCCAAATTAATTCTCTTGGTACCCGGTCAAAAGCTTTTTCTAGGTCGATGAATATCATGTGCAAGTCTGTTTTGTTGTCTCTGAACTTTTCCATCAGTATTCTGACCGAATGTATGGCATCACTTGTGGATCTACCGGCGACGAATCCGCATTGATTATCAGTGATGCTAGTTAATTCAAGTAGCCTTTTGTTGATGACTCTTTCCCATATTTTGAAGGAATGTGAGATAAGCTTTATAGCTCTGTAGTTGCCGCAGAGTCTTATATCACCTTTATTTTTATAGAAAGGGATGAGAAAGCTCTTTCGCCATTCGTTGGGAATTCCATCAGCCAGGAACTTGTTGAAAAGTTTTGTCAGGAACAGTACGCCGGTATCTCCTATTCGCTTCCAGAATTCGGCAGGGATATCGTCAGGGCCAGAGGCTTTGTTATTTGCCATTCGTTTGATGGCCAGAGTTACCTCTTCAGGCTTTATACACGGGATAGGGCCTTCTGTGGCAGGGATATCTTGTAGTGCCTCACTAGGGAATACCTCATTTAGCAATTCTGTGTAGTATTCTTTCCAGCGGTCTCTGATGTCTTCGTTTGATGTTAGTAGTATCCCTTGTTTATTTTTGATAAATTTATTTGTGGTAGTATCCCTACTACTTTGGTGTTTACGTTTTGCTAACTTAAAGATTTCTTGATCGTTGGAAGCAGATTCAAGTTTAGCATAGAAATCATCCCTGGCGGTTGCCTTGGCCTGTGCGACGGCTTGTTTCGCGATTTTTTTAGCAATTTTATAAGCCTGGTGGTCAGCATCGGCTTTCGTCTGTTGCCATTGTTTGAAAAGTGTTTTCTTAGTTTCCAATTTTTCTCTCACGTCTTCATTCCACCAGCTAGTATCCTTGTTATCACTGATGGCGCCTTTAGACACTCCTAAATATTGTTTTGCTTTATCATTGCAGTATAGTTGAAAATCTCTCCACATTGCGTCGGCTGTATCGTCCTGCTGCTCCTGAAGATGTTTTGCGATGTCTTCACATAGTCTAAGACCCTCCTCACCCTCCAATTTATGCCACCGTGTTCTTATAATTTTCTCCTTCTTGACCTTGTATGTTTTTGGTATTTTGAACTCTGCCACCAGTATTCTGTGCTGAGAGGTAAGAGGTTCCCCGGGTATGACTTTGCAATCTTTGCATGTCTTTAGGTGTTTTCTATCTATTAAAATGTAGTCTATCTGAGTGCATGCCCCGCCGCTTTTATAGGTTACCAGATGTTCTACAGGTTTCGTGAAGAAAGTATTAATAATTGCGAGGTCGTGCGCCAGTGCCATTTGAAGGATACACTCTCCCTCCGGGTTGATTTTCCCATATCCGAAGTTGCCATGTATTCTCTGGTAGGTGGTAGTTTTCTCACCAACGTGACCGTTCAAGTCGCCGCCGATGAACTTCAGCTCACAGTTTGGTATAGACTGCAGCAAATCACTAATTTCTTCCCAGAAAGATTCCTTTTCGGAACTCGGGGTTCCGGACTGGGGGGCGTATGCGCATATGATGTTCATGCACGGTTGATCATCCAAGGCAAGCTTGATTGACATTAGTCTTTCGCTTACTCTGTTTACTTCAACTACGCGATCTTGAAAGTGTTTGTCTACAACAATGCCGACTCCATTCTGCGCCCTTGTTCCATGATAGATCAGCTTGTAGTTATACCCGATATTACGCGATTTAGACCCCTTCCACTTCGTCTCCTGTATGCAACAAATGTTGATGCGTCTTCGATGTAATACTTCGCCGAGTTCTGAGCTGCGTCCTGTCATCGAGCCCACGTTCCAGCTCGCTATGCGCATCGTGGGTGATATCCCGGGTGCTCTGATGACATTTGCGTCGCTTTGGGGGTACGCCCTAGCATTTGCTGCATTTCCATCACTGTTATCGTCGCTTGAGGGGGACGCCCTAGCACTGTTTGCCCTTTTCTTGTATGTACTTGTCATGATTTGGAGTTGTGGTGATTGGCTTTGCTTTTACGGCCGGTTGCCACCTGACGCCAAGGCTATCACCCGCTTCGGAGTGTGAGCGCCGCCGTTGACCCCTAAGGGTTCTTCCGCCGCCATCTCTTCTGTGAGCCCCAGCCCAGGCTCACAGCACTGCTGCGGCCTCTGCTTCGATGATGTCAAAGAAGCCCGCTGCAGGGGTTTTATATCGCAGTGTCCTTCTGCGGCCTTTTGGTCCGCGGGAGCTATTTTATTTCGCTCCTACCCACCTGGTTCCACTTGTTCAGAGCCAGGCGAGCACTCCCCTATCCGCCACCTTGGGGACGCGTTCCCATAGGGGTTGAAGGCTCCCCCGGCTCCCCCGGGTTCTTAATCTTAATAATTACAAAAAAATAAATTTTAATTTTAACATATTGTATCTATCTATACAATTTAAAATAGTAACTAAGACCGACATGTAAAGAACAACTGACATTATTATTATTATATATTATTTAAACAGTAGGTACCTAATTGTTTTATTTAATTATTTTGTTTAGTTTTAGATGTGAAGAATTCTTCGAGGGTATAAAAGCAGTTTGAGATCAAGTAAAGTTTTAATTTTTTTGTAAAGCAGTTTAATTTAGTTTCTTTTTTTATGTCATGAGGTATTTTGTTAAAAACTTTTATAGCCATGTAGAATGGGCTACAGTTCAGCATTTTAATTCTCGAATATGGCAAGCAGAGTCTGTCTTTATACCGAGTGTTAATGTTGTCTTGATTGAACCCGAAACATTAATGAACGTAGGGCGTGGCTTGAAGTGAGTGGCAATGAGGTGCTTGCAAGCGATTTTAGCTTTAAGACTGGTCAGGCGTCGGAACCCGCGATAGTACGTGATGTTGTCCAATTTTTTTTTTTAACCTTTTACCAATGTTATTTAAATTTCGCAGGAAGAAATCCTCCAAGCCCTCGAAACACTACAAACGTACGCAGAAGACAACAATCAAAGGAACAAACACAGGAAACATTTTCCTAGCGGAGTGCAAGCGGCCAATATCAACATAGTGCCGTTGTATGGAAGTCTACCGCACTATAAGCAGATACAAGCGTTCCAAATAGGGGATAGGAATGTTAGGAAGGTGGTCCTAGCAACGAATATAGCTGAAACTAGTGTTACTATACCTGGGATTGTTTACGGTGAGTTTATTATTTGGTTATTTTTAGGGTTCCCTAGTTTGAAAGAAAAATAATTTTCTGTAAATTTTTATCTGTAAAGTCTACTCGATGGACCGACGACCTTAGGAAGATGGCTGGCAGTAGATGGATGAAGGCAGTGGGAGATCGTGCTCTTTGGGAAAGGCTTACGTCCAGCAGTGGACTGCAATAGGCTGAGATGATGATGATGATGAAACTCGGTTTAAAGACGATAATTTTACGTGGTAACGTCATAACAAAACATTGATTCTACTCGGACGCATCGACCGAAGGAGTGAAAGAGAGATAGATGCGACACAAGCCAAACGCCGATCGTGCCTCTCTATCGCTATTCGTATGTAGAACGTGACACATTTACGTGCGTTCAACCGGCGTTCATCGATTTATAAGATTCATCACGTCAAAAATAATAAAAAATAGAAACCCTTTTCATATGGTAACTAATTGTTAGGGTTAAGAAAAAAAGAAACCCCTGTAGCTATAAGACGAACATGCTGGATTTGGCGTGAATATGTCTGAGGTTCCGGGTTCGATTACCGGATAGATCGATGTAGAAAATCAACTTTTGTATATTGTCTCGGGTCTGGGTGTTGTGGTATCGTCGTTGTTTATGATTTATATGACACAAGTGCTTAAGCTACTTATGATCAAAGCAATTTATGTTATATTGTTCGATTTTTTAATGATTATTTTTTATTAATCGTACTTACAATTTTAAGCCTTAAATGTAAACATTGTTCCGCAAACAAAGGCCTCCCCCAGTGACTTTCAGATTGGCCGCTTGGAAACAACCTGAATCCAGCGGCTTCCTGCAACCTTTAGGTTAATATTTAATTAAATTATCTTATTATTTTTTACCTATTATATTTATCCAGATAGCGCGCTAGTTAAAATAGCTGATTTCGGTGTTGCCTCGATAGAAAAGTTGTAGTATATGAGCAGCTGATCACGTGGGTTTCAGCAGAATCCAATTTGTTCCACACCCCGTATTTTTTTGTAGGCAAAAGTAAAAAAAAGGTCTGATTATAATATTTTATCGTTTGTTTCAGTAATAGACAGCGGTTTCCACAAACTACCATACTTCGACCCGGCGATCGGTGTAGAAAGTTTATGCGTCGCTCCGATATCCAGGAACAACGCGACGCAACGCGCCGGACGCGCCGGGAGGACTAGCCGCGGGAAGTGTTATAGGTTAGTTGCTTATACTGGTGGGGAGAGAGAGAACAACATAGAGAGATACAGAAAAATACAGACAAAAAGAGTAACAGGGGTTGAAATATAGAAAGAGAGAGAGTGTAAGACGGGAAGAGAAATATAAAGAGAGAGAGAGTAAGAGGGGGAAACAGATAGAAAGAGACGGGAGAGTGAGAGGGAAACAGGCTAAGAGATAAAAAAGCAAGAGGGTAAGATAGATTGAAAGAGTGAAAGAGATTGTGAGAGAGAGAGGTTGAGAAAGTAAGAAGAGTTAGAGTGACAGAAAGAGGGAGAGGGAGTGCATGGCTACCGCGTTTGAGGTATGGTACTCTATACATCTATATTGAACAAGAAACTAGTTTGTGCGTCGCTCCCATATCCAGGAACAACGCAACGCGCCGGCCGCGTGGGGAGGACTAGCCGCGGGAAGTGTTATAGGTTTGCTGCTTATACTGTGGTGAGAGGGAGATAGAGCGAGTGAGAAAGAGACACATAGAGAGATAAAAAAAGAGAGGGAGAGGTAAAAAATGAAAGCGCGAGTAAGAGAGGGAGAAAGAAAGAAAGACGGTATATAAGAGGGGGAGACATATAGAAAGAGAGACAGAGAGTAAGTTGGTTAGAGAGAAAGAAAGAAAGACAGAGAGAGAGTAATAGTGGGAGAAACGTGGAAAGAGAGAGAGAGAGAGGGAGTACGAGGAATAGAGAGAAAGCGATATTAAAAGATTCATAGGTTTGTTGCTTATACTGGTGGGGAGAGAGAGAGAAAGACACACAGAGAGAGAGAAAGATCCAAAAGACATTAGCTCTCGAAGTATGGCTCCTAAAATAGTCATGTAGTATCATTTTGTAGATAATCTCAAAATGAATTACAAAATGCAAAAAAAAGTATATTTATGGGTTAAAAGACAGATAGAGAGAGAGAGAGCGACAGATAGAGTGAGAGTCCATTGCTACCGCGTTTGAGGTATGGTACTCTATACATCTATTTTGTTTCGACCAAAAGACCAATGTAGATTAGGAAAAAAATGTTTTCGTAAAATATTTATTTAATCGTACACTTCAGCCATAGAGAATGAATAATACTGCTTCAGCGGAGCAATTTTGTTAGACATTGTGATATGTTATTGCAATCCAGTTATTTTGGTTCCTAAGCTTAGTATCTAAATAGCTTAGTTGTCTCCACTTTATATTTTTATTCATCAAAGCTACTCATCTCACTCACTCACTCATCGGTTTGTACAGTTGTCAAGGAAAAATAGTTTCTTAAATGTATTTTTGTATCGACATTTCAGATTATACACAGAAGATGAATACGAAAAACTACCTCCGTGTGTGCCGCCAGAAATCTCTAGAAGTGATTTATCTTCAGTATTATTGCAACTAAAGGCTTTAGGCATTCACAATTTACTAAGGTAAGTTTTTATATTTATAGCATGCATAATAGCAGTGGCGGGCACTGGTTTTATTTTGAGGTAGGCAGTAGGTACTTAATTTAAAAAGTTATATATAGGACAACATCACATACATTGCTCTGATCTTAAGGTAAGCAGCTAAAGCACTTGTGTTATAGAAATCAGAAACAACGACGGTACCACAACACCCAGACCCGAGACAATATAGAAACGATTTTTTTACATTGACCCGACCGGGGATCGAACCCGGAACCTCAGAGATGGCGACGCCATATAGTCCGGCGTGCTCGCCTCTCGGCTACGGAGGTCGTCGAAATAATTTGGTGTTTTATTGATGATAATCAGTGGTTCTCATCATTGACACATATTTGTAAGTACTTACTGCCTACCACATTTCATTTATCAGGTAGGCACTGCCTAATTGCCTATAATACGGAGCACGCCCCTGCATAAAAGAGAAGATTTATACTTTTAAAGTGTGTATAAGGTTTTTTTAAATAACACCGACACTTAGGAATATACAAACAGTCATATAAATAATACAGTCAGCATCAAAAACTAGTGTACGTACACTTTTAGAATTTCACCAATAGTATAGAGTGGGCCAAAACTGGTAATTACCTAAGGTAAAATATGGCAAAGCACATAAGTTATCCTAAGAATGCATGACGACTAAGTCTAAACTTTACTGACCTTACTACAAAAAAGATAGACTAGCGTTAAACACTTGTCTAAAATTAATCAACCAATTTGAAATGTTGACACATCTGACATTCGAGACATATTACTAACAAACATTTCAAATTGGGTGAATCTGTAAACAGGTGTTCAAGGCCGTACATGTTTAGACGAATTTTCCCTTCGGGTTGAATATAAATATATTTGAATGGAAACCTACAAGTTATACAAAATGCATTTATTTCTCTAATTTGTGAAACTAATTTACGCCTACGCCTCTCGAAAAATCGTATTGACATTATACATTATAATGCCAAAGCAACAAGCAAAAATTGCGCGCCATTTCCATATTCAAATGAAGCTTTTTAATAAGCAAAACTTAGTCTGGAAATGTGGTTGCCAATTTTCTTTCCACTTGGCACTACTTTATTTCATAAAATCTAATCAATGAAGTATTTAAACTAAAGTTAATACATTTTTATTGCTGACTATACGTATATACCCACCTGCTCATAAATCTGACGTCATGCTTTATTCTGTGAAGCGCCACACACTCGGCGTAGTAGTTCCGCCGCGCGTCGCTAGATGGCGCTGTGCCGAGTTGCCCCGCGCAAGTAAAGCGATTTTTCGTTAGATGACCTCCCTCGCCGTAGTTCCTCAACTCATACTTACCTGGCATAGGGGACACCGTGATCAGGAAGGCGGTTCCCCCAGGGCGAGGCTCCTCCATTGCACTGCGGTGGGGTTGACCCCTGCGATTATCCCTAATGTGGATAACTCGGATGCGTAATTTTTGGTAGTGGGGACTGCGTACGCGCTGTCCCCCCAGAAATCCCTCTTCATCATAATTAAGTTTATTACTAATAGAATTCCTATCCTAGACATTCTAGTGTGTTTGTGTACTAAGTTACGAAATTAACATTATAATTCTAACTGAGGGAGTACCTATTTAGTATTTATGCATTTTTTATGATCTACTAGGATACGACTGTTAAAACTAGTTAGTGGTTGTATCACATCAACATCCCTATTTCTTTGCGATGTAATTAAGGGATCGTATCATACGATTCCTTAACTGACTGACTAGTTATAACAATCGTGAAAAAAAGATAAAAATAAGGTACCGAAGTATGTACTGCTATACAGGCAACTACTTACTAATAAGAGGATGTCCAAAGATAGAACGATCCTAGAGGTCTCAAATAAACCCAACCAATATAGTTTCAAAGTTTTTGCAATTCGATTTCATTTAGCTCATCCCATTCCCAGATCTCTTAGCTTTAGCGAAGAGAAGCTAAGAGATCTGGGTTTGATTTAAACCTAAGGCGGTCCTTTTTTCAAGTGCTGTAATACCACATTATATTTTTTCGATTTTTGTTTTATATTATTATTTTGATAACACTTGGGTGAACGCTATTTTAGACACAATAGAAGTTTATTATAATGCCTACGTTCTTCATAAACACAATTGTGGGTGATACCGTTGTGCCATAAAAAGTTGAAATAGGTAATAAATTTAAATATGCTAGCTGTTGTCCGCAGCTTCGCAGTTTATTCAGTTATCGCACTGGATCATGTAATTGAGAAAATGTATCCATAATGTTAATCCAGATCATATTATATACGTGTGCAAAATTTCGTCCAATTCCGTTTAGTAATTTTTGTGTGAAAAAGTTACTAACTAACAAAACACATCAATATTTTTTCCTTACTTTAACTTCGTTTCGGCCTAATCGCATAGTAGGCCGCGGCCGTTGTCGGCCTATATAGGGTGTACAAAAGAATGGGACACTCTTTAAAATTACGTCATCAGCTGGTCATATACAACAACTTTTCCTAAGGGAGCAACATCGAAATCGTGATTTTATTTTCAGATGCTCCATACATGATCATCGAGGTATGCGAGTAAGTTTGTATGGAGAAGCTGATTTTTTTTTATCGGTTTCGATGTTGCTTCCATAGAAAAAGTTGTATTTGACCAGCTGATGACGTGATTTTAAAGAATGTCCCATTCTTTTGTACACCCTGTATAGGCCGAATAGCCGATAGAAGTTGTTGTATATGACCAGCTGATGTCGGGATTTTAAAGAGTGTCCTATTCTCTTGTACATCATGTATAGAAAAAGTGTCATTCACCAAAGCAATATAGCCCTTACTCCTATCACCTTAAGGTTCACATTCCCGACCCCGCCGCCCGCTAAGAGCCTGCTCGCTGCGCTCGAGGCTCTGTACGCGCTGCGAGCGCTCGACAAGCACGGCGGCTTGACGCGCGACACCGGGGAGTATATGGCGGAGTTGCCTTTAAAGCCTATGTGGGCGAAAATGCTTTGCAATAGCGGTAAGTAGATGCTTGACAAAAAAAAACTTTTTTACTATTTTTAATGTTGGGTTAGGACTTCATCAATACTTTATCGTCATCAGGATTTATCATTATACACCGTGAATTTTTAATTACCCGAGAAAATTAACTAACATAAGAAGTAGTCAGATATCGATATACATCGAATTTGGCGAATAAAAAAAAAAATATGAGAAATTTATTTAAAAAGTCCCTAACATTTCTTAAAAAATATGCACCATAAAAGTCCTGCTAATTCAAATAGTAATCATTATCATTCCAACATTAACGGAACCAAAATCCACCTAATTTGGTCGCGTAATATTGGCGTACGGAAGGAATAACTATGAATGAAATTTTTTTCATTCATAGTTGTTCCTTCCGTACGCCAACGCCCTACGCCGTTCCGTTTTTTTATTCGCCAAATTCGATGTATATCGATATCTCAGTATGTTAGTAAATTTTCTCGGGTAATTAAAAATTCACGGTGTATACCTTGTATTTTTTCAAATTATACCTACTTAATAATTTGAATTTGATGACGACCTCCGTAGCCGAGAGGCGAGTACGCCGGACTATATGGCGTCGCCATCTCTGAGGTTCCGGGTTCGATCCCCGGTCGGGTTAATGTAGAAAACGGATTTTTCTATATTGTCTCGGGTCTGGGTGTCGTGTTACCGTCGTTTTTTCTGATTCCTATAACACAAGTGCTTCAGCTACTTGCCTTAGGATCAGAACAATAATGAATGAATAAATAAATATTGAACAACATCACATACATTGCTCTGATCCTAAGGTAAGTAGCTAAAGCACTTGTATTATAGAAACCAGAAACAACGACGGTACCACAACACCCAGACCCGAGCCAATATAGAAAAGTTCGTTTTCTACATTGACCGGCCGGGGATCGAACGGAACCTCAGAGATGGCGGCGCCATTAAAAGTCCGGCGTGCTCGCCTCTCGACTACGGAGGTCGAGCAATGTATGTGATGTTGTCCAATATTTATTTATTTATGTATGCACCCCCCACAGGTCAGTTCGGTTGCATAGACGAAGCACTCTCAATAGCGGCGATGTTGCAAGTCGACACTCCGTTCGTGAAGTCTGCGAGCGGGAGGGAGAACATCGCTGCTAAACTGTCTAGGAGGAACAACTTCGAGGTGAGGATGTGATAGTGCTTGTTTTTTTTTTTTTTAGGAAATTGACTTATGTGGGATCGTTCAAAGCAGCCACCAATTTAAAAAAGTTTTGTAGGGTTTTTTATGTCTAAGCCCCGGCTTTGAATCACTAAGTAACAGCTTTGGTATACATGTATACATGTCTAGATTCCCTGTTCGAGTGTCATAAACAAAAAATATATACGCCAACAGTTGGCGCCAAATTTTGTTTCGCCCGCTCAGTGGCGCGCTTGTTACCATAGCAACCCATATTTGTTACCAATAGTAACCATAGTTGTTACTCACTCAAATCTGGTCTGTTCTTTTGGTGACAATTGTAGCACCACACTATCTAGACATGTAGATAATTAAAAGTAAACAGACTGTATATTTTATTCGACTTGGAGCCTGTTCCACAATGTACGGATGCAGTGCCACATAACTACGTAACAGATAAAACATTAGAAAGAAGATAAAAGTGCTATAATTTATGAATTTGTCATATAGCGCCATTTGACGGTCGTTAAAAGCAAAAACAACTTATCATAGTTACACTAACTTATACAATGTGATATGGGCGGTACTTCTAACCCGTTAAGGGTAAGTTTGGTATCTAATTTTATTGACAAAATAAGTAATTTGGGGTCAAAAAATCGGAAAGAAAAAAAAAATTTTACAAAAAAATCATGAATTATTTTTTTCCTAGTCAAGGAAGCCCTAAACACCATAAATACAATTTATGGCCAGTTACTCTGTTCTTTTAGCTATCTTATGGTATTAATTTCATGTTTTTACGACACTTAAAATCTTTGTTATTGCCTAAAGTAAAGTATCGATAAAATTAGATATCGCACTTAGCCTTAACGGGTTAGAAGTACCGCCTATATCACATTGTATAACAGGCCCTTGGACTTATCTGTTGAATAACTTCGCTATCTGATGAATAAATCTAGTAGCCGTTGCGATCCCTAAATATCCGCTTATTCGAAAAATAGTTTAAAATACGTTTTTTTTCTTAAAAATCATAAAAAATAGCGTGCGTGACTCTTGGCTGACGTAAAATTAATTGAATAGTCTGTCTTGCTCTAACACTAATCTAAGCAATGCATTTGTTTCATCTTTCAGTAGTTTGTGTAGCTAGAAATATTTGGTCAGATAGTTATCCATGGAATAAATGACGGTTTAAAAATTAACGATAGTTATTAGACGTTTTATTTGATTAAGTTAACGATATTGTTTCTGATTTCAATAACATAAGTGTTAGCTACTAGTTCGGTTGCGGGTTCGAATCCCGCAAGGGGCAAATGTTAGTGTGATGAGCACGAGCATTTGCACCTGAGTCATGGATGTTTATAAACGTATGTTTATCCGTTATCTAGTCGCCATAGCACAAGCTTTGCTTAGTTTGGGGCTAGATAATTGGTGAGATTGTGGAAAACAATTAATTTATTTTACTTACCTTAGGATCAGAACGATGTATGTGATGTTATCCAATTTTTATTTATTTATATAAAATTGGTACTGTTTCAATTACAGGTAGCGGAAGGCGATATAATAATGTATCTGAATCTGTTTGATTGCTACGTCAAAGTGAAAGATTCCCAACCAGACGAGAAAAGGTCTAAAAAGGCGTGCAAAGAATGGTGCAGGAAGATGTATGTCAATTATAGAGTTATGGAAAAGGTAAGTGCTCTAAGTCTAAAGAATCACACAAATACACATTTTTATTCTTAGGGTTCCGTACAAAAAATGAAATGATCGGAACCCTAATAGGATCACTCGTGCGTCTGTTTGTCCGTCCGTCTGTCACAGCCAATTTGCTCCGAATCTACTGGTCCAAATCAGGTGAAATTTGGTAGGATGGTGTAATCCCATACCTAAAGTGCAAACTGCAAAGTTTCCGGGGACAAATTAGGAAAAAAATAATAATTCAGACCTTCCTGTGTTATATATCAAATAAAAGGGCTCATTATAAAGATCTTTAATATATTTTTGTTATTTTTGTAAAATATATACTTTTGATTTTATTTATGAAAGGCGACGAAAATTTGCCATTATGACCACCACTCCCCTGATCTCCAAAACTACTAAGCCTAAAATTTAAAAAATAAATAAGTTTATGTTACGGTTATGGTTAAATGTCAGCCAATCACAAGGTAAAGGTTAAAAGTAAAAAAAAAAAAGTCCTATGTTAGTAGTCTCTTTTGTGAATGTTGTGCTCACCTGTAAGTGAGATATATATCAGAAATGTCTATCTAAGACTTGTTTATACTAGTAGTGTTTTATGTATATGTTGTTGGTGTGCCTTATCAAATAAACAAACAAACAAATAAAGGTTAAAGGTGCATACAAATATTTGAAATGTTAAAATAACGAGCAGAGCATGTAAACGAAGTTGTTTAACAGAGGGCCTAGTATGAGTTAATATTATTCGGGTTTTTTAAAGAAAACATAAACCCAGATTTGTATGAAAAAGTATGGTTTTGATAAAGTGCCGCAAGGTGACGCTGCTTCGAAGCACATAAAAATTCTCGTCTTCTTTTCGATCTATTTATACCTTGAAAAGCTCACACTAGGCAATTTACTTAGCTAGAACGCTTGAAATATAGTGTACACTAAAAGTACTGTAAATATTCAATGTATTCTTTCAGGCTTGTGAAATACGAAGCAGCTTAGAGAAATTGGTAAAAAATAAGTTCAAATTAGAAAACAGTACATTTGAAGGACTGGAATTGGGAACAGGTAAACTTTACAATACTCAAATTTTATGAAACAATTATAATTTTGTGTAATTAAATTAAAACAATGCTTTTGTAAGGCTTCCCCTATTTTGGTAATAAATTAAGCAAGTTATACTTCAATAATTCATATCTTTGTAATCGAAATGTCTTATATCATGTCAGTCATGTCTAAATTAATTAATTCTGTAATTATATTTGTTTACAGCTAAATGCATCCGCGTAATGAAATGTGTGCTATCAGGGTTATTCCCTCAAGCAGCGTACCTAAGTATAGACGGCGCGTACCGAGGGGTACGAGGCGCCGTACTACACATCAGTCCTGACAGCTGTCTGTACCACGTGCAACAACCTAAATGGTACGTTGTAAATGTATTCAGTAGATTAAATGTGTTCTATCAGGCCTTTCCTTTCTATAGACGGCAGCGTACCTGAGTAAAGACGGAATGGTACCTGAGTGTAGACGGCGTGTACCTGAGTATAGGCTCGTACCTAAGTATAGACAGCTCGTACCTAAGTATAGACAGCTCGTATCTGAGTATAGACAGCTCGTATCTGAGTATAGATGACACTTACCTCAGTAAAGACGGAGCATTCCTGAGTACAGACATAAGCGTCCCGGAGTAAAGAAAGACGGCGCGTACCTGAGCATATAGGGTGCATACCTGAGTATAGATGGCAGCGTACCTGAGTGTAGACGGCAGCGTACTTGCGTATAGATGGAAGCGCACCTGAGTATATACTGCAGCGTACCTGAGTATAGACGGAATAGTACCTGAGTATTGACAGCGTGTACCTGTTTATAGACGGCAGCGTACCTGAGTATAGACGGAATGGTACCTGAGTATAAATTCAAATGCGTTTATTGCGAATTAAGTGTACAAGAGATCTTACAATATAAACGGCGTGTACCTATTTATAGACGGCAGCGTACCTGAGTATAGACAGCTCGTACCTTAGTATAGACGGCGAGTACCTGACTGATATAAGACTTTAAAGGATTTAAATAAAGACTTTGTAGTAATTTTAATATTTTATTATTAAGAAAAGAGACATATTCTAGAATATAGGATAATAATTATGTCATAGTATGGAAACTGATGCTACAAATTATTACCTAGTTACCATAATTGTTAATGTCGGTAAATCAAGCGTGTGTTTCTATATGGTCTAATAAATACATTTGATTGAATTTAAAAAAGAATTTGATTTGAAACCGGATTTGATTTAATTTGAAATTTGATTAAATTTGAAACTTTTTCGCGTAAACACAGCGTTATTCATCATATTTTTCCCCCAGGGTGGTATTCTCGAGCGTCCAGAGCAGCGGCGACAAGACGCTCATGCGCGACCTGCTGCGCGTCGCGGAGCCCTGGCTGCTGGAGGCCGCGCCGCACTACTACACCACCACGTGATAATATACGAGTTACTGATATAAATGTGTTTTAATAGTAAAGCCCACAACCATCGACTATTTCTCCATAGACCAATTATCTCTATAGTGATTTTTTTCACAAAAATTTCGGCATTTTTATTGCGGTCTACAGTTGATAAAATCAAACCCGGGACCTATAGCGTTTCACTTAAATTATGTATGAGTTGTCAAGCTCGTACGTAATTAAAGTGTGTTTTATATCAGATTCTTGGGTAGGGATTTACTCACGATGTGCCACTAGTGGCAACACACTATGTGCCACTAGTGGCATCTCACGATGTGCCATTAGTGGCAACTCACTGTGTGCCTCTACTGGCAACTCACTGTGTGCCACTAGTGGCAACTCACGATGTGATACTAGTTGCTTAAAAGGTCCAGGGTTCGTTTCCCGGTTCGGCTCAACTCGGAAAAGGATCTCAAACTGTCTTGAGTCTAGCAACAACTGAATCCTAACCGTCGTCTCCTTCGCTCAGTCCGTTTTCCCTCTCACACACCCCAGGGCGGTATACTCGAGCGTCCAGAGCGCCAGCGACAAGACGCACGTGCGCGTCGAGGATCCCTGGCTGCTGGAGGCCGCGCCGCACTACTACCTACACCACCACTTGATAAAATACGAGATACTGATGATTATTGAGTTTTGATAGTGAAGCCCACAACCGTCGACCATAATTATCTCTTATAGAGTTTTTTTTTTACAAAAATTCTAAAAAGTCTACAGTTGATAAGAATCGAACCCGGGACCTATAGCATTTTACTTAAATTGTGTATGAGTTGACAAGCTCGTGCGTAATTTTAGTGTTTCAGGTCTGATGATGATGATGCCTCCGACTACAAATTGATTCTTTAAATCTTGTTTTCATCTTTTAAGTTCACTTTTTACGCAGTCGGGATTTTTAATTTATTTTATTTATATACAGAATTTAAAACCCTGTATTCACTAGAGGACTATGCCAGAGGTTCCGAGTTCCATCAGACTTCCAAAGTGTTACAATCATCAAATGACAATTAAAAATTTTCCATAGAAAAAGTAATTTTAAGTCGACTGCTTCCACGCCAGTGTGCGCAAGCGCTGCGCGTCGCTGGTGCGCAGAGTGCGGACCAGCTCCAACGCCGTCCTGTAGGCCTGTTCTACTAAAGAAAACTAACAAAACGTAAACGCAACTATTGACGAAACGCAACTAAACGTCAAGTTTCGTATTCTACTAATTCTTAATCTATAATAGTTAAATAAATTAATAGTTTACTTTAGTAGAATTGGCCTACTGGCAATGATCGCCGGCCACCTAGACTGATACATAGTAATATATTTTAATTATTTATAATTTGTTTTATTACTATTGCTGAATTTAAAAAAATGATTTAATATGGAATAATTTTAATTAAATTTACTTTATTAGGGAATCATTTTATTTGATATTTGATGTAATGTTATTATAATTTGTTATTTTTTTTATATCGGTGTTTGTATATTTAGAGATTTATGGGACAACGTCCTGAAATAAATGAATTTTATTTAAAAATTTTTTTATAAGTACAGTCAACAGCATATCAAGTCACTACAAACTGCCAAATTTTTCCAATTAATAATAAACTGTATTCCTTGGAAATTAAGTTAAAATCGATTGAAGAAATTTGTTTTTATTTTACGAGTAACTAAATACACAAAATATGGTGATATAGTTGCTCGATTGCAAATTTGCAAGCATCAGAATCAGCTCCTAAGAGGTTTTGAGGATGAAGTTTCTCTTATACCATTTCTTTCTATGTAATGTTGCTAAATAAAACTTAAAAATATTGCTTAACAAAAGTTATTACAGTAGATAAAAAATACTCGTACAGTACCTATTTACTTTCTCTCTCTATGCTCGTACCTACTGAACTAAAAACAAAGATAATAATTATTATTGTCCGTCACCCCCCCAGGTACATGTTTATTTATTTATTTACTCCGTTTATCGGCCCAAGGATATGCCTTCAACCTCAGGTCAATTCTTCAATTGTCTCGGGATTATTGAGGGTAACGCCACAGAACATTATAGTGATGGTGACAGACAGCTATTGAATATATCGATACTTGATCTGTAGGTATATCGATACTCATACTCATATTTCAACTGAAAAAAAAACGACTTTGAAGTTGCATCTGTTCTTGTGTTCTTAGTGCCCTAACATTGCACGAGAAAAGATTTTAACCAGTTCTAGTCTGCGGTGACTTTGTCAAGTCAGGCGTTTTGCAGACGGCAAATCAGAAACAACGATGGTAACACAACACATAACCCGAGAAAATATAGAAAAGTTCGTTTTTCAAATTGCCCCGTCCGGGAGTCGAATCCTTAAAGTCAGAGATGGCGATGCCAAGTCCAGCATCTCGCCTCTCGAATATGTGGGTCGTCAAAAATAATAACTAAGTTGAAAATGAGTCGAGAAAAAAGGCAAAATGTTTGTGTTATGGTGGTAGCTTAGTTACGTTCATCATCATTATTTCAGCCACGGACGTCCACTGCTGAACATAGGCCTCCCGTGACTTCCAGATTGGCCGGTTGGAAGCGGCCTGCATCCAGCGGCTTCCTGCAACCTTTGACAGGTCGTCTGTCTACCTTGTGGGGGACATCCCATGCTGCGCTTCCGCTTGCCGGTACGTGGCCTCCATTTCAGAACCTTTCTGCCCCATCGGCCGTCAGTTCTACGTGCTATGTGCACCCACTGCCACTTTAGCTTGCTAATCCGTCGGGCTATGTCACGGTCGGTGACTTTAGTTCGTTTAGTTAGGTTGGTTTAAATAAGCTATTATTGACTGTTCTATCGATTTCTTAACTGAGGATTACTATCGATAGTTTGGCAGCACTATCGACAGTAGTGAGGCTATAACCGAACACTATGTAAGTAGATTAATTTATTAGTGGGTAGATGCCCGGCCGGGCTGTTTATCAATATATTAATAGCATTTGGGTTCATTCCTCTTGTGCTATTTGTGTCTTGCTCCAAAAGTTAATTGTTGTAAGTTAGGTATTTGACCGTCTCGTGTAGGGGTTCGCGCTCCGGACTACAATGCCTGGCGGTTGCGGGTTCGAATCCTGCAAAGGGCAAATGTTTGTGTGATAAGCACGAGCATTTGAACTTCATAAAAGTCATGGATGTTTATACAGGGTGTACAAAAGAAGGGACACTCCTTAAAACCACGTGATCGGCTGATTATATACAACAACTTTTGATATGGAAGCAACATCGAAATCGTGATTTTATTTTAAGATGCATCATACATTATCATTGAGGTATGCGAGTAAGTTTGTATGGGGCAGCTAAAAAAAAAGTCTCGATTTCGATTTTGCTCCCATAAAAAAGTTGTTGTATATCAACAGCTGATCACGTGGTTTTAAGGAATATCCTATTGTCTTGTACACCCTGTATACAGGGTGTATAGAAGAATAGGACACTCCTAAAACCACGTGATCAGTTGCTGATATATGCCTTTGGGAGCTTCTTTCATCGAAACCATGTTTTTTTTTCAGATGCTCCATACATTATCATCCAGGTAGGTATGCGATGCGAGTAAGTTTGTATGGAGTCTGCGGCTAAAAATCACGGTTGTACTTATCACACAAACAATGTTGTCCCTTGCGGAATTTGAACCCGCATCCGCCAGGCTATGAATTCCGGAGCGGTAACCACTACACCAGACGGTCGTCAAATATATGTGTCAAAGCGACGGGTAGGTACTATTATCCGAGTTTATGTTTGTAAATTTAAGTAAGTTTATCCGTTATCTACTTATCTAGTCGCCATACTAGGGGTGTTCAAAAAGTAGTGAGAATGAAGTAGTAATGGTGGGTACTTGAAAAAAGATTTTATTGTCACGGAAAGATTAGTTCTTTGTCATAATACCCTCAAATAATTAGCTTTCTATTTTGTCTGTGTCAGTTGAATTCATTATTTGTTTCTGACGTGTCGATAACTCTCGCTAAAAATGGATAAAATTGAAATCCGTGCGGTGATAAAATACTTTTGCTTGAAAAAAATTACTACTGAACAAATTTTTAAAGATTTACGTGAGACATTGGGGGAGTCTGCTCCTCCATATTCCACAGTGGCTCGGTGGTGTGCAGAGTTTAAACGTGGTAGAACATCGGTTAAAGATGACCCGCGCTCTGGCCGCCCTTCGACGTCAGTCACTCAGGAAATGGTCGAAAAAGTTGAAAAAAATGTTCAGGATGATCGCCGTGTAACAGTCCGTTTTATAGCTGAAGAGTTGAAGATTTCAACAGGTAGTGTGCGTAGCATTTTGCAAGATCACTTAGGAATGAAAAAGGTATCCTCGCGTTGGGTCCCGAGAATGCTAACGGACGCACAAAAACAAACGCGACTCAACATTTCAAAGAGCTCATTGGAACTGTTTCAACGAGATCCTGATCTTTTTTTGGCCCGATTCGTAACAATGGATGAAACATGGCTTCATCATTATGATCCAGAAACGAAACAACAATCAATGTCCTGGAAAAGACCGTCATCTCCCACGCCAAAGAAATTCAAGACTTAACCATCTGCCGGCGAGATCATGGGCTCAGTTTTTTGGGACAGCCAGGGGTTGGTAATGATTGAATACCTTGATCATGGAGCCACTATCACAGGAAATGTCTACGCAGAACAAATAAAAAAATTACGTCAGGAAATCCTTAAAAAGCGACGAGGAAAACTCTCGAAAAAAGTTTTGTTCCATCAGGACAACGCCCCGGCGCACAAGTCTGCAGTTGCCATGGCAGCAATCCAAGATGCTGGCTTTGAGATCCTCGATCATCCGCCATATTCACCGGACTTAGCCCCTAGTGATTTCTACCTATTTCCACGTTTGAAAGAACACTTGAGAGGCACAAAATTTGAAGATGACGAAGAAGTGAAGGCCGCCGTAAACGATTTTTTAAGTATCTACTCAAGATGAAGGTTTTTTTTTAAAAGGGAATTTTGGCCCTAGAAAAAAGATTTGCTAAATGTATTGACCTAAAGGGTGACTACGTCGAAAAATAAAATTATATTAAATAAATTCATTTTCTAACATAGCTATTCTCATTACTTTTTGAACGCCCTAGTATAGCTCTGCTGCAGCTGCTGGTGCTTATGTTTAAAGATAAAAGATAATAATAATTGATTGCTGAAAAAAAGACACTAAGTATAATTTATGTCTAAAAGGTTATTGGTATTATAATCACGCCAAACAACTGAATATAATTACAACTTCCTTACATAACAACGGATAATTTTACGAGGTCGGATCGTCGTCGTCGTCGTCATTATTTTGGGACTTATTGTTTATGTGCCACATAACACGGGATAAAGTTCACGTAACATTTCATCGTAACATACGGCCGGTTAAGCTGGGTCCAGATAGGTATCATGTTCTTTTGTCCGTACCATACCTCCGTTCTGTATCAGCCTTGCATTGCAAGAAGTAAGGCGTCCCACCGTACCGTACCGAACGGGTGACACAGCTTTAGTTTTAGTGAGGGTTGCTAAACTTATGCCGTGTGGGGACGGCGATGACGAATGCACTTCCCCACCGCCAACAGGAGGCGTGTCGTAAGAGGCGACTAAATCCTGTAGCACTAGACGGGGAGCAGCGTCTGCGTGCGAAATATTAAAAAAAACTGCGCTCGCCAACCCGCCTGCCAAGCGTGGCGAGTATGGCAAAAACCCCCCGATGATAGAAGTCACTGGGGGAGGCCTACTTATGTTCAGCAGTGGACGTCCTGTGGCTGAAATGATGATGCTAAACTTATGTGTTTCGGCATTTTTTTATTTTTTTTATTTGAGATGGTCTTACTCTTGACCCCAATCTTGCTCTAGAGCATAGATGGAATCTACGATGGGCATTAACCAAAGTGAACACAGTTTTTGCCCAGATGCCCAGAAACGCCTGGCTATTTCGCGATATGTAACATGACGATCTTGCAATAGGTAATGTTCCCGCAAACAGCATGAATTTTGAGGCACAACAACCGATTTAGGGCGACCTTTAAATCTCACAAAACCAGTGATACTCAGTACTTTTCGATAGTGCTTTGTTCCCAAAAGTCGAAGCGAGTTGATCAATGCACTGGTTTTAAGTTAGCCCTCGCCAATAGTTAATCGTAATAATTCATATCACAAAAGTTTTAACAAGCTTAATCCATGGCGATAACTTTGATTATAAACATGTCCAGGTAGAGTGTGGTGCTGCAATTGGCACCAAAAAAACAGGCCAGATTTAAGTGAGTAACAGCTGTGGTTACTAGTATGGTAACAATTATGGGTTGCTATGGTAACAAGCGCGTCACTGAGCGGGCGAAACAAACTTTGGCGCCAACGGTTGGCTTATATATTTTTTGACGTTTATGAAACTCGAACAGAGCTATCAGAACAGAGAGAATCTAGACATGTATAAAATCAAAGGGCGATAATAAAGACACGCAATTTTCAAATTGACACCACAGAGGATAATCAAATGACGCTACATGAAACAAATTGTATTCTTCAGCCAAAGAGTTCAATTTTTAAATGGTTTAATTTTTAGGGTTCCGCACCCAAAGGGTAAAATGGGACCCTATTACTAAGGCCCCGCTGTCTGTCTGTATGTCTGCCTGTCCGTCTGTCGCCAGGCTGTATCTCATGAACCGTGATAGTTAGAGAGTTGAAATTTTCACAGATGACGTATTTCTGTTGCCGCTATAATAACAAATACTCCCATATAACAAAAGTATTTTTTGCCGTTTTTATAGATAATGGTACGGAACCCTTCGTGCGCGAGTTAGACTCGCACTTGGCTGGTTTTTTATTGTTCTGTAACTGGCCAGTTCCAGATTCATAACTAGCAGCCCTCAGTATTAATGGTGTAGGCAAAGGTAAACAACCCTATACCCTCGCAAAGGTTTTTTATTTATTTTATTTATTTTAAAAGGTTGCAGCAAACCTGGATGCAGGCCGCTCCTAACCGGCCTATCTGGACGTCATTAGGTTAGGCCATGTTCAACAGTGGACGAAATGATGATGATGATGATAATAGGTCAGAAATACCGTATCTAAGTAAACAAGAGGTATAAATCCAATGTAGGAGTAGTCTGGTTATTAATAGATCTGATAAAGGGGCTGGGTCGAATAATAATTAATCTACCTTTATTTATGCTTACAGCTTTATAAATAAATAATGAAGAACTTTCCAAACAGAATGAATTATATATCCTTTTAATGTAGCAATTTATTAACAATAACAATAAAAATAAAGATGTTGATCGACATCTTAAATTACTATTTAACAACATACTATCTTACGAGTGTACTAAAATGCCTTTTGTAACTGCAGAAGAAAAAATATTTTACAAACTATGGAAATACAAGTTTCCATACAAAATTGTACGTATGAGGCTTTAACGTCCGGATTTTTTTAGAACCCGTTCAAAAACCGACCTTATTACTCGAGCGATGGATTGAATCCGGGCTTACCAGTGGAGCCGTTTTTGCTGCTTATAGCCCGAGCCTGAGAAGTCTCGAAGATTATCAAAGGGTTTTCCGAGTTTGTTCAAAAATAATTTTTTGCCACGTAACAAAAAAAAACGGATTTTAAATTTTATTCCTTTAACATTAATATATAACAAGAGATTGTTTTTTTATCAAATTTAATAATAGTATAGATATTAATTATCCCATTAACCGGTCCATCAAGTTCCGTTCCATAAGCCCGGTTTAGTTTCCATCTTACCTGCAATAGTCCGTGCACCTAGCGGGTGTTGTCTTTGAGTGCATCTTCTCAATAATGCAGGCAGAGATAGTATCCGCTAGGTGTACATATCCTAACTCAGTAACGTATCTCAAAGGGGCCTCTTCGTGTTGGATTGTATCCTCAGGAACGTCTTCCAAAAGGACCACCTTTAGGAAGGCGTTTCTAGAGATACACGATCACGGTCGGTCCTTTTGAAACGCCTTCCAAAAGGACCGACCTTTTTGCCGTGATTTCTCGCAGGAGAGATACAAATAATAATATTGATGATAACATTACTTGATTAAATTATTTAAGCATGATGTAAGGAATATTTAATTGACCTAAAAGCCAAGTTGGTATGAGTCGTAATATTTAGCCTCACTTGTAAATAACTTATGTATAATTTACTTACTTATCAATTAATCACTTGGGCAATTAAATCCCGGAAGTAAGTATTTATTCTACACCTAGGTATATCGATTTGAAACTTAATCTCTTTAGCAGGGCAATACAAAACATCATTATCACCTTTTTGACCATAATAAACTTTTAGATAAGCCGGTGGAAAGTGGCCTGCATCCAGGGGCTTCTAAACAGGGGATCGATTCTTTAAAAAACCCGGCCAAGTGCGAGTCGGACTCGCGCACGAAGGGTTCCGGCAAAAAATCACGTTTGTTGTATGGGAGCCCCCTTAAACATTTATTTTATTCTGTGTGGATTTGTTATAGCGGCAACAAATACATCATCTGTGAAAATTTCAACGGTGTAACTATTATGGTTCATGAGATACAGCCTGGTGAAAGACGGACAGACAGACAGACGGACAGCGGAGTTTAAGTAATGGGGTCCTGTTTTACCCTTTGGAAAAATTGTAATTGACCATTGTATTTTTTGAAAAAAAGAAAACTTAATAAAGAAAACGCAAGGTGCGCGGTCATTCATCAGAGATCACAGGCGTCTAACAAGGACCTTATGGGTCGTTCATTAATCACCTGATGTTTATTTAGCAATATAAACCCCCCCCCCCCCATGGCGATACGTGGTGAGTGAGTGAAAGGTGAGTATTAGAGTACATATTCTATTTTTTACAAATATTATGTAATTATCGCAGTTTCTTTCCCACAGCCTTTTCTAAGCTGTTTTACTGGAACATTAGGCAGGTATACAAAAAGTACATTCCACGTTTATCTAAGGTTACGTAGAGTTCACCCGGACTTGTCTGTCTCATATGGCCACAGTATACATTGGTTCAGTGCGTTCACTGCATGGTTTGTAAGCGCTTAGTTTAATCATCATAATCATCATCATCTCAGCCTATTGCAGTCCACTGCTGGACGTAGGCCTCCCCCAAAGAGCGCCAAAGAGCACGATCTCCCGCTTTTTTCATCCATCCACTGCCAGCCATCTTCCTAAGGTCGTCGGTCCATCGAGCAACCTTTCATGTTGTGCGACAGATGTGGCCAGCCCACTGCCACTTAAGCTTAATCCTATTTACAGAAAGAAATTGGTATTTATTGGTTTCAGGGTATCGACTATTGTCTGAATATATTGTACTAGTTGTCTTTAGTTTATTCAATATATTCCACAGGAACATTTAGCCGGGAAAAAAAGTATCCTATATGTTAATCCAGGTCATATATTCTATATGTGTGCAAAGGTGATCCAAATCTGTGCTTTAGTTTTTGCGTGAAAGAGTAACAAACATACATACATCTATACTTTTGCATTTATAATATTATTAGGATAGACATCTTGACCCAAAGAGTCGTAAAGCTCGGTGTCTGGTTTGGCTTAACCAAAAAAATCATTTTTTATCTAACCATGACGGTTCATTCTTTGACACGAAGACAGGACTAATTGAGTTACATAATAGTTTTTTTTTTCTTTAATTGGTGAATGCCTTACAGTCAAAAAATTACAGTAAAAAACAATGATTGCGGTTAAAACCAATCCAGTTAAAATAAAATAAAAAACAAATCTCCAATACCTACCTACCTAATGCAAAAAATTGGGTTCGTGGCTTACGCCCCTAGTGGTGTACGCACCCGTGGTCGACGCAGCCGAATCTAATAATTTTATGATCCTTTTTTTTGTACAGGTAATGTCAAAAGTGTACCCTAACTAAAATATATATTTTAAGCACACAGTATTTAAGTTCGTTTATTACATTGACCCGACCGGGGATCGAACCCGGAACCTCAGAGATGGCCATGCCATTTAAAGTTCGGCGTGCTCGCCTCTCGACTACGGAGGTCGTGTGTATTCGTCGGCATAACGATTAGTCGTGTTTGTGTCATAAAAGTGTTAATCGTCACTGTGTATTCGTCGGCATAACGATTAGTCGTTTCTGTGTCATTAAAGCGTTAGTCGTTACTATGTTTTCGTCGCCATAACGATTAGTCGTTTCTGTGTCATTAAAGCGTTAGTCATTACTATGTTTTCGTCGGCATAACAATTAGTCGTGTTTGTGTCATAAAAGTGTTAATCGTCACTGTGTATTCGTCGGCATAACGATTAGTCGTTTCTGTGTCATTAAAGCGTTAGTCGTTACTATGTTTTCGTCGGTATAACGATTAGTCGTTTCTGTGTCATTAAAGCGTTAGTCGTTAGTGTATATTCGTCGGCATAACGATTAGTCGTTTCTGTGTCATTAAAGCGTTAGTCGTTAGTGTATATTCGTCGGCATAACGATTAGTCGTGTCTGTGTCATGAAAGTCCTTCAAATTGTTACTGTATATTCATGATAATTCAAAACAGAGACGCGAGCGACAGTAACTAGATTATTAAAGTACCTACTATCGTTATTTCCATTACAAAATATTATCACTCTGTCTGGGTAACGTCTACAAATTTATTATCGGGGCCGTTGGTCGAAAAATAAACTGTAAGGTATATGGTCGCTCTTGTACTCCTGTGATTAGCAGAGGAGGCACGACACGACCGGAGGAAGTCGCGTCGGTCAATAGTAGTAATCTGGTCAATAATAAAAAGTGTGAGTCGGACTCGCACGAAGGGTTCCGTTAGTTCCGTACCATTAATAAATAATACATATTGGACAACATCACATACAATCATGTGTTTGGAAGCCCCACTTAAATATTTGTTTTATTTAAATTATATTTTTTTAAAGTGAATGTACTGGGTTATTTGAAAAAACATCAACAACCTCGCACGACTATTAATATCATAAACAACAACATTTGTTCTACGAGTTATATCATAACGCAAAACATTAATTAAAAATGATTTTATTTATTTTTTATTTTATTTATTGTAGGAAAACAAGCAGTACATAGTTTATTGTACTTTCGTACCATTTGTAAGTCTATATTCCATTAACAAGCGAAAAGGTGACGCGCGCGACACGCGCTTTGCGATGCGCATAGAGCAAGAACATTCAGAATTAAATTGATATTTATTTTTGTATGACAGTAAAATGTGTCAAATTATCAAAAGTCGTAGAACAAATATTGTTGTTTATGATTTTAGCTACCTAGTCTTGCGAGCTTGTTAATGTTTTCCTAAAAATAAACCCTGTATATTCTTATTATAATATTATATTATTATTATAATAATAACTGAATATTCTGTTAATATTTCAGCGTCTACATGTTTGCCGTTATCAATATCGAGCAAAAACGAGAAAAAAATATCCTGTTTGCTGTATGAGAGCCCCCTTAAACATTTATTTTATTGTTTTTTAGTATTTGTTGTTATTTTAGCAACAATAGGAATACATTATCTGTAAAAGTTTCAACTGTCTTACTATCACGGTTCATGAGATACAGCCTGGTGAAAGACGGACAGACAGACAGATGGACAAACAGCGGAATCTTAGTAATAGGGTCCCGTTTCCCTTTGGGTACGGAACCCTAAAATTGGATACATCCATGGCATTGGCAGTGGAGTAATAAAACACTTTCTTTCTTTGCCTTGTCCAAGTTTGTCACCCCGCATGTCGCGAACGAACTTGACGGCCTATATTAATTATTCTACTCTATAATCTTCTATAGATCAATGGTATGGCCTTATACAGGGTGTCCTTGGAAGTATGGATCAAACCGAAAAGGTGCATAGCGGGGTTGATTCCGAAACCTTTGAGCTCTATGAATGTGTGTTCAATTTTCGACAGGAAAAAAGTTGTGATTATTTGATCTCGGTTAGATAGAAATTTACTGGTGCCTTTCTCGTTGTAATCTACCCTGAAAGAAACAAACAGACAAACCGGGCTTAGTGAGCCTACTACATCAGCGTTGACTGTGTTTGCCATCTCATTATAACTGTTTATTTTTTCCTAATTAATGTTTGAGGTATTTCGCAGTAAATTATTGCGTGATTTCCATGTGATTTTGATACCGAGTTCCTAAGAGATAGTGCCTCAAGATCGTATCTTTATTGTATTTGTTGGAATTTTAATTAAACTTTTAATTACTCTAAAATATTAGTTACCTATCCAATGAGATGTCGCATTCCTCAAAAGCATGGAAAATGAAAAATCTTTTCTATCTTATTCTCCGCAATTTGGCTCGCGTCTTTCCAAGCCGCCATTTTACAAAAAAATAAATCCCCGAACAAACCTAAAATGGTTGCACTCTATTATTAACTCTGTATTGAAATGTGGATTGTGCATTACGAGTGCCAGAGAACGTATCACAGTAAGTAATAATGATTGAAAATTAATAATTAGGAAAAATATTCTTTTTGCGTTGAAGCATATAACTTTTCCCCCCTATGCATTTGGATCAAAATAAAAACATTTAGTGAAATGTTAATCGTAAAACAAAAAAAAAATACATTTCAATAATGGTCACGAACTTCGAGGTACCGGATCAAAAATACGGGTCGTGGCTTACGCCCCCAGTGGTGTCGCAGTAAGATAGATAATTGTAATTGTATGACTCCTTCGTGTATTGTATGGATTGTAAATTAATTATTATAATAAAAAACCGTAAATATTGTATCGTAGTATGAAATAATTTTATTGGAAGTGAAAAACAAAAAACTTTTTTTATCTGTCAGAATTTCAAAATTAAAAAGAAAAACAAAATAGTTTTTATGTCTTCGACAGATAGTAATGAATCGCTTTCGTATAACTATGTTACGGTATACAGGGTGTCCCAAAATTAGCACGTCACAGTGACACTAGAGATAGATGGGCCTAAGACGCATCGAACAAGCCTAACATGTCTATAGAAAAGTTTTACCAGTTTTGAGTATGGCCAATTTTAGAATGTTTTTTAAAAATCACCCTTTTTTCATAAACTTTGTATCAGATTTTTTTACAGAGCTGTTAAATTTACTTTTTTTGTAAACCTATGCCTTTAGCAACAGTTGGTTTTGAAGAAACAATCGTTATCTAGACGGTAAATAGTATGAAATAACGACAATCGATAGTCAATCTCAATCTAATTTTTACCCAAAGAAAATGGCTTTAGCTATGAGTAGCAACCGTGAAAAAAAATTATATCAAACATAATGAACAAATACCATTAAAAACTTCCCTATGCTATGGCGATTCCAAAATGTTATAACACTTATATCGCAATAAAAAAAATCTAACAATTTATGTCATTTCTCATCAAAGTCGTCCCCAAGTCAAATTATTAATAAAACATACTAGGAAGTCCTGCAGTTCCCACGATCAAGTAGATATGAAATGATGTGAAATTTTAATTTATTTTACCTGGCTAAGCAATTGGGAGGGAAAGCGATAATAAAACCGGCCATGTGGGAGTCGGACTCGCGTACGAAGGGTTCCGTACCTTTATCTGTAAACCCGGCAAAAAATCGCGTTTTGTTGTATCGCAGACATAGCCCGACGGATTAACAAGTTAATATGGCAGTGAGCGGCGCTCATAATACGTAGACCTGACGGCTGACGGGTCAGAAAAGTTCTGGAATGGAGGAGTCTAAAATAATTATTGATTCTTCAAAAGCAACTGTTGCCAAAGGCGTAGGATTACAAAAAAAGTAAAATAAACAGCTCTGTAATAAAATCTGATTCAAAGTTTATGAAAAAAGGGTGATTTTTAAAAAAACATTCTAAAATAATTGGCCATACTCAAAACTGATAAAACTTTTCTATGGACATGTTAGGCTTGTTCGATGCGTCTGAGGCCCATCTATCTCTGGTGTCACTGTGACGTGCTAATTTTAGGACACCCGGTTATAATTATATCCTAACTATATTACGGCTTTATCTATCTTACTGCGACATATGCACCCGTGGTCGTAGCACCCGGTCAGTTTAATTGACTTTGAAGATTTTTTTTACCAAATGTACTGGCAGGCATAAAAGGCATAATATTGTAATATAATTTTCAACACAGTTGCTCGTAAATTCACTCTTATAACACCGTTTTTAGTATCATAACTCATCATATTACGCACTTGTGCTGTAAAAAGATTATCGCACTAGTGCGTAAATGTAAACTTTTTTTAAAAAAATCCAGCAAAAGTTTGTGTCTAAGAACATTGAATATTTTACGAATATTAAATTATTTAAGGGTTAAGATGACAAATAAATATTTCATTTTATTAAATTGTATATTAATAAACACAAACTAACTTAACTATCATTTTTAGAAACAATAATTTATAGTTTATTTTATTTTTTAAATTGCTGCTACTCGGCTGAACAGCCAGTTTTTCCTGTGCCATTATTGAACCTGCGCGCGCATCGAAATTGCGGCGCGCGAAAAAAACAAAACTTACGTGCTATTTTCCATTATTATTTGATAAAGTTGTTGCTGTGTGGTTAATTACTATCAAAAATGTCTACTTTAAATAGTAAAGACGAGTAAAATGTTATTCAACCCCGTCGGAAATACTTATCGAGGCACGAAACGCGAGTGATAGCCTGTTGCCGCCAAAATGCATAGAAAAACAGCAAAAACGCCAAGTCATATTTGGAGAAGGTATTTTAGATTTTAGTTTGTTTTTTCCTCGCAATTGTGTTGAAAAACGTCGTATGCAACTCGTGTGCATTGATCATTATCACACTCGGCTTCCTTACCGCGCTCGCCTGCGGCTCGCGCTTATAATAATGCCTCGTGTATAATGACCAACGTAGCACACTTGTATCATAATGTACTATTATTCTAACTTTTTTTTATTAGAAATGCTTTTACTTGGATGTTAGTAAAAAAAACTTTTAAATGTTTCGAATATATTTAATACTCCACTGGGGGCATAAGTCACGGACCCAAAATACTTATTGACCTTTTCCCGATTGATAATAAACTCTATGAGTCGGACTTAAAGTTGAAAATCATTTGGATGACCTTTAACTTTTTAAGCACTAAGCTCGGGTCGCGCACAAATGTTTGCGCGGGTCCATTGTTATTCAATTGTTATCTTTTTTCCCGGGCATTAAAGGTTAATAAGGTTGACCTGCCGTTGACTGTACCTACCGTCTTTCTAATTCCAGGAAATTAAATCATATATATATTTTTTCAATAGCAGTTGCATATTTTTTAGTAGAAAATTAGACTTACTAAATTACACTATTAGGAGTTCCTAAATTAAGTTTCTTTGATTTTTTTTCTTGCAGCTAAATCTCTATGAACTGTGCATTTATGCATAAAATAAACAGCCTTATAACTTTGATGTAAGTTACTACAAAATTTACCTAAAATTAAGAATTTATGTTAAGTGAGTTAACATTTAAATTTTCAACTTAAAATTAAAAATCTAAACTGCTAATTTCTTAGTTTTTAAGTAGCTTCAAAGAATGCGCTAGACGCTAAGCTTTCATAATAATAATAAAAAAGTAGTACAACATAGGCTATTATTCGATGAAATCACCCATCAAAGACAAAGCGAGGTGGATTTTTTTTGAATTTTATTATTATTAAAGTCAAAAATTAATTATTGAAAATATTGTATAATTGTAGACACATAGTTTCCGAAAAAGCCAGGGTGCGAGCTAATAGTGAGGCTGAGACTATATGCAGCCGGATTTATTCAGTAACTGGTATAAAAACGGCTTTCGGTACCGCATCGTGCGTGCGTGTGTAGTCATGTCAATGTTTGCTTGAGCAACGGATTAAATCCGGGCTTGTCCGGAGCCGTTTCCGAATTCATGTAGTCCGAACCTATTTTTGGGCTTCCGCCTCCTGATTTTAGCTACTGTTCAAAAACAATGTTCCCCTAATATTTATAAATACACAGAGACATTTTAGTGGTTGTTTTCCCGCGTCAGAACGATTTACCTTTAGTAGTACTATCGAACCGTGCCAGTAATTTCTTTCAAATAAATTTTTTTTTCTCAACTAATCAAAAAAATAATCATCAACTCGAAAGCGTGAGAAACGGTAGTTTCTTTTACGAGATGTGACGTATTTGGGTACTGCACAAAGTAATACAGCATAAACTGCATCGCACGCGCTGCAGGCGATTTGTAATTGAATGCCTACAGGTGATTTGAATAAAAACAAACTTCATTATCTATTGTACTACTAATATAGAATCATTTTACTGCGGGAAAACAACCACTAAAATGTCTCGGTGTATTTATAACCAATAAAAGGTGTCACATGATTATAGAGAAATTAATTAAATTAATACGAATATGTCATATTGATGGATAGTGTAAACAAACATTATCTGGCAATGATTCATATTAATTTAGTCACAACACACCGTTTTATGGTCGTTTGCCTAATTAGTAAATTATAATTGGGTAGCAACTATTCTGAGTGTTTGTTAAAGTTCAAATATTTAGCTCGTAAGATACATTTCTATTAAAAAAAAGATTTTTTGATCAACGATTGAAAGCTAAAGCAAGCCTATTTAAGTAAGTTCCATTGCAAAGTATGTAGTGGCAAATTTTCAAAAACAAATAGAACTTAGAATTTGTATAGCGGCACGGAAGTTGAGCGCTAGGTGAAAGTTGCGCAGAAAACCATTACGATTACGTGATTGGCCGCGTCCGCACCGCCGGCAGTGATTGGTTGTTAGCTCCGCGCATACGCGTCTCTGATACGATGATCGTCTCATATGATGCGCAAAGCGATCCCCATTTTTTACCCCACATGCTGCGTACTGTAATTTAATCGATCTACGTGAATACCAAGTTTATTTTTTCATTTTAAATTACTCCTTTCTGTTTATAAAATGAAGCTCGTAGATACTTTACCATTGGTGCATCAAATTGGATCTTATGTGCACTGCATAAGGTACTTGTAAGCGTTGCGTTGACGTACGAGGTTGTCTGATGACGAAGAATTCCAGCGCACCTGGCTTTTCGAAAAAAAAATATATAACTAGTTTGCTCAATCTTATTTTTAAACCTTGCAATGTTACCTCGTATTACGTCTTACTGACAGGGGGCAGGCTTCATGTCAAACCTGAGGTTGTGTGGACTGTAGACCATTATCAACTACACCACGCGGGTCCAGAGTGTTGGACGGGTCGTAAGGCTATTAAACTTACAGTCAGTTGTAATCTGAGTAAACAGTTGTTAGTCGAAAAAAACGTGACTTCCGAAGCAATGAGATGCTTGTGATTAATAATTATTACTTAATTGGATTGAAGTCTCACGTGTTTTAAAGTTTAATATCATTTTCTATTTTTTAAAGTTGATTTTTAACTCAGATATCAACTAAAACATTTACGGCTTTACTACAAAAAGATAGACACGTGTTGAACACCTGTTTACAGATAAGTCACCCAATTTGAAATGTTTATTAGTAATACATTCTGTCAAAAAAGTTTCGGAAATTGATGATTTGTTTAAGATTCCAAATTCCAAATTATATTTTATTTGTTGTTGATAGATTGGCACAACTGTTTTGCATTTTGGCGCGGAGTTTGAGTTACATCTGATAATTAGATTAAATACAGTATTGTTTTTAGTTATACCAGATCTAGTGTGTATTGCGAATTTCATAATGGACAAAAACATCGAACAAAGAGTTTGTCTTAAATTTTGCATCGCCAATGGGATTTCGTGTTTGGAGTGTCTGAAAATTTTTCTTTGACTGTCGCGGTGTTGTGCACTCAGAATTCTTGCCAGCAGGTTAAACGATAAAGAAAGACTATTATTTAAGCGTTATGCGGCGTTTAAGAGAGCAAAATAGACGAAAAAGGCCACATTTGTGGAATGAAAATTCTTGGATTTTGCACCACGATAATGCGCCTTCCCTCAAGGCCATCATTGTGAACGAATTTTTGACCAAAAACTCAACAAATACCATCGAGCAGCCACCTTATTCACCAGATATGGCTCCAGCCGACTTCTTTCTTTTTCCTAAACTTAAATTACCACTTCGTGGCACCCGGTTTCATTGGGTAGAAGACATAAAGGAGAATTCGCGGCGAGAACTGAACTCGATTCCGGAAAAAGCGTTGAAAAATGTTTTGATGATTGGATTATTCGTTGGCGTAAGTGTATCGCTTCTGAAGGAGCATACTTTGAAGGTGATAAAACAAATTTGGATAAATAACTAACATTTTCCCGGTACTTTCTTGACAGACTAAGTAGTTTGTCTCGAATGTCAGATGTGTCAACATTTCAAATTGGTTGATTAATTTTAGACAAGTGTTTAACGCTAGTCTATCTTTTTTGTAGTAAGGTCATTGACGTTTTAGTTGACTAATGACCTCATTGTAAAAATACCATCAGAAAAAAAATATTATCGAAAGTAGTAACAAGAGTAAATTAATATAGAATTACCTATCGCTTTCGGTTTTCTTTTTTTGCACGATCAAGATCCGTAAACGAACAATATTAGTCGCTGACAAATCCCGACGGATTAGCAAGACTAAATTGACAGTGGGCGGGGCACATAGCATGTAGCTAGCTGACGGCCGATGGGGCAGAAGGGTTCTGGAATGGAGGCCACGTACCGGCCAGCGCAGCGTGGGACTCACACCGACAAGGTGGACAGATAACCTGATAAAGGTAGCAGGAAGACGCTGGATACAGGCCGCTTCCAACCGGCCTACCTGGAACTCATTGGGGGGCGGGGGGGGGGGGGGGGGGGGAGTTCAGCATTGGACGATCTATGAAATTATGATAAAAATAATAGTCAATAAGTATGCGAGTAATGTACCGTTAATGTTATATAAAACGCGTAATAACATTCCAGACATTATCAACCCGTAATCTACTAGTAATCTGAAGACATTACATCCGCATTTTATCTGAACGGGGAAGCATGGTCTGCCTACAGTTCATAGTACGATAATGTACATAATAAAGTACACGTTTATATACTCAACTTACTACTGATAGCGTCAGCAGCCGATGGCACTACACGTAGGCAGAGGGCGCCACAGTAAAGATATGGACAGTAAGCCCGCTTTGTGAATTGTGTCGGTACTACATTAAACAGAACACAGTTATGTTGGTAAGAAGGCCAAAAAGTACCTAATTAAATTAGGTCGCCACTCACTAAAAGTTTTTTTTCCAAGGGAGAAGCTAGTTTTTTTTACATTTTTAATTTTACCTGGACTTTTTCAAGATTAGGTTAAAGGGGTTTATAAATAAAAAATAATACAATTATTATAACTGTCAATTATTGTTATAATAATACATATACAACAAAATTACCCCTTCCGTAACATCTAAAAACATTACGTTACAAAATAGACAGTCCTTTAAAATAAGTATAACAAATCCCGATTTTTCTAAAATGGTTAAATTCGTTTTGTTACTCTGTACAAAAAATCCGAGCACTAGGAAAACCTGGCCTTCTTTTCCTATCTTTACTGTGACTCCTACGATTTTGTTGTCATCTCGTTTTGATACGCTAAAGATTTTATTTAAAATGTGTTAATTTTACACTCGATCATACGAAATGTGCTGATACAAGATAAAAATTTGTTTTTTTTATGTAAGCTATTTCAAAAATCAAGGCATTTTAATTATTTTTGTTTAAGTAAAATTCCCATCTTTTGCTTTTTTTTATATTTAAGGTAAACGGTGTATTTTTTTTAAAGTAGTCTTATTTTGAAAGCTAGAAAGACTAACTAGAAATAAAAACTTTGAAAACCTAGGATTTTGAGCAGGGAAAAAGAAATTCGAAAAGATCTGTAACTGCAAAACTAGCACATTGATGTAACTTTTTCAGCAGGTTTTATTAAACTACATGATTTACCCAACAATTTGTTCAAAATAACATGGGTTCTATCTCTTGTCGTTGTTAAGATAATCACTATTTAAATAAGGTAGGTAATCACAACAATAAAAAAAATATCGATAATTTTTAATCTAGTATTCGCAAAAAAAAAAAAAAAATTGCTCTTCCATACAAAATATAAATATTCATTCGACTAAAATGTATAGAACAGCTGTTTTTTTTTGCAGTTAGAGAGTTGGTCCAATATAAAGAGTTGTTCGTTTGTATCACGGGAGTCTTCTCAGAAGGTTTGGATGGTGATAAAAAAGTCAAACTGTTTATTAGAGAAGATATGATACTGTGCTAGTACTTTGTATGTAACGTATGTTATCTAAAATCATAATTATAATGTCCAAGAGACACATGCCATGAATTCCCTTTGTAAATATTTAAGATGTCTGAATCGCTATCATAGATCGTGGATTATCTCATCACCTACCATTATCGTAGCTCAGTGGCGGCAGCGCTTTGGTATCGATTACTAAAGTTAAGCAACCAACGCCGGGGTCGTGAGTGGATGGGTGACCATTCCGACTATATTTAGTGACATTTATCACGAGCAACTCCGTGCTTCGGAAGGCACGTTAAAAGTTGGTCCCGGCCAATATCGCTTAATATTGGTCGTCAGCCTAGTCAGAGGCCTTAAGGAGGCCTGATAACATCTGACAGTAAGGTTTAGTCACTGGCCTTACAACACCCCTCCACCAATCCGCACTGGGCCCACGTGGTGGAGTATGGCCCAAACCACCTCATAGTTGAGGTGAGGCCTGTGCCCTGCAGTGGGACGTATATAGGCATACTTTACTTTTACTTTACTACCATTATCACCTATCTATCATGCAAAGACCATTCATTCATACACCTTAGGATTGTGAAGGAGGCCTTACAGGACCATGGACTCAAGGTGTGACTCTCACCATGTTCAAATCGTGTTACTATTGTTCTAATAATGATAATGATAAATTAATAGGTACTTGCGACAAATACAAGGTTGCACTACTAACTTGCCTTCACAGTGTGATAAGAATTATAATCATTAGAAAAAAAATACTTCAATTTTAATTCTTATTTGCAATAAATCATTAACTCTGCTTTGACCAAAGACTTTGATTAATAGAGAATAGAAATAGCTTCTGGTATTAACTTTTATTAGTGATAAATCCTTCTTTTTATAAATAGCAAAGGCAAAGGAAAAGAAGGACTTATTTTTCTAGATAAAAAAAAGTTTTCAAGTTTATTTATGTTAATAGAAGTACAATGCCTAACCATTGGCACTATTTCATAGAACTTTGGTTAAGAAAACTAGTAAAATCAATTCATCCGACCTTCGAAGCCGAAAGGCTAGCATGCCGGACTTGGCGTCACCATCTCTGACGTTCTGGATTCAATTCCCGGTCGGGTCAATGTAGAAAACTCTTTTCTTTATTTGTCGTTGTCTCTATAACTTAAGCTACGTACCTTAGGATCAGATCAATGTATGTGATGTTGTTTTATATTTATATTATTTGTTTATTTCTGCAAACAGGAGAGACTCTTTCTAAAGTTATTTTTAGGGATCCGTACCCAAAAGGTTAAAACGGGACCCTATTATTAAGACTCCGCTGTCCGTCTGACAGTTCGTCTGTTACCACTGTTACCAGGCTGTATCTCATGAACCGTGATAGTTAGACAGTTGAAATTTTCACAGATGATGTATTTCTGTTGCCGCTATAACAAAAAATACTAAAAAACCAGAATAAAATTTATATTTAATTGGGCTCCCATCCAACAAACGTGTTTTTTTTCTCGTTTTTGTGAATAATGGTGCGGAACCCTTCGTGTGCGAGGGTGACTCGTACTTGTCCGGTTTTTTTACTCAACTACTGCTTCGGGACAGTATAAAGCTATTGCTCAGAAGCAGTTCATGCAACTCGTCTCTTTTAATTATGTATGTTTACAAGAAAATATGTACCGCAGCAGCAAAGAAGTTTTTATTACCACACATGACGTAGTTATTGTGGTTCACGCTCCGGCCTACAAAGCCAGCAGTCACGGGTTCGAATCACGCACGTGCCATGTGTTTATGTAATGCGCACGAGAATTCGTACTTGAGTCATGGATTTCGTAATAATATTTACGGATTGGTATAGGGCTAGATAATTGAAGTGATTGTTAAAAGAATTTTGGTAAATATTTGTTTAGTTCCCCTACAAATTGAGAATGACATATTTCACTATCGCATGTAACCAATTGTCCTAATGCGAAGTAAATTACACATGATTTTAAAGAAAACAGTTCAATTTTGGCGGGCTATTGCCAATAGCGACCTCCTCCAGTTAACCTTTAGTTGGAGCACAACTATAATAAAGGGAAAGATGGCAGTTTTTATAGATCTACGTAGGTTCCTGATACTAATCATTATCATCATCACCAGCCTATATCAGTCCACACCGACACAGGCCTCTCCAAAAGGAGGATTTTGCCATAATCGCCACGCTTGGCAGGTGGGTTGGCGATCGCAGTTTGGCCAATGGTAGATAGGATACGCTGCTGCCCGTCTTCTTGTGGCGGTTCTCCTGTAGTCGCCTCTTACGACACCCATAGGAAAAGAAGGGGTGGTGCTATTCTTTTAACGTGCCGCCACCACACGACACTTATAAAACTAATAAAACTGTACAAACCAGTGGCGGGCATTGGTTTTATTGCGAGGTAGGCAGTAGATACTTAAGTGTTTTTTGATGAAAATCAGTGGTTTTTATCAATGTCACACAGTTGGAAGTATCTAATGGTTACACAATTTCATTTACCAGGTAGGCACTGCCTAATTGCCTATATGCACCGCACGCCACTGATACAAACATAAACCTAAACACAGCATACATAAATAAATGACATTTAGGATATGTTTAGGTTTTTAACATTTACCTGTCAGGCCAAGGTCAAGAGACACAATAAAAAATCTATTATTCGCATCCACCGGTGGGGCAATTGAAGCCTGATAGGTATTATTATCAATCAATAACAAACAAAAGTAATAATGGAGTAGGCTGGACTTCAACCAGAGCTGTGCGAGGAAAATGTGCTGCAAAAATCTGTTGCGAGGATGTGAAACGGTGTGACCCTTTCTACCAGAGCTGTGCGAGGAATGTGTAAAAATCAACGGTGCGAGGATATAACAAACAGTTTTTTTAAACACCATCTTTTGTCTGACTGGTAAGCGGATATTTTCAAATCCTCGCATACATTCCTAGCTACACGTTCCTCGTAACACATCCCTTGCTCGCATTTCTCGCTTGTTTTGTATGAACAAAAAGCTCGCTTCGCTAAGCCCATATCCACCAGAGCTATGCAGAGCGAAGCTAGGTAAATGAAGGGATTCTATTGGTGCTTACAAAACACATTCCTCGCTACGTAGCTTAGCACAGGTCTGGTTGATGCTCAGCCTTAACGGATTCTGGAAAAGAGACTGATTTTCAGCAAACGTAATACGATACCCTTCAGCTCGATGGACCAACGACCTTAGGAAGGTGACTGGCAGTTGCTGGATAAAAAACGCTATAAGGGAAGCTGTAAATGCTGTAATAGGCTAAGCTGATGATGATAGAAAACAGTAAAATATTTAATTATAATCTCTATAAATAAAAGTGAATTGCTGTTCGTCTATACTCGAAATGGTTTATCGTCAAAATAATAATAAACGAATCTTTCTGTCTGAATAGTTCATAGTTAAAAAGTTTTGTTGACAGAACATCCTAATGGATGTTTCGTCAACTTAACCGACAGAACTTTTCGTAATTGAAAAGTTCTGTCGGTTAATAGTTCATAGTCAAAACGTTTTGGTAACAAAACACGTATTACCGAAACGATATATCGGCGGTTAATCCGATAGAGAAACGATTATCGGAGATACATTTCAGAATCGTTCCCGATTACCTGTCAAACGTGTTATTGAACAGTCGGGCAGTACGATGTTTAGTATAGTTAGTAGTAGTAGTATAGTTTAGTAGTTTAGATGATGCAACATGACTTTATTATTATACCTACTTAGTTAAATACATTTGTAATTTGTATCGATACACATTCAATTTGATTACTATCGGTTGAGGGTCAGAACTATCATAAATCATCAATGGGCGTGGCAATTATCTACTTCATGTATTAGTAATAAATTTACTGTCTCTGTTTCTTCAGAATACAATCCTGCGTACCATATCAAATGTTCCATGGTTTATAACAAACAACGAAATCCATGAGGCCCTACAAATGAACACAGTGATAGATCAAATAAGATCTACTGCTGAAACCTATCAAAGAAGGTTAACCCTGCATCCCAACGAACTGGCTGCCTAGCTGCTATGCCAGAGTTATCCCAAGCGCCTGAAGAGGCACGAAATCCTAAAACTGCACCTAAGAGCGCAGTAGTAAAAATAAGGAGTGTTTTCAGTGGAGAGCACACTTAACATGAAAAATATATACTACAACCCATCCGCTCATAGTCGTGAGACTGATCGCAGATGAACACGGAAAAAAAAACTGTCTGGATGTTTTCATCCATTCACTATATTAACTGAAATATCGATTGCCTTTTCGATAGTGGTCAAGCCATCGACTGTCGATAGTTTTTTCGATACTGACTTTTGTAGACCAACACTCTACACAGAACATGGACAGTGGCTATTAGTAAACTTGTCGAAAGTCTATTTAGAAGCAAATCTGTATTAGACTATCGATACTCTATTCGATAAATGACTTCTGATTACTATTTGACTATTTCTGTGGCCTTAATTTGCTAAACTATTGATAATGTCATATTTTTAGATTTTTGATAGTGGTTTATCTATTATCAATACAGATAGGGGCCAGAAAAATATACGCTTCAGCGAATCAGATAAGGATTTATTTTAAAAAGTTACAGAATAACTAATTATCCATGTAAAACCAAAACGTACACATGCCCCCAAAAACCCATTTAACTGATCGTCATTAGCACTCGAGGTTAGTATAAAAAGACATTGAAATTTAGAAATTCAATAATTTTAATCGTGAAGATTACATTTGTCATGTACATGGAATACGGTAATTACATTTCGGACTGACTGTACCACAGTCACAAATCAAGAAATGCGGGTGGGTGAATATTCCTCATCGCTCTCAGGCAGACACGACGCGCCGTACATCGCCAGTCTTCCCGCGACCACGGCCTATGCAATTAGACCGATACGCCGGAAAACAAATTAGCAAAAAAGAGATTAATGATTGTGTTGCATAACACCCGTGAAGTGTATGGTGTTACGTACTTGTGTACTATGTAAGCTAATTTTATTATTTGCTTAAATTGGCATTCAAATATGCCTCATATCGCTTAGGCAGACTCGCCGCGCCAGTCTTCCCGCGACCATGGCCTATGCAATAGTCCGAAACGCTGGAAAAATAAATTCGCAATAAAGAGAAGTATGGGATGCATTAATACAATAGTTTAAGGTGTTATCGTAAGCTGATTTTATTATTTGCTAAAATTGGCAGTCAAAGTAGGCTTCTTCATGAAGTTTGCTGTAAGGGCTGCAGTTAGACGACGCGAAAGACCGGTTTGCGCATCTTACGAGCTGATCATCGTATCAGAGACGCGTGTACCCTGACCAAACCACCAATCACTGCCACCACTCGTAATCAATCACGTAATCGTAATGGTCTTCTGCTCATCTTTTGCCCAGCGCTCAATTTCTGTGCCGCTAGTTGTACAATGAATTTGATGACGTTTTGCTGAAGTTACATCGGTTACCGCAGTCATTATAATATCATTTTTATTAGTTTTGAGATGTTTCCCTATATTTGTAGTACAAGACGTTATTGTTCGCCTTAAAGTTCTAGGTCAACGGAATTTACCCCATAAATTGTGATTCTCATGAGTGTCGAAATAATTATACGTTTTTGCAGCATAAACAGCAGCATCATTTTTTACGTTAACTTAGGAGTTTGATCTTTTCACTGCTTTAAGAGACTGTAGACCCGAGTATATCGCTTTAATTTCAGCTCGATAACTTCACGCGTTCCCGAGATATAGGGTCTTGACAGAGAGAATCAGAATCAGAAAATTTATTTGCCAGAATACATACACGGTAAAGGTCTTAATGTTAAACATAAAGAAAATGTATTCAGTCTGCATGCAGACGTGCAATTCTGTTAGCTTTCGTTTAAACGCGAGTTGGACGGATGTAAGGACAGACAACAAAATTATCCTATAAGGGTTCAGTTTTTTCCTATTATGGTACGGAACCCTAAAAAAAAAACAACAGTTGATCGCCCGAATACAGATACTATATCATACACCTACCAACACAGATCATCATCACCAGACTTTATTATCAGTCCACTGCTGGACACAGGCCTCTCCAAAAGGAGGATTTTGCCATAATCGCCACGCTTGGCAGGCGGGTTGCCGATCGCAGTTCGGCCAATGGTGGAGAGGAGACGCTGCTGCCCGTCTTCTTATGGTGGTTCTCCTGTAGTCGCCTCATAGACACCCATAGGAAGAGAAGGAGTGGTGCAATTCTTTTAAGTTAAGAGATAAAGAAATTGGAGAATGTGGACCAGGCGGATCATTGGAAGTATACTGACATTCACGTAAAATATTATACAAAACCAAAAAACGACATGCTTCACAGGTAAGCTCGTCTGATAATTATGAGATCACAAAGGGAATATCCAACTATCCGGAGGGTCAAAAGTACTCAATTGGGAAAAAAAGAAATTTTGTTTGTTACTTATTATTATTTTTCTTTAATAACACCTAGAAATTGTATGTTAGGAGTTTAAGGGTTTAAAATACGTAAAAAAAAGGAAACATACTTTACTATGTATTTTTATTACAAAAAAATATTTACACTATAAAATAATTAAACATTTGTTAAGAAATACATCATTATAAATAGGAATTTCACCAAACATTTCTATAAAATCTCAAACACAAACCTCTTAGTTTAAAATCCAGATCAAGCGTTTACTGTTTGGTATTCACAACAAACAGATGTGAATAAACTTTGAATAGTTCTATTATAAATCTATTGACAGAAATCTATTATAATCGTCTCCGGTTCCAGGAATCTGAAATTCTATTGGTCCGTCATCACTTTTGTTTAGTAAGTGATTCCACTGACCATTTTCTATACTAGTTTGAGTAACTGGCAATGTAAATAAATCTAATATAGACTTAAGAGGCCTATTATAAATAGTTTTGCCGTTGTTTGGTGATTACTGGGCGGTAACCACGAACTCTTAAAACAATCTCAAATCTGTCAAACATTATCATTTCTGTCAAATTTTGTATGAAATGACGTACCAAAATTGACAGATTTGACAACTTTGAGATTGTTTTAAGAGTTCATGGTTATGGCCCTGGTCATTTAAAAGATAAATCGAAAATCGGAGGCCGCTACGTAATACTATCAATCAAAAATCATTCAAAAAGGGAATCTTACAAGTATCAATAAGTGTTTTTATTGAATCATCATAGTCTATTGGAACAAAGCAAAAAAAGTCATTTCCCTATTTTTTGCACGTTCGTATAAATTTATACGTTATTTTGTAGTCGTAGCGGCCTCCAATTTTCGATTTATCTTTTGAATGACCAGTTATCATCAAAAAGCCGCTAAACTTTTAATTTTTTTTTAATAGGCCTCTTAACACATTATTATATAAATATTATAAGTACAATAACTTTAAGAAAAAAAATAGTGGAAATATAATTTTATTATTCTTCTTTGCTTTATTTGGTGTGTTCAGTTTTGACTGCAGTGACTGACTGATACTTTGTAATGTTGCCTTCTACTTTTATATCCTGAACCTCTATTACTTGATCGAATTTCTCATCAGATTTTATTTTCAAAATTAGTGGTTGTTTCTTTCATACGATTTCTCACTGAACGGCCTTTTCTGAACCATGGCAATTCGGTTCCAACATGACCACAATCGCGGGTTTGGTGTTCAGTTAACGCATTGCTTGTTGAAAAGCATAACAGGCACCCATTACAAATATGCAACGCACCATTTCGTGAAGTAACCTGTTTTCTTACTAGTCGGGACAAATTTTTTATATAGCAATAATGGCCATTCACCTCATTAGTAACGTATAATAAATTGACATGGTTTGATTTTCGGGACTTTGTAAAATATAAAGGACCTACCACTTTATGGCTTTTTGTCTCTGCCATATATTCTATACCAAAAACATTGATGCTTGTGTTATTCAATTGTTCCACTTTTTGGATATCTGTCAATTTAATAGGAAATGAAATCCCGTCAAATCTCAATTTATTTTCATATTTTAAGTATGCGTTTACTCGCTCAGCGTTTTTTGGTACAGGATATAAAGCAGAGAGCAAAGCCCACTTCAAACTATGGACATCTTTATTTTTAACATTAATAACAGCTTTCTTAATCCTTATATCATAAGGCAATTTGATAAAAGACGATGCCTGCAATGGGTTACATTTATTTATATTCATATCCAAACTAACAATGTGTTTTAGAGTCCGTCCACTATCTTTTTTTTCAAATTCACTGACTCTTTTTATTAAATTATCTTTTACAGAATTAATAAATATTTCGATTTCATCAGATTCGTTGAGAATATAATTTTGTGTTTGGAAGTCAATAACACTATGTATTTTTTTATTTTGTTGTATAAATTTAGCGCGTAAAATAAAGCTTACTCTGAATCTTTTAAATTTAAGCACATCATCTGAGAGTAATTTTTTGATATCGTCTTTAATAGAATCAATGAACGATTCAACAGTCTCCAAATGTTTGAGCTCTGACAATGAGGTTATCCTATACGAGTGAACCGGTTTTCCAAAAGCAGGTTCTATCAGTGATACATTTGGCAAGTTTTCATGTAATTGAGATGTACCATTTTTATGGGTTTTACTACTATAATGGTTACACAAGTACCTTCTATCGATGTAGATGTTGCAAACAGAACACTTCACCATGTTGCTATTAGAAGCCAGCGATGTATCTCCGACATCCCTCGAAGTTGAAGGTTCGTAAATACGCAGTCTCTTGTCTTGTAATGACGTTGGAAGCTGATTTTCAGCCCGCCGTTTTAAGCTTCTGCCGTGCTGTATTTTGGTACTGTAAAAATATAAAACATTAATACGAAACAATAAACATTAAAAAAATAGAAGTTAGGTAGAGATTTAACACTTACGTTTCTTCAAATTTTTCGCAGACTTCCACAAGTGATTCATCGAAGTATGAGTCAAAAACGACTTGTTGATTACTTTTTACTGTTGCTTCGACCTTTTCGCAGACTTCCACGAGTGATTTATCGAAACATGAATCAAAAACGACTGGTTGATTACTATTTACTGTTTCTTCAACCTTTTCGCAGACTTCAGTTAATTGTTTGTCAAAATATGAACACTCTAAGTCATTAAAATCATCGGAAGATGAAAAAAATACGCTTACACATTTCTCAGACATTATGAGAAGGGAGAAGTTTGCAACCCGATCAACTGATCCCAAGTACATTAACATATTTAACTAGCCTTTTATTTAAACAGTTACAGCGTTGTCATTAATTAAAACGCTGACGAATAAGCTATTACTAAATTACCAATATATTATGAGCACATTGGCTAAACGATATTAGCAATAATAATTAATTACCTACGTTTGTTCGTAATTGAGAACTTTTGACAATCCGGGGAATCGGATATTCCCTTTGTGATCTCATATTAATGATAATTATCTGGCGAGTTTTTTTATTGTGGTTTTGTGTAATATTTTACACGAATTTCAGCGTCCAATGATCCGCCTGGTCCACATTCTCCAACTTCTTCATCTCGTACACCACTATCTTTAAAGAGGTGTTATGTAGCGGTAGCTCCGTCGTTTGTATTGGTATGGATGTATAATTAGTGTCTTTATTCGGGCGCCGAACTGTTGTTGACCTTTTTGTTTTCCATTTTTTCTTATTCGGCTCTCTAAAGAATCAATCAACCGAGACACTTCTTTTAATTCCCCGTTAGTATGAAGTCACTGCTTCATCGCCCGACCCAGAAAATTTAACCTTTTAATGTGTTTTCTTGAATGGTTATGTCTTCGTTGATATGTAACAATTTGAATAATGTCAATTACAGTTATGTGGTAATAACATAATGTAAAATACTATGTTATATTCGAGAGCGAGTAGAAACTTAAACACCGAATAAGAAATGATGTATCATCATCATCATTATTAATGGTTAATTAATTAACTTATAGTTTACTACGTTTAGTTTAGTTAATTTTGAAAACTATAAACTATTTTGGAATATTCTTTTCAAAACTCTTTAGTAAAAATGATTTAACGTGGCTTTAAAACATAAAGTCATTTAAGCAAAAAAAAAGGTTTGCCAAGTTATCTCAAGTTAAAAATTCATTCATCTTTTTTTCCAATGGTATTTGAAATGCTCCAATGCCTCATACAGTGCAGTGCAAATGTGTTTTGGCCTTTAAGGCTGCGAAGTTCTGAAGGCAAACAAACTGAATGTGAAATAGACTTCCCGTATCTTAGATCATGGTCAAATGTACTAGGAACGATAAAAAGCGCTAATAGGAAGGAATTACCTAAGATAAGAATTATTAAAATCTAAAATATAAAGTATTATTTGATTCTATTATTGTTTTTGTTTAATTTTATTAATCAAAAAGTGAGTATAGATAAGAATAGGACGCAACAGTTTATTGAATTTTTATACAGGGTGTACAAAGGACTATTCCTTTGTACACCCCGTATAAAAATTCAATAAAGGAATAGTCCTTTGTACAACCTGTATAAAAATTCAATAAACTGTTGCGTCCTATTCTTATCTATACTCACTTTTTGATTAATAAAATTAAACAAAAACAATAATAGAATCAAATAATACTTTATATTTTAGATTTTAATAATTCTTATCTTAGGTAATTCCTTCCTATTAGCGCTTTTTATCGTTCCTAGTACATTTGACCATGATCTAAGATACGGGAAGTCTATTTCACATTCAGTTTGTTTGCCTTCAGAACTTCGCAGCCTTAAAGGCCAAAACACATTTGCACTGCACTGTATGAGGCATTGGAGCATTTCAAATACCATTGGAAAAAAAGATGAATGAATTTTTAACTTGAGATAACTTGGCAAACCTTTTTTTTTGCTTAAATGACTTTATGTTTTAAAGCCACGTTAAATCATTTTTACTAAAGAGTTTTGAAAAGAATATTCCAAAATAGTTTATAGTTTTCAAAATTAACTAAACTAAACGTAGTAAACTATAAGTTAATTAATTAACCATTAATAATGATGATGATGATACATCATTTCTTATTCGGTGTTTAAGTTTCTACTCGCTCTCGAATATAACATAGTATTTTACATTATGTTATTACCACATAACTGTAATTGACATTATTCAAATTGTTACATATCAACGAAGACATAACCATTCAAGAAAACACATTAAAAGGTTAAATTTTCTGGGTCGGGCGATGAAGCAGTGACTTCATACTAACGGGGAATTAAAAGAAGTGTCTCGGTTGATTGATTCTTTAGAGAGCCGAATAAGAAAAAATGGAAAACAAAAAGGTCAACAACAGTTCGGCGCCCGAATAAAGACACTAATTATACATCCATACCAATACAAACGACGGAGCTACCGCTACATAACACCTCTTTAAAGATAGTGGTGTACGAGATGAAGAAGTTGGAGAATGTGGACCAGGCGGATCATTGGACGCTGAAATTCGTGTAAAATATTACACAAAACCACAATAAAAAAACTCGCCAGATAATTATCATTAATATGAGATCACAAAGGGAATATCCGATTCCCCGGATTGTCAAAAGTTCTCAATTACGAACAAACGTAGGTAATTAATTATTATTGCTAATATCGTTTAGCCAATGTGCTCATAATATATTGGTAATTTAGTAATAGCTTATTCGTCAGCGTTTTAATTAATGACAACGCTGTAACTGTTTAAATAAAAGGCTAGTTAAATATGTTAATGTACTTGGGATCAGTTGATCGGGTTGCAAACTTCTCCCTTCTCATAATGTCTGAGAAATGTGTAAGCGTATTTTTTTCATCTTCCGATGATTTTAATGACTTAGAGTGTTCATATTTTGACAAACAATTAACTGAAGTCTGCGAAAAGGTTGAAGAAACAGTAAATAGTAATCAACCAGTCGTTTTTGATTCATGTTTCGATAAATCACTCGTGGAAGTCTGCGAAAAGGTCGAAGCAACAGTAAAAAGTAATCAACAAGTCGTTTTTGACTCATACTTCGATGAATCACTTGTGGAAGTCTGCGAAAAATTTGAAGAAACGTAAGTGTTAAATCTCTACCTAACTTCTATTTTTTTAATGTTTATTGTTTCGTATTAATGTTTTATATTTTTACAGTACCAAAATACAGCACGGCAGAAGCTTAAAACGGCGGGCTGAAAATCAGCTTCCAACGTCATTACAAGACAAGAGACTGCGTATTTACGAACCTTCAACTTCGAGGGATGTCGGAGATACATCGCTGGCTTCTAATAGCAACATGGTGAAGTGTTCTGTTTGCAACATCTACATCGATAGAAGGTACTTGTGTAACCATTATAGTAGTAAAACCCATAAAAATGGTACATCTCAATTACATGAAAACTTGCCAAATGTATCACTGATAGAACCTGCTTTTGGAAAACCGGTTCACTCGTATAGGATAACCTCATTGTCAGAGCTCAAACATTTGGAGACTGTTGAATCGTTCATTGATTCTATTAAAGACGATATCAAAAAATTACTCTCAGATGATGTGCTTAAATTTAAAAGATTCAGAGTAAGCTTTATTTTACGCGCTAAATTTATACAACAAAATAAAAAAATACATAGTGTTATTGACTTCCAAACACAAAATTATATTCTCAACGAATCTGATGAAATCGAAATATTTATTAATTCTGTAAAAGATAATTTAATAAAAAGAGTCAGTGAATTTGAAAAAAAAGATAGTGGACGGACTCTAAAACACATTGTTAGTTTGGATATGAATATAAATAAATGTAACCCATTGCAGGCATCGTCTTTTATCAAATTGCCTTATGATATAAGGATTAAGAAAGCTGTTATTAATGTTAAAAATAAAGATGTCCATAGTTTGAAGTGGGCTTTGCTCTCTGCTTTATATCCTGTACCAAAAAACGCTGAGCGAGTAAACGCATACTTAAAATATGAAAATAAATTGAGATTTGACGGGATTTCATTTCCTATTAAATTGACAGATATCCAAAAAGTGGAACAATTGAATAACACAAGCATCAATGTTTTTGGTATAGAATATATGGCAGAGACAAAAAGCCATAAAGTGGTAGGTCCTTTATATTTTACAAAGTCCCGAAAATCAAACCATGTCAATTTATTATACGTTACTAATGAGGTGAATGGCCATTATTGCTATATAAAAAATTTGTCCCGACTAGTAAGAAAACAGGTTACTTCACGAAATGGTGCGTTGCATATTTGTAATGGGTGCCTGTTATGCTTTTCAACAAGCAATGCGTTAACTGAACACCAAACCCACGATTGTGGTCATGTTGGAACCGAATTGCCATGGTTCAGAAAAGGCCGTTCAGTGAGAAATCGTATGAAAGAAACAACCACTAATTTTGAAAATAAAATCTGATGAGAAATTCGATCAAGTAATAGAGGTTCAGGATATAAAAGTAGAAGGCAACATTACAAAGTATCAGTCAGTCACTGCAGTCAAAACTGAACACACCAAATAAAGCAAAGAAGAATAATAAAATTATATTTCCACTATTTTTTTTCTTAAAGTTATTGTACTTATAATATTTATATAATAATGTGTTAAGAGGCCTATTAAAAAAAAATTAAAAGTTTAGCGGCTTTTTGATGATAACTGGTCATTCAAAAGATAAATCGAAAATTGGAGGCCGCTACGACTACAAAATAACGTATAAATTTATACGAACGTGCAAAAAATAGGGAAATGTCTTTTTTGCTTTGTTCCAATAGACTATGATGATTCAATAAAAACACTTATTGATACTTGTAAGATTCCCTTTTTGAATGATTTTTGATTGATAGTATTACGTAGCGGCCTCCGATTTTCGATTTATCTTTTAAATGACCAGGGCCATAACCATGAACTCTTAAAACAATCTCAAAGTTGTCAAATCTGTCAATTTTGGTACGTCATTTCATACAAAATTTGACAGAAATGATAATGTTTGACAGATTTGAGATTGTTTTAAGAGTTCGTGGTTACCGCCCAGTAATCACCAAACAACGGCAAAACTATTTATAATAGGCCTCTTAAGTCTATATTAGATTTATTTACATTGCCAGTTACTCAAACTAGTATAGAAAATGGTCAGTGGAATCACTTACTAAACAAAAGTGATGACGGACCAATAGAATTTCAGATTCCTGGAACCGGAGACGATTATAATAGATTTCTGTCAATAGATTTATAATAGAACTATTCAAAGTTTATTCACATCTGTTTGTTGTGAATACCAAACAGTAAACGCTTGATCTGGATTTTAAACTAAGAGGTTTGTGTTTGAGATTTTATAGAAATGTTTGGTGAAATTCCTATTTATAATGATGTATTTCTTAACAAATGTTTAATTATTTTATAGTGTAATTAAGCATGTGCATTTAAGCAAAAAAAAAGGTTTGCCAAGTTGTCTCAAGTTAAAAATTCATTCATCTTTTTTTCCAATGGTATTTGAAATGCTCCAATGCCTCATACAGTGCAGTGCAAATGTGTTTTGGCCTTTAAGGCTGCGAAGTTCTGAAGGCAAACAAACTGAATGTGAAATAGACTTCCCGTATCTTAGATCATGGTCAAATGTACCAGGAACGATAAAAAGCGCTAATAGGAAGGAATTACCTAAGATAAGAATTATTAAAATATAAAATATAAAGTATTATTTGATTCTATTATTGTTTTTGTTTAATTTAATTAATCAAAAAAGTGAGTATAGATAAGAATAGGACGCAACAGTTTATTGAATTTTTATACAGGTTGTACAAAGGACTATTCCTTTATTGAATTTTTATACGGGGTGTACAAAGGAATAGTCCTTTGTACACCCTGTATAAAAATTCAATAAACTGTTGCGTCCTATTCTTATCTATACTCACTTTTTGATTAATAAAATTAAACAAAAACAATAATAGAATCAAATAATACTTTATATTTTAGATTTTAATAATTCTTATCTTAGGTAATTCCTTCCTATTAGCGCTTTTTATCGTTCCTAGTACATTTGACCATGATCTAAGATACGGGAAGTCTATTTCACATTCAGTTTGTTTGCCTTCAGAACTTCGCAGCCTTAAAGGCCAAAACACATTTGCACTGCACTGTATGAGGCATTGGAGCATTTCAAATACCATTGGAAAAAAAGATGAATGAATTTTTAACTTGAGATAACTTGGCAAACCTTTTTTTTTGCTTAAATGACTTTATGTTTTAAAGCCACGTTAAATCATTTTTACTAAAGAGTTTTGAAAAGAATATTCCAAAATAGTTTATAGTTTTCAAAATTAACTAAACTAAACGTAGTAAACTATAAGTTAATTAATTAACCATTAATAATGATGATGATGATACATCATTTCTTATTCGGTGTTTAAGTTTCTACTCGCTCTCGAATATAACATAGTATTTTACATTATGTTATTACCACATAACTGTAATTGACATTATTCAAATTGTTACATATCAACGAAGACATAACCATTCAAGAAAACACATTAAAAGGTTAAATTTTCTGGGTCGGGCGATGAAGCAGTGACTTCATACTAACGGGGAATTAAAAGAAGTGTCTCGGTTGATTGATTCTTTAGAGAGCCGAATAAGAAAAAATGGAAAACAAAAAGGTCAACAACAGTTCGGCGCCCGAATAAAGACACTAATTATACATCCATACCAATACAAACGACGGAGCTACCGCTACATAACACCTCTTTAAAGATAGTGGTGTACGAGATGAAGAAGTTGGAGAATGTGGACCAGGCGGATCATTGGACGCTGAAATTCGTGTAAAATATTACACAAAACCACAATAAAAAAACTCGCCAGATAATTATCATTAATATGAGATCACAAAGGGAATATCCGATTCCCCGGATTGTCAAAAGTTCTCAATTACGAACAAACGTAGGTAATTAATTATTATTGCTAATATCGTTTAGCCAATGTGCTCATAATATATTGGTAATTTAGTAATAGCTTATTCGTCAGCGTTTTAATTAATGACAACGCTGTAACTGTTTAAATAAAAGGCTAGTTAAATATGTTAATGTACTTGGGATCAGTTGATCGGGTTGCAAACTTCTCCCTTCTCATAATGTCTGAGAAATGTGTAAGCGTATTTTTTTCATCTTCCGATGATTTTAATGACTTAGAGTGTTCATATTTTGACAAACAATTAACTGAAGTCTGCGAAAAGGTTGAAGAAACAGTAAATAGTAATCAACCAGTCGTTTTTGATTCATGTTTCGATAAATCACTCGTGGAAGTCTGCGAAAAGGTCGAAGCAACAGTAAAAAGTAATCAACAAGTCGTTTTTGACTCATACTTCGATGAATCACTTGTGGAAGTCTGCGAAAAATTTGAAGAAACGTAAGTGTTAAATCTCTACCTAACTTCTATTTTTTTAATGTTTATTGTTTCGTATTAATGTTTTATATTTTTACAGTACCAAAATACAGCACGGCAGAAGCTTAAAACGGCGGGCTGAAAATCAGCTTCCAACGTCATTACAAGACAAGAGACTGCGTATTTACGAACCTTCAACTTCGAGGGATGTCGGAGATACATCGCTGGCTTCTAATAGCAACATGGTGAAGTGTTCTGTTTGCAACATCTACATCGATAGAAGGTACTTGTGTAACCATTATAGTAGTAAAACCCATAAAAATGGTACATCTCAATTACATGAAAACTTGCCAAATGTATCACTGATAGAACCTGCTTTTGGAAAACCGGTTCACTCGTATAGGATAACCTCATTGTCAGAGCTCAAACATTTGGAGACTGTTGAATCGTTCATTGATTCTATTAAAGACGATATCAAAAAATTACTCTCAGATGATGTGCTTAAATTTAAAAGATTCAGAGTAAGCTTTATTTTACGCGCTAAATTTATACAACAAAATAAAAAAATACATAGTGTTATTGACTTCCAAACACAAAATTATATTCTCAACGAATCTGATGAAATCGAAATATTTATTAATTCTGTAAAAGATAATTTAATAAAAAGAGTCAGTGAATTTGAAAAAAAAGATAGTGGACGGACTCTAAAACACATTGTTAGTTTGGATATGAATATAAATAAATGTAACCCATTGCAGGCATCGTCTTTTATCAAATTGCCTTATGATATAAGGATTAAGAAAGCTGTTATTAATGTTAAAAATAAAGATGTCCATAGTTTGAAGTGGGCTTTGCTCTCTGCTTTATATCCTGTACCAAAAAACGCTGAGCGAGTAAACGCATACTTAAAATATGAAAATAAATTGAGATTTGACGGGATTTCATTTCCTATTAAATTGACAGATATCCAAAAAGTGGAACAATTGAATAACACAAGCATCAATGTTTTTGGTATAGAATATATGGCAGAGACAAAAAGCCATAAAGTGGTAGGTCCTTTATATTTTACAAAGTCCCGAAAATCAAACCATGTCAATTTATTATACGTTACTAATGAGGTGAATGGCCATTATTGCTATATAAAAAATTTGTCCCGACTAGTAAGAAAACAGGTTACTTCACGAAATGGTGCGTTGCATATTTGTAATGGGTGCCTGTTATGCTTTTCAACAAGCAATGCGTTAACTGAACACCAAACCCACGATTGTGGTCATGTTGGAACCGAATTGCCATGGTTCAGAAAAGGCCGTTCAGTGAGAAATCGTATGAAAGAAACAACCACTAATTTTGAAAATAAAATCTGATGAGAAATTCGATCAAGTAATAGAGGTTCAGGATATAAAAGTAGAAGGCAACATTACAAAGTATCAGTCAGTCACTGCAGTCAAAACTGAACACACCAAATAAAGCAAAGAAGAATAATAAAATTATATTTCCACTATTTTTTTTCTTAAAGTTATTGTACTTATAATATTTATATAATAATGTGTTAAGAGGCCTATTAAAAAAAAATTAAAAGTTTAGCGGCTTTTTGATGATAACTGGTCATTCAAAAGATAAATCGAAAATTGGAGGCCGCTACGACTACAAAATAACGTATAAATTTATACGAACGTGCAAAAAATAGGGAAATGTCTTTTTTGCTTTGTTCCAATAGACTATGATGATTCAATAAAAACACTTATTGATACTTGTAAGATTCCCTTTTTGAATGATTTTTGATTGATAGTATTACGTAGCGGCCTCCGATTTTCGATTTATCTTTTAAATGACCAGGGCCATAACCATGAACTCTTAAAACAATCTCAAAGTTGTCAAATCTATCAATTTTAGTACGTCATTTCATACAAAATTTGACAGAAATGATAATGTTTGACAGATTTGAGATTGTTTTAAGAGTTCGTGGTTACCGCCCAGTAATCACCAAACAACGGCAAAACTATTTATAATAGGCCTCTTAAGTCTATATTAGATTTATTTACATTGCCAGTTACTCAAACTAGTATAGAAAATGGTCAGTGGAATCACTTACTAAACAAAAGTGATGACGGACCAATAGAATTTCAGATTCCTGGAACCGGAGACGATTATAATAGATTTCTGTCAATAGATTTATAATAGAACTATTCAAAGTTTATTCACATCTGTTTGTTGTGAATACCAAACAGTAAACGCTTGATCTGGATTTTAAACTAAGAGGTTTGTGTTTGAGATTTTATAGAAATGTTTGGTGAAATTCCTATTTATAATGATGTATTTCTTAACAAATGTTTAATTATTTTATAGTGTAATTAAGCATGTGCATTTAAGCAAAAAAAAAGGTTTGCCAAGTTATCTCAAGTTAAAAATTCATTCATCTTTTTTTCCAATGGTATTTGAAATGCTCCAATGCCTCATACAGTGCAGTGCAAATGTGTTTTGGCCTTTAAGGCTGCGAAGTTCTGAAGGCAAACAAACTGAATGTGAAATAGACTTCCCGTATCTTAGATCATGGTCAAATGTACTAGGAACGATAAAAAGCGCTAATAGGAAGGAATTACCTAAGATAAGAATTATTAAAATATAAAATATAAAGTATTATTTGATTCTATTATTGTTTTTGTTTAATTTTATTAATCAAAAAAGTGAGTATAGATAAGAATAGGACGCAACAGTTTATTGAATTTTTATACAGGGTGTACAAAGGACTATTCCTTTGTACACCCTGTATAAAAATTCAATAAAGGAATAGTCCTTTGTACAACCTGTATAAAAATTCAATAAACTGTTGCGACTGACACTCATTAAAACCACGTAATCAGCTGTTGTCGTATGATCATCCAACGAATTTTTTTCTATGTATAAAATTCTCGTGTTCGTGTTTGTAACTAAAGCTCCTTATGAAACGGCTTGACCGATTCTTAATTTTGTATGTAAATTCAGTAGGTCTGGGAATATGACGTAAACTATTATTCATACCACTAAGAAAAAAATAAGTTTAATAAAAACTAAAAACCGACTTCAAAATGAAACTAAAAAGCGAAAAATAACATTGACTAAAACATACCTAATCAGTTCTTTTTGGAGTCGGTGCCAGCCATCGAGAGTTAAAATGTGTTCATTCGCACCGACTCCAAAAAGAACTGATTAGGTATGTTTTAGTCAATGTTATTTTTCGCTTTTTAGTTTCATTTTGAAGTCGGTTTTTAGTTTTTATTAAACTTATTTTATTTTACAATTTTAAGTGGTAAGTCCTCTATTTTCCCTCCTAACTTCGCCAAAAATGACTTTACAGCAAAGTAACCTTAATCAATATTGGTCCTCTATGGACCCCCCATCCAAATGATATGATAAAAATAAGGTGTTATAGAGAGTCAATTTTTTGACGAAAATTTGTAAGTCTTAAGGAAAGGGTTTTCCTACACTCCAACCAGAACGGCGGCTATTTTGGTGTCGTAACCATAGGATAAGGTGCGTTAAATAACAATTCAAATTAAGAAAGGAACTTTCAAAATTTTTTTCGTTACTGGGTGTGCGGGTACGCCCCCAGTAAATAAAAATTGACGGTTTGGTGCCTCATAAGCTCCACGTCTGCTCAACACACTGCGAAATACGTTCTGTCGACAAATTTCACTATTATCTTCTAACTCCTATCCGTTAAGGAGTTCTGTGGCTTCCATCATCAGGTCAGCAACATGACATGATGATTACCAGACCCAAAAATTGGCAAGCATTGAGTCAGAAAATATATGCAAAACATTATGGGTGCCTATAAAAATTGAGGGTTGCCCTGGATTTCCCAGGGATCCCATCATCAGGATCTGACTTGGTGTAAATGGGACCACCTCAGGAGTATACCCTTTCGAACTAAAAAATAAATTTTGAAATCGGTCCATAATTGACGGCGTAATCGCGTAACAAACATACAAAAAAAAAAAAAAAAACAACATTCAGACGAATTGAGAACCTCCTCCTTTTTTTGAAGTCGGTTAAAAAGTGGTCCACCCAAAAAAAATAAATATTTTAGTTTTTTATTTCAGTTTTTGTATATGATTTGGCATTTAATAAATCACCCTTTTACCGCCAACCCCTATTTTTGAATAGTGAATTTAGTGCTTTAATAATAAATTTTTATATTTATTTAACTCAAATCACATACATTGCTCTAATCCTAAGGCATGGAGCTAAACACTTGTGTTTTGGAAATCAGCAGAAACAACGGTACCTACAACAAAAACCAGACCCGAGATAATATAGAAAAGTTCGTTTTCTACAAATTTCGACCGGGAATCGAACCCGGGACTTCAGAGATGGCGATGCCTAGTACGGCCTGCTCGTCTCGGCTTAAGGTTGACTAGTTTGCGCACTGCCTGTCATTGCTCAACACACACAGCTAAACAATTAAATTCTTAAACTAATTCGTAGACAATGCTGGTTACACTGTTAAAACTCTAATTAGTGTAGTTTAGTACATAAGCCATCAATCTAATTGTTTGCTGTCCCAATTAATAAAGAGAAAAACAAAACCAGCCAAGTGCGCGTCGGACGAAAAACGGCAAAACGTTTGTTGTATGGGACTCCCCTTAAATATTTATTTTATTCTGTTTTTTAGTATTTGTTGTTATAGCGGCAACAGAAAATCATCATCTGTGAACATTTCAACTGTCTAACTATCACGGTTCATGGGATACAGTCTGGTGACAGGCGGACAGACAGATAGATAGCCAGACAGAAGGACAGCGGAGCCTTAGTAATATGTCCCGTTTTACCCTTTGGGTACGGAACCCTAAAAATGCTGGCAGTGCGCGCGTAAATAAACCCAGATACCAATGTTCATCGAATAATACCGACTGACACCACCAAAACGGCACGGAGAACGAGGCTCTTAGAATAAATCAATTATTAAATGTAGCTTTTATTTAAATGTATATTAGTCTTTAAGGTATTTATTATAAGTTCCTTTTATTGTAATGTCACCTGTCATAATTGTTGCCTGAAATAAATGATATGAATAAAATAATAAATAAATAAATAAATGACAGCCTGGTTCACCGCCGCAAAGTTGCTTGCCTATCGGTCTTCTACAGATTGTACTTCGGTGAGTGTGCTCATGAGCTGCATGAGCTCATACCACCGTCACCTTTCTTCCATCGGACATCCAGACGCACGGCCGGCTACCATCCGTTCTTAGTTGATATACCCATAATCCGCACTAAGCGCTTCTCATCATCTTTTATAATGCGCACAGCTAAAGATTGGAATTCCCTGCCTGCGTCTGTATTTCCGAGTGCATATAACCTGACTCTCTTTAAGTCCAGAGTGAATAGGCATCTTCTGGGCAAGCTCGCTCCATCGTAGATCCCATCTATGCTCTAGAGCAAGATTGGGGTCAAGAGTAAGCCCATCTTAAGTAAAAAAAATAAAAAAATATATATATTATTTTTCTAAGCTCAAAAACCTCTCGCCTCTTGGGCGGTTATGACCGGCAATTGCACAGTTGGCCGGGATTAGGGCAATACAGAGAGAAATCGGCGGACGATGCGTGCGGTATCAAGCACCACCGCCTTCTGCATCTTTGCTGGAAGCGAGCCGTCGACGAATCCTAGCCTCTTCAGATGTACACCTAATGTGGCTGGGATTAACCCGTTTGCCGATATAACAATTGGTATGATTTTAGTGGACGTCACTTCCCTCGGTAACCTCGTGTACTAGGTCCAAGTACTTGCGTTACTTAGATATTATTAATTAATATCAATCACGATGTCGTGATCACGTCTACAACCGGTGAAAACCAATAATTAAATTCTAATATTTGATAATATTTGAGATAGGTCGTCTGCACTAGAGATGGGAAAAACGCCATTTTCGACCAAAACCAAATTATATTTTCGGGGATGTTTCGGCCGAAAACGAAAATGGTGCTTTAAATACATGCGGTCCGGTGCGTTTAGATGCTGTAAAAATTAGAAATATTAAAAAAATAAAGAAATTATTTTCAATCAAATGCTTATTTTAGAAGAAGTATTTGCTCAGCGGTGAAATGTTTTTTTTTGTTGGGAATTGCATATTCTTATGCTACTCAAACTATTCAAAGTCAAAGTCATTTAGTATAAAGGCCTTCTACCGGGCACGTGTAATTATATTAAAATCTTTATTAATATAATATAATTTGTTACCGCCCCTATAAAATAAATGGGCTTATTTCTTCACTGGAAACATACGAATTTCTTTGGTTTATTCTTAAGAAACAAAACTTGATTCTTACAATAAGGTTACCAGAAAACGTTTATATTAAAAAATATTTAAATTAAAAAACAGTTAACGCATCTCTTTCTATTGTATAGGAAATACTTGCGATCATCACATAAAAACTTAGCTTTAAAATTTCCGATTAAAAGACGTTTCGTCCGAATTTTGGCCGAAACCGAAATTTTTCTCATCCATTATCATCACCGTCGCAACGTGATTCCGGCTTTGCCGAAATATGGGGCATTGAATGTTGAATCCACATGGCATCACTTTTTACGTTTATCAGAGCATGCTCTTTGAAAGTGATTCATTAGATAAGGCACAGTATAACAAATTGTACGAGACAGTTTACTTCGCCAGACTATCACTAAGTACGGAACGAGACGGCTCGTCTACGAGAAATAATAAATAAAAATTGATACGTCTAGTTTTTGTGTTGGTGTGTGTGTTTTGGTTGTGAAAAATCTCATTTATGATGGTAAGTTTTTATTGATTTTGTTATTTATGTATTTTTTTAAATAGTGTGTTAAAAGCTGGCAAAAATAGTTCGCTTTTAGTACAACTACATCGAAAACATTTGCTTCAGCATTTTACACTTTTTTATTATTATTTTTTTTAATTAAAACTTGATAACGCTTTTGGCTTGTCAAATATCACCTTACATTAAACCTTCAACTCCAAAACGGCCATTGTTATTTCTATTGTTGTATTTAACACATTGAGGTATAATGTACTAATTTTACATACTGTCCATAGGTTTCATTTATAAGTTTGGTAAAATATTTTTCAATTTGGAAAAATGTATAATACAAAAAGTAAAACAGTCCGCGACAGAAATATATACCTATATGACAAACATTATTTATTCCCAAAACTCACAATGTATTACCAATTAAGATGATAAACCGCCATAAATAAAAAACATATTTGTAAATGCATAGATAAAGACCAACAGGTAATACACAAATCCGGCCTTTGGACTTAAAGATTACTTAAGTTTAATAGCATTGATATACCTAAGTCTTGTTTTAAAAATGCTGAGTTTTTTTTTACAACATCACATAAATTGCTTTGATCGTAAGGTAAGTAGCTAAAGCACTTGCGTTATAGAAATCAGAAACAATGACGGTACCACAACATCCAGACCCGAGACAATAAAGTAAAGTTTGCTTTCTACATTGACCCGACCGGGAACCCGGAACCGATCGAACCCGGAACCTCAGAGGACGCCATAATACTACTGTAGCCCGTAATTCCGGCCTTTCGGCTACAGAGAGGTCGTCAAAATAAGTTAATTTATTCCTTATTATTTTGTTTAAGAAGTTGTATAAAACATAATATTTAATAATGAGAATTTAGTAATTAATTAGATTCTCACTCAAAAAGAGTCTTAAAAGTATAGACCGTTTATTCGGTTAATTAATACAATATTCTAGATAATAATATAATTAGCTTACTTCCTTCGTTAATAATATTTTATGTATTATGTATTAAATATTAATTAGTGCATTCGAACCGTTGAATTAACATAATTAATTTTAAAACGCGACACTGATAATAATTCTATAACTTAAGTGACGCGTAATTGCGGGTACTTAAATCTTTAACATACTTTTTGACTTCATATTTTATTGTTGGAAAATCGAACACTTAACTTGTTTAACGTAACAGCCACTTATTTATTTGCTCAGCTAATTACTATACTAATTTTACCTATATTGTCTTGAGTCTGGGTGTTGTGGTACCGTCGTTGTTTCTGATTTCCATAACACAAGTGCTTTAGCTACTTACCTTAGGATCAGAGCAATGTATGTGATGCTGTCTAATATTTATTTATTGTTTATACATATCATGGTCTTTATGTGAAGAATTAATATCCATCTATTGCGAAATATAATTAGACCTATTAACAGGAATTAAACCCGGAACTCTTTGCTTTCAAGGCAAAATCACGTGTTACTACACCAATAGGAACGATAGAAAAGTTAGTCATGAATATTATTAAAGTTTCGTTCCTATTAAAACGCCAATAGCAAGAACTAATAATTAAAATAGCGGACAAGTGCGACTTGGACTCACCCACCAAGGGTTCTGTCCTTTTTAGGTGTAGCCCTTAAAATTTTCATACGATACCCCGCATGGCACGGTCAACTCAATTAAAAATTTGGATCACCATTGCTTGCATAAGAAACCTGTTTTTTATAATTCATTACAAATGTATGGTTTTAATTTTTTTCCCTATATTTGTAGGTTATGACAGTATTACTTGGCAAAGATAGGCTTAAATAGGCTAAGATAGGCTTGCCAAAGCTAGGTAAACGGAAAATACCTGATACATTTTGATTCCCTTATGATTATCGAAATTTATGTATGTTTTTTGCGGCATAAACGGCCGTATCTTAGGAGTTGAAATTAAAAAGATATACGCTATATATCGTATAAATTAAAAGGATATACGCTAGTATTTCCTTTTAATTTATACGTTAATTTATTAAAGTTAATTACATTAATTTATTTAATTATATACGTTAGTAGTAATTTATTTAAGGATATACGTTTTAATTTTAACTCTATACCTCCACACGTTCCCGAGATAAAGGGTCTTGACAGCCAGACCGGGTGGACGGACAGACAACACAGTTATCCAATAATGGTTCAGTTTTTTACTTTTGAGGTGCAGAACCCTAGAAACGATTAAAATTATCGTATTAAGCTTCGTTTATTATCTTCGCCCCACCTTGTGGGCGGGCGCCCCACATTGCGTTAACCGAATCGCGGTCTCTACTCAATATGATCCATCCCACTCCAGTTTTAGCTTACTATTATTGTCATTCGGAAAACCCTTTCTGTTTTTTTGAGCAGTGCAACTTGCAGACAGTACAAAACGAAAATGAGCGACGAACGAAGTGGGTGGCAATGTTTGCAGCAGAATGAATGACCGATGTTATTATGGACTAGTCCATAGTACAGCATAGCCTCTGGCTGCAAACTCATTCTCTTACTCTCATCATTTATTGAGATTACTTTTTGAATAAAATTCGGGTTTTTTTTATTCTATATTTCATTGTTTTTATAAGTACCTATTTAGATGAAACGATGCATATTTAGATAATCATGTAGCAACCAGCTAAATTTAATCAGTAACTAACTGCTGTTGCAAAACTGTTTATAAATAAGTATTTATTTAACATAGTAATTAACCTAATTTACTACACAGATATTATGCCAATAGGCCCAATTTGTTGTAATAACAAGTAATCTTAGATAGATAAATATCTATTACATAATGTGACATGATTGATAAGTGCTTGTAAAACATGTTTAGATTAGTGATATTTAATTGAAAAATTAAAATTGATTAAAATTATAGATTTTAAGCAATTATCACAGATATTATGATATGAAAAAAATGACACGTGTAGAAATTTATGATAGGACAAAAGTTTTCTTTAAATACATTTTCAATTCAATCTTTTTATTGGCCGAAAAGTTTCCGAGTTGCTCCGAAACCGTTTTCGTCGATCGAAACCGAAAAAGACATGTATATGACATCACTACGTATCGTGCAAATTAGGTGATACATTCTTGGTCAAAAACATTTGCCCTTATTTCCTCCGTTAAGTTTTTGTTTCGTCACATATTTTTTTTATATGTAAATACCGTTCCAATGTTCATTGCCGTAAATTAAACTGCAGAAACCAGCATTCCATCTCAAATTAATAAAATCAGGCGTTATTTTGCGAAAATCCATAACTAATTAGTTATGAAAATTTAATTATTTTGCTTACATGTTCGGCTCAGTTACACCGGTATAAGAACCCCAATCACACCACCTGTAACTCACGCTCCGAGGACAAACACAAGCAAATGCAAGAGCACCGCCCGACTCCCTAATCTATTAGACCGTCACTAACGAAATAATTATCAGGTTTAAAAAAAAATATATTTTTTACAGAAGTCCACCACACAAAGTTTGTTGGTACTCCTCTGCATGGCAGTGCTCATCCGGGAATCGAACGCGCGACCGCCCTGGCTGAGCCAGAACAGCGGCGTGTTCACACAGTCAGCAGAGTGTCACACAGACGTAAGTTCATATTTATTTATCTTAATACTAACTAATTACTACAACTTCTCTGCAAACATTTTAATAATTTATTTAAGAAGCTTAATTCGTCTATTAGCCGAATAAAAGCTTTTTGACAAAAAAATAAACCGCCGAAAAACTGAAAAGCAAAAAATAATAAACTTTTTTTCATTTAACCTTAATAACTAAGTTCCTTTACTAATGTAAGTAATCAGCTCTTTTTGGAATCGGTGCCAGCCATTGTGATTTAAAATGTTATCATTCGCATCGACTCCAAATAAAATATATATATATATAAACGCGTCGAATTGATAACGTCCTCCGTTTTTTTTGTCGGTTGAAAAAATGGTTTTATCGACTGATAAAACCAATATAATATACTAATTAAGCTCCGAACACGTTTAATTATTTTTGGGTTCCGTACCTTGATAGGTAAATTGAAACCCACATAAGATCACTACTTTGTCCGTCTGTCTTCGTGTCAAGACCCTTTTTTTCATATGAATATAAAAAAAATCAAAATCAAAAATATTTATTAGTAAAAAAAAAAGATTATAGATATAGATAGAAGATATATCGAGTTGACATTATTATATACTCCGGCAATTAATTGGATCTGTAAAAAAAAAACTGTTCTTGAGTTCATCCGTTGGCGCCACTCGAGTAAGGTCCTGAATAATACTCATTTATTCAGTATATAGGCCCTCTTTCGGGCACTTATATACCGTGCTTTTTTAACCGTCTTAAAGCCGAAGGCCACTTAAAGTATCCAATAACTACATGTCATTTGTATAATAAAACTTGGTAATTATTAATTATTCAAAAACTAAAAAATTTAAATAATTATAAGCAAAATTTAGTTTGAAACACCCTGTACACGGATATGATAGTCTACATGGATGGTGCTGCACGCGTGGAGGTGGCAAGGTCAAGGACTATGCATTGTTGAAACCATAATTATTACAAACAGGATGATACATTACTATCTTGAATTATTTGTTATTGTTTACTTAAAAATGATATGGTTGATAATAGAAAAATAATACTTCCTAGAGGTTTATTAGGATGGTTACATAACGTGGGCTTCGGCTTTATGACGGTTGAAAAAACACTGTGTATACCTACGTCCCAAAATATAGCTTATAGTTATCTAACAAAGCAATTACTAAGGCAGTCGGGAGTCTAATCGTTATGGAATTCCCGAAAAGCTAGCTGCGCTTTATTTCACTGGTATTCACTAACCAACTCGTAACTCAGTGGTGGATTTACAAATTCGCCGTCAGTAGGCTATTCAATGTTTGCCGCCGCGCTCAGTAGGGGGGGCGGCTTCACTGAAATCTGCCGCCCCTAGGACGCTACCGCCCCTAGGCCGTGGCCTAGGGTAAAACCGGGATAGATGCCACACTTTTTGAAAATATGTTATATTATCTGCCTGTACAATTATTTCATTCTATTCATTGTAAAACTGGCCAATACTTTGGTATTTGTCTATGAAATTACGAGAGGAAAAAAATATTACCTTTGACATTTCCAGAGTATTACCGATTATTGCGGTCCTCTAAATTTTGAGACATCTATCCCATATAGGGGATAGTTGCCAAGTCCATATAAATAACATTAAGGATAGACGACCCGCTGAGAAATAGGGCATCCATCCCGAAAATACTTTGATCGCACCTAGCCGTCACATGCAATCGCACAGAGACATGAGACACGATCGATTTGGTGGTAGTTGGAAAGTCTCTCGATAGATAAATAAAATAACACGCTATGTATTTTCGAAACTAGAGTAATTACAATCGGGGCATCTATACCACTGGGTCGTCAATCCCGGTTTTACCCTATACGGCCTATTGACAAATTTAGGGCTGCCGTAACTCATATTGTCCATACTTAATCGCAGGTACCTATAACAAAATACAGAAGGTCCACTCCCGCCGTTCTTGAAAACAACTGCCTAAATTCGGATGACTACCTAGGGTTGCTATTCTGAATTTTTGAAATAAGTTGGTGTGCTTTATTACTCCGATACATCAATTAGTAATAATTGTAATAAACCCGCGTACGTAGACCCACAAACGTTTCATTTGGAGATCTCACGTGACAGTAAGCCCTCTAACGACAAATTTACACGCGTTAGCTCTCATTGCAGAGGACCATTCTGTGCTGAACATTTTCATACTTCGTCAAAGTCGAAACCTATAAGGTACTTCTGTTGACCTAGAATTAAAAAATAATAAATATTGGACAACATCACATACATCTGATCCTAAGGTGAGTAGCTAAAGCACTTGTGTTATAGAAATCAAAAACAACGACAGTACCACAAAACCAAGACCCGAGACAATATAAAAAAGTTCGTTTCCTTTGACCCGACCGGGGATCGAACCCGATAAAATAATAATTCTATTTCAATTTTACCTCGACTGTAATGGCGCGTCTATATTTTTTTCGTTTTTTATTGCGTTCTAGCAGAGTTTTAGTAATTTCTTATACCATCTGTTTATATTTTTTAAAGAGTGTCACATTATCTTGATTTAAAAACATGCCAAGTGCGAGTCGGACTCGCGCACGAAGCGCGCACGTTGTGTACCATTATCTATAAGAACCGGCCAAGTGCGTGTCGGACTCGCGCATGAAGGGTTCCGTACCATTATCTATAAAAACGACAAAAAATCACGTTTGTTGTATGGGAGGTGCCTTTAATATTTATTTTATTCTGGTTTTTAGTATTTGTTGTTATAGCGGCAACAGAAATACATCATCTGTGAAAACTTCAACCATCTAATAATCTATAAGATACAGCCTTCTGACAGACGGACAGACAGACAGACAGACAGACGGACAGCGGAGCCTTACTAATAGAATCCCCTTTTACCCTTTGGGTACAGAACCCTAAAAACGGCAAAAATTACGTTTGTTGTATAGGAGCCCCCTTAAATATTTATTTTATTCGGATTATTTATTATTTTGATTTAGTATTTGTTATTATAGCTGCAACAGAAATACATCTTCTGTGAAAATTTCAACTGTCTCACTATCACGGTTTATGAGATACAGCCTGGTTACAGACGGACAGCGGAGCCTTAGTAATACGGTCCCGTTTTACTCTTTGGGTACGGAACCCTAAAAATCGTCAGAAATAGGAATTAAGTTTTTAATAGGCCTAAAATATGATAAGAGCAATGATAAGGCTAGTGTCACATGCCGTACCAGTGATTGTGGAATGATTTGTTTAATTGAACGAATGATTCTTTTATCTATTAAAACGGAATATTACAAACACTACCGTACTATGACGACCGTCGGTTGTTTAATAATAAGGGGTTTCAAATTTCAAAGAATATCATTTTTTGTTTGTAATTTAAAAAGCAAAAGAGGTTATTTTTCCTCGAATAGTCATAAGCAGTCCCACTAGTTAGTGCCGTTTTATCGTTGAATTTTGGGACAACCTGTATAAAGTTTATTTAGTAGTAATTATTATTATAAGTATTTACAACTAAACTTTGTCCGGGGTTTTGATTTTTCACAAACAAATGTTTACTGTAGCACCGTTACACTTATCTTAGAACATGCATCAATTAAACCAAAAACCATCACTGAAAATCGCATCAAAATCGGACTAGTAATTTAAGAGCTAATTGGCAACATTGGATTCCACAAACTTCCTCTCACCCCAAACGCATATGTACCATCTCCGTACCGTTCGTGAGTAAAAATTTGAGAAACACTGTTCATTGGAATTAGGAATCTTGCTTATCGTGATCACATTTTCCACGGTAGGTACTTAATTGAGGCCCAAATTTATATGGTAAATTCCAAAACAGGGTTGCCGACGTCTATACAGGTTAACTTTTTTATCACCGTCCAAAATTACTAATTACTAACAAAATTGACAAAATGAACAAAACAAAATTACTAAATAAATAAACAACTCTTTCTATTGGACCAACTCCGTTACTCAAAAATAAAATTCAACTGAAGATAAATAACACTTGAAAAAAAATCATCGACCTCAGGTGGGACTCGAACCCACGTCCCATCGCATGCCGGGCGAGTACTTTACCACTAAACTGGTAACTGGTAAAGCACTCGCCCGGCATGCGATGAAATGATAAAAATTCAACTGGTTCAACCATACATTTTGGTCGAGTGAATATTGATATTTTGTATGGAACATCTGATATTTTTTTTCAGTTAGAGAGTTGGTCGAATAGAAAGAGTTGTTCGTTTGTATCACGGGAGTCTTCTCAGAAGGTTTGGATGGTGATAAAACTGTGTAGGCCATCTACAGTGGTACTGGGCTGGGCAGAAAGCTATACAGACAAAATACGAAAGTGTCAAAAATAATGTCTTCAGTGGCAAAATGATAGGTAGATTCACAGTATTCGGTAGTCGCACAATAACCTTCATAAATCTCTAAAGAAATTGTTGAGTCATTCAATCTAAATAAAACAACTTAAAATAGTGTTTGTTATAAATTAAATTATAAAATTAATTTTCATTCATAGAAAGTTTATCCTCAATTCCATAGAAAATTAAAAAGAAGATTTTATATAAGCAAAAGAAACTATAAATTTAATATTCATTGTACCAAAGTAAAATGACGTGATACATATCTGAAATCATCTGTTTCAGCTATCATTATGGTTATCTTAAAAGTGTAAACGATTTTACCGCATGACACCACTAATTAATTGGATATTGTAACGTAAAAGCCATATGATTTTGATTATGAAAGTACAGTTATCGACAAATGGGTAAAAGCGGAATAAACCAGATAAATCCAGTATTATTGTTACAGAAACAATGCATATCGTGTTTTAAGGTTAATTGGTTGGGTTATGTGAATTTTTAGTTAGTTATATCAGACTTATTAAAATCTGAGTTAACGTCAAACCTCTTTTGTATATAAAAATTATATTTTTTTATGATTTATATAAAAACACATTCATAACGACGTTATAAGTTATTTTACTTTTATTTATGTGTTTTTATGAACTGATAATCAATGGAACAGACGTGTTTTTGAGTGGACACCTCGACTTGGCAAACGTAGCGTAGGTCGCCCTGCGACAAGGAAAACGTTACGAAGGGCGCCCTCCGACAAGGCAAATGTATCGTAAGGCGCCCTCCGACAAGGTAAACGTAGCGTAGGGCGTCCTCCGACAACGAAAACGTAACATAGGGCACCCTCCGACAAGGAAAACGTAGCTTAGGGCGCCCTCCGACAAGGCAAACGTAGCGTAAGGCGCCCTCCGACAAGGCAAACATAGCGTAGGGCGCCCTCCGACAAGGCAAACGTAGCGTAGGGCGCCCTCCGCCAAGCTGGTGCGGTGAGATACGCTGCTGCTGACGACGGATGGAAAAAAATAGCCGAGGACCAGGGTCAGTGGCACGCATTGGGAGAGGTCTAAGACCAGCAGTGGGCTGATGTAGGCTGCAGATTATGATGATCAGGTGGGCTGTGTAATGACACCAATTATCTAGCCCCAAACTAAGCTTGTACTATGGCGACGAGATAACGGATAAACATACTTAAATACGTTTTTAAACATCCATGACTTAGTTACAAATGCTCTTGCTCATCACTTACATTTGCCCCTTGCGGGATTCGAACCCGCAACCGCCAGGCTTTTTAGTCCAGAGTGCGAAGAACTACATCAGATGGTCTTCAAGGATAGGTACATGTCAGTCCTGGCATAAACCTAACCTAATTTTATCGAAGTCTTCACTTACTTTGCTGCCTCAGATAGAGGTTCAGCAAGATACATTAAAATGCCTATGTTCTCGATTAAGTTGCATGGTCATCTATAGCCAGAATGTCGCTTATTTTTAGGGATCCGTACCCAAAGGGTAAACATAGCTATTACTTAGACTTCGCTGTCCGTTTGTCTGTCCGTCTGTCACCTAGCTGTATATCATGAACCGTGATAGATAGACAGTTGAAATTTTCACAGATGATGTATTTCTGATCCGGCCATAACAACAAATATTAAAACAATATAAATTAAGGGGGCTTCCATACAACAAACGTGATTTTTTGCAGTTTTTATAGATAATGGTACGGAACCCTTCGTGCGCAAGTCCGACTCGCACTTGGCCGGTTTTTTAATTGTTTTTGGACTATAAAAGTTGCTGTCAAGTTTACAATATAAATCGTTATTTACCTATTTCTCTGTTTGTTCCAGGATGAGCTCTTAGACCTCTGCCAACGGTGTGCGAAGCTGACCAAGTCGAAACAAGCCCTACCAGCTTGCTGTTCCACAGATATGGAGGCTCGGAAGTGGTGCTCCGACTTTGTGTACTTCGGTAGAGGAGAATACGACTTCTATGCCGATTGAAGAGTATCTACCGAAGTTATTATGTGTTGTTAAGTAGGATCGGCAATGGTAGTTAGCTGTCGGCCCTAGCGATACAGTCTTGTTATAACTGTATTTTATTTGTAAGTGTGAGTGACCACCTTAACTTTAACCATAGCTGTAACTATAACCGGTGTTTCTGTATGGAGTTTGACAGACTTTTGACGTTTGTTTAAATTAAAGTAAGGCGGTGCGACCCAGCCTAAGAGGTGAAAAATAAAGAAAAGTCGGAAATTGCGTTAGAATATACACGGAGACATTTTAGTGGTTGTTTTCCCGCAGTAAAATGATTCTATCTTAGTAGTACAATAGATTAATGAAGATTTTTTAATTCAAATCAGGCATTCAAATTCAAATCGCCCGCAGCGCGTGCGATGCAGTTTATGCTGTATTATTTTGTGCAAAAGCTTCTTTTACTTTAAACTTTTATTTTGTGCGGGAGGCAGTACCCAAATACGTCACATCTCGTAAAAGAAATCTATCGTTTTTCACGCTTTCGAGTTAATGATTTTAATTAATAGTTGTCAACAAAAATATTTTTATTTACCAAAGGTAAATCGTTCTGCCGCGGGAAAACAACCACTATGTCTCGGTGTATAAAGGAAAATGAATTTAACCAGTTTAACTATTTATATAGTTCATGATTATTATGATATACTATTACGAATAGTGGCGGGCATTGGTTTTATTTCAAGGTATGCAATAGGCTAATAATGTGTTTTATTGAATAAAATTAGTTTGTTTCATCAATGACACACATTTGTAAGTACCTACTGCCTACCTCTTTTTATTTATCAGGTAGGCACTGCTTAGTTGCCTATATGCAACGCACGCCCCTGACTACTAAACAAAGAAACAAATAATAATAAATTATTGTAAATTTTTGTTTTTAGCAATTCCATGCAAGGTTTAATTGAAGATAAATAACACTTGAAAAAAATCATCGACCTCAGGCGGGACTCGAACCCACGTCCCATCGCATACCGGGCGAGTGCTTTGACCACTAAGCTACCGAGGACGTCACGTGACAAGATGAAGGTACAACATTGATCAGAATACGCTGGCTTTGACAGCGAGAAAAACACTTGAGGAATTTCATCTTGTCACGTGACGTCCTCGGTAGCTTAGTGGTCAAAGCACTCGCCCGGTATGCGATGGGACGTGGGTTCGAGTCCCACCTGACGTCGATGATTTTTTTCAAGTGTTATTTATCTTCAATAATAAATTATCTTTAAAATACCTTTTAGAAATAATAACATAAAACCGTACATTTCTAAAATTGTTTTCAAATATATGAGGCTTGTCTGCATTTTCTTAATTAAATCAGAAATGATTTTTTTTTAACTTCCCGCGAATTGGAGTCTAGAATTTTGATTTCAAAATAGTAATACACAGAAGTGTTAACAATATTATATGTTGTCACATAATAATAGTTAATGCATGATAAATGAGATATCTCATAATTATTTTACTTTTGTTAAGAATTATGAATAAGCGTGGATGCAACATGTGCTGTTGAATTGTGATATTATTATGTAAAATAATATTATGCATTGTGCTTAAACACAATATTTGTGATATCTATTTATAGTAGAAAATCTTATTTAAGGCAGAATTTTGGGATTCTTGTTTTTGTCGAATTAGGATATTGATATTCTGTTTCTGTCTTAAATATGTACATTGGCTGTGATAGTATAAGTAATTTCTATTTAATAAGTGAAATTAAGAAATGTTGATAAAAAACGATGATAATAAAATAAATATTTTAAATAAATTATTGTGTTGCTATTTTTATTTAATATTTACTAGTCCGCACTGTATTTATCCAGTTGATGGTTCCTTACAAGAAAGTTTATGGTTCTTCAATCAAAATAAATCTTGAAGTAAGTAAGTAAAAGTTGACGACCTCCGTAGCCGAGAGGCGAGCACGCCGGACTTTAAATGGCGCCGCCATCTCTAAGGTTCCGGGTTCGACCCCCGATCGGGTCAATATAGAAAACGAACTTTTCTATATTGGCTCGTGTCTGGGTGCTGCGGTACCGTCGTTGTTTCTGATTTCTATAACACAAGTGCTTTAGCTACTTACCTTAGGATCAGAGCAATGTATGTGATGTTGTCCAATAATATAAGCTGCATTGCTTTCATCTTTATAACAGACTTCCCTGTAAGGTACAACAACTTTTACTAAGGAAATAGTAAAAAAAATGCATTTTTTAAATTAAATTACTACACATAAACATAACCTAACCTAAACCACCGACCAGCTGACGTCAGTTTGTACTTTTTGTAGTAGTAGTAGTAGTAGTAGTAGTAGTATTTTTTGTTTTAAGATCTGCATCCACAATTTTTTGTAATTTTTGTAACTTTTTTGAAAGCAAAAAAAGTATTTTAATTTGATGTTGGTCCCTTAAAAGATGTATTAGACAATAAAATCATTTCCAAAAATTATTGAGGGTATTTTTGTAAAACAAATATTAAACTAACTCCAAGATTTGGTGTTTTCTAACGCATACTTATTAAAAATTTACCATAACGATCTAGGACGTGATAAGTATATTTTTAAAATCATGACTCTTTTTTTACAGTGCTCAATGGGTTTTTATTAATTAAAACAAATAGTAAAAATCCATAAATTAATTTATTAACACTATTTGACAATATTATAACAAGTTGTATGTACAAAACTTTACTAACTTTAACGTATTTTTGTCTAATTTTAGTACAGTCGGCGTTTTATGAGTTGGTCGTTGTAAATATATTTTTAAATTTTAAAACAGTATGAAAAAAACATTTTTCTAATTTGCCCAAACTTTTTGGTTAAAACACGACCAACCCCATCTACGCACTTATTTTTAATAATAACCAAATTGAGCACAATTATGTGTAGTGCCTCTTTAGAATTATTAATCGTAGGTAGAAGAGTGAAATTATCTCAAAATTTAGGACTAAAACATTATTAAGAACAATATTGCTTATATTTATATCGCATAGTATTTTTAACAAACATGATTGATTATTTTTAACCTAAAATAAAATGCAAATTTTAAAGAAATGTCCTAAATTTTAAGACTTTTCACTTGACTATTTACATTAGTATGTAATAAATATTCTAAATTATTAAGTACCAAATATTTTTTAGTCTCACAACTTAATAATTAATGTACGAAAATAATAAATTGATTGTTAAAAATTAGGAAGTGACTTTTACAAATAATATAAAAAATATATTTTTACAACAATAATCCAAAAACAATTTATATTTTTTGAAAGAAAATAGAATGACAATTCAGACTACTATCACAATTATTTAAACAATATTCATTAACATAAAAGAAGCAATATTAATAGGATTCGCTGTGAAAATACATCAAATACTTAAAAACTAAAAATTCGTTGGTGTCTGTATAGATTAATAAAAAATATTTGAAAAATAAATGCCGATATTTCTACGGGCCACAGAATAAATTAAATTAAATGGCGCGAAAATTAGATACCATACATTTGGCTTATTTCCATCTGCATCTTTGGAAAGTCTTTGTCTAATATTTAAAATTACAGTGTTTATACAACAATTTACAGATTGTAGAGCTATGCTATATTTTATGCCAAACACGATTATCTCAAATAAAAATGTTTGACAATTACAATAAAGTTAATCTTTACTTCCGAACTTTAGTTCCGAAAAATTCGTAGGCGTCGTGTTTGGTGTAAAATACCAGGGTCTAAGTTTGTATGCTATCCCGTTTGGACGGATGTATATTCTAATCTGTATTTTTGTGCTTTAAGTTCGATTAAAAATAATAAAAAAAGGAAAAAATAATGTTGACGCTACACCAAAGCTTGTCTGTGAAGGATTAGTCGCTTCATTCAAAATAACAAAGACTATTCAAGCGTTGTAGTGTGCTGTGAGATAGAGGCCACAGCAAAAAAAAACCTGTATTTTATCCTCATCTTGTATTTTTTTTTGTTTTGACCACAATAAGAAATTATTATTATTTTATTTATATGTTTATGTTTTAAAAAATAGTACTGCAATTCCAAATCTATGTGTCAGTTTTATTTTGGTTAATTTTATCTCTTGTTTTTATTATTTAAAAACAAATATTAAACTCATGTATTCTGTTTTATATATAAATCAATTCCAATAATATTTCATGCAGCTTAAAATACATAAAGGTACATACCATTTTTTTACTTGCATATTTTAAAAAAAATCCTTTATTCTTGAATAGCAAGAGACTTCTGGTCACACTACAAGTGTTCAGTACACATACCCTGTTGTTGATTAAACGGGATTGATTCAGCTGACTTCAAACCAATTTATATTTCCACTGAAGAAACACGATTTCATTTTAAAAAGTAGTAAATTTTCGTTTATGTCAATATTTTAGAGCATGTGCCAATTTATTTTTATTTTTGAAAACTGAGTCTCCGAAGATAAAAATGGTTTTGCTTAAATGTTATTTGGAAGAATTTAATTTTCGTCTAAATATTTTTTGTAATCGTGTTTTTTACGTGAAAATTATTATGAATAACCTTTTACAATAAGAAAACTAGGTTTTATTTACAATAATCTGAATAAATCTAAACTGTACATTCATGGGGTTTGTCATTTGCCTTTTACATGTCGTTATTTTGCCGCCGATTTCATACAATTTTGGAGATTATCAAAAAATCTTTGAAAGTGGAAAGAAAAAATCTAATAAAGTCATATATTATTATAAATAGAGAGTTCCGTACGTACAAAAATCTATTAGAATTTATAGTCTTATTAAAAAAAAACCTTTAAAATATTTTAACCAAAAAACTCGAACAAAAAAATCAAAGCAAGTCATCATCTGAGTTCTGCTTGTCGTATATCTCCTGCATTTTCTGTTGTTCTTTGACTTTCTTCATCTGCGCGTAGATTGAGGCGGCTTTATAGTTGATGGGCCCGTAGTCTTTCATATCTGCGTCGGCGTATATGAACTGGTCTTCTGGTCTGAAGGGCTAGAAGATAAGTCAATATTACAATCGAATACAATTTTGAGCTACCTGCCAAAATTAAGGAACACTTTCTTGCTAGTGCTTTGTTCTACCATCTACTAGTCGGTCTACTAAATGATGAAGCAAGTCTATTTGTTACATCGGAGCGATTTATATTATACTTTCGTAATTTTTACAGGGACCGAGACTATTTATTACCATGGCTCTAGTGTTATCCGTTTCCTCATGGTATTTTCTTTCACCATCGAGCCAAAATATGTATGTATCGATTTATTATTTCGATAATCAGATTTCATAGCCATACACGAAATCGATTGTTTTCTAAATTTCCTATCGATTCCAGCACAGGTTAGCGCCAAATCTTTCTATGAGTAATAATTATGTAATGAGATAAATTTAATTTCGTATATAAATAATAAACTAATGGTAATATGTGTTAAGTGAAAAACTAAGCGTGAGATGTTGATTAGTTTTTTTTTAAATTTAAACATTTTAATCAAAAAGTTTTGGCAGATTTTAATTATTAAAAAAAAAAAATTGTGAAAGTTATGTTATGTTAGCGGTGATAATAAGCAATTGGAAATAAATTTTGAAATTACCTTAAATTTAATAAATGTACGTGTCACTCTTGGTAAAGCGTTCCTAGAAATAGAAAATATAAAACGTCACAACAATGCGATTTCATGCTTTTAAAATTCATAGGCATTTTCTTCGGAACCATGCTTGGGAAGCAGATCAATTCTCACTTGGCACATATTACCATCATTTATTATGAAAAAATCTTAAGGCTTCCGTGTTTGATTACGGTACCCTCAATTATATTGATATAATTCAAATTTAAGTTAGAAGGTTTAATTAATATTGTTAGGCAGAGCTAAAATAGAAACTAACGTGGATGTACAGATCTCTCTTCATAAAGATAATTCATGGAAAATTTTATAAGATACACTAAAAAACTATATAAAATGTGACTAGATTTTCTGAACACTTTAGAAGTCAATGTAAAACATATTTTTTTGAAAATTAACCAGAACAATCAAACACATGACAGATAAACCTTTTTGGAAGAAAGGAAGGAAACCCTGTTATTGAAATTACTTTTGAAGCGCTAAAGACAAAGTGGATAGGCAAAGCGCGGTATTATAGGCAAAGGCAAACATTTACAACTGTCATGTGGCTAATTATTATTGTGTTTTATTAATAGCACTTTATTAGTTAGTAGACTTACCTCTCAAACATCAATCTCATTGAACTTCAGAGTGGCATAGTCACTCCTCTGTTGGCTGTGGTTCCCCTTTCTTTGATTCGACACACTACCCTTATAGTTACTACTGTTAGTTTCTTTACTTGTACTATCACTACCTATAGTGTACGTATCATACAAGTGTCTATTAGAATTGACTGTATTCTTAAACTTCAAATTATGGTTCCCTAAAGCTAAATCTGCATACACTAACTTTTTATGTTTAGGTTTGTCGTCTTTGGGACCGACAGTGTTATAATTCGGACTGTAGTTATTATGTTCAGGACCTAAGTTTCTAGTGGAATTTGATATGTAATTGCCTTTCAGGAGCTGCAAATACGATCTTCTTTCTGATTCGTTATACTCAGGCTCTGGATAGTCTGGTTTCTCATAATTGTCATATACTCCAACACAGGACAACTTTTCTCTGAGACTTTCGGATTTTTTTAGACGATTTAACTTCTGATTGTTCTTTTCTCTACTTCTATTTAATGTTTTGGTGTAGTATTGGGCGTCGGCTGGCTGGTATATCAGTGGTCCTATCGTGTTATTGTACGACCTTTCTTGGTCAACAGGTATTCGCTTATCTACTCTTATTGGCTGAAAGTAACAAAAACTATGATGCTTTTGAAGAGGTATTTGGAAATTTTTCTTATTTTTCCCTTTTGAGCTTAGGTTAGTAAAATGGTTGCGTTTTTGCATGTACTGCTGCTGTAGTATGTTAGTATTCTGAAAACGAAAATATTAATTTGTTAGTAAAATGAGTTGAGACAAGCGAAGGGGATGGGAAAAGAGAAAAGAAATAAAAAGTAACAAGCACTTATACCTGACCGTTTTCTAAATTAGTTAGAGTACTTTGTACTGAGTTACTTCGTCTTACTACTGATCTCTTTGGTATAGGCTTCTCTGCCAGTTTTGGTATTTGTAAAGTCTTATTTGGTGCTATCACTTGCTTCTTTGGAAGCCCCACTTTATTGATACCAGCTTGGTCATTCAATTGACTAACGACTGATTTCACTAGTGAAGTTGATGGTAGAGTTATTGATAAATTCCTCTTAGGAGTTGCACCGATTATATTTGGCTTGACAGAGTCTGGTTTTTCGTCACTTTCTTCATCGCTATCACCTTCGATTTTCTTATCACTAACATTTCTAATCATATCTCGTTCAATTGGCTTCTTATTCTTTCTAGGAGGTTTAAGTTTAGAAATATCTTCAGCAGATTTGGAAGGTCTTACAGGAGCGTCCACTGTGTCGAATGATTTAGAAAACTTTGTACTTATAAGTGGCATTGATAGATTTACATAAACATGGTCAGATTTGCTTAGAGAGCTCTTTGGTGTTATTTTAGTTCTCGGAGCAGGTACCGGTCTATTCAAAGAATTTGTCGATAGGTTTATCGGTTCTCTGCTTTCCTCGCAAACTTGTATAGAATCAGTTAAATTTTCAAATTGCTCAACTCCGCTTACATTGGATTTAATCTTCAGTAATGATGGAAAGTTGGCATAAATTATATCATGGTTAAAGACAATATCTTTATCATCAGAATCACCTTGACCATCTTTGTTATTGTTTATCTCGTTGAAATTCTCCCCATATTCGGTGTTTGGATAAAATCTTTCTATATTTCTCTTTCTAACTATTCTCATCGATTGGAATTTGGGTAGTTTTCTGTTAATATTTCTAGTATTCAATGACGAAAATTTTCTTGTTTCGCTCTCAGAGATTTCTTCATCTATCGTTGGGAATTGCTTTAAAAATGATGTCTGCATTTGTGGTAGATACGGATTAAGTAAAACAGTTTGATGTAGAGGGTACATTTGCTGTATGGGTGATAGTACTGGTATACCAAAAGTTGGGTATTGTGAATTCGAAGGTGAATCTATAGGATATGGTAAAGAGTTCTGCATAAATGGTGGGCAGACAATCCTTGGTGTGAACGATGGATTTGTCGTTAGTTGCTTTTGTAAAGATTCGATTCCTTTTGGGGACTTTTTGTTCATATCGATGACTCTCGGCTGAATCGCTTGTACAGGCTTTGTAACGTATGCCAAAACAAAACATGAAACGAACGAAATCAAAATATTAGACATGCAAAACAATGAGTTAAGCAAAACAAATGAAAACAACATAAAATTAAACGGGGAATCAATAATAATGGTTTTACAGGATTTATTGATTTTTGTTTATCTTATGCCAATTAGAGTTCCAAAAAAGTATATTTTAAACGAAAAAATATTATTCAGTTACCATAATAATATTGTAAAAATATACTTTTTATAAAACAATATATAGCATGATTTATGGCTGAATATATCATTTTAGGCTTAAGCAAGCATGATAAATGGTTTGTTATAAAGACAAATTTAAAGATTATGAGAGAGAAACTGTAAGGCATCACCATTCATATAGTTACTTCTTTATTTTGTTCTACCTACCATGAGGTAGCTAGAGCTCATATCGCTTGCCTTATAATATCTCCTTTAGGAATTTTAGTAAAATCAATTAAAATCTATCTATGTATATTTTTTTATATATTTACCTTATTTGGAGGTTGTTGTAGGCCATGGAACGGCAGGTTCTCGTAGAGACCCGGGTTGTCCGCCCCAAGGGTTCCGTTTACTGCATTATCTACGCCATTCGTAGGTGGGCCTGGGAAATTAGATATTATATAAATTGTTTAATATATAATTTCATTGAAGATAAATAACACTTGAAAAAAATCATCGACCTCAGGTGGGACTCGAACCCACGTCCCATCGCATACCGGGCGAGTGCTTTGACCACTAAGCTACCGAGGACGTCACGTGACAAGACGAAATTCCTCAAGTGTTTTTTCTCGCTGTCAAAGCCAGCGTATTCTGATCAATGTTGTAGCTATATGTATAGCTGAGTAGTATACTACCGTCAACACCCTATAGAAATATTTTTACAAATATTTGACTATTGGTTAAGATCAGAAATGCTTAAACATTGTAAATTTTTGTTTTTAGCAATTCCATGCAAGGTTTAATTGAAGATAAATAACACTTGAAAAAAATCATCGACCTCAGGTGGGACTCGAACCCACGTCCCATCGCATACCGGGCGAGTGCTTTGACCACTAAGCTACCGAGGACGTCACGTGACAAGACGAAATTCCTCAAGTGTTATTTATCTTCAATTAAACCTTGCATGGAATTGCTAAAAACAAAAATTTACAATATAATTTCATTTTTCGACAGCTGACCAGATCAATGCGTAAACATACTTTTTGGTTCTTTTTATAAGTAATAGTTATTCTTTAGTCAAATCGTTGTAAATCATAATCTGTTATTAATTTTGCATTACGAAACATACATGTTCAAAACGGTAGAGTCAATCTATAAGAAAACACCCTAATCAGTGCATTCAGACATACCAAACGTGACTGCCAAAACTCATAAAAACAGGCAAAACAAAACAGAATCATGCTACTTACTATCATCACCCGGTTTTTTTCGTTTTCTTGTATTTCTTGAAGGCGTTTGGTCGTTAAAAGGCTTTATTCTAGCGCTGGTCGCAATACGGTCAGGTCTTTTAAATGATACCACTAAAAACATGCGCATGTTAAATGTAAATGCAAACAACACTAATCATGCTCTTTTATTTAGAGACAATAACCTATTTTGAGCAACAATTTATTGACAAAAATTAAGATTTTAATAAAAGTTTACTTCACACAATTAAGAAATTGCAAGAATAGATTTGTCAACAAATTAATACAGTGCAGATAATGTACGTACTAAATTAATTCAAATATGGTTAGGTTTTTGTCTCTGAAGAAAAGAAAATGCCAGCAAAATTAGAGAAAAAGCAAAATTAAAACTTGAAAATGCAGTGGATGGTGATCAAGAAAAGTTGGTTTCAGAAGTGTTTGTGATTGCAGTTGGATGATGTACTAAACAATATGTTATTAATTTTTTGAAATAATATTACTTATGTTAAAACATACAAAAATTCTAAACTCGAAAAAAAAACAACAACATTCAATCGAATTGAGAACCTTCTCTTTTTTTGATGTTGGTTGAAAATAATTTCCAATAGGTTAGCATAACTCTTAACAATTTTTTATATTTTATCAGTTTATTTTAAATCGGGTATTTTGCAACGGTGCTACTTAGCGTTCGTGGCTACTAAATGGCTCTCCTAAATTGTTTCATACATCATCCTTTTAGATGTAGTGAAGAAGTGTGTAATGTTATTTGAACATAATCTACCTCCTTCAGTTACAATAACATTTGGTGTCTCACTCTGAAATAATGACCTAAGTCTATTCTTTGGTACACTATAACCCGTTTTGTTCAAACTCATTAAAGATACTGCTCTCTTATTAGATTTGTTGATTTTCTTGTATTTCCCACTGTCATCGTCAGAATCATCGCTTTTTCTTCTGAAATTCTTTAAAAGTCCTGTTACAACGTTTTGTGTGTGTCTCCGAGGCTTACCATTTTTCTTTGAATACTCCGATTTAGTCGGTGATTTATCTTCTTCTTTATTGTTCTTTCTTTCAAGCAGTCCCAAATTAGCTTCTTCAGCGTCCTTATTTTGATTATTTACATTTTGCAGTCTCGCTTGATTTTTAGGACTAAGCGTGTGGTTTGAATTTACATGTACTAGAACTCCAGGCTTCAAAGGCCACTTGCTAGGTGTCACTACAGTTTGAACTTTGTTTGAATCAGCCTTAGGTTCAGTTTTAGGAGTTAGTGCAGTTTCTGTTTCTTCATTAGAATTAATTGTGGCTTCTAGCTGTGATAAGTTTGCTTGCAAGCTGCTGGTTACTGGTTTTTCTTTGAATTTATTCATCTCTAGACTGTGCGGGTGGCTAGAATTGACTAGTCTAGTTCTGTCCGAGGATTTAGGACTGAATGTTAAGTTTATTCGCGGTGATAAAGCAGGCAAAGCTTGTGATATAATTGACTGAGCTATCGACACCTCGTTTATACAGCTACCATCCGGACTGAATGAAAGAAAAACATAGAAATAAACCAAATGATGTTTAGATGAGGCGAGGTACAAACCAAAATTGTATTGATAAATATAATTATTATGAATATTATTGTCTGAATTGTAGCTCATACTCGTATTAAAAAATATATTATTAATTTTGCTACATTTAAAATGTTTAAGTATATCATAATTTAAATAGTATTTACATACGAAGCACATATCAGTCAATAATTTCAATGAAATGGAATAAAATATACATATTATATTAAAAAAACAACAACATTATAATAACGCCTAAAATAATGACTAACAATATTTAAATAAGTAGTAGAAGTGAGTCGTATAAAAATAAAACGTATACATAGTAATAAGATTGTAATAAATTTACGTAAATTGTAAAATGTGTTAGATTAAACTGAAAAAGATATGAAATAAATACCAACAGACTAGAAGAATGCTTTCCAATAGCATACATGCATTTCAATGAAAATACAGTAAAAATTTGTTCAAACACTACTTCGATTCTACTCAAAAACCACACAAATTTGATTCAACCTTACTTTAACTCAAAGAGCATCAAAAAATAAGAAAGCATTCTCCATCTATCAAAGGAAACGATACAAAAATTGTTATTTGTTAGTAAAATATACCTGAACTATTTATTGTTGTCAGTCTGAGTACATCAGGGGTTAGTGCGGTTAGGAACCTACAAAAATAACCAGTTATAATAACAAATATAATAAAAATGTACCCTGATATTCAACCAGAAACCCATGTTAGTATGTTTAGAGTCAGAAATGAAGACATGCTACTAGATTACTAAAAGTTTAGTAACATCTAAACGTTGCAAAAATTTGTTATATATTTTGACCTTGGGATAAAGAAAGAAAAAACTAACAGCCTTTGGTCCAAGCATTCAGCAAAATTACAGGCGAAAACCAAACTTTAAAGGGTATATGACCTTGAAATCGGAACTATCAGAGGTGACCGCGATGGAGGCATAGACAATGTGTGCCAAGAGTCTGCCCGGACCAAGGGCGTAGCTGAAAATGTCCATAACCAACTAAATATATAAGACTAGAAATAAATAGATATATACAGCTAATACTCATAATGCAGTTTCTTTAATATCTAATGATTGCTATGGCCATGGAGTAGTATAACAAGAACAAATAATATTTTATATGACCATATAATTATATTATAAATATATTTTTTCTGCTGTAGGGCAGTTTGAATTGTAATAATAAACAATAGAAACATTTAAGAAATATATAAATACATTATATTTTAATATTTAAAATGTGTAAAACAATAATCATATACTAATTCATCTACTAGCTTGTATAACTGTTAATGTATAACTTGCTAAACTATTTTTTTAAATATAACTACGACTAGTAATTTATTTATTGTCTATAATTTTAGAAAATTTTAAATAATTTATGAAAAAAAAGGTTACATCGAGCCTTAGAGCGATCGTAAAGATAAAAATTAAAATAAAAACAATAACCAAACTTACTTTTCCCTCTCTTCGAGTTCCACGGGGTTATTATCTACTTGTTTGTTAATGTTAGTCGCGTGAAATGTGTCGTTAGGGCAGCGTCCGGGAAAAAATAAAGAACAAAAACAAAACAATTAGTTCTGGCAAACAAAATTCAAACATGTTATTGACTGAAAGATGTATTTTTAGTTTTTTTTTTCAAACAAATTTGCTGTTATGAACTTGAACTAGCTAGTAGAGTAGTTAATTGAATTTATCATAAATAATTAATCATAAATAATCTACGACAACGTGTTACTAAATTTAATGAAATACAAAAACTAAAAACAATATTTTTAAATATGAAATGTAGGCGTTAGTGATGTGACATGTGTCCATTTTCACACATAGTAACTCTGAAATCAGTTGTCACTAGACGATGCAAAAAAATCTTATTCAAGCAAAAAGATAGATATTGAAAAGAGTTCACTTGGACTCGAGTCACGTAGAGAAACAGTTCTAAATAAATTTAAGTATTTTGTTGTTTGTTTGTTTGTCGGTCATGTTTTTTTTTAAATAAATGTAGTTTTTAAAAAACCAATAATATTATTACTTACAAATTGTAATTTTTTGAACTTGCAGGGTCATTAAACCTCAAGAACGTGTGTGAAATCGTGAACATCAATCGACTTGAAATACTCCATTTGTATAATAGAACTCGAGTCGCATCACTAACAGGAGAAAATGATAACAACAACAAAGAAAATGCAAGGAAATGTTAAAATACATTTGATTACGGTAAACGAAAATTAAATGGCAAATCATATTAAAAGCGGGCAATACACTCAAATCACAAAACGTATTATTTTTTGAATTCGAATAGAATACCGTAGTTTAATTACAAAATCTAAACGTGACTTTTAAATAATGTTATTGTTTAGGCCTTAGAGTAATACAATTATAAGCACACTAAAATATTAACATCAAGCAATCAATAACGAATAATAATAAAAAAAACAAATAATTAGACAATTTGCAGAAAAATCAATATCTAAAACAGCATACGAAAACTCTCCCAGAATTCATTAAATGATTCCCAGAATGCATCGAATTTTCCCAGAATATATTATAAGAAAAGGACCTACATTTGGACTTAGCCCTCATCCGCCGGCAGACGCAGATGATGATGATGCAAAGGATGACGGTGATGACGAGGACAGCCAGAGCGATGCCTCCGATAAGGATCAGCTTGTGTTGGTCGCGCCACCAGGGAACAATACCTGAGGTTGACGAAATGATTTCTTATTTACATGACAAATTATTTACTACATCATTAGGGTTAATGAGGGAGTTCCTTCTCTGCGTAGTTAAAAACAATGTCAATGGCTTCCCGCCATTTGTACGCTTATATCATTTAAACTACGCAACTGATTTGGATGCGGTTTTAATTTTTTTAATAATGGACAACATCACATACATTGCTCTGATCCTAAGGTAAGTAGCTAAAGCACTTTTGCTATAGAAATCAGAAACAACGACGGTACACAACACTCAGACCCGAGACAATATAGAAAATTTCGTTTTCTACATTAACCCGACCGGGGATCGAACCCGGAGTACCTTATTGATAGCGCCTCATTGATAGAATAATTCAAAGTAATTATAAATACACTACTTAGTGCCTCCATTAATGATGAATAATAAAATAAAATTAAGTTAATTATTAATAATTTGTACTAAATATTTTGTTTTCTACGTAAATACATTTTACTTACCAAAACTTCCTAAGTTAGCTAAAATAAAAATACAATGTTTTTTGAAAAATGATTAATTAATCCAGTTTAGTTCTGTAGTGATGAAATATTGTGTAATTTATTTTATAACTTTATCCATAACATGTAAAGCTTCCTTTCTTCAGTCGGTTATGTTCATTATTCAATCACAAATACAAGAACAAAATGATTTTCTGCAGGATAGCTTCATGTAACAATTTATTGCTTTTTTGTACGAGCGTGTAGCTACAACAGTAGTTGTAACCCTACTACTCGTACATATTGTTAAAATGCATTTGAATGTGAATGATTTTCTTATTATATAATCACTTTTTTAAATTTATCAACGCCTTAGAAATCGATGAAAAAGCCGGCTGCACGCACGAAAAAGTGTCACGTGCAAACGAGAGCGCAGAACAAGCGATAGAGAGGCACGATCGGCCAAAGCTTTCGGCTTGTGACGCAAGTATCCCTCTTCCACTCCACCGGCCGATGCGTCCGAGTAGCATCAATGTTATCTTATGACGTTATCACGTAAAATTAACGTCCGTAAACCGACTTTACTGACAACCTATTTTTATACAAACCTGGCACATCCATTTCACACCGCGTAATGCCAACGGAGTTGTTCGCGTAGCACAGGTATGTTCTGTACACGTCGACGCTCGGGCTCAGCTTCAGAAAGCTCTGGGAGCCTGATTGGCGGATCTCATCGTAGGTCAGACTGTCATTGTCGTTTTCCAGCTTCCAGACGAAAGAAACCTGGAGTATACATAGATATTTATATGAAACAGTCATTTTGCTGGCGGTCTATAAAGCTAAAAATCTGCATTTGTGCTTATGTGTCAAATAAATGTTTTCTATTTGTATTTATTTCAAAAGCCAACAAGAGCATATTTTTTTAAATTCGATTCGTAGGATTTCAGCTTCACTATGTCTGTCTGTATGTAGCAGTCGTTTTGCTCGATGTCGATAAAGATAAAACTTAACATAATTTAAGGATTTAAAAGCTCTTCTACTATTTATCGAGTTCCATCATTTAACTTATAATTTTTTTTGGTATAATTAGCCAATTAAGGAAAAGATACCTAAGGTTGGGGTTGAGTTCTCATTCTTACCTCAGATGGGTTAGCATGTGCTGTGCAAACTAATACTGGATCGCCGTTTATGGTAGTTTTCTTGATTCCACACGCAGGTACATCTGTCAAAAATATATTCAAATTGTAAACACTGGTCTGCAAAGATATTTCAATGTCTACTTTTAAAAATTGTACGATAATTTCAGTTTTAATCTTACACTCAACTTCAAAAGCAAACCTTATCATTAACGTATGACGCTACTTAGGATTTTTTTTCTTTGGACTTTAGACACAATTTTTAGAATAACTTCTATTATCGTTTCACGATTGTTAAGGTAATGATTTAACTCTATAATACAATCTCTGTAGTAGAGGAAATGCTTTACTAACGTTAATTTATTCATTGACGAAAAACCGATATAAAGAGGTAAAGAAATGTCCACGCGTGTATCGCTGGCATAGCATATCAATAAGCGACTATTTTATGTATATGAATAGGTATGTTTTTTTGCTAGCAGATAAATAATTTACCTATATTATATTTACTCATTGACGAGAAACCGATATATAGAGTTAAATATCCAAACGTGTCTCGCTAGAATAGTACGCCAATAAACGACTTTTTAATGTATATGAATATGTATTTTTGCTAGCAGTAAGAAATAAATACTCAAGTAATAGATGCGGTTTTGACAACTTGGCAGATCACTGTCAAATTACAAACGAAAGAATAATCAAATATACTCACACATGACGTCCAAGAATACAGTAGTATTAACAGAGCCGTGCCTGTTGTAGGCCTCGCAGACGTAGTTGCCGGCGTCCTTCCGCTGCACGGGGCCCAGCAGCAGCGTGTTGGAGGAGGAGAGCACGAGCGAGGCGTTGCCGTGCTCGCGCGCCGCGGCCTTGCTGGGGTGCTCGCGGCGCCACGAGAAACTCGGCATTGGGAAGCCTCTGCGAAGGGTTACAAAATAATAATAATAATAAACATATTTATTTCTTAATACATCAATATTTTTTTTCTGTAACAAACACGTAAAACGGTAGCCACCTCGATGCTGAATGTGACGTCACTATATCGTAAATAACGCCAACTGCTCTGTTTGCTATCATATCATTTTGTAACAGTAGGTATTACAATAATTTCTAGCGCGAATTATAGATAGATATATCATCAGATACCACTAATCTGCCAAGAATTGATTGTTTGATGGTCACAAAACACAGTTGAAAGTTGAGTGTTTCCTATGTACTGACGTCACGAACCAAGGTAACGTGTAGCGTCATGGCTATTGTTAAGGCGCAGGTATTCAAATTGCAAAATTAAAATGCTTTTTTAATGTCGGTCGCCTATAAATACTAAAGGATCAAATTAAGACTCATTTTAAAAAATAGTGTCATACTCATTTTAGTTAATTCCAGACGATAACAAAAGTTTGGTGTGTTATTTAGAAGATAATAGAAAGCATAAAAAAAAAACTTTGAATAGCGAACTTACCTGGCAGAGCAAACGACTTTAGCTGGTATTTCGTTTTCAATGACCGATACTACTTTCGGCGTTACTGTAATGTTTTCTGGTTCATCTAAAAAAAAAACAATTATTGCATAGTTACTATCTACTAGATGAACATATTAAGTTTCCACCAAATCTGTGTATTCACATGTAAATTGGGATATACCAATTATAAATAATTCTAAGACATTATTAAATCGCACACCTTATTTAGGCCCGATAGCCCGGTACATTTTGATTTATTAAAAAAAACTGATTTTGTTTTATTCAAAATCAATTAACAGTTGAGGTTGAGGCTGGTAAACAATGACGTCATAGTTTGCTATCGCCATACAAATTATAAGGCAGAGGTGCGTTTTGACAGCACATAAAAAGTATGTGAATTAATTGGTGGTGTTAACTAGCCTATTTTACTTTTTTGTATTTTTTCTTACTACAATACATTAAATGTATTCCTAAGATAGATAAAAAAGAACTCTTTGTTTGTATAAGACACTGTACATTTTTGGTTCATATTTTTAAGCAATTATATATACAGGTTATCGATATAATATGTATATATGTTATCGATAAGATATAACATTTGTGTATCGATCTATCGTTACACAAATGTTTTATCTTTACTTACATTCCACAGCAAATTTGGTAGTACTATTGACAGGTGGGCCGGCGTCGTTGCGGGACGAGCGGCACGTGTAGCGCGCCGTGTCCGCCGCGCGGTCCAGCACGCGGCCCGGCCAGGCTGCCATGTTCCAATGCTGAATAATTATAAATAAATAAATAATTCAAATATAAATATGGAACAACATCACATACATTGCTCTGATCCTAAGTTAAGTGGCTAAAGCACTGAATGGTACAATGTGATTATTAGAAACAAACAAATGGGGAAAAATAGAGGTAACCTGTATTGTATTATTCATTTTAGTAAGAACAAAGTGAAAGTAAGTGGGCTACATGTGCCTAAAAACAAACAATTACTACTATATGTGGGCATTACTATGTGTGGGAGGAAATGTAGGCAAGAAAATAGCAGTAAAAGTGTGGACAGTCCACGCTCGCTGAACGCTGAACCAATGATTTGGAAAAAGTAGCAGGAAAAAGTTGGACGTGATAAGCTAAAGACCGTGAATAATGCTGTGCTTTGTAGGATATCTACTTTTAATTTGTAATTACATTACAAAATGAATTGTATGACTGTAATCATGCATTTTTGGATTAGCTACTTTTAAAGATTGCCATGGTTAAATTAACCTATCAAGCGGCAAAGACCCTCCGGCCGCTCAGTAAAAATAAAATTTTCATTCTGTCTCTTGACCTTCGCCTGACAGGTTACTTCCAAAAATATTACACATCCTAAATTGCGTTCAATTCAAGCATTTATCATGTGAGATGAAATAGCAGAACTCGCAAAAACACTGAATTCAATATACTTAGTACTTTGTTTAAGACCGTCACAGAAGAAAAGTGTTGACAAAAGTTCATCTGTTTAACCAGATTAACGACAAAGTTCCCTTGAATTTTGTTGGTTACACCAACACTTAAACTTACTAAAGTAGACTCTGTCGCTTCAAAATCGTTCCTGTTCACTTGCGCTGGGATCTTATTCGTCTCGACGTAGTACCGGTCATTCTTCTCATCTATAACTTGTCCGTCCTTCAGCCACTGCACACTACAAAGTGGAGCACATTCCACTGTGCATGATAGGGATATATTCTGAAAAATATCAACAATATTATAGTTTTGAGTTAGGGTTTTTCAAGATAAAGATACCTAGTTTAATGAAAATCCAATTAAAATAAAAAAAGTTACCTGAGATTTGTACAAGGCCCCACTGTAATGGTTCATTGCGTATTTGAAACTTGGTGGAGCTGAAAACAATAAAAAACCCATTAACTGTGTGTATAAATAAGTCAAATAAAAAACCTTTGAAACTGTAAATAAATATAATAAAAGTACCGTAGAGGTTATGTAACGATAGTAATAAGGATTGAAAACTTTTTTATTATTATTTACTAACTCTCCTTTCCTGAATTAAATCAATTAGAACATAATTGTGTTCTATTCCTAATAACTTGCAGGTTGTACTGTGCAAATGTGTTCTCTTATGTTGTACATAACAGAAGAAATATTTATTCTATTAATTGTATGAATACTGGCCAATCTCTTAAGTTTGTGTCTTCTGAAATCATTTAAGATTGGCAAAATAACTAGGATTTGACTACTAGGATTGTCCATAAAAATGAGTAGAAAACCATTTTTGGTGAATTACCTAAAACATCAATAGTCACAGATGCCAGCTCCCCCTCTCCGCCAGCGTTAGACCCTCTACAAGAGAAGGTGGTCCTGTGGTCCAGCGTCACGGGGTCGATAGTCCAGTTCTGGGACACGATGTCAGGTACGGGCCGGCCACCACGATGCCAACGGAATCTAAATTTATGAAGCAAGCGAAGCTAGTAAGAATAAAATTTTGTATTGGACTTAAAGAAAATAATAATTTAAATTCAGTTGAATTTTATCAGAATGAAAAAGAAAATTACATTTTAATTATCAGAAATATTTAGCAGATTGTGTTTTTTTAAGGTTTTATCAATCTTGTTTTATTGCTAGCAGTTACGTATCGGCCAGAAGTGCCAGAATTGATAAAAGACTTGCCAGAACTCATTAAATGACATAATTTCATAATTTTTAATAACCCGCGCGTGGCAGTCGGGTAAAAATCTATGTAAATTACCATAAATGAACTTACCTATGAACTTCAGGTCTTCCCTTTTCTTTGATACTGCAGCTCAGTACCAGACTTTTCCCCTTCACCACTCGCCATGGGGAGTACGTTAACTTCGCCGGTCCGGGAGGATCTGGTGGAATTGAAATGAAGTAATTTTAATATAAGCCCTATGAACTGAGAAGAATTTCAGTAGAAAAATTTGGCTGCTATATTTAGCAGCCAAATTTTAAAAATAAAGGTCTATTGACCTTTATCTTTATCCGTTTCATTGAGTTTTAAATGATGCAACGCGAAAGTTTAAAAGTAATGATCTGGTAAAGGTTGCAGAAAGCCGCTGGATGCAAAGCAGCTTCCAACCGTTCAATCTAGAAGTCATTGGGAGAGGCCTATTTTTATCAGTGGACATCCTATAAGCAAAATGATGGTGGTACTCACAGTTGACAACCAGTTCAGTCTTGGTGCTCTCGTTGCCCCAGCCGGCGTAGTTCTTGCCCTTGCAGGAGTAGTTCCCGTGGAAGCTCTTCGTGGTGTCTTGGAGCAACAGCATCGAAGGGTCCACTTCGTTGCAGAGGCTTTCTGTAATGGAACATTATAAGTTGAACTTGAGGTTGGGGAACTTTTAAATATCAAGCTGGATAGAACAGAATTTTCTGCCAACTTCAACAACACATAAAAAGAAATATCTCATGTTCCATTTTGTATCGGTACAATGTAATCAGATTGAGATAATGTTAAATCGGTCATTGCGAGGCAATGATTACGTTGGAGTTTAATTTGTAATAAAAATACCTTACGGTTACCGTATAAAAAAATATATGGGATGAAAAGATCCAGTTTTTTCCAGATGCAACTAATTGTAACCGAGTCTATACAATCGTGAAATAAAAGCTAAGCCACCATCATTTTCACATTTACTTATCACTTATTTTTGTTTTTTTTTGTCAAGACCCAAAATTGAAATTTGAATTCTTTATTAATTTTAAATTTTCTGACACCATTTATTCACTTACCATCCCCGTCAGTCCCGTTACACTCAGGCAGATGCTTCAGTATCTCCCCGTCCAGGTACCAGATGACTTCGTCCAGCACAGGTGGGTTGCCGGTCACCACCTCGCAGGTCAGCGTCACGTTCTTGTGGTCTGTCTCCAGGATTGGGCTTTGGGAACTCATGGTCAGACGGACTTGGGGTTTGTCTGGAAGGAAAATATGTTTTTGAATAAAATTGCAGGATCTACATGATTTGGTTTTTTCTTAGTCTTTTGTTGCTGCTACTGCTGGACATAGGCCTCTCCTACTGAACGCCACAGTATGCAGCAACTTCGGAACATAGCTTTATTTATACTATAAGGCATCTCATTTTTTCACGATAATACTATAGTGACGAAAATTATACCCAAATTATAAACCACTTTTTTCTTTTGCTTGGCAACCAAAACTTGGCAATTTCGCCGAAATTTTGTATGATTCTGATTAGGTAATTCCTCGCGCTGGTGTAGGGACACAAAGGACAGAAGAGTAGGCAAGCAAGACTCCAAGAAATCTTCTTTGGTTATAGTTCTTGTTACGAACCAGCTATTCATCATTCAACAGACTTACCACATCCATCTACGATGTGGACAGACTACCTGGAAAAGGTTGCAGAAAGTCGCTGGCTGGGTATATGCTGTTTCTAAGTGACCAGTCTGGAAGTCATGGGAGAAGGCATATGTTCAGCAGTAGATGTCTTATGGCTGAAACGATGACCATGATGATTAGAGTGGTATTTGTATAGGGAATCCCATTTTTACAGTAATAATATTTGCAAGTGAATAAATAATACCCTTTTTTGAATTCACGTCCTGATAAGACTTCAATGAGTCTCTGGTCACAGTTCCGTTAGAGTAATAAAAGGCCAAAAGGTACTCACACAGCACATTAACATGTATGCTCTGCTCACTGGTCCCATTCCCGACGGAGTTGGCCAGCAGGCAAGTGTAGTTTCCCATGTCGGTCCCGCGCGCGTCTTTGATGATCAGTGAGTGCTGGTCGGTGGTGCCACCGTCGTAGTGGCTGGTGTCGTTCACGCTGACGCGGTCGCTGTTGCGGTACCTGGAAGAACCGGTTCGAGTGAATTTAAAAACCGGCCTAGTGCGAGTCGGATCGCGCACGAAGGGTTCCGTAATATTATCTTTAAAAACAGCAAAAAAATCACGTTTGTCATCGGAGCCCCTTTAGATATTTATTTTATTCTGTTTTTTAGTAATTATTAAAGCGGCAACAGAAATACATCATCCGTGAAAATTTTTACTGTTTTACTATCACGGTTCAGGAGATACAGCCTGGTAACAGACGGAAAGACAGACAGGCAGACAGACGGACAGCAGAGTCTTAGTATTACGGTTCCGTTTTAGGTAGGAAACCCTAAAAACTAACTTACTTAAATTCTAAAAGTTAGGAGTTCAAACTCTTATTTTACGAAGACGAGAAATTTTGGTGAGCATATCTACTAACACAAACATTCTTCTTTGATTGACATAAGCCATGAACCGGTCAGAAATAAAATCTGGTACTGTGTAATAAAAGGGTTTCAATCTTTACTTTGCGACAAGGAAAATTGGTGTTTATTTATTACTGGCGATAAAAATGAAGAGGTACATACGATTTCACGTATGCTATTCTTAATTTATCTTAAATCAAGAGTATAATAAGATTACTCAAAAAGTTTCTAAATGTATCTACAAATTGTTCTAAAGGAGCGAGAGTTTCACGTAGAGACATGCATAAGACGGCATATTTCATTCAGCTAGTTACCGTAAGTTTTCGTAACTTAAGTCGCATCTCTGAGCGCAGCTTGTGCTTAGTATGCGCCAGAGAATACATCCATAACCATACCTGATTTTAAGCTTTAAACTTGGGACATACTTTTCAGGAAAACCCTTAATAATTGTTTAGGTTTTGTAGAGGTGCATCTTTGTCAATTTGAAAGTACTTTCATAGCATGCACGGTGCGATTTTATTAAGCGAAATTGCTTTAACATCACAAATGTGCAGGGGTCTGTGTGTATGTTCGCGATAACATCTGCTGTAAGCGTCTCCGTTGCTTTGAGAAGTCAAAATTTCCTGTGCTGTGGCTTTTGGTGGACACTGGGGTAGAGAAATCTCTCTGCGCTTGTGTTTACCGTTCGCACAGTGGAGATCGGGAGACGACTGGGCTCATGGAATACCTTGCTGAGACGGCAGACTCCGCACTTCAGCGATATCCAACAGCAGAGCTTGTTTTTCTGGGGGACTTCAACGCCCACCACAAAGAGTGGCTGTTCCCATACCAGAAAACTGACCATGCTGGGCGAGAGGCCCGCAAGCTAGCATTGGCGCTAGATCTCACTCAGCTGGTGGAACAAGCGACGCGAATACCGGATATCGCTGATCATACACCCAATTGCCTGGACCTACTGCTGACAACTGATCCACACAGACACTCGGTTTCAGTCTCGGCTCCACTGGGATCGTCCGACCACTGTGTAGTGAAATCCGTATCGATCTGCTCTTCTCCGGATAACACCCTTAGGGGTACGAGGAGAGTATGGCGATACGAGTCAGCAGACTGGGACGAGATGCGAGCTTTCTTTGCATCATACCCGTGGCGGCAGTTATGTTTCTCTTCGAAAGACCCCTCATGCGTCGCTGATGCGATCACAGCTGTTATCCGGCAGGGAATGGAATATTTCATTCCATTTTCCGACATCCCGCTCGGTTACAAAGCCCGACCTTGGTACAATGCGGACTGTGCTCGAGCTGAGGCTCGGAAACAGTCAGCTTACCAGGCTTGGGTAAAAGCTCGAGATCAAAAAGTGCGAGCGCGAAAGGTGCGTGCAAAGAAGAGAGCATATAATACAGCCGCCAGGTCTTGCAAAAGGGTGCTGCGAAAAGCTAGGTTCGACCATGTCAGCCGTATTGGGGCGAAACTTGCATCTTACCCACAGGGTAGTAAGCAGTTCTGGTCCCTGTCGAAATCAGTCGAATCTAACTTCTGCTTTCCTACACTACCTCCAATGCAGAAACCTGATGGGTCACTTGCCCACACCGCAACAGAGAAAGCAAATTTATTTGCCGATCTGTTTGCAAGCAATTCACGTCTAGACGCTGGCTCGAAACATCCACCCACCATGCCTCACTGTGATTCTTTGATGCCAGAGATCACAGTGCACAACAAAGAGGTCCGTAGATCCCTTCTTGGTCTAGACGTGAACAAGGCCTGTGGCCCTGATGGCATACCAGCAAGAGTGCTGAGATATTGTGCGCCTGAGTTGTCTCCCGTACTGACGCGACTGTACCGCCTCTCTCTCACGACAAAAATCGTACCAAAATCTTGGAAGCTTGCCAATGTGCAACCAGTACCCAAGAAGGGTAGCCGTGCCGACCCTGGTAACTACAGACCGATCGCCATCACTTCCGTACTCTGTAAGGTTATGGAAAAAGTCCTAAATTGCAAACTGCTTTCATACCTAGAAGACAATGATCTTCTCAGTGATCGTCAATATGGCTTCCGCCGGGGACGTTCAACTGGGGATCTTCTAGTGTATGTAACGCATTGCTGGGGCGAAGCCATCGAAAACCACGGCGAAGCAATCGCAGTGTCGCTGGATATTTCGAAGGCTTTCGACAGGGTTTGGCATGCGAGTCTGCTGAGCAAGCTTCCAGCGTACGGCATCCCCACTGGCTTCTGTAGCTGGGTGGCTGACTTCCTGAGAGAACGGTCGATCCGAGTAGTCATTGACGGCTGCTCCTCTGACCTCAAGGCCATTGACGCCGGAGTTCCTCAGGGGTCTGTGCTCTCTGCGACTCTTTTCCTGCTGCACATTAATGACCTGCTATCTTCAGGTATTGTTGGGTACGCAGATGACAGTACTGTCACGGAGAAGTATCTGTCTAGTGCAGGAGCCAGTGGAGTTGAGGTCCAAAGACTGAGAGAGGCCATGGTTGATTGTACGAGCCTGACGTTAAGTAATGTCTCCCAGTGGGGCGATGACAATCTCGTCAGCTTCAATGCCTCTAAGACGCAGGCGTGTCTTTTCTCTACAAAAAGGAGTCCTTTCACCCTTTCTCCTACTTTCCGGGGTACATCTGTTCCAGTGACCGACACTCTACAACTTCTTGGCATGGAGTTGTCCTCTGACCTCAACTTTGGCACCACCATCGAGTCTAAGGCTCAAATTGCAGCTAGAAAGTTGGGCGTCCTGAATAAAGTCAAGCGGTACTTCACGCCTGGACAGCTTTTAACTCTTTACAAAGCCCAAGTCCGATCTTGCATGGAGTACTGCAGCCACCTTTGGGACGGCTCGGCGAAATACCAACTTGCTGCACTAGACTCGGTGGAACGCAGAGCCAAGAGAATAATAGGCGATAAAAAACTGGTGGCGTCCAAGCTGCACAGCCTGGTTCACCGCCGCAAAGTTGCTTGCCTATCGGTCTTCTACAGATTGTACTTCGGAGAGTGTGCTCATGAGCTGCATGAGCTCATACCACCGTCACCTTTCTTCCATCGGACATCTAGACGCACGGCCGGCTACCATCCGTTCTTAGTTGATATACCCATAATCCGCACTAAGCGCTTCTCATCATCTTTTATAATGCGCACAGCTAAAGATTGGAATTCCCTGCCTGCGTCTGTATTTCCGAGTGCATATAACCTGACTCTCTTTAAGTCCAGAGTGAATAGGCATCTTCTGGGCAAGCTCGCTCCATCGTAGATCCCATCTATGCTCTAGAGCAAGATTGGGGTCAAGAGTAAGCCCATCTCAAGTAAAAAAAAAAAAAAAAAAAACAGTCAGTTTCTTGCTTATTTTATCCTTTAGAAACATATTAAGCATAATAATAATAAAAAAGCATTTTTGATGTGTTAGGCAAGTGCAACGACAAAGAACGAAAGTCGAATGCTATCTATCATAATGCAGTTTTCATGTAAGTGACTTTTGTTTTTTTTGAGAATAAATATTTCAAACCTTAACCTCTTATGATTCTCTCTACAGCTCGCTGAACTACTGTAAATTGGTGTACTATTTTATTCCGTGAGTGTTTTCATTTCGGCACGTAATTTGTTAAAGAATTTCGTCTTCAGACTATGAAACACTGGTGATGACAAGATTATAAAAAAAAACTATTTCTGTCCAGTCAGGCTGTATTTTCCCTTGAGATTCTCCATCAAGTTGTTTTACCTAACTACAATCCCGAGGTATTAAACACACTTGAACAACATCGAGAGTAATCCCGTTAACAGTTATCAGTCCCAGAGTAACATGTCCATATAACAAACTTTAGTTTAACCTTTGAGCATCAGTAATAATTTTGCTAGAGTTAGTAAGGGATCCCCCATACTAGCGTCTCTCGAGCGTCGACTTCGTGGCAGTGTCCAGTTGATGCAACGCTTGCGCAGCGGCATTTACTTAACGCTGATTGGACACTGCCGAGAAAACCGCGGTTACTTCGACACTGAACTCGCTCATCGACGATAAATAATATGAACCTTCTTATTAACAAGATAGAGGCTATTTTCGTTTGTACCGCTTAGTCGAGTTTTAGAGCGAGTTGGTTACGTTTTTCTTAGAGAATCGACCGGCTGGCTTGGTATGACTTACCAAAGAACAGTATTCAGCGATGAAGGGTTGCTCTCGTATTCACATTTGAGCAGCAGCTTCGATCCCTCGACCACAGTCAGGTTCTTCGGCTCCACTCTTACTATGGGGGAATCTGTAAAATACAATCAATAAGGTTACTAATAAAAGACAGCACACATTATTGTTAAGGAGGAATTAATGAGAGATGATGAGTTAAGAGGTAGGTCATGACCGAATAAAAAATAGTGGGATATCAAAATAAACAGTTTTGGAAGGGGATTACAAAAATATAAATACATTATAAGTTTAAATTTCGATGATAAATTGTAAATAATGTATGAAATGACTTCGATAATAATTATTACTTGAACGACAAGAGTGCATGGACTTAATAGCCTGCCTAGCTCGCACTTACACTATCTTGTAATTGTATTTCCTGTAATAAAATCAGGCTGACAAAGGTGACTGAGTTTCTTGCGCCGTTTCTTCTCATCACCAGCCGATATGTTGTCCCGAAGCGGTGGTAGGGCTAAGTTATATGTTGGGACGTGTATAAGTGCCCGGAAGAGGGCCTATATACAGAATAAAGAATTTCATTTTATTCTATTTCACATAAATTCTATAAATATACCAAACGACTGCAAACAATTTTCTACTATACCTATTCACAAATTATTTCTATATTTACGGCAGTCGTGTTTAGTAGTAAATCGAGAACGGCTGGACCGATTCGGCTAATTATGGTCTTGAAAATTCCTAAAAGTTCAGGGAAGGATTAAAATGTGAGAAAAATGAAAAAATTGCGAGGAAAATTCAAAAGCCGACATAAAATTTTTCTACACAAATTGTTTCTACCTGTCTGCCAAACTTGTCTGAGGTGGCATGAAGTTCGTCGGGACAGCTAATTTTTACCCGACTACGGCGAACCCAAAATGAAGGGTAATCGTTTTGGTATTCCATGTATGTGTGTATGTATGTATGAATATATGTTTGTATGTTCCACCGTAGCGTCTAAACTACTGAACCGATTTTAATAAATGAGGTGTAATTAGAATCATAATAATAGCCTAGGTAATTTGCTATATAAATTTTATCAAAATTTTATATAAGACCATTTAAACCTCAGATTCTAACCTCGAAAAAGATAAAACTGAGATAATCAAGTATTTTGGCAAGGACATTACAAATAGCGTTTTAAACTTTTTTATGTAGTCGGGTTATAGTTTTTTAAACTTTATATTTTTTAATATACATTTTTCTACTACTTACAGTATATCTCCAGTTCCCTAGTGGCATGCATGGGGTGGTCGTGCGTCCTCTCGGTGACCTCGTTTGATGCCTCGCAGTGGAACTTCTGCCGGTTCTCGTATTTAGTAGCTTCAAAGGTCAGGTTAGAGGTCGTTTCGAAGGTCGTGTCACTCTGAGGAAGAAAGATTGAATGGTGTAAAGATCATGGCGTGTAAGCTGTCAAAATCACATAAATGTTGCGTTGGAATAGTTGTTGTAAAATTTTCCATTGTCTCATTTTCATTAGTGTCAATTATATTAATTAATTTCATTTAAGGGAGTGATTCCACTATTGCTCATGTACAACCGATTTTGCTACAGATAGACCAACATCGTCGTTATGTCGTTACATATGTAAATAAATTTATTTGAATTTTGAGCATCGTCATTATACCGAAAACTGTTCAATGCCTCCATAAAAAAAATGACAGCAAAATTAATATTCATACTAATTTGATAACTAAGGAACCAATTAGTATTTTCTTTTAAAATGATAATTATTACATTTCTGGCTTCACAATATGTTTGTAACATTGAATGATAGCATTATTATACCTTTTTCGGCTTTATACGGTCATAACCTAACACCCTGTATATAGGTTTAGAGTTACGTATTGTAGAGCTTGACGTAAAAACATGTTGTTTTACGTTTAAATACTATTGCCTCATTTCCAGTTAAGCCATAAGACAGCCTTACCTATTTACTTACTTTTCTGAATGAAAACTGCCCAATTTTTGAAGGAAATCATATACGTCCTTTTTACACAGATAAATTAACATTAATAATGTTTATTTTTACTAATTAAAGCAAAGGCACAATTACAGAGAAATCTTGTGTCTCACCAACAAATTACTCCCGTATGACCGTAGCTAAGGACTGTAGACGAGACGCTACGGAATCTCGTAGCATTTCGTAGCTAGACTACGAATTCGTAGCTTCGAGCTTTGTCATGCTACCAATTTATTGTTGATTCAAACATAATAAATTAATGTGTTGAATTATTGTTTAAATAATAAGAAAATCATTATTTTTAAATTTTTCTTTCTTACTAATAATTTGTATGTTTCAGTAGTAATAGGTAATAAGTTTTGACCGCCCCGTAAAATATGTGTATACGGTATAAGGTAGTGATGTAGAAACCTCGAGGCGTCGAGCTCTACTTTTAAAGCCTCGAGGCGTATTGGCAGGACTCAGTGAGCTCGGAAGGCTCGTAGACTCGAGCCTAGCCGAGACGCGAGCTCTCTAAGCCACGCCTCGAGGTTTCAAAACAGTTTGAGCCTTCAAAAGATCTCGAACCTATAAAATAGCTCGAGCCTTAAAAAGAGCTCGAGTCTTAAAATGAACGCGAGCCTTGAATAAGAGCTCAAGTTTAGGTTTACGACTTTAATATCTGACTCGAGTCTTCAAAATTAGAACTCAAAAAGATGAAAATCTTATGTCATAAAGAGCACCGTAGATGCTTAATTTATTGTGCTTTACCTCTAATTATTTTCTTTTATAAACAGCCCATCACAACTAGAGCGCAGAAAAAGACTCGAGCCCTGAAAAAGCCTCGAGATCGATCGAGCTCTTAAAAAGGCTCGAGCTCTAAAAAAGGCTCGAGCTCTGAAAAAGACTCCAGAGTTATCGAGCTCAATACAAACGAGGCGAGCCCTGTAAACGACACCGAGCTCTAGACAAAAGGACTCGGAAGCCTCGAGCCTTGTACCAGTGGCGTGCATTCGTTTTATTTCGAGGTAGGCAGTAGATACTAACTTAGGTGTTTTATTGATGAAAATCAGCGGTTTTCATCAATGACACATTATAAGTACCTATTGCCTACCTCATTTCATTAACAAGGTAGGCACTGCCTAATTGCCTATATGCACTGCACGCCCCTGCCTTGTATGTACTAGTGATGTCACTAGTATAAGGCCCTGCGTATACAGTCAGAGTCTAGAAATAGAATGAGTTAACTTATTTTCCTTCCTAAAATTAAATCATCAAAATGTGTCTACTTAAAATAAAAGTGTCCTGGCTTTAGCATCAAATAAATGGATCAGATTAAATTATAATATTTAGATTAAAATGCCAATTTTAAGATTTGATATCATAGTTACAAGTTAACAAAAGCCTGTTATAATCTTAGGTTGATGCGGGTATTGCAATCCAAGATTCACGGATGTCAAGCTGACAAAGGTGACTGAGTTTGAAACCGTTTCTTCTCTTCACCAGCCGATATGTAGTCCCGAAGCGGTGGTAGGGCTAAGTTATATTTTGCCTGGAAGAGGGCATATACAGGGTTTACAAAAGATGGGACACTCTTTAAAACCACGTGATCAGCTGGTCATATACAACAACTTTTCCTATGGGAGCAACATCGATATCGTGATTTTATTTTCAGATGCTCCATACATTATCATCGAGGTATGCGAGTAAGTTTGTATGAAGAAGCTGACTTTTTTATTGATTTCGTTGTTACTCCCATAGTAAAAGTTGTTGTATATGATCAGCTGATCACGTGGTTTTAACGAGTGTCCTATTCTCTTGTACATCCTGTATACTGAATAAATACTTTGACTTTGGATGTAAGTCGAGACTCTAACTACTGAGAAACAACTGCCCCAACCAAACATTGTTAATGAAACTATTACTCTCTCTCGTCTTATCATTAAATTATTTATTAACTACTAACTACGACTATTCAATGGACCGACACTTAACCTACTCGACAAAGGTTTCAGTTGTGTGGCTTTAAAATTTTAATTCGTGTCTCGGGGCGCTCAACAATCCCAAACTGTCAAGCAGCCTTTGTCTTAAGTTTTTACTGAGATATAGAACGGGATTTAAAGCTGGATAGGGCATAAAATATATGGATTGAAAAAAAAATGCTGAGAGTTCCATATAAAATTGTAGTTATGTAAAGTTTTGTTTAAACCGGAAATTAAGTATCGATTTTTTTGCCATTTTTTCCGAGTTTGGTAACAAATTGGTACAAATTATAATTACCGTTAAATTTTATGATCTATTAATCTTTTTAATTATACAGTATAATTTTATTCGTTCAAATTAACGGGTTTTTAATCATTCTACTTTACTTGTGCAATAAAACATTGCTTCATGCCTTTTATTAATTTAGATCAACGGTAAGTACACTATAGGTTTTCATTCCCTGCCTGCTGGATGTCAAAATATGTCACCGGATCTGTTATATTTTTTATCCAGGGGATTTGAGAGTATTTTATATTATATTTAACGTCATACCTCCACGCGTTCCTGATGAAAAGGGTTTGGACAGACAAACATATTATAACGAAGTGATCGTTAAATGGTTCTCTTTTTCTTATTGAATCGAATACGGACTCCTAAAAACCAACCAAACAGGTTCAAATTTGATTTTAAATATAGCGCAACATACACAAATCAATTCAGCCGAATTGTGAACGTCCCCCATTTTGATGTTGGTTTTAAAAAAGCTTGTTTATATAATAATAAATCACATGATTTAAAACCCATTCTTATTAATTTATGATCTTGCAGCGATATACCAAAAACAAGTCGGTTCCATATTCTCAACATCCAAAGTTTATCCTACAACGACTAATTTGCATTGTAAATGTCGATTAATTAGATATTCATAGAAAATAACGGGCCCTCGCAAGTTTCCTAATAGCCCTGTATGGCGGTACAATTTGGTTAAAACTGGGTATACATTTAAACAGTTTTGATTATACACACCTCGGTATTTAAGGGTTGGGGAAGGGGTGCTATTAATCTTTAAGACAACGAAGATTATTTAAACGACAAGAGTGCAAGGGCTTTATAACCTGCCTAGCTCGCACTTAATAATTACCTACATATGTCTTGTAAAATTTAGTTCCTGTAAAAAATCAGAGGTTCGTTGCGCTGTTTCTTCTCGGCGCCCAGTCGATATGTAGACCCGAAGCGGTGGTAGGGCTTAGATATATTTTTGGGACGTGTATAAGTGCTCGGAAGAGGGCTTAATACGGAATAATTGAGTTTGACTTTGACCAAATGATTGATAAAAGTAGGGTACCTAGTTTTGACCGACGGCAATAAGAATGTTAATGATACCTAACGAACCTACACTTTAAAACACGCATATTTATGAATATAACTCGGCAAAAAATATTGTATGAGATAATACTCGAAGGTTTAGTCATGTTAAAAAAATTGGTCCCGGCTAACATTGCTTAATACTAGTCGTAAAGTCTTGTCAGATTCTAAACCAATAAAACCAATTTATTTTTGCAAATAGGTTTAAACTAAGCACTTTTACACGTCCCATTGTTATTTTTTTCCCTACCACTGCTTCGGGACAAGTTTGGGCTAGCGCCGAGAAGAAGCAGCAGAAGCACTATTGTCAGCCTCTTTTAAAAAGTTTTAAATATACATAACAAAATATTTAATTACAAGATAAAAGCACCTGTGCGAGCAAGGCAGTATTTATATCCAAACATTTTTATCATTTAAATAATCTATAACAGTATAATACCCTTTTTTCATGAGAATCTTTTTACATGAGCTTTAAATTCAAACATGGGCAGTTCAGCAATAGATGCTGGCAAATTCAATTTATTTATTGCACTCATGTGGTTTATAAAGGTGTTATATGTATTTGTTTACCGTACCATGATATGAACTCTTTAGACCCTATGTCAGAGGCTTTAAGGCTTGATAACATCTGACAGTAGGTATTAGCTACTAGCTTTACAAGACTCTTTCATTAATTCGCACTAGGCTCGAGTATGAGAATGGCCGAAACGAACTCATAGTTGATTTATTGACATTTGGATCTGTCATAACACTATACTAGCCCAAACTAGTCCCGAAACAGTGGTAGGGTAAAAATATTGGGACGTGTAAAAGTGCTTAGTTTAAGCTTATTTGCAAAAATAAATTGATTTTATTGGTTTTACAACACAGGTATTGATGCAACATTTATGAAGATTCATCACCGCGCTTGAGCAGGCGCGCCGTACATCGCCAGTCTTCCCGCGACCCCGGCCTATGTAATTAGGCCGAAACATCGGGACAGCAATAAAGAAAAAGAGGTATGTTGCATCAATAACCCTGCCTGAGTATAGTGATAATAAAAAAAAATGCATCAAAGAAGTTTAAAATGTTATTTTGGATCTGTCGTTAAATAGAAGAAAAAAAAACTTACCAATTCCGTCGTCCTTTGCTGCTCATCCAACATGGAACAAAGAGAAAATACATGTTAATTAAATTGTTTATTATATATTATATACACAAGAAGAGATTACTTCTTTTAGTGAAAATAACATTGATGTAAAAAGTAAAGATACGGCTGACAGAACAAATCGCCTTGCATTTCCTCCATACATGAAACACTAACCCCATCTGTTAGACTTTGATGTCAACTGTCAAATAGCAACCTTGTAAGAGCGGCTTAAAACGAAAGAGGAACTAAGAAAAAAGTTTTTATTGCACAGATGTTATATTTAAAGTAGTGTCAGAGTAAATATAACTTTTTACTTTTTCAAATTAAATACGTCAACATAAATTAAAGTAAAATAAAATAATCTTTATATGCTTAAACACGGTATGCATAGGAGTTTTAAAATGAACGTGCCAAGCATGTTTAGCCAAAACGAGGCATGCAAATTAAATATAAAATTGAACTAAAATTAAATATAAAATTGAGTCTAAAATTGCATTAAATAAAATTAGGTACATACTTAGACGTCAGTCATATCATAATTATGTTGAAATTAATATTTATTATTTAAAAAAACTCTTTTAATAATTTGCATTACAAATACACATGTTTCAAATATATACAGGGACGTCAATGTTAGTAAATACAATTGTGCAAATAGAGGATGACATGATGTTCGTGGAGGGACACCGCATATTGGTCTTATGCATCTTTTTCTAGCAATAAAAGCTATATTTATATTAGTGCTATTGCCCCACATCAGTAAACTGTAGCGTAAATTAGAACCTACAATGCATGATAGGTAGCAATCGCAGTTTTTGTTACAGATCTAACCTGCTTTAAGGCATAAATAAACTTGATGACTCTGTAAGGATAGGTCCAGATCTGGCGAACGTGCCACGAATGCGCAGGTCGCGCGCGAGATGCACACGCGTGGCACGCGATCCGTTACTGCAACCGATTGGCGTCTCTTTAGTGCAACTCATGCAAGACTTGTACAGTGCGCGCAAGCTGCGCGCGTGCGGTTCTGGTTCACATTCAAGCCAGTTTAAAGGTCGCGTACGCGCGGCTCGCGCGCAGCTCTTGCCAAAGCTCTTGCCTGCTGTACAAACATTATCTATATGCGTTTTCCAATTCACGTCTTGTTCTATAGTTAAACCTAGGAACTTCGTTTGTTTTACTTCGTTAATTTTCGTGTCTATAGAATGAATATCAATAAATATAAATGTATTAAAGTATGTTTGTAAATGTATTTAAATATGTTTATTATCTGACTACGTCACATCGGCCTCGGTCGGGTCATTTTCGGGTCTCTTTAGGTCCAACACCCAGACGTGTGGTCCGCCCTGTCCTTACGAAGTAATATATAAGTCAATGGAAAATAACTACTTTTGTGTGACACGCCATGTTTTTTTGTGATTTTATGTGACAAAATAAATGCCACAGGGATAAAGCCGCGGAAAAAGGGTTGTTTCAACATAAAATATAAAATAAATAGATCGGTTTGATAACAAGTGACAGTAAGGTTACCCCATCATTCAAAATGTGACACAATGGAAATTTACTGGCCATAGAAATCAAGGAAACATACATATTATGTTTAATACTTAACAGCACCATAACATTTTGTGCTATTGCACATTGCGTAAGAATTTCGTTAGGTCCTCGGTAGCTTAGTTGGAACAGCACTCGCCCGGTATGCAATGATCGTGGGTTTTATCTGTCTGTCCGTCTGTCACCAGGCTGTATCTCATGAACCGTGATAGTTAGACAGTTGAAATTTTCACAGATGACGTATTTCTGCTGCCGCTATAACAACAAATACTAAAAAGCAGGATAAAATAAATATTTCCTACCATAACAAACGTGTTTTTTTTGCCGTTTTTATAGATAATGGTACGGAACCCTTCGTGCGCGAGTCCTACTGGAAATTGTCTGGTTTTTTTCAAGTGTTATATTATTATCTTGTGCAAGAACTTGAAAAGCTTTCTTTACTTTGTAAATGTTATTACATAAACTCGAGATCGAGTAGGCCCTCACTTAAATGTGTTTCTTTCCTTCCCACATTTCAGAAACTTTTTCTCTTTTCCTTTCCATATTTACGTTTTATTTTTCAATTCGACAGCTTAGCAGGAGTCGCCAACTGTTATTACAGCGAAAACCGCGGTCGTTAACGAATTAATTGGCCGGAATTTCACTTTGCAGACGTTTTCTCTTACCTTGTGGTAGGGATGGGCTGTGTCGATGATATTTGTACAAATACAAATACAAATACAAATATATTTATTTGCTGTAAATAGGGTGATTACAATTCAGATGTTCTAAAAAAATGGTACTTTTAACCTATTTAGCCATTCTACACAGCATGAAAATTTATAACAAGTTTGATATAAATTATTGAATTAAGGATTACATAGTTTTACCACCCATAATGTCATAAAAAAATAATATTCGAAATGTCAACTGCTCAAACAAAAGATAAGTACATATGTCAAATAGCAAGCATGTAATAAAGCAATGCAAATGTCAATAAAGATAATAATAACAATGTCACATAATATTGCCATGTAGGCTAGTGTTCCAAAAATTCATTTATCGAATAAAAAGCCCTTTTCAATAACCATTTCCGAAGAAGAAATTTAAAGCGACTAATCGGAACATCTTTAAAATAGTCAGGAATTTTATTAAATATTTTAATACACATAGCATAACTATTCTTTCTAAATCGTGCTGACTTTAGAGCAGTTTCTAATACTAGCTTATTGGGTTTACGCGTATTTCTTGGATGCAGTTGCCAAGCTTGTGTAAATAACTTTTTATTTTGCTTGACAAAGATGCCTACTTCAAGTACATAAAGGCAAGGCAGAGTTAATTTATTGAGGGAGATGAAGTAGGGCTTGCATGATATGTCAGATCTCAGATTGCAAATGGATCTGATACATCTTTTTTGCGCTATAAACAACCTGGCAATGTCGAGTCCATTTCCCCAAATCAATAAACCGTATCTTAGGACTGACTCGACATATGCAAAGTAGGCTGTAACTGCTGTCTGCAGACTGGCGACTCTGGCTAGTTTGTATAAAGCAAAAGAAAAACTGTTTAATTTGTTGCATACTTTATCTATCTGATCTTTCCAATTCAATTTGGGGTCAACTATTAAACCTAAAAAATTTGCATTTGTAGCACTTTGCAGAATTTGTCCGTTATAATCTATGTCAAATGGTTGATTTTTAAAATTATTAAAATTGATTAAATTTGTTTTTGATAGATTAATTTTGAGGTTGTTGACTTGGAGCCATCTTATTATCAGGGTCAGTGTAGAAGTTATGTCACGTTTATGATGTTCTAACGAAGATGTCTTGTTACTAGTAACTATCAATGAAATATCATCAGCAAATAATACAGTATTGTGTTCTGTTATGTCTGGCAAGTCATTCATATGCAGGAGAAATAACAAAGGACCAAGAACACTTCCTTGCGGAACACCAAGAGCATTAGGTTTGAAGTCTGAATGATACGTTTCAACGGTTTTACTTGTGTTAAGTTGGGTTATTTCTACACATTGACTTCTGTTAGATAAATAGGATTTTATCCAATCTAAAGCAGGCCCCCGAATTTGTCGAGGCGACATTTGTCGATATCGATAAAAATGTGTTAGTATAACGGTTTGTCGCAGTTTACCTTATTTAACATAGTCTTTATAATAAAATTGTATATTTTTTAACAAAATTAATGTTAACGTAATTTTTTATTAAAAAAATAATAAACAAAGATCCATAGTTACTAACCCAAGCATAAAAGTAATCTGCAATAAACCCTATATTAATGGATCTGAATATTTTTATATATGTAAAGCTATTTAAATATCACTAGCGGTCAGCTTCGGTTTTTCATAGGTAAAAGTCTAAAGTAAAAGCTGTCAGTAAAAGAAAACTTTAAGTCGCTACTAGTATAATAGTTTTTAAGTTTAGACAAGGAGCAACTTCAATTTATAATTATAGATAAAAATATATATTTAACGTTCTTATGCAATTACTAAACCGGACCTGATCAGAACGTCCCTCTAAACAAGTATCGATAAAATATTACCAAAACTTTTCAGCTGCCTTTCGTCAAAAAAACTATACATCGACAAGGTACAGCACATCACTAGGTTTTAATCCGATTACGGCACTAGGCAGCGCATTACATTTTTTTCAAATCTCGTCTGTGTTTTAGCTTTAAAGCATTTGCTTTCTTTTATTTTGTTATTTTTACGTATTTCGGAAAATATCGTTTATTCTCTTTCATCGTATATTTCTGACGCTTTTTTGTTAACATCATTAAATGTCTGGAAATCCGGTTCTGTTTTGGGATTCCTATATATTTGTGGCATAAAATTTAAAAAAGAGCGGATTAGCAAAATAAAATTAACCTGATTAATTTTATGAAGAACACTATTGCCTTGCCTTTAACACAGGCTGCGGGCGTGTCGAACTACTAACAATCACGTAGTCGTTATGGTCTTTTGCGCATCTTTCACCCAGCGCTCAACATCTAGGACGTTAGTTGTATTTTTACGTAGTATAATACTTACTCTGTGGTTGTATAGAGGCAGGATTTTTCAGATTACTATTTTAACAAACAATAGCACTTCTTACTTAGCAGTCGGGTTTTGATTTCAGTAGTTAGCTACTCAACATTTTGAAATACCTACTCACATGTTTTTATTTTTTCCAGCCCTCATTTTTTTAATTTTTTTTGTCGTTAATTTTTGTTAAAAATGATATATCTTTTTAGTGTTGCAAAATAATACCCATAAAATGCCTTGAATGATAATAAAAGTAAAGTGAGATGTTGCTAGAAACATATAAGTTTAAGCCTTTTTTTAAACTGATGAGTTGGCACCTTGGTCGATAAGGGTTCCTTTAAAACAGTACCGTAAGTAAAGAACCCTAGAAATTAACAGTTTCAGATTATGTTCCAGGGATGCATGAGGGTGTATATGTGACAAACCGAACATGATCGTCATTTTCATGTCAGCCTGTTGCAGTCTATGTTGTACGTGAGTCCCCCAAACAGCGCCAAAGCACACGATCTTACGCTTCCAGTCACTGCCAGCCATCTTGCTAAGGTCCATCAAACGGGTGGCGTCCTACGCTACGTTTGACAAGGCGTGGTCTCCATTCGAGTAACTGTTTGTCCCACCTTTCATCGGTTCTGCGACAGATGTGGCCAGCTCATCAGTTGTTAAATTTTGTTTTTAGCAATTTCATGCAAGGTTTAATTAAAGATAAATAACACTTGAAAAAAATCATCGACCTCAGGTGGGATAGCGAGAAAAAACACTTGAGGAATTTCATCTTGTCACGTGACGTCCTCGGTAGCTTAGTTGGTAAAGCACTAGCCCGGCTTGCGATAGGACGTGGGTTCGAGTCCCACCTGAGGTCAATTTTTTTTTCAAGTTTTATTTATCTTCAGCTCATCAGTTAATTAAGCTTGCTACATTTTTTGGACTATGCCCGTTACTTTGGTCTTTTGCCTGCTGACCTCGTTTTGGATTTTATTCTACGAAATTCTAAAGCTGGAAACATACTATCGGACGCGGCTTACGGACGCGGCTTATAGCCGCGACGTAAAGGAATCTAGGTATTGAATGTACACTAAGGTGTGCAAACCATCGGACGTCAGTCGCGGACGTAACCTTGGGCTGACCTTGAGCGCTCGGACGTCCGACAGCAATCTGGCGCGCTGGATGTTTCTGTAAGCCGAAAACGCCCGCGGACGGTATGCACGGGGTGCGGACGCATCCGAGCGTCAGAAGGACGCCGACTGTGCGAGAGCTCGCACGTGCTTATTGATTGCATGAATTTTTTTATTATAAGATAGCTAGCGATTTGATAACGTATGCGAAAAAGAAACCTGCTTATCACCGTATTCAGTATTATGTTATTCCTGTAACATAATACTGAATACGGTGATAAGCAGGTTACAGGAAATCCCCGGGACCTGGACAAGATTTATTTAGGGTTCCGTACCAAAAGCGTAAAACGGGGCCCTATTACTAAGGCTCCGCTGTCCGTCTGTCTGTCTCTCTGTCTGTCTGTCTGTCTGTCTGTGCGTCTGTCCGTCTGTCCGTCTATCTCATGAACCGTGATAGCTAGACAGTTGAAATTTCCTCAGATGATGTATTTTTGTTGCCACTATAACAACAAATACTAAAAACCAGAACAAAATAAATATTTAAGGGGGCTCCCATACAACCAAAGTGCAAATTTATTTTGCTCGTTACTAAGGCTCCGCTGTCCGTCTGTCTGTCTGTCCGTTTGTCACCAAGCTGTATCTCATGCACCGTGATAGCTAGAAAGTTGAAATAAATATTTAAGGGGGCTTCCATACACAAAACGTGATTTTTTTGCCGTTTTTATAGAAAATGGTACGGAACCCTTCTTGCGCAAGTCCGACTCGCACTTCGCCGGTTTTTACAGATAATGGTGCGGAACCCTTCGTGCGCGAGTTTGACTCGCACTTGGCCGGTTTTTTTTGGCCTGGATAATTGTCTTTTGGATGAGCTACTATTTTTCAAAATTTTCTTTCAAAATCTACTAAACGATACCTATTTTAGACTGAAACGACTACTAAATCATCGTCCTCTTTGTCACAAATCTACCAAAAACGTAGAAATCTAATTAAAGCGGTCACACTGATGGCGTCCGCAAGCAACGTCCGAAAGACCGTGCACACTTATCAGTCGCGGCTGTAAACCGCGTCCGTAAGCCGCGTCCGATAGTTTGTTTCCAGCTTAAGCATCGACCTTTCCATAGCGTGCTGAGTGACGTGAAGTTGGTGGGCCAGCTTTACATGTTCCACGTTTCCGCTCAAACGGTTAGGTACCTAATCGAACATCAAACGGACATAACCGCCAGCATTACATAGTATTACAGAAATGTGTAAACACACCATGTTTTTGTTTGAAAAGGCGGTATCATCGCATAAGGGTATGTTAGTATTACAGAGTTTATTTTAATTACAAAGAGAATTATAGCAAAGGATTTTATCTTCCTTTGGGAAACAAAGGCTTTGAAATTACAATTTTGGGAGTATACGTACGAGTAGGTATTATTATTTTGTTTGTGTAATTTTGTAGAAGCATTGTTGCTATTAGAAGAATTTAAATAAATGGCCATAGTATTAGATGGTGTAAGCTGTATTATAATTCTTTATAGTAAACAAACAACCATGAAAAACCGTCTTAAGTCTTAACCTTCAAAATTGTATAAATACCTTATTAGGTAAAGTCAAAATATATAAAATAGCTGTACCATTTCATTTATTATTTTTTAAAACCATATAAGCATTATTCAGTGTTATATACTTCAAGCTAAATAAGTATCGCATCATCTTGGACTAATGAAGACCCGTCTATACAGGGTGGACGGATTTGAAAGGTGATTTAAATTATATATTTTAGTAATATGTTTATACTTATCTGCCTTTTTAGACTTCAATGGACTCTTTTTACCATTCATATAAAATTGACATCTAACAAACACTACTACAGTACTATTATGGAACATCAGAATTTAAACATAACAATAGTGCGTTGGCCCCATAGTATAAGCTATTCACATTGATGGGCATTGTGTTAAAGCGATTCCCTCGTTCAACATGTCACCCTGTATAACACAGAGAGAAACGTAAGTTTGTACGTCCACCACAACTCCGTGGCAGAGTGTAAATGAGTTCAGTAGGCTTACTTGATATAAACACGCACATTTGTAGACAAGACACGGTATACCTACTGCACCAGGCAATATGACAATCCGCTTGGCTTGGCTAACACCGGGTTCCTATATTGTACTATGCGTAAGTGTACATCAGCAACTGATCGTATTGGTGTCGAAAGTAACGAGCCGTTATAGTCGTTCCTATAAATTTGACGAATCGTCATTTATAGGAACGCTTTTGAGTATGTCAAGTTGACAATTCCTACCATCCGTTAGCAAAACCAACCGTTTCTCGGATATTGGAACCGGGCTTAAGTCTCGTGTTTGATTCTCGGAGAGTTTAGAAAATAAACTTGTATAGTTTAAATTCTCTCGGAGGTTTTCGACGTGTTAGGACATGCACTCAGCAAAAACACCGTTTGGTAATTTGTAAAAAACAAAATTAATTAACGCCTGGTAATTTTAAAATAGAACGAATTATAAAAAGCATCCGCAGCACATCCAGAGAGCGCTATTCATTTCGTCTCAAAGCGCGCAATTTCCAACTCGCATACGAATGGAAACCACGCCTAGGCAAACGTAGTGTAGGTCGCCCCCCTATGAAACGACGACCTTAGGAATATGGCTGGCAGTGGATAGGTGAAAAAAGCGGGAGATTGTATTCTTCGACGCTCTTTGGGGGAGGCTTACGTCCAGCCACTGGACTGCAATAGGCTGAGATGATGATGATACGAATTCACAAGATTCGCATACGAACTCCTAGGAAATTGTATACGATTGAGTATGCGAATTAGAATTCAAATGCTTTCAAAATACGCCTTTTGGACGCTTGCTTTTTAGGGTTCCATCCTTACCCAAAGGGTAAAACGTCTGTCTGTCTGTTTGTCCGTCGGTCAACAGGCTGTATCTCATAAACCGTGATAGTTCGAGAGTTGAAATTTTCACAGTTTATGTATTTCTGTTGCCGCTGTAACAAGAAATACTAAAAACAGAAAAAAAAATATTTACGGAGGCTCCCATACAACAAACATGTTTCTTTGCCGTTTTTATAGATTATAGTACGAAACCCTTTGTGCGCGAGTCCAAATCGCGCTAAGCCGGTTTTTCAAAGTCACTTAATGTTTACTGTTGAACACAAGAGTGGGTCCACTGTATTATTCTGCACTATGCGAGTGGCGAACGAAAGCGATTAATATTGGATAGCGCAGGTGTGTTTATAGATGTAAGGCAATACTAAGACAAATACGCCACTTAAATTGTTAATTAAACCGGTTAAGTGCAACTTTGAACTTTACTGTCTGGCCATAAAGTACATTTTGTAGGAAATAGAAAGAATTGAGATGTTTCGGAGTAAGGGAACTTGTTTGAAAATATGTGTTGGATATTGGTAGCCGTACACTAGATTATTGTTATTGCAAAAAATATTGTTGTTATTAGACGTAACTTAGTTAGGAAGATATTTCTCTCTGAGGTCCCGAGTTCGATTCCCGGTTGGGTCAATGTATAAAACGAACTTTTCTATATTGTCTCGGGTCTTGGTGTAGTAGTACTGTCGTTGTTTCTTATTTCTGTAACACAAGTGCTTCTGCTACTTACCTCAGGATCAGAGCAATGTATGTGATATTTATTTATTATTTATTGTCGCCGTAATGACCCTATCTCCGAACTTGTTTTTACCTGCTTAACTTTTATAAATAGTCCGTTTTTAATTAAGATAAAGGAGTGGAGGAGCCATACTAGTCTTTATTGACCAAAGGGCTAACTTTATGTTGGACCATAATTTTTCAGGTTTATACGTTGTTTTCTGATTAAAGGTCGTTCGGAGTTTGTAATGGATCTTTGATGTAGCTGTTTATTTGTTTTTAAGCGGGAGCTTACTTAAATAAGCTGTTTAAAGGTTACATCAATGTTTAGCAAGGTCGAAACGGCAGAGAGTCAAAATTAATTACCATAAGAGGAAAATGGGCGTTGGCGAGTGAAGCCAACTAGATTGGTTTAGTGGCTCGGGGTTTCAATTTGAGCGCAAATGGTCCAGGTTTGATGTTTGGTCCAAGTCAATTCAGAAAATGAACTACTACAAATGGCTCAGATCCTAAGTTCACTGAAACACGTCTCTGGCAAAATTTTGTGTCTGTTATCTCGTAACACGACTTGTTGGTTCCTTACTAAAAACCTTCAGAAAAAAGGTTCAGATTCAATACCCGGTTGAGGTCAATTTAGAAAATGAACTGTTTCAAAATGCGTCGGAACGGAGTGTGCTGGGATCCGCCCTTGGCAATAATAATCTTTTTCAATTCCAAGCAAAACGGTACCTTTTGTGCTTCGTAGCCCAAAAGGTATCATTTTGCTTGTGTTCAATAAAACGTATATATCTATCTTTTTCAGCCTGTATATTTTCGTTCCCGCAGCATCTTTAGCTGTTCCAAGTAAACGTTATTATCCATTCAGTACATCACACGTCAGTCAGAGTGGGATCTCGGAGGAGCGTTGTCGACAGAATGAAAAATTGCAATGGCGACCTAATTCGTCGAGCCATTAGTAGGCCGAGATGCGTAGCCAAATGAAGTGGCTTTATTCGAATCTCTCTCGAAATAGCATGGGACTTTGATTGTCCGACCAATCTTCATAAAAAAGAAAGAAATAAGAGGGGTAAAATAACTTTAGATTACTACTAAAGACTAGATTTACTGGCTATCTCGCTAAAACTAGCACTAAAATTAACATGCAATTTTTATTGACAAACCAATTTGGTTTAAAGAAAAAAGAAAGAGAGATTGGAGAAATAAAGTGGCATGCCTGCTTGCATGTAGAAATGTATCTAAATTAAATGAAATGTTATTTATAGATTTTAATTATTACACTAAATGAATATTAAAGTAAATACATATTAGTTAAGATGTTTATTATATAAAATGTTCATTAGAGCAAATAAAATTAGGTAAAATGAAATTATAACAATAATACGTTAGATCAATTGATAATTTTATTTTAAAAAGTGTGTAAAATGAGATTAGGTCAAGTAATCATTAGTGTTTTTGTCATTATAGCAAATATTACACACCCGCTGTGAATACCACAGATTTCTTGTCTAACTTACTAAAATGTGCATTAACATTGAAGTGGCTTTTTAATTGATGAACTAATTGCCATTTAAAGAAAGAAGGAAGAGAGTAAGATGGGTAATATTTATCGCGGTCCTTATCACTATAACTTGCACTGAGATCACAAATTCCAAATGAATTAATTATCATCATTGAATCTGTCAGAGAAGTTGAAACGAGACGCAAAAATAATGTTATATTTGAAGACCTTCGTAGCCGAGAGGCGGACACGCACTTGGCGTTGTTATCACTGATGATGATGATGGTGATGTAGGAAACGAGCTTGTCCATATATATATATATATATATATATATATATTTAATAAATATTGGACAACATCACATACATTGCTCTGATCCTAAGGTAAGTAGCTAAAGCACTTGTGTTATAGAAATCAGAAACAACGACGGTACCACAACACCCAGACCCGAGACAATATAGAAAAGTTCGTTTCCTACATTGACCCGACCGGGGATCGAACCCGGAACTTCAAAGATGGCGACGCCAAGTCCGGCGTGCTCGCCTCTCGGCTATGGAGGTCGTCATTGTCTCGCGTGTGGTTGTTGTAATAGTTTCATTGTTTCTAATTTCTACAACACAAGCGATTTAGCGACTTACCTTACTTTACGATCATAGCAAAGCAGCAATGTATATGCTTTTGTCTAATATTTATTTGTTTTCATTACTTTATACAGGATTAAGATAAGGCAAAAAACCGACTAAGGAGGAGGGTGCAGTGGGATCAGATTGGCTGAAATAATTGGCAAAGAATTATAGACAAACCAATTGCTATTTAAAGAAAAACTGATTCTTCAGAAAAAAAGAAATACTTAGACGAACCAGTAAGAATATTACACTAAGCTGAAAAAAACACGATTTAGACGATGCTCCCTTAGTATTTTTTTTTGTTTATAATAGCGTATACAGGGTGTTATACGCTATAATCATATAGGGTAGCTACATGAATGCTTTGGTAACCTCAGTCTCTTCCAGCTACTGTAATTTTTAGGTCTATAAAGCCGTTTCTTGTACGGGAAATTCAATTTGAGCCGATGGGCTGATGTTTTAATTAAAGATGCGATGTATGTCGCGATTAATGTTCACCGCCATTATTAGAAAGTGTTTGGTATTACGATTGGTTTACAGTGTAAAATATATAAGCAGTGTAGTTTAATTTACTAAGTATAGCTTCTAGAAATTTACCTTCTAATGTAACCAAAGAAGAGTCCAAGAATTCAGAATCAAAGATGACTATGACTGGAATCAATGTAGAAAATGATTTTTTTATTCATTCGTTTTTTCTGATTTTTTATAAAACAAGTAATTTAGTTATTTACCTTAGGATCAGAGCTACGTGTGTGATGTTTTCTAATAGGTATTTTATTTATATTTGAACATTTAATGCCTTATAAAGAATTAAATAAAGAGATTACCCCCAAAGTTCTTCACAAAAGATACTCAGATGTTTGACAACTCACTCTAAATAATGTGTAACACCAAGTCGTGAATTTTTAATTCAGCAAGGCCATAACTTATTTTTATTCGGCTCGAGATGGAACACAATTCATTCGGCAGTACAGTCAGTGTCATTACTTACTTGTATTTATTAATTTGCTGTAAGTATCCTTAAACTATTTTTAATAAAAAGTTATTAAGTTATTTACCCTAGAAATACGAGAGAGCCTAATAGACTTCTGGTTGATTTTACTCCAAAGTTAGCACTATGTAAGAAAAATTGCTATTGCACGAGTATAAAAATTTATAACACAATTCTGACAAATTTAAACATGGTCCGGTTCAATTAATGACCAAAAAACTTCGGGAATGGCTGACCAACTCCTGCTTTTACAGTGTTAAGGAATTCCTTGACCAAGAAAAACTTGCATGTTAATTATTATAACCAATATGTATATGTATTGCTTAGGTAGAACAATGATTTTAAAGTACAAACCTTATAATTGTAAATATTTACATGCCATCTTAAGTATGGCGAGACATGCCGGAATACTAAATGTTATAAAATATCATCTCAATACCATGTTTCATGTGAATAAATTAATTTGAATTTTGAATTGGAATTTATAATAACATTTTAACAATCTTTTTGCTCCTATAGGACATATTCTAGAATTGAGATAATTTTATTACCTACATTCTGAAAGTTACAAGGACGAACTAAAAAGAGATAGATGGATTGTGTGATGTGGGAGATAGATATATAATATATAAAAGCGAATACATATTATATTGTTGATGAAGTTGTATAAAAGAGGAAAACAAACTGCACTGAAACCAGATGACCTTGGAACAGGACAGGTGAATGATGATGATTTTAAAAGTTTGCTTATTGGTATGAAAATCTGATTATCGGAAACTCTAATACACTTCAACCAGACAGATTATACGGAGTGTAAAGGAATAGGATTATTCCCAAGACCAGCTGGTCATATAAAATAAATTTAGTATGGAAGCAACATCGATGTCTTTTTAGGGTTCTGTACCCAAAGGTTAAAACAGGACCCTATTACTAAGACTCCGCTGTCCATCTGTGTGTCCGTCTGTCAGAGGCTGTATCTTATGAATCGTGATAGTTAAACGGTTGAAATTTTCACAGATGATGTATTTCTGTTGCTGCTATAACAACAAAATACAAAATCAGTTTAAAAAATATTTTTAAGGGGGCTCCCATACAACAAACGTGATTTTTTGCCATTTTGCAGATAATGGTACGGAAACCCTTCGCGCGCAAGTCAGACTTGCGCCACTCGACTTAGCCGTTTTTTTTTTTGTGCATTAAACTTAAATGTATATCTTTTCAGAGCCGACTGTACGGACACTTTTTAGAGCACTTGTAATAAAGCACGAATGGCATTCTAATGTTGGCACAACAAAACCTTGGACGAGCAATTTTCTCGAATCTAACACAAAAAGCTTCCTAGGCGTGTGACCCAAGGCATAAGCGGGAGCGGGAATAATTATGAACAGCGTTATTATTATTATTTAAACTTTATTGCACAGACAAAAAACATGTGGTACAAATGGCGGACTTAATGCCAAAAGTATTCTCTACCAGTTAACCATAGGGCCAGACAGAGATGGTATGGGCGGTGCAACAAAATAAGCTTGTATACAAAATCAAATGAATCAAACTTAACTAGATTAATACATTACATACTATATAAATAGATAGACAAGGAGCGTTCTCTATTTTAGTAAATACTAGCTGACCCGGATATTTTTTTTCGTCAGCTTTTTGTTTTTATTATTTATTCTGCTATTCGGGGCGGAGACAAAACCAACAAATTATAAACCATGAAAATCTGTCCAGCCGTTCTCGAGTTATAAGTGTTGTAACAAACATGACTTTTGTTTTATCGGGGTAACCATGAACTCTTGAAACAATCTCAAATCTGTCAATTTCGTACGTCAGTACGTACGAAATTTGACAGATTTGAGATTGTTTTAAGAGTTCATGGTTTCCCCAAGATGTGTGTGTTAATTATCATCATCATTTTCGATGCTGCATTTGATAACTTTAATCGGGTGATTAAAGATTACATTTTAGTGTTGAAGTCGAGCACTTTTTTTTCTACGGGACCTCAATATCAAAATCGCAAAAAATCACATTTCCATACCAGCTGACATCAGTTAGTATCGGAAATGTTTCTTTTTAGGATTTCGATGTTGGTTCCATTTAAAAGATGCTGCATACAAGTAGCAGAAAAACCTCCTAGAATGAAATTAACTCCTAAAATAGACAAGGTGCAATATTTTAACTAACCCTATACACAGCACGGGTATTAATGCAACACATACCTCTTTTTACCCGACTGCCAAACGAGGGTTATGTTTTTCGAGCGTATGTATGTATGTATGTCTATTTCTTTTTCACGGCCTACAGCCTAAACCGTTTAACGGATTTTAACGTATAAGATGTCAAGTTTTCATCTTTTGAGTTCACTTGAATGTTGTCGGGTTTTTTGATTTTTTAATTCATTTATTTTATTATTTATTATTTTCCTGACGTTTCGGCCTAAAAGCCGTGGTCGCGAGAAGACTGGCGATGGACGGCGCGTCCCAAGCGCGATGAACTTAACGAACTAAGAACGATGAACGAAGAATTTTATTTAATTTTGAAGCCGCAAACATCTTACTCTCCTGCTGTATTTAATAAGACTGATTTTTTAAAGAACCAGTATTAGCATAAAAGGCTGACATGAGTTTATACGGATAAGGGTTTTTCATGTTGCTATTATGATTATATAGTAACAAAATGCTGTGCCGTGTGTAAAAGAATTGCACCACCCCTTCTCTTCCTATGGGTGTCTACAGGTGACTACAGGAGAACCGCCATAAGAAGACGGGCAGCAGCGTCTCCTCTCCACCATTGGCCGAACTGCCATCGCCAACCCGCCTGCCAAGCGTGGCGATTATGGCAAAATCCTCCTTTTGGAGAGGCCTGTATCCAGCAGTGGACTGTTATAGGCTGGTGATGAGTAACAAAAGTACCTTACTCAACTGCGTTAAAACCAAAAAGGAGGACGCCATGTTTCTACGCTACATCTCTTACCTTAATCCTACGTGTTAAGTAGATGTTCACAAAGTAAATGAAAGAATGAAATACGCCGAGCCGTTCCCGAGATGTCTCCTATTAAAATAATTGCACAAAAGTTTACCCTGTAAACTATGTCCGCTTATCTTGGGCCTAGTGATGTTATCGATATCGATAAAAGTTTAGGAACTATATAATTTTATGAGTCTGCCCTATGACTGTGACCTAGAATTTAATGGGTGATTATGACGTTAAATATGTAATATACTGGTCCACTTTTTGTGAGGGAAAATGTAGCCCTATTTCTTGTGTGAAAGCAGGATTAGTAGATGATGGCGTGATTTTAGGACCCAATCGATTTGTAAATGAAGTGAGTAAATGAATATGAATATGAAATTACAGGTCTTTGATAGAAGTGACACGTGTCTAATGTGTCTTACTTTTTTTATTTTTTTTTTGCAAGAAACCAATAGAGGATTATTTTTTTTCAAAATATACTTGTTTCCGTAAACATAGCTTGATGTTTCTGGTTTTGAAAGTGCAATTTATTTAAATATATCGATGTATTTCTCCGGTACATCCCTATGTTTAATTTGATCACATCGCAAGGCATACAAAAGAAAGCATTTTTCTTCAGTTAAGTTGTTAGCCCTGGTTTTTCTGTTTGGTTGGCTACGTGGACATTTTAAATTTAAAAGATATTTCAGATGTTACAGGCTTACTTTCAGTTATTTTTGTTGGTACTCCTTTATACCCGACGAACGATGAACGATTGCAGTGAAAAGAAAAACAAATATATTTTGCTCTGGATAACTTTTGTATAATTAATGTAATATGTAATATTAGCTATTCATATGTCATATTATAATGCTGTATGTTTCCTTAATATGGATAAATAAATAACCCACTTTGAGGTAAGTATCCTACGGTTTTGAGCTTATAACCTGTGACAAGCCTTTATTGGTCTGAAAGGTGCTGGTACCTTTTAGTTTTAGCTAGTAACGTAGAGGTTCAACAACCAATATAACTAATCATAATAACTTACTAGCGCACGTTTGACTATTATCCTAGATAAGGCATGTCTAATTGTACTATTTATTTTGCCAACTGGCTTTCGTATTCCTTAGACAGTAAAACCAGGCCATTAGGACCATAGCTGCATATTTTGTTATTTGTTATTAAAAGGTGCAAGTAGAATGTGCATGATTTCTTACGAGCTTTTCCTCTCACTGCAGCGCGAGTGGTATATTATATTAGAGGTATAGTGTTGGGATTCAAACTTACGATTTATTGAGTTATTAGGGGGTTAGTAATAGGGGCAAAAACAAATCAAAAAGTCAAAGAGCATAAAAACCGGTCCACCAGTTCTCAAATTATAAATGGTGTAAATAACTCTACGTTATTTTATTCTTAGTTTTAGCTTATAACCATATAACAACGAAAGAAGTTGGTGCTAACATTACGCATTTTAATATTATAGCGAATCCAGAAATTTGATACAATTAAATAATTAATATAACATATGTTCGAACTCGAATAATATCAAATAGAACAGGTTTTCAAATTAGCTGATCGCTCTCACTAAACAGATTACCAAAAATACAGATGAAATTTAAAAATTGTTATTGAGCCAAATCCTCTATGGATTGATGGTTAAATAATTCCCGAAAGAGACAGTTTTTATGTTAAACCGAGCGGTGACGTTGAAGAATGGATAGATTATTTTTTTCTCCTTTCAAAGCTTTTTTATGCTTTTTGCGCTCGACTTTTAATGTTTTTTTGCTTCGAGGTAGTTAGCGGTGTGGTGGGTTAAGCATTTTGTACTTTTTTCAGATAATTAATCAGGTACTGTCCACAAAAATGAAATGACAGATAAAAATTGAATACGTCATAATTTGTTGTTCGATGTAAGTTAGTTTTTAACTAGGTTCGTTGGATTTAATAAAATTTAAGCATTTTTCTGTAAGTTTAAAATTATAGCGTTAACTATGAATGGCTTATAAATGTTGTAATGGTGAGTTACTTTATTAAATGAGGAGTTTGTATTCATTAGTATGAAGATTAATGTAGTTTACTAGGAATACAATGAAAATAGCATTTTATCAAAATTATCTATGCAAAATTATCTGTTTCTTGATGGTAATAATATAAGGAGCATCAAAAGTCATCTTCATGATTTCGATGTTGACATAATCATGATTATAGTAAAAATGGTTTGTATTGATATACACATGCCGTCTTTAATATGTCTAAAACAACACCTTGTATTTCTAGGCTACCGAAAACGATAAACGTGGTTTTAAATCGACCTCGAAATCGACGTCGACCTCCGTAGCCGAGAGGCGAGCACGCCGGACTTTAAATGGCGGCGCCATCTCTGAGGTTCCGGGTTCGATCCCCGGTCCGGTCAATATAGAAAACGAACTTTTCTATATTGGCTCGGGTCTGGGTGTTGTGGTACCGTCGTTGTTTCTGATTTCTATAACACAAGTGCTTTAGCTACTTACCTTAGGATCAGAGCAATGTATGTGATGTTGTCCAATATTTATTATTTATATTTATTATATTTAAATCACGTGATTTGACATACGTTGGATATACTTAGGCCGCTTTCCCAACCGGACAATCTAGAAGTAATTGCAGGAGGCCTATGTTCAGCAGTGGACGTTCTATGGCTGAAATGATGATGATGAAAGACGCGGACTAAACTTTTTTACACCTGATATATATATATCGTTCTTTAGCTTACATTTTAGATAGTAAGAGTGCCGAATACCGGGCTCAATGGAATGGAGCTGATGATTTTGGAATCCCCTAGTTTTAGTTTTATTTTAACTTCATCAGATGTCTGCTCTCAACTTAAATATCACTATCTCTATGTGGACAATGTTGTTGGTCCTACAATTACTTATATGTATAGTAATGTAGTATTTTAAATTAAGAATCATTGTAAGACTGTTTGTTGTCCTGAATAAATAGAAAAAAAATAAACTAAAGGCAATCTGTACAATCTCGTAAATATCAAGTTGTGTTTATAATTTCTTATAATAACTGACTTTCTTGAACTCGGTTTTCCTTTAAACAATAAAGCGAAGTTTCCTTCGGAAAATATAAAAGCTGCCGTCGTGACGTTTCATTTGTGAACATTATTGAATTTGACTTATTGGGCCGGACACACCTTGCGCCGAGAAGACAGAGAAAGATGTGGAGTCGGCCTTGCTTTCATAATTATGATTAAAATTTAATGTTACTTGGAACTTATTGTTGTTTGACGACCTTTGTAGTAGCCGGACTTAGCATTTCCCTCAATAAGGCCCCGGTTCAATTCCGGGTTTGGGTGTTGTGGTACTCGTGGTACCGCCGTTGGTTCTGATTTCTTTAACACAAGTGATTTAGCTACTTACCTTACGATCAGATCCAATATTTATTTTATTTTATTTATTTAATGTGTTTTTGGCAAACATCCTAAAATGATTCACGCTTGGAACGTCATCTTCAGTTAATTCATCAAGTTCATTCATGTCTTTATGTGTCAATTTTTCAGCATTGTTAGGCCACTTATTCTAGGTTTGAGACATTCCCTTGATTTATAAAACTGCAGTACAATCTGCAATGACAAAAATTGTTTGCCGATAAAGGATCAATGACACGTGGTTCCGGGCCATGGTGACAGGCTAGTTTTTTCGCTTGTTAATTGTTTTGTCTTACATTTTTTTCCCTTTATTTTTTTTCTTGAAATTGATAAAAAGGCAAAAATATGTTTTTATAAAAAAAGATAAACCAACATGATAACTGAAATATTTTACTGTATTTTTTTACATAATCTCTTCAACATTTGTTGCCCACGTAAGTACAATAAAATTCATGAAGTTAACCGTTTAAGAAACGCGACTCCATACCTCCTTTATTCTACCGAATGCGGACAAAGGACGGCAGGTGGTGCAGGGTAGAAATTCAGCTGCAGACGCCTGAATTGTGGAACTATACCTAGGTACATGTACCGACGCATCGCGTATAAATTTACGCCTGGTAGACCCGATTCGACCAAGCTGGAGTAAGTTCTTACTCGAGAGAAAGCCAGTGCTTAATCTAGAGTTAGCTAATTCACATTTTACTAACTATTGAGCTAACAATAAAGTAATTAAATATTATTCAATTTTTTTATTATAGTATATTAATTTATTCACTTCATAATGTAACAGCGGTATTAATAATATACAAGTACATTAGCAACAGATAGTCAATATGTTACATTACAGCTTCTATGAGGTATTTGTGAACTAAAATATGTAAATCAAATTAAGGTATATAAGTAAATAAATAAAATAATAAATATAAATACTGGACAACATCACATACATTGCTCTGATCCTATGGTAAGTAGCGAAAGCACTTGTGTTATAGAAATCAGAAACAACGACGTTACCACAACACCCAGACCCGAGTCAATACAGAAAAGTTCGTTTCCCACATTGACCCGACCGGGGATCGAACCCGGAACCTCAGAGATGGCGACGCTACGGAGGTCGTCGAAGGTAAAGTCAATATTAAACATTACAATTTATCACTCAATTTACAATAAAATATTATAATTAAATTGTTCAGTTACATACTAATTACATTGGTAGATGGCAATTACGTCAATAAATTAGAGCGAAGCTAGGTAAATGAAGTGATTGTATTAATAAATACTTTCTTCTTTCTTTCGTTATTGGGTTGCTTACAAAACTCATTCCTCGCTACGCAGCTTAGTACAGCTCTAATGGATACTCATTGCTCAGCCTTATGTGACCGTAAGTTTAAAGGAATCGACAAAACTCTTGATTATGATAATGACTACTGATAAGAAGATGTGGCTTTGAACGTGAAGAGAGACGCTTAATAGACGAACATCTAGTCTAGTGGTTCGCGCTCTGGACTCAAAATCCAGGTATAGCGGGTTCCAATCCCGCAAAGCGCAAACGTTTATGTGAACAGCACAAGCATTAATTTGTTTGTGTGGTTCGTGCTCCCGACAACAATTCCTGGCGGTTGCGGGTTCGAATCCCGCGAGCGGCAAATGTAAGTGTGATGAGCACGAGCATTCGCACTTAAGTCATGGATGTTTATAAACGTAATGTTATTATAACGTCAATGAAAAATTTTCTATTCTCCATACTTCTCATCATAGAAACCTTCGCTCCAATGATACTCTTCAGTTATATACTCCACCTCACAGTTCTCGTTTTATGTCCAATGCATTCACCCTAACGGCTGTACGGTTGTGGAACGAACTCCCTCTCAAAATCAAAAAATCCACATCGAAATTTTCTTTTAAAAAGGCTTTGCGCATTCATTTTAAAGTCTAACCCTCTCTCATTTTCTCGTTTTCTTCTTCATTACCCAATGGTCCTCGCTGGCATGGTTCTGTGTACAATCATATTATATGCGTGTATATGTGTAAGTATATTATATGTATGTATGTACCGTATTGTTATCTATCTATTTATATAGTATGTAATGTATTAATCTAGTTAAGTTTGATTTTGTATACAAGCTTATTTTGTTGCACCGCCCATACCTTCTCTGTCTGGCCCTATGGTTGACTGGTAGAGAATGCTTTTGGCATTAAGTCCGCCATTTGTACCACATGTTTTTTGTCTGTGCAATAAAGTTTAAATAAAAATAAAATAAAACGTATTTAAGTATGTTTATCCGTTATCTAGTCGCCATAGCACAGGCTTTGCTTAGTTTGGGGCTAGATAATTGGTGTGATTGTGGAAACAATTTATTATTATTATTATTATTTACGGCTGGTATATATATTGGTTGGTGATGAAAGGAAACAGCGCAGTGCATCGCTAACTTAATTTTAATAAAGTCAAAAGTCATCCGATCCGATTCCTACACAAAAAACGACAAGGCGAATTGTTGTAACAAATTAATAAAATAACTTCTGACTCAAAAAAGGTTTCACTCGACAAATCAAAAGCTAAAAACCTTGAACAATTCTATTACATTCCACAATTAATTCGGGGTTCTCGGTCAAATATTTGAAAACCGCTTAATCGAGTTTGCGTTGCTTTAAATCGGTTAGTTCGTTAATTTTCGCGTGAAACCAGTTTAAGGGGGATTTCGGTAGTTTTTGGTATTTACTTTGAATATTAATTGAGTTCCATTTTACACAGATAATAACCATGAAGTATCATTTATATTTAAATAAAGTATGCTTATATAGGATGGAAAAATAATAGGAAACTAAATGAAATCGTGAATTCATGATCAGGGCGGTAACCATGAACCCTTAAAACAATCTCAAATCTGTCAAACATTATCATTTCTGTCAAATTTTGTATAAAATGACGTACCAAAATTGACAGATTTGACAACTTTTAAATTGTTTTTAGAGTTCATGGTTACCCCGCAGCTGTGCGAATAAAAATAAAATACTCACAAAATCTTTTACAATGGGAGCAACATCGAAAAAGTGAAAAAAAAATTGATGGTTCATACATTATCATACGGTTAATTTTTATCTAGCAATATATTTTAAAATTTTGATGACGTCATTGTAAACGTTGTTAAACAAGGTGTAACAAAAATATGGAGCGGAACTTTAAGGGGGTAAACTTAACCTTTTAGTTAAATCACTCCTTAAAGTTATAGTAGGATATTAATCCTACAATATAGACATGCCGACGAAAATGTATGGAACATCTGTTAATTGCGATTAGATTACTGTAATACATTTTGATAGTGGTAAATGTATTCTGTTTAGCTGACGTGGTTATAATCATTACAGGGTTTTCTAGATCAGTCTAGTTAGGACATGACTTTGTAATAGTGAGCAAAGACATTCATTACTTGTAATAGTGAGATTATTACATAGATCCGATGAACGATTTTTTGAACATGTAAGGTGATGCACGATAGGTAAAAGTCTAAATAGGAAAATGTTATATTTTTATGCTTTTTTAGGGTTCCGTACCTAACGGTTAAAATAGGACCCTATTACTAAGGCTTCGCTGTCCGTCTGTCTGTCTGACCATCTGTCATCAGGCTGTATCACATGAACCGTGATAGTTAGACAGAAGAAATTTTCATAAATAAAATACTAAAAACAGAATAAAATAAATATTTAAGCCCCCATACAAAAAACGTGTTTTTTTTTGCCGTTTTTATAGATAATAGTACGGAACCCTTCGTGCGCGAGTCCGACTCGCACTTGGCCGGTTTTAATATCATGCACAAACGAGAATAGCTAATAGAGGCATCAGTTTTGTTAACATCTACAAAATTGTGTTATGATACCATTTATAAGTACTGCAAATAAAAAAAATGACTATGCATTATGTCTTTTACCAAGTGCTGTAATCTCCAGAGCTAAGGTAGTTTTTTTCTATAATCCTTTATACAGGATGTCCCATAAATCAAGGTCAACCCTGTAACCACTTATTCTATACATCATATTGAACAACTTTTGTTCTATCACTTTTTGAATTATGCATATGTTTTTCTTTACTGTCTTTACAAATCTAATTGACTAATTTGTTAATTTTGTATGGGAAGTCGATAAATTTTCATGCAAATTTGCCAAAGTGATAAAACAAAACTTGTTCACCATGATGTATAGAATATGTGGTTACAAGGTTGACCTTGATTTACGGGACAGCCGGTATAATCAGTGTGAAGTTTTCCAAGAAAACCAAACGGTACCCTGATTCCGTATCTTGCAAAAGCAATGCGATAGCAAAAATTTACCAATTCTGGCGTAAAAACCGCAAATTGATAACAAACAAAAAAACAAAGCAACCTTCTATCAGTGTTGCCCAAAGATTTTGACAGTTACCATCAATCGGGCGATGACTGCGCGATTATTGCTGTTTGCTAATTTTTAGGGAGTAAGAGTACTTATATACAGTTTATCACAAGAAGCCTCTTACACAACGCTTATCAGTACTTATGTAGAGGCGCGAATCCTTCATCCGTCTTCATTAAACATTGCCAAGTTAACTAAATCACGTAGAATAGTCTACGTCTTGGAATAACGAACGGAGAGAGTCCGGATAGTAGAGGCTTTTATGTGTCACGACACGATATTCTTTATTAAAAAATAAATATATATATCCTTGTCACACACTAGCAGCAGCGCTTTGATATTATCAAAGCTATGCCCTTTGCGAAAGCGATGTGAACATTATGTTCAGAATTGATAGAAAATTTATCACAAACACATTAAAAATTGATAACTGAAATATATATTTTTTAATTTAGGTTATCGTAAGAGGCACGAGGGAGCTTGTGTCGGCTTGTAACGCATCTATCTCTCTTCTACTACAGCATCGGCCGACGCGTCCGACTAGCATCAATGCCTTCTTATGACGTTATGACGTCTAATAAACGTCCGTAAACCGACTTTTTTTACGAGGAGTTAAAGTCATGAACGGCCGTTGTATTAAAGAAACCATCAAGAGTTTTCCACAAGGAGACATAGACCTATCAAAGATCACATTATTCCGCCCACGTGCCGTAAGTGTCGTAACGTGTAAAGCGTCCTCACGATGAAATTCCCATAATAACGTAGATTTCGTCTCCGGTTATAGGAGCAACGTGAAACGATTTTTTATGAACAGATGAAATTCTGAATTCAGTTTAATAAGGTGTTATCTTGCGTTGACTGATGTGAGGTGAATCATTTGATCGTATTTCGAGTTCATATTTTTAAAGGTTGAAGGTGGAAGTTGTACCTATAAACTTAATATTAAAAAAGGTAAAGATTGTTAAATATCGGACATAGTCCAAAAATATAGCAAGCTGTGGCAGTGTGCTGGCCACACCTGTCGCAGAACCGATGAAAGGTTGAGTAAACTGGTTCTCAAGTGGAGACCACGTCTTGGCAAATGTAGGATGCCCAAAAGCTCGGCAGACCTACGACCATGCTTCCACAATTCCTGTATATTTTTAGCATCTTTGTATCTACCATGTTTCTGGTGAACAAAGTATATAGAATTTGACCGTAGGAAGATGGACGGTAGTAATAAATTAAAAAAACTTAGAGATCGAGCTCTTTGGCGCTCTTTGGCTGTAATGTTGAATTGATATGTTCGTGGATGCTCACGCTGATGGCTTCCACGCCATCCTCTGTAAAAGAGCCGCCTCGATGCTAAGCCATATTCGTGGGAGCTCCAATAATATTCTGCGTGTTGTGTGGGGGGCGTGTACATTGCTCATTTATTGGGTCAGCTACACGTCGTAACCTATATTTTTTTTATTTATTTATTTTTGCTATCTTATTTTTTCTATACTAAGCTAGCTTGTGTAATTTTTCTTTTACTTATCTATAAACTGTTTTGTCTGAAATAAACGCTTTGAATTTGAAATTGATACGTACATTGATGTTATACTGCGCTTGATCCATCTTCTGGGTGCCGTTGTACCACTGTATCTCGGCAGCGGGGCGCGCGCCTGATGCCGTGCAGACCAGCGTGAGGAGAGTCCCCTGGGTGGCGTGCTCCCCCACGCCTTTGATGAACGTCTTGTTTGGAGGCACTGGAACAAGGAAGACAGAATTAAATTTCAAGCAAAAAATCCTAGTTTTTTACTACAAACAATCAAATCCGTTAGTTACTCGATTTTTTCAAAAGTAATTATGTTTGATAACATAATTTTGTTAATATAATAAAGTGTCGGGTGAGATAAAATTTTACCATTTATGTCTATTCAAAGATTGTGGCTTAGTAGGTAGGTGGTTCGGTACGATTGACATGTGTCGGTGGGGGTACTCCAGCTGTGAATGTGGAGAACTCCTGCAAACCATGGCTCACCTCACTAACTGTCCCGCGTGCCCGACCACCTGCTCGCGTGAGGACCTACTTGTCAGTAACCAGAGGGCTACCCCGGTAGCCGCCTTCCGGGCAAGTAAGATTTAGCCCGTGTTCTTGCCGACACGAAAAAAGAAGAAGAAGGTACGGTTGACAGAAAAGCTCAGCATTTGTCGGCACAGCCACTCTCAAAATTTATCAGTGACCAATCTATTGTAAATATATTTCGCATAGCTATGCATTTTGTCTTCCATTTCATGTTACTTGAAGTAAGTTTAGGTGCAATGCTCATATTTGGACTTTCTGCACGATAATTGCTACACATACCTATTGAAAAACTTTCACCAATAATTATGATTTGCAATCAAATGAAAACAGTTTACATTTCAAATCATGTTTATGTCAAACAAGCCTTAACAATTTAAAACCTTACACGTTTTTTCACGGTAATCACTTCATTTATAAACATATCAGTCTCTCAAAGAAAAGAAAAACACTCCCAATATTGGCGCGTAAGCGTAATCCGTAAAGCCAGATATGCGAGGTTTTCGTATTTCCCTCACAACCATCCAATTCTGCCCAATCCCCCTGTGGTGTAAAAATACTCGATCAGCAGTCGTGGGTTCTATTCCAAGGAGAATCGATATATACTCACTTTTCTCACACATCTCTGAGTTATGTTGCTTTTCATCATCGATTGGTTTCTTGGAGGTTAGGGTTTCGCAACATACATAAAACTAAGTGATGAATGGCCTTACTTCAAAAAAAGATAGAGGGTTAAACACTTGTCTGAAATTAGTCAACCAATTTCAAATGTTGACACATCAGATATTTGAGACATATTATTAACAAACATTTCAAATTGGATGACTAATCTTTAGACAAGTGGTTAACACTAGTCTATATTTTTTTAGTAATGCCATAAATATTTTCCTATGGGGTAAAGTTTTTACACCCAAAGCCGGACTATGTGTCCCCACACTTAGCCATGTGACCACTTATGATTACCATGCTATTGACAATGTGTCAGTTCATTTCCTTGCATTTTTAGGGTTTCGTAGTCCTGACAAGGAACCGTTATAGTTTCGTCATGTCCGTCTGTCTGTCTGTCTGTCCGTCCGAGGTTTTACTTAGAGAGGTCTTACCCTAGAGAGTTGTCATTTTGTGGAGATATGTAAATCAATCACGCCGACAAAACGGTAAAATAAAATTTTGAAAAATATTTTAAAGCAAAAAAGGTTTGTCTGTATTAATAGTTTCCTACATGGACCTAAGATAAAAGTATGTGTATTGTAAAATAATTATTTTGTATATTCTTAACTATGATTCCAAAAAGTGTATGTGAATAAAGCAGGAAATTAACACCGCGCAATGCCTTTATTTTTATGAACATTATTGACAACAACAACCGGAAATCGATCCTGCGACCCTCCACTCATCATTAGCAATAACTGGAGCCGGCCATCAGACAGCTAATAATATAACAGATCCGGTCTATTTGGCCCAGACGTGGGGGTTAACTGAGATAATGGGGGAGGCGTGTCGATTTCTGACCCCTGCCGATTGGCTTCTAATATACATGAATAAGGGTTGGAGTAACGGGTGAAGTTTGAAATCAGACTTAGTACAAACTACCCAGTTGGTAATAAGCCCTTGATTAGACGAAGGTAATGCCTGTATGTTTCATTGTGTTTATCACAGAAAACAAACTAATACCTACTTTACCTCAATTAAACCTTGCATGGAATTGCTAAAAACAAAAATTTACTACTTTACCTTATTGAATTGGGTTAAGGCTAAATCAAGATCATAATGTAATACTTGAAAAAAGAAACGACCGCCTCAGGTGGGACCCGAACTCACGACCATCTCATACCGGGTGAGTGCTCTTCCAACTAAGCTACCGAGACGTTAGCAGAGCTGACGAAATCTTTCAAGTGTTTCTCGCTGTCATTTTTTTCTCAAGTATTATATTATCTTGATTTAACCTAACATTTAAATAAAAAATAATAATAGGTTAGGGGTACTTTGCACGTCTAATTTTTTTACACTACCACTGTTATCGAGTCAATTGCAGCTACTACCGAGAAAAGGTTTCTATTTAAAGGGTATATCACCACAAAAACATAATAAACTCAAGATCAAGTCAATTCAGAATTTATAAGTGTGCTAACTGACTTGACCATATTTAATTTTAATTATTCATTGCAAAACATAATAATTATGTTACATTCATAGGATATCAAAACTAGTTTAAGTACAATATTTGCAAATCGATTTAACGACTTTGCAATACTTTGACATCTGGCCATATTTAGTAATGTCTGATTGTGTTGTGTACCTGCAACACAGATGCTTCAGTAATTATTGCGGAAATAAAGCCATTTTTATACGCGACGAGTGCCGACAGCCTCCGCTGTTTATTTTGGATCGGACACAGATACAGCTATTGCTATTGAAAATAAGGGTTCAGATTTTGTCACATTTGTAAAAAAAATATTATTCATTTTTTATATTACGATCTAACTTAGTAAATAATATTTTTGTAAATTTTTGTTTTTCAGCAATTCCATGCAAGGCTTAATTGAAGATAAATAACACTTAAAAAAAATCATCGACCTCAGGTGGGACTCGAACCCACGTCCAGTCGCATGCCGGGCTAGTGCTTTACCAACTAAGCTACCGAGGACGTCACGTGACAAGATGAAATTCCTCAAGTGTTTTTTCGCGCTGTCAAAGCCAGCGTATTCTGATCAATGTTATAGCTATATGTATAGCTGAGTAGTATACTACCGTCAACACCCTTTAGAAATATTTTTACAAATATTTGACTATTGGTTAAGATCAGAAATGCTTAAACATTGTAAATTTTTGTTTTTTAGCAATTCCATGTAAGGTTTAATTGAAGATAAACACGATTGACGGCGCGAAAAAACACTTGAGGAATTTCATCTTGTCACGTGACGTCCTCGGTAGCTTAGTTGGTAAAGCACTCGCCCGGCATGCGATGGGACGTGGGTTCGAGTCCCACCTGAGGTCGATGTTTTTTTTTCAAGTGTTATTTATCTTCAAATAATATTTTTGTTTAACGAGGAGAAACCAAAATCAGGCCAATTTAAAAGTATATAAATAATTATATTAACTGGTACCCCGATTCAAAACCATTATATACCAACTTGTCAACCGAATGACCTCGTGCCACCGAACCGGGTACTAACCTGGAAATCTTTTTCTATGTATTTATTATAATACAACTACACAAAATACGCTCTTTGGCGCTCTTAGTTGGAGGCTTACGTCCAGCAGTGGACTACGATAGACTGATGCTGGGGCCACACTACCTTACCGTTTACAGCCCGTTTACCGCATTAATAATGGCATTAAATTACTAATCAATGCGTTAAGTGTTGTGGTGTGGTTGTTGGTTGTTGTTGTGTGGTTACAATATGGCAATGAACTAGGCAATAATAATGTCATTTTTCAAGATGGAGGCTGAAGCTGAAGTGTACTTAATGGCTTATGTACTTTTTGTACACCACGATTTTTATGGTTTTTCTGTCGGGTATCCCTTATACTTGATTCCGATTTGAATGCTTTCAAAAATTCGAGCACCCTGTTATTTGACCACTCCATATCGGTCAGCACTCAGCACGTGCTTTTGAGTCGAGCTCATGTCGCACACTGAACAAACTGTAGTGTGGCCACTTCTCGCAAAAATTACCGCGATAATTGTCTTTGATATGCAAAAAAACCGCCACAGGAGCTATTGCCTACCGCTATATGCCATATTGATTGACATTGTAAAATAAGGCAAATGTTTGTGTGATGAGCACGAGCATTTGTACCTAAGTCATGGACGTTTATATAAACGTATTTAAGTATGTTTATCCGTTATCTAGTCGCCATAGCACAAGCTATGCTTTGTTTGGAGGTAGCTAATTGGTGTGATTGTGGGAACAATTTATTATTATTATTATTATTCTATAGGCCGAAACCTCTCGCCTCTGGGGCGGTAATGACCGGCAGTGGCACAGTTGGCCGGGATCAGGGCAAAAGAGAGAGAAATCGGCGGACGATGCGTGCAGTATCAAGCACCACCGCCTTCTGCATCTTTGATGGAAGCAAGCCGCCGATGAATCCCAGTCTTTTTAGGTGTGAACCTAATGTGGCTGGGATTAACCCGTTTGCCGATATAACAATTGGTATGATTTCAGTGGACGCCACTTCCCACATTTCGGTAACCTCGTGTTATTATTATTATTAATGGGCATAAACCTAGGTGTTGTTTCAATTATGGCCAATTGGTCATAATTATTGCCATATCACGGAAGTGTGGCCGCAACATGAGACGATGATGACGATGACACAAAATACAGAACGATCAACATTTGTATTACACTTTAATAGAATACCTACGTCTTGTAAAAAACCAGCCAAGTGCGAGTCGGACTCGCGAACGGGTTCCGTGCCATTTTCTATAAAAACGGCAAAAAAATCACGTTTGTGGTATGGGAACTCCCCTAAATATTTATTGTATTCTGTTTTTTAGTATTTGCTGTTATAGCGGCAACAGAAATACATCATCTGTGAAAATTTCAACTAGCTATCACGGTTCATAAGATACAGCCTGGTGACAGACGGACATGACAGACGGACAGACAGGCGGATAGACAGACGGACAGACAGACAGACAGACAGATGGACAGCGGAGCCTTAGTAATAGGGTCCCGTTTTACCCTTTGGGTACGGAACCCTAAAAAGTAACTATAAACTTATTACAAGTCTATTTATGTTTTAAATTCAATGTAAAACTCGAATTAGCTTTATAAATATCCTAAGAATCAACATTAAAGTGATTTTCCACGACACGATTCGTGCTGACTTAGAGGAGAAAACATCTGTAGTGGGTGCGACCACTGAAGTATAAGGCTGGTGTACCACTAGAGCTGAGTGAGCGAACGAGCAAGTGTGTCTTTTAATTTTATACGAATGAAAAATCGCGTGGACTTACGAGACTGCAGTGTGGAGATAGAAGATATGGGAAATATTGCTATTTAAGGCCTTCACACCTTGAATGACCTTGACGTATCGCGGCCATACAATAACCGTACCGTACCGTACTTGTATTTTCATGAGACTATCCACATTTATCTTAAATTTTGGTCATGGCGCACGTGGCTTGCTCGCTTTCCCAGGGGCCGTTTTCGTCTTTCGGCGTACCATACAATCACAAACAATTAATAAACATAACGGCCCGGCTAACGTTGTACCTATGAGTTTCGGTCGTTTTGCGGAATGGTTCCCGATGTGATAATTTCATACATGTCTAAATTTATTCAGTGAAATATTTTTATCTATTATATATAGACTTCTCATTTTACCTTGACTTTAATTTACCTACATGCTGCCCTATACACCCTGTATTTCTACAAACTCGTTTTGTGTGAAAACAGTATCAAAATGGCTTAAGCCGTTTGAGAGAGAATTTCAATTTATGAAAAAATAGACACTTTTTTGTGTTTTTTTAATCCAAAGAAGTTGACAAAAAATCTAAATTATTTAATTCAAGATCTTTATTAAATTCTCTTCTAGCATATCGTATTTTTAGTTTTTTAATTCCACTAACAAGTATTCTGATAATTTGATTTTTATATCCGAGATTTTAATATGTTTAATAAAAATGGTAAGGCCTTAACGTCTTTTCATTGCTTGTTAGGATTGATTTCAAAACGTTTTTTCAATACTTTAGGAATGCTAGGAGACACTAGGGGAAAAATATAGTCTGGTACCTCATAGTAAAGAAGTAAATGCCTATAAAAAAACTCGATTTTATAAAAAAATACCTTTTTTGTCGCACAGGTGTAAACGCACCCTTACTTCTCTGTGAGTACTGGCGAGCAGAGTTTCTTGTAGCACCCTTGCGCTCAATATTGCAAGGTGGTAACATCGCACCGCACATTATTTTTAGTGATGCGACTATAGTGCGTATCGATAGACGCTGATGTATTTATCGATGCTATATCGTGACAAATGACACATAAACTAAACTATAATGGCGGTCAGGTGGCTAAGTCTTGATGATAAGGTTGGTATGACCATGAAGAGCAGCACCACAAAGGATGGGCCTGAAGTCAGCGGTATATTGCTATGGATATATTTTATTAATTTAATTATTGAACAAAGACTTAATCTTTATGCTCGGGAAAAAAATAACTGAATATCAATGAACACTCTCACACATGTGTGCGAGAAGCGAGTTTACAGAAAAGGCACCTGACTGCAGCGTGAAGTGCAAAACCCACTAAAACAAGAATATAAAATTAGAATAGTTTGTTACGGGATTGCTACCATGTACCTTATTTTTGAGTTCCCGATATTTCGGCACTGTTGCAAGCGCCATGATCACGGAGTAACTGAGTATTCTAATGTTAGTGACCATGAAAGTTTAAAACAATATAATATAAAATTAGCTCTATCGAAGAAGGATCAGGCAAAAAAATAATTAAACTACTCAAACAAATGTAATAATAACTGTGCGATTTACTTTTACACATTAAAATATCTTGCATGTCATTTTTAAGCTGTTTAATGAGGTAAATAGAACTTTCTTTATTTGTATGTAAAGCGTTTAGCCGCAGATTCATTAATTACAGATTTCTAGCCCATTTTATAATATGTATCATGAATTCATTTTTGTCGATAAAACTATCGACGTGCCCCATTCCCCACTCTACTTAGCACTAGCTTGCCACTTATTAGCTATACAGTCTGCCAATTTATCGGGTGGGCTCTCAAAATTGCTACCAGAAGTATACCCCGAACTTGGTTAAGTGATAGTCTAATGTGCCTTGTATGTAAAATATGGGGGTATATTTTGCCCAACGGAGGACAGGGCCGTATAAGGGGTTATTTTGGGACGTGGGACGGTAAGTGGCGATTAGTTTTGAGTTTTATTCTTGCGGGCTGTTTTTGGTGACCTTATCCTATTGTGCGTGGGAAGAAAAGTTATTTGGGTAAGAATATTGATCTAATTATCATCGCTGCTCTGTAGCGTAAAATAAGGAATATTTCAATAAGATACAATAGATTTTGAACTGGCAATTGGTGCTCATTGCCTTTGCGTACACATCCTGTGCACGCAAGTAAATAGTATGATTGGGTTAGTTTTATCAGTATCAATTAACTAAACAATAAAGGTAAAGAAGTGAGAATGTATGATTTTTGTTGATTATCAGGGAGAAATTCTTATTGTTTTTTTTAGTGGCCTCTATCTGACCTAGAGGTATCAAATTGGACTACATCACATACATTGCTCTGATCCTAAGGTAAGTAGCTAAAGCACTTGTGTTATAGAAACAACGACGGTACCACAACACCCAGATCCGAGGCAATATAGAAAAGTTCGTTTTCTACATTGACCCGACCGGTGATCGAACCCGGAACCTCAGAGATGGCGGCGCCATATAAGTAGTCCGGCGTGCTCGCCTCTCGGCAACGGCTATTGTAAATAGGCAATTATTCAACTTTACTTTTATGATTACGAAAAACCAATTTTGGTTTGCAATCCTGACTAACTAGAATTAATTAAATAAATAAATAAATTTAAGGCCTAAACCAGCTTAGAGTTGAGCTAATTTGTGTCGTGCAGGACGTATTCTTAGTTTACTTTTCTAAAACCCCTAATCCCTCCCTGCCCAGGTTCCAATAACATGTTCTTTATTACACAATTAATATCCAAAGTTCGTTGGGCCTTAATACGTATTTTGAATACGGGACACATAGTTACGGCGTGTATCGGAATATTAATATGGGTATTGAGACGTAAGGCGCCAAATTGATTTTGTTAATGGATTTATTTTGGGCAATATTGCGTTTAGTTTTACTAATAATTCCCGTGGGTATAATTACCGTTTGTCTCGTGGGTTATCGGTAATCGATAGTTGGATGAACTTTTCTTAATTTTCTCGGGTCTGGGTGGTGTTGTTGCGTTGTTGTTTTTGATTTTAAGCGTTTTAGGTTTTTACGTTAGGACTAGAGCAATAACAGGTGATATTGTCAAATATTATTATTTAAAGTACGTATTTGAGTGTGATAGGTTAGTTCTAAATTTTATTTGTCGTTTGACTTTTTTGGTACTAAATTCCGTTGTGAATTTTTGCTGTAAATGAGTGTAATACTTATATAATATAAATATTCTATGCATAATCTATGCGGTCTTCCATTTTTGATGTGCAATTACATGCAGCATCTTTAAGATAATTTTGTATTTGACAGTTGTTAAAAACGATCTATTTTAGACCACTTTTAAGTAGAGCACAACATCGAGAAAAAAAGAAATAATTTTACTGCGTGTGTATATTTCAACATTTATGTTTCTATGCAGTCCACGCTTAGGTAGCAACACAAACATAATATTACTTTTTAAACACTAAAGTAATACTTTGTATCATACGTAAAATTTTCGTTTCATATATTACCTACCAAGACAACTAAAACAATGCAAACTAAAGTTTAAAATACTAGTCATGTTGAATACACCCTTAATCCTGCCCTGTGCTTGTAGACATGTAACCTAGTCCAATAAAGCAACGATTAATAACCGAAGTTACTAGTTCGTGGTGTTCTTTTGGTAATCGATATCGATGTTTATCGATACTCTTTGTGAATGGCAATTTTATTTCATTCATGTACCAAAAAGGTTCATTATTATCATTATCATTTCAGCCACAGGACGTCCACTGCTGAACATAGGCCTCCCTCAGTGACTGTGATGACAGATCATCGGAAGGTTATTGCCATACTCGCCACGCTTGGCAGGCGGGTTGGCGAGCGCAGTTTTTTATATTATTTCGCACGCAGACGCTGCTCCCCATCTCGTGCTACAGGATTTAGTCGCCTCTTACGACACTCCTCCTGTTGGCGGTGGGGACGTGTATTTTCTACGGCCGTCCCCACACGGCACCAAAAAGGTTACTCATGTAAAATTAAATATGTAGTTTATTTGCTATTAGGTAGAGTACAGTGCATAAAATGTAAAAAAAAAACAAAAGACAGTGCTAGAACTGAGAGCATACAATTATTCAATTTAACAGAAAATAAAATTCATTGTTATAAACAAACAATGTCATAGTAGAAAATAAATGATTAATTTTATGAAAATTAAAAATGCTATTTTCTTTTTATGAAAATACACCTGCAAACAAAGCAAACATTTGCTAAAAAAAGCTGAATTAAAATGCTTAAACATGCTAAATATAGCGTAAGAGTAACAGGTTAACTTGATGTCATGTAGATTGTTCAACAGAAAGAAAGAGTCATGAATATAACAAAATAGTTAGTTATTGATGATAGATAGATGATGATGATAGATAAAGAGTTCTTCTCCGCTTCTTTGCATGCGCGCTTAGTTTTGCGTATAATATGATTGCCGATAGAATTATCGATAGTTTCACAACACTATCCGGCCCTATTCCCAACAGACAGGGTCTGTATTTAATAAACTTGAACCAAGCAATCGTATATGATAGGTAAAGTCAGGAGAAGATATTATTAGTTCTAAAGTTAACTGGACATTGAAATTATAACGATTAACCGTGAAATGTGGTGCAAGAAACAGATTTACAAATATATAAATATTGGACAACATCACATACATTGCTTTGATCCTAAGGTAAGTAGCTAATGATATTTGAACTTGACAATTTTATTCTAAGTACCGTTTACTAAAAAGTGAAGTAATTTCTCTTCTCAAGCCACAAAAACTTTAACAAAACATTCGGAACGCAACAAAAAGCGTACCATTTAGCAGCGCCGACATAAAGAATAAATGTTGTAATTATTTACACGCCATTTGCTTCTATTTATGTACATTAAGATAAACAATTAGAAGGAGACACAGTCCTCGTGATAATAGCCGTTTTTAGGTTTTTCTTTTAGGGAGGCCGCTGTGATTATTTAATTTTGTCGGCAACGAAAAGAGTTTGTTAAACTTAACTTTTAGTTGAAGACGTCGTTTGAATTGTGATTTTTTGGGTAATTTGTTGCTGGTGTCTTAGGATATTTTTATTAAAAGAGAACGAGATAAGTTTATTTATAAGTAATTTATTCAAATAAACTTCCTTGTACTCGTACGTCGACCTCCGTACCCAACTGGCGTCGCCCCCTCTGAGGTTCCGGGTTCGATCCCCGGTCGGGTCAATGTAGAAAACGAACTTTTCTATATTGTCTTGGGCCTGGGTTTTGGTACCGTCGTTGTTTCTGATTTCAATAACACAAGTGCTTTAGCTACTTAGTTGTCTAATATTTTATTTTATTTTTATCGAGCCCACTGCTAGACGTGAGCCCTAAAGAGCGTCGAAGAGAACGATCTTCCTTTTTTCATCCACTCACTCCCAGCCATTTTACTTTCCAGCCAAGTTCGTCAGTCCATCGAGCTAAGGAGCGTTCTATAGTATATTTGCTAAGACGTGGTCTCTACTCAAGAATACTATTTCAACGAGAGATGTAATTAACTAACAGATATTATGTACAGATATGTACATTAATTGACTTATAACTATGTAGTATGTAGTGCCGTGTTGTGCCGGCACTTTAAAATAATTGCACCAATCCTTCTCTTCCTATAGGTGTCGTAAGAGGCGAATACAGGAGAACCGCCATAAGAAGACGGGCAGCAGCGTCTCCTCTCCAGCATTGGCCAAACTGCGATCGCCAACCCGCCTGCCAAGCGTGGCGATTATGGCAAAATCCTCCTTTTGGAGAGGACTGTGTCCAGCAGTGGACTGTTATAGGCTGGTGATGATGATGATGATGAACTATGTAGTTAGATATCCACCCACACAACAAATGTATTTAAAACTTTTAATTGTCTGTTTAGCGGTGGTGACATGTCGAAGTAATAATAGATCGTATTCTGATAATTCTTACTATCAGATAGAGGAAGATTACGGGTCAGTTACACGCATATTTAATCCTACAAACTACAAACTAACCAAATGTCATTTGATGTTTAAATTTTAAAAAATATTTCTTAAAATAATCAAGTTATTATTATATTGAAAAAAATATAAATTTGACATTATATTCCTGTAAATATGATATTATATACCGAAATGTGTTATAAGCTTATTATAACGTTCTCATAGCCAGTCTAATAGCTACTAATAAATATCTTACTAATTCAATTTTTTCTAATTTGTCATGCCCAAATGGGCTTCATGATGTAAGCACTTCACATTGTATTTGTTACCTATTTGTACTCATGAATGCAATAAATGACTTTGACTTTGATATCATTACTGTGACAAACATTATATTCACGCAAGGATACCCGCAGGCAAAAGCTAGTCTTATATTTAAAAGGGAACCGTTACTGACTGACTGATCTATCAACGCACAGCTCGAAGCACTAAATGAATTGCGGTGAAGTTTGGCACACATATAGCTATTATGATGTGGCCGTGCGCTAAGAAAGGATTTTCCAAAGTATGTATGGAGCACCAAGATCGAGAGGGTAATCCTTTAACTAAATAAGCAAATACCTATTTCAGGGTTAAGATAAAAATTGTTTTGTAGAGTTTTTTAAATTAAATTAAATCTAACTTGAGACCGCGGGCAAAAGTTAGTATACAATAATTTTATTACAACACAGCACGAAATTGTCTCCGCTCCTTTAAACTGTGACTTCTCAAATTCCGACCCGACTTTTTCGTTTAATTTGGCGAAGGAATAAATTTTCATTAAGAACCCGACTGATACCAGATAATTAATGGGGATAATTACCCCAACCCACCCTCGGGGGAGATAAGGCGAAAAAAGACGGGGAAGTGTGAGCTATATTTTTAACAACTGGGTTCTGTATTAATTTTAATAATTAATTTGAGTCACATTTATACTTATACTACAAGTTAAATAAAATATCCTCTTAGTTTATTGAGCTTTAAGTGATGTACTTGAGCTTATGTATTGTTGCTTAATTTGTTATTTTTATGCCCGGAATATTTCACACTTAATAAATTTCATTATTTAGTGTTTATATTAGTATCAATGACGTCAAAAGAATAGAAACAGATGTTTCATACATTTTGGTTAAACCAAATCATCCTCCAGCTGTAGAAAGTCCAATTTCAAACACAACGGAGTCCTCCAATGACTTTGACGACCTCCGTAGCCGAGTGGCGAGCACGCCGGACTATACAATGGCGTCGCCATCTCTGAGGTTCCGGGTTCGATCCCCGGTCGGGTCAACGTAAAAAACCAACTTTTCTATTTTCGGGTCCAGACCCGACAACACCCAACACCCAGGTGTTGTTTATGATTTCTATAACACAAGTGCTTTAGATACTTACCTTAGGATCCGAGCAATATATTTTGTGATGTTGTCCAATATTTATTTATCACAAGCATAAAGAAGTATTTGGACTATTTAAGTAAATATGTTAAAAATTAATGGTTTATTTATGTAAGAGTTAAAGAACCCCAAAATTATGTCTCTCAAATCTGTAGCTTAGCGTCATTTTTACTTATGATGGTCGATCAATGGAGTTTTGGTGACACTTGAGCCTAGCAAGGAAATTGTTTACTATTTTCGCTTTTGATGTTTATAGCTAAGTAAATAGCCTTAATAACGTTATCAAATTGGCAATATCTTATTATTCGTCGGATTTGGAAATCGCGATGAGTTTTTTTTAAACGTAAAGGTCTTGCATTCGAGTCTCGGCTCGGGTCAATTTGTTATTTCTAAATTGGCTATGGTCTAGGTGTGATCGAAAAAGCTTCTGGGGCGTCTACATAACATAGGCGAAATAGACAGGCGGTTTCTGGTTCAAATCCCTCGAGGGACATATTTATGTGATCAGCAACGAGTAATAGATATACATTTTATTAGAGATGTATTGCAGCTATTATTTAGTCGCCATTAGTAGAAGCTCCTTATAGTTTCACTTGATTAAATGAATATTCATCCTACTAATATTATAAATAGGAAATTTGGTAAGTACCATGTATGTATTATGGCAGAAACGCTGCAGGATTTGCAAAAAATGCTGCACAGTCTGAATGCTGCCTCGAGACGTGTGGGGCTTGGGATGATTTTGGACAAGACTAACATGTCATCCCGGAATCAATTTCCGTCGAGGGCACTACGCTCGAGGTTGTCCAAGAGTACGTCTACCTTGGACAAGTACTACAGCTCGGTAGAGACAACTTCGAGCGGGACATCGCCAGAAGAGTGCAGCTTGGCTGGGCTGCATTTGCGAAATTGCGTCATATCTTCACGTCGACACTGCCGCAGTGCCTGAAAAGCCGGGTGTTTAACCAATGCGTCCTACCAGTTTTAACGTTACGGAGCCGAAACGTGGAACATGACAGTCAAGTTGGCCCACCGACTACACGTCACTCAGCGTGCTATGGAAAGGTCTATGTTGGGGATCTCATTATGGGATAAGATCCGGAACGAGGTCATACGACATAAGACTAAGGTGACTAATATTGTCCAAAAATGTAGCAAGCTGAAGTGGCAGTGGGCTGGCCATGTCTGTCGCAGAACCGACGAGAGGTGGAGCAGGAAGGTTCTTGAATGGAGACCACGCTTAGGCAAACGTAGTGTAGGACGCCCCCCGGCTAGATGGACCGATGACCTGAAGAAGGCAGCTGGCAGCGACTGGATGCAAAGGTCGGGAGATCGTGCGCTGTGGCGCTCTTTGGGGGAGGCCTATGTCCAGCAGTGGACTGCAACAGGCTGATATGACGATGCCCATGTATGTATGGATGTAACTAGAAATCGGATTTAGATAACATTTTGCACACATAGAATATAATCTGGATTATCATATAGTTTACTTTTTATCCCGGTTAAATGTTACTGTGTGATATATTAAACTAGAGACCACGCGAGCCAAGTCGCGGGCAACAGCTATATATAAATTAATACTCAATACTCAATCGTTTATTGCTTCCATAATTAACTTAAAACTAGATGACTAAATCTATAAGACATTATGGGCCCTGTAGGGCACTGCAATTAGAGGAGGGGAGGACCATACAAATTAGTATGATTGTAGAAACAATAAAAATGTTAGTGTTATTACTTTAATTAGAGACAGACCTAAGAAGTTGAAAATAACTCAAATCAAATCAAATCAAATTTATTTGCATAAAAACATGGTATTAAATGGTAGGTATTATACTTTCTAGGGCACTCATGTCTTGCTAAAATTTACATAGCATGCAAATCTATGTATTAAAACAATAATTATTATGATGCAATTACAGTAATAAACAACAAGTAATGTCACAAAATATTATTAGTACGTAGTCAACAAAATAATAATATTAATTTAAATAATAATGTCAATACTATAATAAAATCAAATTAAAATAAAAAGTTACTGTCCATAAAATCTTTTATGTCATATATTTTATGTTCCATAAGCCACCTAAATAGTTCTGACTTGAAAACGTGGATATTTAGGTTTTTAATATCATTTGGTATTTTGTTAAATATTCGTACACACATTATTATGCAACTTTTGCTATATTTAGCTGTATTTGGTATAATATAGTCATAATAATAACATTTTTGTAGACTGTAACATCAAAATCGCGTAAAATTCTACTTTTTATACCTTTTACCACAAAGGGTCTCATTGTTTCATTGTACGAATCAGATGTAGGCTTTAGAAAGTGCCTGCTACGAGTTTCTTTGAAGGATAAGAAACGAAACAAGATTATAAAGCAAAAGGCTTTCTTCTACCAAGTAAAGAGAATTGCAACTGAGGCAAGAATTGCTTAGCGTTTGGTCTCACTGTAGATAGGTTTAATTTATTGGCCTTTAGTGAAAATGCTTTTATTTAAGATACAGGTTGTCCTAAGAATAAGTTGTCAAGCGACAGTCTAGGGATAGAGAAATAGTTTTATTTTTATTCGTATGAGTATCCGAGTTGCTGTCAGTTTTTAGGGATCCGTACCCAAAGGTTAAAACGGGACCGTTACTAAAGACTCCGCTGTCACTCCGTGTGTCACTCCGTATTTCATGAACCTTGATAGTTAGAGAGTTGAGATTTTCACATATGATGTATTTCTGTTGCCGCTATAACAACAAATAGGTACCTATTACAAAACGGAATAAAATAAATATTTAAAGTAGCTTCAACAAACGTGTTTTTTTTGCCGTTTTTATAGATAATGGTACGGAATCCGTGCGCGAGTCCGACTCGCAATTGGCCGTTTTTTTTATTTAGCATAAACGAGTTCATCTTTTTAGGAATTACTATGCATAAAACAGACTATCTTTTGCCTCATCGTCGCCATAATCAGCTCTTGGAACACCATTGTTACACATAGGCCTATCCTCAACAAGCTCTGCCCCTCTAGCATGAGCAACAAAACACGATATGATATAGCGATTTATCGCATATTTTTTTTCAAAATATGAACTTTAATCTAAAAAGCGAGTATAACCGTGACGTCGCCGGACATGCTCACTGTTTCAATAAAAATTCAAGATGGCGGCTATGTTATCATATTTTGTAAGAGGCGATAAATCGCTATATCATATCGTATCATATAGTGTTTTGTTGCTCGTGCTAGAGGGGCTAGGCTGTTTGTATCTAATGGGCAAGCCATGATAACCTTGACTACGTCGTCAGTGCATGCCACCCTGGCCAGCTGTCGCTACCTCTTTACAGCAGTTAAACAAAACATTGTACTGGATAAAGAGGGATGTTGACATGACTCGCAAATATATAAAATGTTATATTTTTACCATAGCTAAGAATAGTAGAATGCTGAATATCATATTTTAAAGGTATTTATTTGCGTATTATTAAAAATTAAAAATATTGAAAACAATGCCCAGTATCACGTGACTGCAAACGCTAAACGCCGTTGCAGTCACGTGATACTGGGCATTCTTCGGCGCGTTACGTCAGGTGACTTCACGGTGTGTGAAGCACCCACAAATAAGTTGTTAACCTGGCTAAATTAACAACAACAGCTTAGCAGCAGTTTGTTTATTTATCACATCGTGACGTCATCAAGATCGTGTGACAGCTTGGAGCGTTTACAACTAACTAGAACTAGAATTTTTATAAAACATTAATGAGTATAAAAAATTTCAAATATATTTTTTTGTAATAATTACCTGCAGGGCTAGCATGCGCGCATCGGTTATTTTATCGATAGACAAGACAAATTTTGTCGTTTTCCCTAACCGGATCACAGACGTCTCGAATCCTTTTTCTTAATATTTTTAGGGTCTTTCGTTATTCGTAGCCACTTATTTTTACGTATAACACGGCTTTGCCATGATATTTTGGTTTTTTCTTTGTTATCGTCGAAGACAAAATGACATATTTACGTCAAAAGTCGATAAAATGCCACGACAAAATTTTAACGTGTTGCGCATGCTAGCCCTGCTGTATATCTGTAAAATAAAAATAGTTTTAAAAAATTGTGAACATCCCTAATGCCATCATACTTGCTAAAATAGGTCCGTAAACTTCAAAAGTTATTACAGAGACCGTAAAGTACTATCTTCCTCAATTTTTAATACGACTTGATGGGCCATAACTCAGTATTAAGTTGGCTACGTTATTTTTCATAGCGATTATTGTAATTGGATGCAAATTCCTTTCACTAGTAACGTTATAAATCTTTTGGTATGAAATTTTTCGCGGGAAATGAAATTATGTTACAGTAACGTTTTAATACTGAAAATTGTAAGTGGTTATAATTATTTTTTTACTTTATGTTCCCTATTCAGCTTAAAATTTGTTACACGAATTATCTAACTACTTGAAAAAATCACCGACCTCAGGTGGGACTTGAACCCACGTCCCATCGCAAACCGGGCGAGTGCTTTGACCACTAAGCTACCGAGGACGTCACGTGACAAGATGAAATTCCTCAAGTGTTTTTTCTCGCTGTCAAAGCCAGCGTATTCTTATCAATGTTGTAGCTATATGTAGTAGTATACTACCGTCAACACCCTATAGAAATATTTTTACAAATATTAGACTATTGGTTAAGATCAGAAATGCTTAAACATTGTAAATTTTTGTTTTTAGCAATTCCATGCAAGGTTTAATTGAAAATAAATAACACTTGAAAAAATCACCGACCTCAGGTGGGTAGGTGGTCGGTGATATCTAACTACTATTATAAATGTGAAAGTTTGTATGTTTTTATGTTTGTTCCCTAAGAAAAAACGTTTTTACGGCTTTAGAAATTAGCTGGTGTTTATTACACGTATCGTGATCAATTTTAATTGACAGGATACTTATTGTTTATATTTTTTGTATTGTGAGATATTTTTTTTTTGTGGCAGAAGCTATTGATAAGTATGTAAACTGCTTCAAAATGCGCTTACAGCAGGCCCCGACTAAGATTGTTAAATAAGCAAGCAACTATCTACAAATCTCCTATAAAAATCTCATAATCCCTTTGCTTAAGCTTTGCTTAACATACGTCTAAACTTAACTAGGGGCTCACACCATTTTTGTATCATAAAAAAAACAAAATCATCAATTCAAGCGCTCGTGACAGAGCGTACACAATCAAACGGATTTTTGTCTTATTTAAAAAAAAAGTTTACAATATAGATTATCAACTTTTTTTTTTTCATTTTTTCTAAACTCAACTCTGGTCCATTCCCTAAAATCTGGGTCCTACTTTTCGTAACACCCTTTAAACAGGGTGCTGATGTCAATCCTCGCCATATTTAGGTACCTAGTTGATAAGGTATCTTATTCTGAACACGAATCAGTAAAAATATTGAATTCAAATAAAAACATATTTTATACGATTTTCATAATAGGTCACCTCAATCAATATGGCGAGGATTTAAATCAGCACCCTGTATAATAGATGCATGTATTATAAACTTTTATATTTATAGAGATATTTTATTCTCGCTGCCTAAAGACATTACATACTATCAATAGATTATAAACTTACCTTTAACGTCAAGCGCGATCCGCTTCACGATAGGTTCGTCGAGCGCAGCAGATGACACGACGCACTTCAGCTCGCCCCCCAGCTCTGCTCGGGTTATGGTTAGCGACGCGATGCGTTGTACTGTCGTGGAGTTTGTCTTCTCTTGTGCTGTAACAAGGAGAAAACAAAATTAGAAAAAGTCTTGCCAGTACGTGGCCTTCAAAGTCAAAGTCATTAATTTCTGCAAATTAAAAAAAAACCATTAAAACCAATTTATTTCTGTAAATAGGCTTAAACTAAGCGCTTTTACACGTCCCAATATTTTTTTCCCTACCACTACTTCGGGACAATGTTGGGCTAATAAGCCCCCTATTATGGCACTTTTACATGTCCCATTTTTTTTCCAAAAACCGCTTTGGGACTACATATCGACTGGTGATGAGTAGAAGCAACGCAACAAACTCAGTCACCTTTGTCAGCCTGATTTTATTACAGGAAATACAATTACAAGATAGTGTAAGTGCGAGCTAGGCAGGTTATTAAGTCCATGCACTCTTGTCGTTCAAGTAATCTTCAACTTTGTAATATCGTTTTTCCATAAGGATTTTTTAAAATGTGGCTTTTGAACTCTTAAACAGGCAAGTCAACAAGAGTTTGTGGTACTTCTTCATTTCTCTTCTTCTTCATTCTAGAAGCTAAGTAAGACGTCAAAGACGCAAAGTGGATAGACCTGGTATAGGTTGCAAGAACCCGCTGGATGCAGGCCGCTACCAACCAGCCTATCTGGAAGTCTTGGAGGAGGCCTATGCTCAGCAGTGTACGTCCTATGCCTGAAACGCTTATGACGATAAAGGGCAATTAAATAACTTAGAATTTTTGCAATATTTATTCTCGTTTTCAAAAATTTCAATTCTAAAATTTTAAGATTCTATGTGCTCCTAGAAACTTAGCTTGTACAGGCTGTATAATTTAAATCACCGAGTCACTTTATAGCAAGCCCGTCATCCACGAAACTTATTGGCCAAAAACTAACCCGTTAGGCTTTGGCTAGAAAAAAAATATTTAATTAAATTCTTTTTGAAAAAAAAAAACTTAATTTTTGCAGATTTCTTTTTACCCCAAATTACTCTTTTTGTTAATAAAATTAGATATCGAAGTTAGCCTTAATGGGTTAGAAGTACCGCCCATATCACATTGTATAAATTATTGCAGTTTTGCCTTTCAGTCTAAAACCTAAAACGCATACTAGCAAAAGTCTAAACCAATTATTGGAGGTTAGGTAACGATCTGTAAACTAAAAGAGAAACTGCTGGTTCGCCTCGTTACACATGGTGCCTTGTTAGCCTTTTGAGTTTATTTAGGCCCGAAAATTTTGATGGATAGACTTTAATGTACTTTTTGTAGGACTTTCGTCTTAATATTAATTTTAATCTTTTATTTTGCGAAAGATCTTTTTGTTGGTTATACAGCTTTTTCTTAAATATACACAGAGATCGATCGCCAACCCGCCTGCCAAGCGTGGCGATTATGGAAAAATCCTCCTTTTGGAGAGGCCTGTGTCCAACAGTGGACTGATATAGGCTGGTGATGATGATGATGATGATACACTGAGAGATCTTATACTAGCATATAATTTAAACCTGATTACATATAATAACAAAATGGTTAATGTTTGTTACTTGGGCCCCCGCAGAATATCAGTGTCGTGGCGGTTATTTCTAGCTGCCACGACTAATGCTGAGCGGTGACCCTTTTGGCACACCAAATGTTGAATTCTTTGATAGTTATATTTTTTTCTTTGTTTTTTGTCGTTTTTAATTTAAATTTTATTTGTACCTGTTCTTTTGTGCCAAATAAAGATATTTCTATTTCTAAGAATTCTATTCTTCTCACTTTATGAAACTAATAAATACATTTTTCGTTTAATTTTTGGTTAAAAAATACGACGGGAAATTAACAGTTGTACTTAGCATTTTCCCAGTTTATTTTAAAATTTTAGCAGTGATTACTATATATTATTGCCATAGGCCGAGAATACACAAGAAACAAGTTGTATTGGATGTTTATTCAACTCGATCGAACAAAATTCAGGATAGATACACAAACAATATTTTACTGGCTACCGAAAATGGCCGGCTGAAAAAATACAGCTCGCTTGAAAACGGCTGAAAAATAAATTGAACGGACAACTTGTGGCGAAAGATTGATGAAGCCTTCAAGTGAATAAGAGTATTTATTTCAGGCATATACAAGCTATACGAAAAAGCTATTCGGCTTTACGTACAGGCACAATCAACTAAATGGATTCCGTATCTTTTTTTATAACCTTGAAATATTGTTTTATAACTAAAGAACATTTCCATGTTCAGGGGGTAGCCATGAACTCTAAAAACAATCTCAAATCTTGTCAAATATGTCAAATTTCGTACGTAATTAATTAGGAAATTTGACAGATTTGAGATTGTTTTAAGAGTTTATGGTTACCCCCAGGGCAAAAGTATGGGACACTCTGTAACCACGTAATCAGCTCTCAAATGTATCTTGACAGAAGGAAAGCCTACCAACGCTATTCAATTTTTAAGTTTTTTCTGTTTATTCTATCTGTTTGGTACCTTGGCCGCGTCTGATGGCGAAACTACTTAATGAATTCAAATTAACATGCAAGTTAATATGCAAGCATGATTTAAAGCTCAACTATGAGGAAGACGGTTGTAAATCATTGACGCATAGTCTGATTTTATTCATTTTTAGGGTTCCGTACCTAAAGGCTAAGACGGGACCCTATTACTAAGGCTCCGTCTGTCTGTCTGTCTGTCCGTCCGTGAACCGTGATAGTAAGATAGTTAAAATTTTCACAGATGATGTATTTCTGTTGCCGCTATAACAACAAATACTAAAAAACAGAATACAATAAATATTTAAGGGGGGCCCTATACAACAAACGTGTTTTTTTGACCGTTTTTTGTTGATAATGGCACGGAACCCTTCGTGCGCGAGACCGACTCGCACTTGGCCGGTTTTTAAAACATTAAAACATCATCAAGGTCAACAATTTATAGTTTAGAGATGTATCGTGTGTTGCCTGTATGATGGATGATACCGAATATTGATACCATTCGTACTGATACTATCATCATCATGATAGAGTCAGAAGGTAGATACACAAAAAGATAGACAAGGTTGAAACACTTCTCTAAACATTAGTCAACCAATTAAAAATTTTCCTTATAAATATGTCTCGAATGTCTGATGTGTCAACATTTCAAATTGGTTGGCTTTTTTATTTTTAGGGCTCACAACGCCATTTCGAAATACGTTTCGTCGAATGGCAATTGATCAAGAACACCTCGTTGATCTCTATTTTATCGATAACTTAATTGAACGAATATTCATTACAAAGGAAATTCGATGAAATGAACCATCGAAGTAATAACATTCGTCCAATTAAAATTCGATGAAATGAACCATCGATGTAATGAATATTCGTCCAATTAAGTCATCGATAAAATAATTAATTGAACAGGTGTCATCGATCAATTGTAATTCGACGAAACGTATTTCTAAATGGCGTAGTTAACACATTTTTTAGACATGGTTAACCCTAGTCTATCTTTTTTGTAGTAAGGCCATTAAGGTTCTCATTAGATTCATTTTGACATGTATCTTATATAAGGTCCGATTTTATTAGTGTTTATCCTGTTAACCTGTGACTATATAGGGGAAAAGCAATCGTAAAAACCAATTTTCAAATGTGTACTATAAAAACTAAAAAAGTTAAAAATTAACAACACTGACTTCATATTGCATAAACTCGTCCTATCTTTGGTACGTTTAACCATCTGATTATCGTCTTATTCCTTCCCCTTGTACAGAGCAAGAAAGAGTGGAAGATAGGACGAGTTTATGCAATATGAAGTCGATGCTGTTATTTTGTAATTAATTTTTAACTTTTTTAGTTTTTATGAACGACATTTGAAAGTTGGTTTTTACGATTGCTTTTCACCTATATAGTCACAGGTTAACAGGATGAACACTAATAAAATCGGACCTTATATAAAGTATTTTACACGTCATAAAACTTAGAGGATGATAAATTATTTTATCTAGCACCTACCTACCTACTCCTTTGCCATCAAATCTTATGCAACCCTACACACATAGCATGTCATTAGTGTTATTATTTTTCTCCCAACACACACGTTATCCAGTTGCATAGGACGGTGGACACGACAACACAACTCCGCAACTAATTCTGAGAAGTAATTTCCTAGTGAGTGGTACACTAATATGTGGTTAATGGAAGTGACAAATAATCTTAATCTTAATATACATATCAGGTAATTATAGGTAATTATAATAATAATAATAAATAAATGATTTATTCATCTCTTCACAAATATAGATTCTTAAGGCTAAGACTAGGAAAGTAAGGACACTTGCATTCTAGATCTGTGAGAGTCTGGTGCCTGAAATAGGATTTTTACAAGTCCTGTTTTACAGGTCGCCAGGCCCATACCGCAGATTTTGAAAATAAAGTAAAGTTTGTAAGCAATCAAAGATAATAATAGGCGATAAAAAACTGGTGGCGTCCAAGCTGCACAGCCTGGCTCACCGCCGCAAGGTTGCTTGCCTATCGGTCTTCTATAGATTGTACTTCGGAGAGTGTGCTCATGAGCTGCATGAGCTCATACCACCGTCACCTTTCTTCCATCGGACATCCAGACGCACGGCCGGCTACCATCCGTTCTTAGTTGATATACCCATAATCCGCACTAAGCGCTAAGTGTGTGTGCGTGAGTGTTTATGTGTACGTGTGTGTGTGAACGTGCGTCAGTGTTAAGGAATAGATGAGTGATAGTAGCGAAGGCCCGTGTTAGTGGTTTTATTTGAGCGTAAGAAGTAATGTTTCAGCATCTTCATAATCTAAGGACTTCAAGAATATGCTGACTATTTTTTTACAGCCGTTTTTGGGAAGAGGATATCCTGTATATCCTCTTCCCAAAAACGGCTGACTTTTTTTACCGTCCGGAAAAAATAATGATATTATGTGAGTGTGTTTATAAAATACAACTGATTTTATAAATTTTGGAATGTCCAAAAATATGCATAAACATAGAATACATCAGTGAATATGCGTTTGAGTTTTGGTCGGTTTCATATTTTTATTATTATTTTACCAATATTCTTTTTTTAATGTTCAGTTAGTCAAAATTAACTTAGAATTTGATAATTAAGGGTATAAATAAAAATAAAATAAAAAAATAAACTTTTTTTTTAAATTATCATGTTATCATCACCTATATCGTTTACCTATCTCACACGTTTATTTTCTTGACGGTAAAAAAAGTCATCCAGTATATTAAGCTTGCTGTTAATTTTATTATAGAGATATGAACCCAAGAAGCAAAATAAATTATGAGAGAAGGGTATCTTTAAATTCAGAGAGGTACAAACTGTACCTTTTCGGCGCCTATCTTCTAGCAGTATAGGGTCATACTCTGTCATAGAATGTTTTTTCAAGACAACATTGAGGATAAAAGTCTTCCTAACAGAAAGTACGTCCCAGTCCTTGTATAGGTTATAAACATATAAAACAAAGTCGGGTTTGTCACAACACTTATAACTCGAGACCGGCCGATTTTCATGATTTATAATTTGTTGGATTTGTCTCCGCCCAATAAATGGCAGAATAAATAATAAAAATATACAAAATGCTGACAAAAAAACTGTTAGGCGGTAAGAAGTTCGACGAGTCAGCTAGTATTACAATAAAATCTACTTTATGTACTAAGAAAAAAAACATTTCTTTGACACACATCAGGTACAATGACGACCTCCGTAGCCGAGAGGCGGGCACGCCGGACTATATATCGCGTCGCCATCTCTGAGGTTCCGGGTTCGATCCTCGGTCGGGTCAGTGTAAAAAACGAACTATCATTGTTGTCTCGGGTCTGGGTGTTGTGGGATGTCGTTGTTTCTGATTGATATAACACAAGTGCTTTAGCTACTTACCTAAGGATCAGAGATGTGATGTATGTGACCAGAGACAATACAGAAAAGTTCGTTTTCTACATTGATCTGACCAGGGATCAAACCCGGTACCAAAGAGACGGTGACGACAAGTCCGGCGTGCACGCCTCTCGGCTACGGAGGTCACGAATCACGATATCATAATTTTGATATGTAAATTTCGACGTAGAATGTATCTAAACAAAAATCCTCAAAAACCATCCAGTGTAGACGCATCCCGGCTGTCGCCGCCCCCCGCTGTGCGGCGATACTTTTTCATTTCCAGTAATAGAGTAGGGATGGAACGGTCTGTTTGGCCCAGGGTTCTGTCACATGTTGTCTGTTCACAGTTTTTTTTCTTTTTAAGGAAAAAGCACGACAAGTAAACCTTTAATTTTAAATTAATAAAAAAAAAACTTTAATTTCTAAAAAATGTTGTCTTTTGGTGATCATATTTAGTAAACTGCAATGAATGTTCTCATTTTTATACTAAACATGTAATTGGACACTAAAAATTTATTATTTAATACCGATTTTCTGAGAAACAAGATAATGTTATTATTTGAAATAATAAATGAATTTTATTTATTAGATTACTTATGTAACGAAACGGCAATTTTTCAGTAGCTTGTTATATGAAAAATTAGTTTTACATGATGACAACATTAAAGAAAATGTGTCACAGCATCAATTTTATTCTGCGTCTTTTGTTTAGTCAAAAAATTGACCCTAAATGTTACGAAAAAATAGACTTAACTCATATATGAACCTTAAAACTTAAGTGCCAAAATAGCACCGTCCAAATTATAGTGTTATACCTAACGGGAAGTCACTTCCCCGCATTTTTATTAGTTCTCCAAATTGGTAGCCCTATTGGTAACGTTTCTCACGCGTTGCGACACTTTTGTTACGTGTCGTGAAATATAGTCGAGGGTTATGAACCTATCGCGGTACAATATGCCCGATTATGGCGGGTCATTGTAGTAGATTTGATTCGGTTTTGTTTATGTTTTCTTTATTCGAAGGTTCTGGTTACCATTTTCTTTTTATCGGCTATTTACTATTGTATTGCGTAATACATATGGCCAGTTACAATTTAGAATATGATTGTGCTTATAAAAAAACCGGCCAAGTGCGAGTGGGACTCGGACACGAAGGGTTCCGTACCATTATTTATAAAAACAGCAAAAAAAAAACACGTTTGTTGTATGGGAGCCCCCTTAAATATTGATTGTGTTCTGTTTTTTTAGTATTTGTTGTTATAGTGGCAACGGAGCCCTGAGCACTGGGCGAAAGTTGCACAGAAGACCATTACGATTACGTAATTCGCTAGTGTTATGACGCGCCTGCACCGCCGGCCGTGATTGGTTGTTAGCTCCGCGCACACGCGTCTCTGATATGACGATCGTCTCGTAAGATGCGCAAAGCGATCCCCACTCTTTGCCCTAGCGCTCAATGCCGGGTATTGTAAGATAAGTTTGTCGAATCAAACCTTTTAAATCTGCAGGGCTAGCATGCGCAACACGATAAAACTTTGTCGTGGCATTTTATCGACTTTTGACGTAAATATGTCGTTTTGTCTTCGACGATAACAAAGAAAAAAAACAAAAATTCGATTCGAGACGTTTGTGATCCGTTAGGTTAGGAAAAACGACAAAATTATCGTCGAAGACAAAATTTGTCTTGTCTATCGATAAAATAACCGATGCGCGCATGCTAGCCCTGCAGAAACAGAATCAGGGCGTGTGTAATCATTGTATTCAATTTACGAAATAAGCCAATTTTAAAGTACTTTCACGTGTGATTAAATTGGTTTCAAGCTGACCCTTTAGTTGGTCTGTTTCGGTTATTATTTGGCCACCAAAGTTATATTCCGACACAAGTTTACTGATTGGGGAATTGTTTAAATTAATTGCATTTTCTATGAGGATGTTAAATGTTTTGGCTAGGAATTTATAGGCAATTAGCGGCTCCCTGCGACTTTGTCTGTGAAAATATCGAATTCTCAAAACTTATAAACGATATTTTAACTTTTGTAGAATTTGGTTATTGAAATTATAGCATTGTTTCCGATTAATATTGAATATTTTGTCAGGCGGTATCCTGATTTCCACATTATAACCAATAATGTATTCCAAACAATCCGCTATTATTATCATGTACATTATTGTAAAGGTGAGTCCTCACTAAGAGCGATTTAAAAGGCGGATTATTAAAAAGAAAATACTGACTATGTACTATAAATGAAAATCAGGCCAAGTGTTAAATTGTACAACATGCTTTTGTGTTACGAATTATACAAATATTTGGATTTCGTTTGTGGTGGTGTGACTTTTAAAATGTAGTGACATGACTATGACGATGATTAATATTATAAAGTAAGCGGCAGGTCAACCAACCCAAAAAAATTAAGATCATCCAACAACCGACACATAGAGTCCATAATCAATTAAGAAAATTTAACGTTTTGGGGCAGATTGACGAGCTGTTGTCTGTACTAAAATTACCAGTTTATTTATTTTTATCACAAAATTGGTACTACAAGCTCCGAGCAATAAAAAACGTCTACAATAACTTTTAAAATTGAATATACAAAAGAAGGTCTATGCCATTAAACAATAATGAAACCAATTTATTCATACAGGCACTTAGGCACACTAGGTACTTTTACTTCGAAATAAAAAATAAAATAAAATAAATTAAATCAGTCTACACTTTATTTGTATTTATTGCGTTGGTTTATTTGACTTAACATTAAATAATTTCCCACTTTACAAACAAACGCTCGCAGTGAACACACTCAATCCCAAACTTCATATCGCGACCTAAAAGTTTGCATACGAGGCAGATGATTGCGTTTACATGATAATTAAATGACATTGTTTATTGTTTTATCATCGTCGAATGATGGCGTTTTATTTGTTCTGGAAAGTCGTAACGTATGTTTAATTAAGGTGTGGTTTGGGTTGTTATAGTTTGCATTTGTAAATACTGACCCTTATTTATAAGTCATTAGTTCTTAGTTTGTGCCGAAAATTAGGAGATTTATACTGTCAATGTCTGACTTCATTGTATTTTGTTTTTTGAATTTAGTTTTAATTTGTTAGAAAGTAACTCAAGGACTTAGCACAAACAGTTACACACCATTTACACCATTTAGCTTACTGATAGGAGGGAGGAGCTATAACACCAACCCACCAAAAATTCTGTTTGCGTGGCAAATCACTGAAACCAGTTTGAAACTTTTTTTTATTTTTATGCCTAAGAAAAATGATAAGGACCTAATTAGGAGCATTAGAATCAACCCCTTCAAGGGCATTAAATTATAAATTAAGAACTTTTATGTGTAGCAGTGATTTTGAACTAGTTTTCTTGTACTTTTTTAACTTACTACTCAGAATTATTTTAATATTTCACATTAGGAGCAGTTGCAATTATAAGTTCTGAATGCTCTGATGTATGTTTTTAGTTAAATAATTAGACATTAGTTTCCGTAATTAACTGGGACAAATGCACGATCGTTATTCAAAATAAACAATGGCGGAGCAACTAATGCGCTGACTGCCACCAGCTTTGTTGAAATTGGGTCAGCAGAACAATGTATCAAATAACATTACTGCGTGAACAAGTGGATGCAATTGATTGTACAAAATTTTGCTTATTTAATTATCTTAACTTAGTTCCAATAAATTGGCTTAAATTTGTTTCGCTTTGACCTCAAATTCAGGGTAAAGGTCTGTGTAATACAAGTAACAAGGATCTGGGGAAAACACCGAGTCCTCAGGCTTTGAAAATGTTCAATGAGAGGTCACATGTTAACAACTTTACGTAGATTCAACCCTCCGTAATTCGTGCTCAATGTTTTTTTAACATCTAAATTTTCACTATCCGTAGACCTAAATACATTTACGGTTCAGTTCCGACGACCGTTTGTTGTAGTGGTTCGCGGTCTGGACTACAATACCCGGCGGTTGCAGGTTCGAATCCCGCAAGGGGTAAATGTTAGTGTGATGAACACGAGCATTTGTACCTAAGTCATGGATGTTTATAAACGTATTTTAGTATAAATATTCGTTATCCTAGTCGCCATAATGTAAGCTTTGCTTAGAACTCTTGAATTTAATGTCGAATCTAACAGATATCCTGACCACTTTATTTAGGTAAAAGTTTTTGGCCCGTGTAAGTTATGTTCTTGTTGCGTGTTGCGGCTTATTTTTTCACACAATAGAGTAGTTTTAGTTGGACGGTGAGGATTTTTCCTTACCAATAGTTTGTAACTTAGTATATATACAATGTATTACGGACGGTACTTCTAACCCATTAGGGCTAAGTTCGGTATCTAATTTTATTGCCAAAAAAGGTTATTTGGGGTCAAAACAAATCTGCAAAAAAAATTTTTTACTAAAATTATTTAATGTATTTTTTTTTCTAGCCAATTAAACAATAAACACCATAAATGAAATTTATGGGCAGTTACTTTGTTCTTTTAGCTATCTTGTGGTATTTATTTTATGTTTCTACGACACATAAAACCTTTGTTATTGCCTAAAGTGTAAGAAAACCAAAATGGTCGCTATTCATAGGGGATGAAGGTTTCAACCCCCAGATTATTATTTTTGTCGATAAAATTAGATATGGCACTTAGCCTTAGCGGGTTAGAAGTATCGCCCATATCACATTGTATAATAGTTAATATAGGGTAAAAATAGACAAACGCGATATACTCTGCATTATATAATCACTTATTTGTAAAAATAACTAACAAATATTCTAAGAGAGAGAAAGAGAGAGGGACATTTTTTAAAAACACATACTTAGCAATATAAAATACCCATTAAAAAGAGAATCACAAGATAAAAACTAATATGGTTAGCTCACGAAATACATTTAACACGAAATAATGATGGACTTAATGCTTTAAAATAAATGTTTTAATTCAATTTAAAAGAACTAAATAAATGAACTAAAATAATAACAAAAAATTAAAAACACCCGCCTGCTTAAAAAGTGCACTTAAAAGATGAAAACAAGATTTAGAGAATCATTTTGCAGTCTGAGGCATCAAATTTCTATTGATATATTATACTTTAATATCCGTTAAATGGTTTAGGCTGTAGGGCGTGCCAAAGAAATAGACATACTTACATACATACATACATAAATACATTCGCTCGAAAAATATAACCTTCGTTTGGCAGTCGGGTAAAAATACACTATAACTAGACAAAAAGGTACACGCATATTTTAATATACAAAATGATTGGTCCCATCAAATCTAAACAAATCTCAAGCCTACTAAAAGGTCTATTCAAACCAACCCGACCACTAAATGTAAGTGATCAAAAATAATTCCCCGGTCTTGATTTGATTTCCCCTGGATTTATTTTGAATCCAACCCTCTGAGGGTCACTTCACTAACGGCACCTCTTTCACACATTAGATTAATGAGGGGATGAGTAAGGATTTGTCTACACGATAGATTGTATGGGGATGGACATGTATAATAAAAACCAGCCAAGTGCGAGTCGGACTCGCGAATGAAGGGTTCCGTACCGTTATCAATTAAAACGGCAAAAAAATCACGTTTGTTGTACGGGGGACCCTTTAAATATTTATTTTATTCGGCTTTTTAGTATTTTTCGTTATAGTGGCAACAGAAATACCTACATCATCTGTGAAAATTTTAACTGTTTAACTATCACGGTTCATGAGATACAGCCCGGTGACAGACGGACAGACAGACAGACAGATGGAAAGCGAAGCCTTAGTAATAGGGTCCCGTTTTATTTTTTTTGGGTACGGAACCCGAACTTGAAGATGAAAGGCACTATTAGCTTTTAAAAGTACAAACAAACGTCCAATTTGAGAGTTAAGTAAATAAAAAATCTAGGGTAAAACCGGGATAGATGCCACACTTTTTGAAAATATGTTATATCTCCCTGTACAATTATTTCATTCTTTTAATTGTAACACTGGCAAGTACTTTGGTCTTTTATCTATGAATTTATGAAAGGAAAAAAATATTACCTGACATTACATGACATTTCCAGAGTATTACCGATTACTGTGGACCTCTAAATTTTGAGACATCTATCCCATATAGGGGATAGTTGCCAAGTCCATATAAATAACATTAAGGATAGACGACCCGCTGAGAAATAGGGCATCTATCCCGAAAAAACTTTGATCGCACCTAGCCGTCCCATGCAATCGCACAGAGGCACGAGACACGATCCAGTTGGTGTTAATTGGAGTCTCTCGATAGATAAATAAAATAACACGCTTTGTATTTTTGAAACTAGAGTTATTACAATCGAGGCATCTATACCACTGGGGCGTCAATCCCGGTTTTACACTAACAGAATATCGCGGTGTTTTTCGTAATTTATTCGAAAGATAAACTAACAAAATAGTTTTATTTCGATGACGTGTCTCGTACTATACAAGTAGTACTATCTCTTAGTAAGTAATGCTAGAAACTTAAAGCTTTAAATTATAATACAAAAAGATAACAAAGCAATCTCTAAGGACTAATTTAAATAATTTATAATGTTATTTGAAGATTGAATTAAAATGAAAGTTTATTTCAAAAGCGACTGTTTTACAAACTTTAGGATTATCGGGTAATTTGGATTTTATATTTTTAAACATTCAATAATAATTAATTTTCTACCACAGGACATTTGTTAGTTCCTAAGTTTTGTACATGCCTCAAAGAAGAGTTATAGGAATTGAACTCGAGACTGCTTAAGCAGGTTACCATGCTAATAAGCCAATCCAGTCATCAAATGGCAAAACCAGTTACCATGCAGAAAACGATTTTAAATGTACCTTTTTGCTTCTCAAAATAACATTTATTATAAAAACTATCGTCGTAAACCACAATTTAAGAAACCATGGAAATGTTCAGTGAACCTTTTGATACAAATCACACCCTTACCCGGACTATCCCAAAACTACATTTCCCCATACCAGCTTAAAGGGGATTTATTTCATAAGTCTGATTTCAATCAAATTAACAGGAATAAATAAAATGTGTGCAGGCTAAGGCTTTCTAATCTGATCGGATAAGTAAGGGCAGACGAATCTCGGTCCTTTAGTCTTCGGTCCGAGATATTGTCAAGTGAGTTCGGATACAGTAGGGTCCGAATTCTAAGTGTATTACTCTGTTTCTGAGACGGAACGATAAGATATCAACGCTGTTTGGGCTCAAGTTAGCCCCAAGATTTTGTTTGCGTTAGAGAGTTTTGTTTTTCCAATGTTGGTCGTAGAATAGTATTCAAAATGGATGATTTTATTCTGCTATATGGAATTATATAAATATATCTATTATAATGTTTTAGTTTTGTGTACGTACTTTACAAGAAAATCCATTGTAAATTAATTTCAATATCTGTTTTCTTTTGTAAGATTTTCAAATAACAAAGAAATATGAAGGATGTATCTGTTACGTACATTAATTTTAATATTGTTTGAAAGGAAAATCAGCCGCAGCTTTGATGGATTGTCTTATTTATGCTGACCAAATGTTATCGTATGTTTGCATTATTTTGGTATTCGGTTTTAGGGTTCAATAGCCACGACCTTTTCCTAAACGCTTTCCTTCATCTATCACATCAATATTCCTTTGTTTTGTTTCGTCTTTATTTTTCTTGTCACATATTTTACCACGACAATATTTCTTGTATGCGTTATTACGAACAATCCCAAATTTCTTCTTTCGAAATGTGATCACATTTTCTTATTGCATTCTGATATCTGAATCAGCACCTTTGTAATACGAAAATTCTTTTATTTAATCAAATTCATAGAGGAAAATCCGTGGGAATTTTCTAAAAGCGTTTTTCGCAAAAATGTTAAGGAAATCTAAAGCAATGAAGTGAAAATTTGCTGCCAAATGTTACCTTCAGAAGAATCCAGCTTTCATGAAATATGTATAAGTGTTTCTGTTGTTGAAAAATGTGAATGTTTTGCTGTTTCGAACGTTCTGTTCTTAGGAAATCTCAGATTTATTGCGTAAATATGATAACAATTGAAAATTTACAGCACTGTTGTATTTCAAACGGGGCTTAGGGGAAGCATTTACATTTTTCGGTTGAAACAATAATAATGTTTTACTTGAAACTCATGTTGTAGGTATTATATTATTTATATATGACACTTATTTAGTCTTGAAATAATTTGCAAGTTTCCAGACTTTTTGGTATTTCTTCAAATATATATCTTATAGTAAATAACACGATAAAAGAAATGATAATTTGTCCCACGGGAAATGTAATATTTATTGAAAAAATAACAAACAACGAGTGGACTTCTTTATACTGAAAGAAAAATGGCGTCAAAATGACCGATTCTGAACACTTTTATCAGTTTTGCAAATTTTTATGACTGTAATAAAATTCCCTAATACGTTCTCACCTCGTAATATATTGTTGAGACGGTAAAAATACTCGTACAGGCTATAACTATTGATCACAATGGATACCATTACATTAAATAGGTTAAGCTGGATTTATAGTTCTCGCTAAATTAATCTGCGGATCGTCGACTTGTTTAATTGTGATGTATGGAGGTGCTTTGCGCTTTGTAGCGTTATAAGAAGTTAAATTAGAATATTCTATTATACCTAATCATATTAATTAACTAGCGGTCCCGGCGAGCTTCGTGCCGCCAAACAGTATTGTTTTGTTAACTTTTTAGTGTTTTTTTTTAATTTATTCTGCTATTCGGAACGGAGACAAATCCAACAAATCATAAAACATGAAAATCGGTTCAGCCGTTCTGTAGTTATAAGTGTTGTAACAACACGACTTTGTTTTATATATTATTAAGATTAAGATAAGAAGATTATAATATAAAGATTCTAACAATCAAATCGATTTAACTAGTATTAAGGAATGTATTAAATGACTTTTATATTGTACAATATCTCTCATTCTCATTCTCACCAGCCCATATCAGTTCACTGCTGGACACAGGCCTCTCCAAAAGGAGGATTTGCCGTAATCGCCACGTTTGGCAGGCGGGTTGGCGATCTCGCAGTTTGGCCAATGGTGGAGAGGTGACGCTGCTGCCCGTCTTCTTATGGCGGTTCTCCTGTAGTCGCCTCCTACGACACCCATAGGAAGAGAAGGGGTGGTGCTATTCTTTTAACGTGCCGGCACCACACGACACAATATCACTTGTCGTATATTGTTTTGATCCTAAGTAGCTATAGCACTTGTGTTATCAAAATCCGAAACAACGACCGTACCACAAAACCCAGACCCGAGGCAATATAGAAATCTCGTTTTCTACATTGACCCGACCGGGAATCAAACCCGTATCAAAATGTAAGTTTAAGGGCCAATTTTATTTAGAACTTTGAGACTGAGGATATTTTCAATTAAAATAACACGTCTGATGTTTGTGCCAAGATCTGAATATGGAATAAATATGCTGATAGAGAATGTAATATGCATTAATTCTTACTAAATTTTAAACGTAACAAATTATAATATAAATTTTTCCATTGTCTGCAGACATTATCTTAATTATGCTCATTAATTTCTGTTCATTGCCCCTTTAGGAACACTTAACACGTTCCAATATTTTTCTACTAGTTCTGACAACATTAAAATTATTGTCAGTGGTAATGGCGGCAATAAACTCAAAGACGATTTTGCCTTCGAGAGCACTTTAGTGTACGTTTGCAGTTTTTAGAGTACAGCGGAATCGATGCTGAGCACTGGGGCAAAGAGCGGGGATCGCTTTGCGCATCTTACGAGACAAATCAAATCAAATCATTTATTTACTTAGAGACACGGTACAATAAGATGAATAAATATATAGTTTTGATATTTCCACATGTCTCGCCATTGTATGGCATGTAAAATTTAATAAGTAGTTGATAACATTATTTAGTCAATAAAATTCATTAATACACTGCATTATAATTAATTTAGTTTTAAGTCATACTAATATTTATGTCATCATTAATAATTATCATAGTCAAAATTATTTTGTAAATTCCTTATCACTATAAAAATTACGTTCTAAAAGTCATTCAAATAATTTATTTTTAAATAATATTGGTCCTAATGTTTATATGTATGTTGGTATTTTATTGTAAATTTTTATACACATATATAAACAATTTTATTTTATTTTTTTATTTTATTTAATAAGGACACACAACAGGTAACAGCTAAGAAGGTAGCACAATGTTTATATAAAATATTTAAATACTGAGCTATCACCTAAAGACATGCATCCCTGACATGAGTAAAAAAAATCATGGTTTAATTAAAATATTGACCATCTTAGTAAAATAAATTAAGTATATTGGTGCCTTATGGGCCGTAAATGTACCTATTTTTAATAAATATGTTTATAATATTCTTTATATATACACTTTTTAAAATTTTAATACAGGATTTTTTGGAGTTTACTCTTGAAGACATTTGTGGATTTAGTGAAGATATCAATGTCATGATTGCTCTGAGTCACATCATTGTACTGGCGACACATTCGAACTATGGGGTTGTAAAACGATGTATTTTTCATGTAAAGTGCATTTCTGGGAGAAAATGTCAACACAAGACGAGCATCGTATCAGAGACGCGTGTGCGCGGAGCTAACAACCAATCACGGCTGGCGGTGCAGGCGCGTCGCGCGACTAGCCAATCACGTAATGGTAATGGTCTTCTGCGCAATGACGTATGTATACTCGCATGTGGCTAAATGGTGGCTGTCAAAACGCACCTCAACTGCCTACTTTTTATTGATTTTGAAGCAAACAAAAATCTGAATCTTTTAATAAATGATAATGTACCGGGTTATCGGGCTTAAAATAAGTTGTCCAATTTGAAAATGATGTCCCAGAATTATTTTTGATTGGTGTCCACGTCCCAATTACAAGAATCAATCAAGAATGCATGAATTTATTTTCACAGCAGCCTATTCAGGTCATTTGACTGTATTTTTTTTACAAAACACTTGATTTTAATTTTCTATTTAACACAGTCGTTCGCTAGCAAGAATAAACTTCGTGAATTTACAGAAAGGCCTAATTCCAGAAAATTATCTTAACAAAACTGTTGTTAATTTCCGCTTTCCAACTTTATAGATCCTACCATAATCCAAATTCAGGGATTGTCAACATTGAGTTCATCCCCAATTACACAAATAGTCAACTAGAATAACATCCTGACTGAAGTGCCTATACAAATAAAGGGAAAATAACTGGTCTAAAGGGATGTGCAGGGGTGCGCAACCGGGATGACGGTCACGGGCCATTGGAGGGACCGAGGGTTCGCAACCTCTGCCTCGGGTATTTGGGATGGGTTTATGCAACGTTGTTATTTTTGACAGCTGTTGGACGTGCTAAGGATATAAGAAGGCCAATAAGAAAGTTAAAAGAATAGATAGTATTTTTTAACAGTTTATATCGTTTTTCTTTTATAGAACCAGAGATTACATGCTTATTATTTTGTCAAAAAGTTTCGTTTGATGTTTGAAATTAGCAAAATACCTAACTTAATGGGAGTAGTTATGACAAGCGCACGGGGCGCTGCGTTTCGGGCGCCTGCCAAGCGTGGCGATTATGGCAAAATCCTCCTTTTGGAGAGGCCTGTGTCCAGCAGTGGACTGATATAGGCTGGTGATGATTATGATAATGAGAAGTAAATATGTTGATGGTTAAAAAGTACAGTCAACAGCACGTCGACCTACCCCAAAAGTGACACATAGAGTTCATTTTCAAATGAGAAAATTTGACATTTTGTGGTAGGTCGTCGTGCTGTTGTCCGTACATCGTAGTGTGGTCATAGTATCGTAGTGCGTTTGACGTGCAAATGACATTGGTAACGCGTCCGATACGCAGCGCTCCGGGGGTGCGCATCGTGCTTGTCATAACTACTCCTAATGAGTTTCGTTTTCTACAATACAATGAGCATGTATAAAAGAATAACGACATACCTAAACTGTTAAAAATACTATCAATTCTATTCAAAATTAAAAAAGTATTTTGTTATGTTTTCTTACTCAATTTTTACGAAATTTAACACTTAAAATAAAAAGGAATAGGGCAGAAAAAAAATTTGTAATTTAATTACAAGCATTTCCAACTCTTGGCAATGGCCGCACACTATTGAACGCGACACACTGAGTAGGTAATCTAATTCCACGGGGATGGCCTTATGCAAAACATGTATTATAACAATTAGAATGAAGATAAATAACACTTGAAAAAAAAACTTTGACCTCAGGTGGGACTCGAACCCACGTCCCATCGCATACCGGGCGAGTGCTTTGACCACTAAGCTACCGAGGACGTCACGTGACAAGATGAAATTCCTCAAGTGTTTTTTCTCGCTGTCAAAGCCAGCGTATTCTGATCAATGTTGTAGCTATATGTATAGCTGAGTAGTATACTACCGTCAACACCCTATAGAAATATTTTACAAATATTTGACTATTGGTTAAGATCAGAAATGCTTAAACATTGTAAATTTTTGTTTTTAGCAATTCCATGCAAGGTTTAATTGAAGATAAATAACACTTGAAAAAAATCATTGACAAACCTTGCATGGAATTGCTAAAAACAAAAATTTACAATTAGAATGAAGTTAAACTTATAATCACGGGTCTAAACGCGACGTACTATAGTATGTAGTAGTATTGATACTACTTACATTTCTCGACGGAATATTTATATATCGGAGAGTTCGAGGGTAGCAGAAGAACCGGCCGCCCGATGCAGACGAAGACGCCGCGCACCAGTCCCCTCGTGACCACGACCGTAGCATCACGGTCGAAACGTCGAGGAATGTAAGTAGTATCAATACTACTACATACTATGGTACGTCGCGTTTAGACCCGTAATTATAAGTTTTAGTTATAATGCAACGCGAAAGTTTAATATATAATATATATATAATAGAATGAAGATGGTACTGCGACTCGCGTAATAAGAATACAATCTCTATTGCAACATTGCAAGTGTTGGTACAGATTACTAAAACACTATATTCGTAAACGTACTAGCCTTTATCAAATGCGATGCGAAGCGTGGAGTGACGTAGCGTGACGTGGCCTTATGGAAATATACGTGAGTCGTAAAACAGAAAACTAACTTAATTCAAGTACATTTTAAGTCAATAAACAACAATCACATCCTTTGCTCTGGGGATTGGACAAGTGGCAATTGCTTTATAGCGAAATGATATTATCGAAACTCGTCATAGCCTGTCAGATATCTGATAACGATGACAATTTATCACGAGATTTCACGTCGATATTTGTATCAGTCTCATACATTTTTTTATTATAGTTCGCTGTCAAATTGTTACTTTTCTACGGCCACTGACAATAAATAATATATATTGTGCTGATACTAAGGAAAGCAGCTGCCGCACTTGTATTAAAGAAATAACGACACAACGATCAGACCCGAGACAATATAGAAAAGTTACTTTTCTACACTGCCCCGAGCTGGATCGAATCTGGGACCCAGGGATGATGACGCCAGGTCCGGCGTGGTTGTCTCTCTACACAGGTCGTCAAAATTGATCGACTGTTACAAGAAACCCGTTAAAAGGCTTTAAAGTCTTCTAGACCTGTAAATACAATCCTTATCACACCGAACGTGTTAAGAGTCAATAAAAAAAACCGGCCAAGAGCGAGTTGGATTTGCGCACGAAGGGTTCCGTACCATTATCTATAAAAACGGCCAACAAATCACGTTTGTTGTATGGGAGCCCCCTTAAATATTTATTGTATTCCGTTTTTTAGTATTTGTTGACATAGCGGCAATAGAAATACATCGTCTGTGAAAATTTCATCTGTCTCACTATCACGGTTCATGAGTTTACAGCCTGGTGACAGACGGACAGACAGACAGACACACGGACAGCGGAGCCTTAGTAATAGGGTCCCGTTTTACCCTTGGGTACGGAACCCTAAAAACAGTAAATTGTACCCTAATGCACAAACCGATCCACAATTGAAACAAAAAGTCGAAGGGTCGCAATCCTTCCGTGAAAGCTCAGAGCTTTTTATACTTAAGCAGCAACTTGCCTTATTGTGATTGGGCGTTATAGTAGGAGCTTTAGAACATTTTTACAGGCACTTTAAATTGAAATAGTTTCAAAGTGAATTTAAATAAGTAAGCATTTGTTGGACTTGAAGCTTTTGAGTTTTAATTGTGTGATTGTTAAATGTAAGTTTTAATTTATTTACCTCCGTAGCCGAGAGGCGAGCACGCCGGACTTTAAATGGCTCCGCCATCTCTGAGGTTCCGGGTTCGATCCCCGGTCGGATCAATGTAGAAAACGAACTTTTCTATATTGGCTCGGGTCTGGGTGTTGTGGTCCCGTCGTTGTTTCTGATTTCTATAACACAAGTGCTTTAGCTACTTATCTAAGGATCAGAGCAATGTATGTGATGTTGTCCAATATTTATTGATTGATTTATTTATTATTATTTATTTATCTTCTGACATGCCCTGCGTGTCCCTTCACCTGCACACGCGAAGATCTTTGCAAGGCCACCGATAGTGGTATATCGGTGGTTGAGTTTTGGTCTTCACATATATGAAAGCCTGAGTCGACACGCAAAGAAGAAGATTGCACAGATTTGAAAAAAATAATACAATAGATGGACTTAATACGATGAGGCATCCTCTACCAGTTGACTATTAGGTTAAGCAGATAATCTTCTAACTATAAATGTAGGTATGTACCTATACTATATTATATTATCAGAAGCATCGAACGTCAGTCGATATCCATTGTAATTAACAGAATTCCCAATATACACAATGTAATTAGTATGTCAGTGTTGGTACTGCGGTCAGCGCCATTACAGTAAACATAATTCTGATTTGGTTTCGCTGAGTGATATGCAGCTGATCAGTTGTTTGCGTATAAACTACGGTTGCTTCGAGATTTCGTAGCTCGTAGCATTCGTAGCAGCCTTTACGACTACAAAATAATGTACATTTCAGTTTTTCCCGTCTTTTACCGTATGGCTGCTACATAAAGTTAATTGTTATGACATCTGGCTAATGCCTGAAATAGTTTTAGCTAGGGTCACCGTAGGCTTGACTTTAATTATAGACGAAGAAGGACTTGTTATAACTTTTGAAACGTCAAAGTCAAGTCAAAGTATTTTTTTTTTCTGTAAATTGGCCATCAAAGACACTTTTACATGTCCCAATTTTTTTTTCCCTGCCACCGCTTCGGGATTACATATCGGCTGGCGATGAGAAGAAGCGGCGCAACAAACTCAGTCACCTTTGTCAGCCTGATTTTATTACAGAAAATACAATTACAAGATAATGTAAGTGCGAGCTAGGCAGGGTATTAAGTCCATGCAATCTTGTTGTTCAAGTAATCTTCAATTTTGTAATATGCTTTTTCCATAAGGATATTTTTTACGTGGTTTTTGAACTCATAAACGATTGGAATCATCAGTGATCCTTAAGGCATATGAATCAGTCAATTTAAGACCATTATTGGTATATATGTATGAATCTGTTATTCTCACAATATTTTATGTCTTCCCCGAGCAAGTAGTATTAATCAAGTGATTCGAGTAATTAATGAAATGTGAGGTTTTCTTGACTAAACTAAAATTACCAGGACTTACCAAGTAACTTAATTTAATTCTACAAATTAATATTAACTTTCAAAGTGGCTAAGACTTCTAGACCCGACAAAACTTCGTATCACAAACATGTCTAGCAAATCTAAAAGCTCTTGCCACTTGAACCGATACCAAGTTACATGTCCAAGACCCAAACTTATTTGTCTACCCACAATATTTGAATCGATTGCTCAGTTCTCTAAACTTGGAAACCGGACCCGCTTGCAAACTTCTCAATGGAGATGCAAATTAATTGGAAATCTCAACTCAGGCAAATGGGTGGTGGAGGGGCTAGGCGAGTTGACGGACTACCTATATTCAGTGAAGTTTAGATGTCCTTAATGCTGAAGTGGTCAGTTAGTTTATTTTCCAGGTTGTAGACAGACATTATACCGGGATATTAGAAAAATGTTTGAATTCTAACAAATTAATAAATCGTAAAAACACTTAGGTACAGAATGGGATAAAATAATTCATTTATTCATCAGACAACATTGATCCAATAATGGTTAGTAAAAAAATGACGCTTAAAACTATGTTATTACTTAATTTTGACGCAAGTCAGTACGTAAATCATATGTATATCCCCCTGAGGTATATAGCCCTGCAGGGTTATTTAAAAAAAATCAACAACCTCGCACGACTAGATAGCTAACATCATAAAGAACAACATTTGTTCTAGGAGTTTTATCATAACTCAAAACATTAATTAGAAATGATTTTCCATGCTTTTATTGTACTGTCGTGACATTTTTAAGTCTATGTTCCATTCACTACGAGAAGATAGCTCGCGTGGTTGCGCGCTCGGTGCGAACCGCATAGAGATAAGATTAAGAACATTCAGACATAAATTAAGTTGATATTTATTTTTGTATGAAAGTAAAATGTGACAAATTATCAAAACTCGTAGACCAAATGTTGTTGTTTATGATGTTCGCTATCTAGTCGTGCGAGATTGTTGACTTTTTTCAAATAACCCTGTATCAACTTTTTTAAATTACTGAATTACACAAATGAATGCTAAATAAAATATTAAAGACATCATAATAATTAATTGTGATAGTTTGCATGTTAGGGTAGTTCCTTGTTTTGACGTGGTGCCAGACATTTTATTTGGAATGGGCATCACTTAGCAGTCAGTCCCGAGAAAATGAAGAAAATATCGTTTTTTTATTGACCCTAACCGGGAATTAAATTAGGGGCTCTTTCACAGCAAATCTCCGTTCACGACAAATCACTGCGACACAACGCTCATAGGATTGTCAAAATTATAAAAACACATGCTGGACTTTAAATGTAGCCGCCATCTCTGAGGTTCGGGGTTCGATCCCCGGTCGGGTCAATGTAGAAAATTAACTTTTCTATATTGTCTCGGGTCTGAGTGTTGTCGTACCGTCGTTGTTTCTGATTTCTGTAACACAAGTGCTTTAGCTACTTACCTTAGGATCAGGGCAATGTATGTGATGTTGACCAATATTTATTTATATATTTAACCAAAAGCGAAGTTGAAGCTTATCATTTGTATTCAAGCAAATCGCAATACTATTAGTACCAAGTAAATCGAAACAGATATAAATAATTTATAGATCGAGACAGGAGTAGAACAAGATGAGTCAAAGATACTAGATTCACTCTTGTTTTTACTGCTTTATGAACGCTTAAGTTTTGATTGCAAACGAGTTATTAATTAAAATTAAATTAAATATAAATTTATTTCAGATCATGATCCATTTTGTTGTTAGTTACAATTTTCTCAAAAACTTGTAAGTCAATTTTAGAATTAATTTTAAATATAAGCACTAATTAAGATGGCAATTTTTCCCCTACAGCATTATATCAATAATTTTTCGTAATTAATATCACGGAAATTCTTTTAATATACACAAAAAATGACATTATGAGTTTTTATTACCTCCGTGTTCTCATAGACTGTAGCTTCCCGCTTTCAAAATGCATTGTATTTTTTAAATCTTGAGTTTCAACATCATTAAATGAAACTAATGGTTGAAAATAAAAACCTTAAGACCAGCTTAGTTTATCTAGCTTTTCCCGAGTTTGTACTGAGCTTTTTTAATTAGTTCCGCCAGGGCCAATGATTGCTGAGCTTTTTTGTTAAGACTTTTTGTGGCACTTAGTACTAATTTTGTCTAGTAAATGCTAATTTAGGTTCGAAATTAGGTAACTTAGTTAAGTTACCTAAGATATTTTACTTCATTCATTCATTCATTCATTGGGGGTCACGGTTAAGCACGAAGCTTTAAATTTTTTTTGTAATATGAATGAGTATATCTATTACCTAACACAGGCTTTAAAATACTATTATCTAAAATTATGTATTATCTTTCTGAAAATAAATTCAATTCAATTTAATTATAGTTGTAGTAGACGAAGACGTAAGGCCTAAGAAACTGCACTGGTTTCGTTGTTATTAGGCCTAACCTAATAATTATGGATTCGCGTGAAAAGAAACATCTTTATTCTGACCCACGTCACGGCACTAAGCCCAATCCTCGTCTAATCATCATCATTTCAGATATAGGTCGTTCACCGTTGAACATAGACCTTATTATCTCAATGACTTCCTGATTGACCGATTGGAAGCGGCTTGCTTTCTGCGGCTTCCTGCACCCTTTTTCTCGTCTATTAATAAATATTAAAATGCCGCAATAAACTAGACAATTATTGTCATATAGTCTTAAAGTAAAGGATCAACAACCTTCGACGACCTCCGTAGCCGAGAGGCGAGCACACCGGACTATATGGCGTCGCCATCTCTGAGGTTCCGGGTTCGATCCCCGGTTGGGTCAATGTAGGAAACGAACTTTTTTATATTGTCTCGGGTTGGGTGTTGTGGTACCGTCGTTGTTTCTGATAACTATAACACAAGTGGTTAAGCTACTTACCATAGGAGCAATGTATGACGTGATGATGAGCAATATTTATTTATAAAAAAAAAAAAACCTATTAAGAGTTACTAGACAATTAATGAATAGAGGCGTATCCCACAGAGCTATTCACAATAGTTCATATTTTGAATTGACTTAAACCCGGGACCGCTAGCGTTCACTGAAAAATCTCCGCGTCACTACGCCAACCGGTACCCCGATTCCGTATCTTGCTAAAGTAATGCGTTAGCGAAAATAATGCAATTCTGGCTCTAAAATCGCAAATCTAAAACAGCACTAAACAAAAACAAAGGAATCTACTGTCAGTGCTGCTGCTGATTTTGACACTTAGCAATTGATATGGACAACATCACATACATAACTCTGATCTTAAGATAAGTTGCTAATGCACTTGTGTTATAGAAATCAGACACGACAACGGTACCAATACAACACCACTAAGCATCAATCGGGCGATGACTGCGCGATTATTGCGATTGCAATTTTTTTGGAAATAAGGGTGCGGTTCGTCAATTATTTTCTAGCCTCTGCATATTTAAATAAGCGGATTGACACTCTAGAAAACCTTAACTTTTTATGTATTTCTTTTAGCAAATTACTTTGCCAATATGTGGAATACATATTTTTTTTAATTGAAAAAAGACATCCATGTCGGCATTTGAACCCTTACCTCCTGCTTAGCGCGCAGGCGCTTTACCAATTAAGCTACAGGGACATATCTCGGCCGGACGAAATTTGCCTTCTCAATCTATTTGTGGCATGGACGAGTTGTCTTTTTTCAATTTAAAAAATATGTATTCCACTAGAAAACCGCCTACATTTTGTTAACCCAAGCATTCTGAGCAACAAAGCCGAAACTCTGAGCGACTAATAGCCGTGGCTGAGCCACGCTCAGTGGCTCAGACTCCTAATAACCACGAGTCAACTAAAACTCCTTGCTAAGTTTTCGCCGCCAAATCTTGAGAAGTTGTAATGCATGTGGCACAAGTTAGGGGTGGAGATTAAAATTACTGCGTCTAGCTGTGGTGAGGTTGCATTCAAAGGTTGCTCCGGCTTGTTTCTTAATTAGTTTTTCGGACTCCACAGTGAAAAAATGACAATAGGCTTTTTATACGACTATTAGGCTACGTCCAGGGGGCCTAGCACAAAAGTGTATCTTTCGTTCAGTTGTATAAACTTAACAAATTAAAATAGCTAGTCTCATGTGTCAATCCTTTGATAAAATATGACCAACTCAATCTAGCCGTGTTAAAACCCCACTGTTTTTAATTGTTCATAAATTGGTAAACCTGTGATACGGGGGAATTGATTTTTTAATTTGATCGGATAATACGACCGACCGAACGATGCGCTTCGTCTCTCTTCGTCCGAACGAAGGCCTCCAGATGATCGCGCGTCGACGCGCGGGGTCAAACGAGTTCAGTCTGTCGGTTCTCTAAAGAAAACCGCGATCACATCGAATTTACTTTACTAATCGACAATAATAATGTGACCAACTCTGTAACAAAATAGAGTCTTTAATTGTTTTTACAGCTTTGGTGATACGCACTGTCACTTTAGCACTGAAGTCACTCATCTTCTTTTTCCCATGACCAATCGGTATTTCCGAAGCGGTGGTAGGGCTAAGTTTTATTTTTGGGACGTGCTAAGTAGCCGGAGGAGGGTACTTAGCACGTCCCAAAAATAAAACCCTATCCCTATCTACCATGTACCATGTTATGTCATTTTATATCATTTCATCGACAATAGTGATGTGAACCCACTTCTTAGGCTCTTACCGTACTTAGCCTCAGTCTGTTGTACTTGAAAAGGTTTTTTTACCGTTTGAACAATAAGGTCCTATTCAAATTGATATGTTTTTTTCGCTTAACCCAAAAACGTTTGCATACATTTAACAATCACAGATTATCCAACGTGTAATCAGTGATCGAAACACCATAACGTGGGCTTAACTTAATTTGGTATACAGGGTGTACAAGAGAATAGGACACCCCTTAAAACCACGTGATCAGCTGGTCATATACAACAACTTTTTCTATAGAAGCAAAATCGATATCGATATTTTTTTTCAGCTTCTTCATACAAACTTACTCGCATATCTCGATGATAATGTATGTAGCATCTGAAAATAAAATCACGATTTTGCTGTTGCTTCCATAGGAAAAGTTGTTGTATATGACCAGCTGATCACGTGGTTTAAAGGAGTATCCCATTCTCTTGTACACCTTGTATAATATTACAAGCTGTGCCCGCAACTTCGTTTGCGTAGACTACCTGACAGGATTTTTAACGCAAAACGTTCAAATAAAGAACAATATACATATTGAGAAATATTCCACAGAAACATTAGACCGGAATTAAAAGTATCCTATATGTTAATCAAGATCATATTCTATATGTGTGCAAAATTGCATCCAAATCCGTTTAGACGTTTACGAGTGATTTAGTTACAAACATTCTCACAAATTTCATATTTATAATTATAGTGGGATGGGATAAAAACATGCCAATATGACTTTCACTAAAGGCTCAAAATGAAAACTTGTACGCGCCGTATAATCTTTTTACAGATCCATATTAATTCAGTGAAAGCCTATGGGAATGTCAAATACTATTATAGTTTTAACAGCTGAGGCAGCACACAGTTATTTTATTTAAAAAACTTTGGAGTTCGCAAAGTTATTTTTTTCAGATTTTGAAGTTTAATATTAGCAATGCTAAAACTAAATTTGAAAAGACGTTGAGGGTTTTTAAAATGCTGAATGTGCGCCAGCCTTAACGAAACACCAAACATAGTTCGCTAATAATCATAAGTGAACTGAACAAACTATGGCCAAGTTTCCGTCACTGAAATCCTTGTAAGTTATAGTGCATATGTTTGTGGTCTAAACCACAAGCTTATGTTTGTTTCTAATAGAATTAATAGACTTGTAATACTCGTGGAATCAATCAGTCGGTTGATTGACCCATGTTAACATAAAAGCACATGTGAAAATAACATCTGGTTCCATTTTAATAAATGTTATTAATTTTAACTTTTGGACCAATGTTCCCAATATACATAAACCTATTTACAAGTATCAATTGCAAAAAATGGAATAAGAGAGAGGTAATTTCCATAAAACCAATTACACAGCTAACCGGTTATTTAGTAAATTCAACCCAAAAAGAAATATACCTAAATTGTGTTTGCATTTATCAGTAACTAAAATTATATCACTCTATAATACCATTTTAAATAAAAAATAGATTAAGAAATGATTTTATATTTGCCTAAAAATAATTTAATCTTAAAAAATAAATTAAGAAGAATTCGTCAACAGAATAACAGGGCCATAACCATGAACTCTTAAAACAATCTCAAAGTTGTCAAATATTATCATTTCTGTCAAATTTAGTATGGAATGACGTACCAAAATTGACAGATTTGACAGCTTTGAGATTGTTTTAAGAGTTCATGGTTACCCCGCAGGACGCTTCTTCAAAAAAATGCCTAGGTATTTTATACTCAAAGTTCAAAATTAAAAAATCAAAATTATTTTTATTATTTCCTTATCATTTTCCGCTTTCTCTTATACCTTTGCCAGCAAGTTTGTATTATACAGAATTTGTCGACAAAGCGAGGTCCGCGAGTCAATTATATATGGTGCACTAGTTTGCACACAACTTGTCCGTCCGTGTGTTGTCGAGGAATGCATAATATGCAAAGCTGGTCAGCTGTTGTTGAATAGGTAATATTGAAACTTACCAATTGTAAATCATGAAGTCCAACATAAGTTGATATTTGTTTTAGTTTATTTTAGGAGGCAAGCTTAAAACCGGGAGAAGTTTAAAAGGTGTAACTTTTAGAATCAAATTATGTCTTATTTTAAATAAAATTGCTGGTATATTTTGGTTTCTAAGGATACAAACTATTTAAGTTAATTTAGTAAAATTTACTATTGGGATAAATACTTCTTTTTTGTCAAGAATACATATTTGCATGTATTCTTGCATATTTATTTCAGTAAAGATGTAACTGTCAAATATGTTACACAGGACGACTGTCATTATACAATTAGTGCTTTGCACTTCGGACAACAAAGCCAGGTGGTTCATTCATCATCATCATTTCAGCCACAGGAAGTCCACTGCTGAACATAGGCCTTCCCCAGTGACTTCCAGATCGGCCGGTTGGAAGCGGCCTGCATCCAGCGAGATAATTAGCCAGGCGATTGCTGGCATTATACCTGAGTTATGAGCATTTTTACCTGAGTCATGTTACAAGCTATACGTTATCTAGTCATCATATTACAAGCTTTTTTAGTATGGGGCTAGAATTGGACTGTTTGAGGAAATAATTTAATTTAATTTAACACCGTAGACCAGCATGAAAAAAGATGTCAAAACTTAGTCTGTTTTCGCAAAATCCTTAAGACTTATTTTTTTGTTAAGAAAGATTAAAAATACTAATATTTAAACCCTTTTCATTATCTCAGACACCACATCAACGACTATATTACGAATTATGTTATTTTAAAAATGCCTGGCTCCATACAGTGGCAACGAGTTCATCCATCCGGTATTTTTATAAACTGCCCAGAAGCGGCGGAATGCCTTTGATGTCACGGACAAAGTTTTAAGGCTTTGAAGCTGATTTTGTTTACACAGGGTAGACGAGAAAACGGCACAGATTTTTGATACTTGAAGTAACATTATGTCGGTTTGGCGGCTTGATTAAAATTGGAGAGCTAGATACGAAATGGGACGCGTTAAAACCGATTTGGAAAATTAAAACGGTTTGTTAGAGTTTATATTTGTTTTCAGGATAATTATTATGTTTTAGTTTGATCCCGTAAAAAGGTATTTCCAAGTCTAAAACTGATTCCTAATACCCTTAATCCCTTTAAAACTGAAATATTGCTTAAAGGCATCTATTTATTAAGGTTTATTTTGATTTTGATACCTGGTTGTGCCTTGATAAAAATGAAACTTATTTACCTTAATTTGCTAGTAAAATCGATCAATATGTAAATAAAACATCACGTAAAAGTTATCACGTCTAAAGAAAGAAAGAAAGAAAACATTTATTTGCTACTGAACAGGGTGTACAGAAGATCGACAGTGATAAAATATGATCACCTATCCATCAAAAATAGCATGCAAATATAGATACGAATTATAGGTTACTTTCTGAATTAAAAATACTTATATTAACTTACTTATATAATATATAATTACATTTTTGAGATTTCTATTATGCTGATTGTCCTTGTTATTTAAGAAATCTTGAAGAGAATACAATGCACGCGAGACAAGTCACTTGTGCAACGTAAATAAAATCGTATCAGTTAAAAAAGCTACCTAAATCATTTTTTTAACAGCAAAAATCTATATGTAATAGAGACATCACGTCTATATTTCAAGAGTGAGTCAGTCTTAATAAAATCCAATCATTTATAAAGATTACTCAAATCATTCTTGAACAAAAAAATACATACTCGAAACAAAACACTCCACTAGTTAAAATATTTCAAATCGTTCAAGTCTCAATCTATACCCGGTCAGTTTTCAAAGAATCTTTTGAATACCAGGAACACCACAGAAATCAATCAAAATCACAATCCTACGTACAAATATTGGTGAAAAATCCAATCCACTAGATTCCGTATGACCGCAGGAAAAAACCGGTAAGTGAAACGGAGTAACGAAACGCAAACTTTTGCTGTGTCGATAAAGAATGAAGAGTGGAGCTTTTATAAGCTAGAGTAAGCGCTTTCTGTGCAACTTTCGAGCGTGTTTCTGATGAAAAAACCCTAATATTTACTACACCCTGACTAGATATAAAACTATTTTATGTAGATTATTTAAAAAATTCAACATGCACCTAAATAAATAAATATTAGACAACATCACGTGCATTGCTCTGATCCTAAGGTAAGTAGCTAAAGCACTTGTGTTACAGAAATCAGAAACGACGACGGTGTCACAACACCCAGACCCGAGACAATATAGAAAAGTTAGTTTTCCATTGACCCGACCGGGGATCGAACCCGGAACCTCAGAGATGGCAACGCCATATATATAGTCCGGCGTTACTCGCCACTCGGCTACGGAGGTCGTTTTATATCACGTATGAACATTGATGAGACTCGTCTGCTAAAGAAGCGTCTTCCGGTAAAACCTGATCTCAGGCAATTTAAGAAAGTACGTTTTCTGAACTGATCAGGGCCCTAACCATGAACTGAAAACAATCACAATGTCAAACATTATCATTTCTGTCAAATTTTGTATGAAATGACGAACCAGAATTGACAGATATGACAACTTTGAGATTGTTTTAAGAGTTCATGGTTATGGCCCTGAAATGGAGATAGAACGCCGGACCCTTTGCTTTCAAGGCAAATAATCGCGCCTCTACGCCAAAGGGGCATTTGTTAAAAGTATATTATTGTAGACTGTCTTTATTTCCTACTAGCAGCCCGTCCCGGCTTCGCACGGGGTAGACAATTATCGCTAATAGTTTCGGCAGCGCATTCGACGAAAGACATTTTAAGACTCATTTTTCTACACCTTCGGTTACATTGTTCAAATTTTACCACGGATCCCTAATTTTTTTCAAAATGAAATGTAGCCTATGTCAAATTGGAAGAATGTAGCATTCTATTGGTGAAAGAATTTTTTAAATCGGCCCAGTACTTTTTGAGCCTATTCACTACAAACATACAAACATACAAAAATAGGTACAAATCTTTCCTCTTTATAATATTAGTATAGATAGGTACCTACTAGCTATAACCGCCACTTCGATTGCGTGAACTAAAGGATGTTTGGTATAACATTAAAATTAACACATTATTATATTAACATATTATATTATTAACATTTGTCAATGTAACTGTTGTAACCTTCTTTTACATTACTATAATAGGGATGTTAACCTTATTAATAAATAATTCTAAGGCATCATTTATTAAAACAGACACTTTATTTTAGGCCTAATAACTCAGTACAATTACATTTAAGAGGCAAACTGATTTTTGATTGCTTTAAAATCGTAAAAAAGTAAGGCAGTTGAGTTTATCGGATAGTGACGTCATAATCCGATGTCGCCATACAAATTTTATGGAAGATATCTGTTTTGACAGCTCATAAAAAGTATGCCAATTGATTGGTGGTGTCAACTAGCCTATTAATTTACTAAATACCGGACCTACACTTAATTGGTCACGTCCGACCGTCTTAGCTTAAGCTTAACTATTTAATATTTATATTTATATAAATTTTGGGCACTAATTAGGTCTACAAATGGTACATAGTTTTCACTTGCATCTATTTTTGTACATGACTGTTTGATGCCAAAATAAATGAAAAAAAAAAAAAAAATAACATATTCCCACAGGAAAATGTAACACGGATGAAAAGTATCTTAAATATTAATCAAAATCTTATCTAATTTGTGCAAAATTTCAACCGTTGACGCGTGATTGAGTCACAAATATCCAAACATCCTTACAAACTTTCGCATTTATAATATTTGTAGGATTATAGAAAAGTTTACTACAGTTATTTTTAAATTTGAATGTGGTAGATCAGGGCCATAACCATGAACTCTTAAAACAATCTCAAAGTTGTCAAATCTGTACCGTGGTATCATGGTTACCGCCTAGGGCCCTAACCATGAACTGTTAAAACAATCACAAATCTGTCAAACATTATCATTTCTGTCAAATTTTGTATGAAATGACGTACCAAAATTGACAGATTTGACGACTTTGAGATTGTTTTAAGAGTTCATGGTTATGGCCCAGTTGTGTTTTGTTTCTATTATCAAATTGACACAACCAAAACTTGAACTAAGTGTTGTCTAATTGATTTCGGGCAGTGGCTTAAAATTTTATAAAACAAAAATGTCAGTATCATTTCCTCACGGTATCTGATTCTGTCTGCCCAATCTGCGTTCGGACGAACACATCGACATGAGAATCGAACGGATTGATTGGATTTAGATAGAGCACTCTTGAAATAGTGATATGCGTTTAAAAATCCAATATGTTTTTGATTAAATTGCAGGACATTTTGTAAACGAGATAGGACTGGTGCACTATTTTTAAATATTTAATAGACTATTCACTCAATAACATCAGAACTATTACTAAAATTATAGTCACTACGAAAGCTTTAAAAACATAAATCTTTGTAATCCATACGATACAAAACATAAAACACGAAAAAAAATACCGTAGACTTTATCTATAGAAGAGATCTCTTTCAGCCAACATTCAGATAGAGGACAGTCAAATATAATAATATTTTACAAAATCACATACATTGCTGATCCTAAGGTAAGTAGCTGAAGCACTTGTGGTATAGAAATCAGAAACAACGACGGTACCACAACACACAAACCCGAGACAATAGAAAAGTCGTTTTCTACACTGTCCCGACCGTAGATTGAACCCGGAACCTCAGAGATGGCGAAGCCCTAGGTATTGAATAGTCCGGCGTGCTCGCCTCTCGGCTACGGAGGTCGTCAATCAAAAGGAGTTGAATTAAAGTTGGTAAAAAAATCCCAAAAACATTTAAAGAAACGTATTTGAAACCAATCGCAATTTTTTTATTGCAAAAATTAATACTTTTAGCAACTTATCATAAGAGAATATTAATATCATATATACTAGGCTGTCTGTAGAATTATAATTATACCTGTAAAATCTTTACTCATTTCTGGAAAACAATAAATTAGTTTACACCTAACAAACTTAATTCGAGCCATGTCAGGAGTTGCCAACTCATGTCTTTGAGTCGAAAGATACGTTGAAAGTTAACTAATTTCATTTCACGAGATGTCTTAGTTTCTTCTTCATTATACGATTAACTCGGAATTTGATACTGAAATAATATACAATGTATGAATAAGGTAACGTTAGGTATGAATAGCGCTGGAGAATTTTAGTTCAATACAAATGAATATAATATAATAAGCATTTCCCTAACAAATCGTTTATTTGCTTTATTTTTGTATCTAAATGGCGGCAGCGTTTTATTAGTATTACTAAAGTTAAGCAGCCCATGCCCCGGTTGAGAGTGGATGGGTGACCGTCCCAACCATATGTAATGCAATTCATTACAAGCATATCTGGGCCTCAGAAAGGCACCTTAAAAGTTGGTCCTGGCTAATATCGCTTGATACTAATCGTGAAGTTGAGTCAGAGGCCTTATAGTATCTTAATTACGCTGGACTAAGTAATTAAAGTAAGACAACACTGGCTGGACTGTGAGTATGGCCCAAACCACCTCATAGTAGAGGTGAGGCCTGTTCTCTTGATTTGCAATATATGAACTGCAATTGCAATAATTTTTCAAACAAGGCCATTGCAACCAGACAATTTTACCCAGGCACCTTGTACAATATAATATTTCAACATTAAAACTGTTGAACAAATTGCTACTGTAAAATGCAGTGTTTCATTAAGTCACTGCTGTACAAATAATATGAGCAACAAAGTAATTTTATACTGCACAAACCGGATATGTACCAATGTTTCCTTTTAGACCGAAAAACCTTCGTTTTTCAAACACGCTGTTTTCCGCTCGCTACGTTATGAGCATCCTTTGAGCATGTTTGTTCAAATAGAAAATTATAAAGTGCAATTTGCTATTTCGTATTTCAGAAATCTAAAATGAGACACCGTGAAATTCGGGGTAATTATCACAGGACGTGTGTGTGACTTTGTGAGTCAGCCTGCTCATATCAAGCTTTATTGTGACTCAACTGAAACCTAGTTCAACTATAAAACTATAGTCGTCAGTCCGACGCTGGTTTTAATTAAAATTTTAAATTAAATGCCAAAGGTTTGTCACTTCTGTTCCGTGACGGAGCGAGGAACGGATAGATGTGACGTTTTATTTTTAATGAATTTCACGATGCCTTGTTTTGTGATGTTTTATTTTTAGTCCTGATTCGGTCTGTTTTATTTTTAACATATTTATTTTCATGAAGATTGAGATTTAGGATTGGGAAATTGTAAGGGTTAAAAAAGTTGTTATTTGTTGGGAAATCGTCAAACAAATTACTATACAAGTGTGTAGATTAACCTATAAACTCGCGTCGCGCACACGTGTGCGCGGGTCCATTGTTGTTCAATTGTTATCTTTTTTTCCGAGCATACAGGTTAAATTTTCTTTTTTTAGTAATAATTAGGAACTGAATACAGTAAAACCTAAGAGCGTGGTATCATTTTCTGCTGCTTTATTTTTTTTTTTAATATTTTATTCCTTGCCTTTCCTGCTCGCATATAGGTAAAATATAAATTAGTGCTTAGTATTTTCCTATCCTGTATTACTTTCATAAGCTTCATTCGCTTCAAATGAAATGTTTTGCACGTATTTTAATCAATTTAATATCAAATTAAATCTAATATTGACAACATAATATCTAGTCTCCATCCGGTTCTATTTCCTAACACATCGCCGCATCACATAAATAACTACCCTCAAAATTCAATTAACACTTCAAAACATATTTTCATTTGTTTCGCGGCTAAGCTAGAGTTTGAAACTAAACGTTTAATTAACTTTGAACATATTTCGCGTAGTTTCGCTGTTATTTGTTTAATTTAACGGCTGATATAGAGTGTCACCCGGAGCTCGGAATAACACCAAGAGTGTCATTTTCATACGAGTATTTCAATTTGACGTTATTTGATATTGACAACTGATAAGGATTCGTTACGGGAAAATTTAAGTTCCTGTTTTATTCGATAACTAAGTTGTCCCGGTAGATTTTGTCTCGTCCAAATTTGACAGTCATGTGTCAAACTATTATTTGTGTCAGTAGTAGGAAAATTCCCGGGGAACAGTGATCTGCATTCAGTTATTCACAAATTTGAAAGTTTTCCGGAAACCTTTATTTTTGGGGTTTGCTTGTTCTTAAAACTTTCACTCTCTAGTTTTTAGAGACTTACGTACGCCTATTGATTTAAAATAAAATGGCCCCGGGTTCAATTTTCAGTCTAGATGTTGCGCGATCGTCATTGTTTCTGATTTATACAGGATGTACAACCACGTGATCAGCTGGTCATATACAAAAACTTTTTGTATGGGAGCAACATCGAAATCGAGAATATTTTTTTAGCTTCATACAAACTTACTCGCATACCTCGATGATATTGTATTTAGCATCTCAAAATAAAATCACTATTTCGATATTGCTCCCACAGGCAAAGTTGTTGTTTATGACCAGCTGATCACGTGGTTTTAAGGAGTGTCCTATTCTTTTGTACACCCTGTATAAAACACTTTAGCTTAACAATATAATGTTATTGTCAGACCAATGTATACATACACAAAATAAATAGCCTTAACAGCCTTAACTAACCTGCAGAAACAAAGTAATTTTTGCACTATAGCGACTGGATAACGGATAAACATAGTTAAATTGTTATGGTTTATAAGCATAAAAAATTACAACCATACAAATGCTCGAGCCCATCACACAAACATATTTTGCGCCTTGCGGAATTCAAACCCGCAACCGCCAGGGTTTGTAGTCCGTAGCGCGAACCACTACACTGTGGCCTTACCCATCATCATGTACAGCTTGCATGTTACACGGTTGTCCATTTATTTATCATGTCTATCTTGAATGTAGAACATGTCGAAACAAGTTACAACTTCAGCACATTTCGGAACAAGATGGCGTTGACGGTTAACTATAAAGCCGGACACGGAAAGAGAAGAGACACGCTGCAATGTATCGCAGGCGACGAGGGAAATCAGTCGTCCGCCGCGTTTAATTTAAATTAATTAAAATTCTTAATTAAATCACAAACCCGGGATACTTCCCGAACTATGTTTCGACTCCGAGTGATATTCTGTTTCTGGGCCGCTATTTTTGTGTCGCTAGAAATGTCTTTGTCGAGTGTTAATGGAAATCTGTTACTGGCAGGATTGTTCAAGTTTTAGAAAAAAAAAAACAGTCCACTTGCGCATCCTAGTTAATGTACCCAATTGAATCCCAAATGTTGGATTGTTCAAGTCAAATCATCAATCAAAAATTGCACGCCATTTTCATCATATACGAATGAATCTTTAAAGTTTATTTTAAATATATTTTTCATAAACAAGACTCAAGTCTGAAAAGTGGTTGTCCACCTAGTTTGGCCTACTGTACAATAGGTATATACATACCTATACTACACAGTTTATAAATAAGAGCTAGAGAGAAAAAAAAATATGAGAGATATTGTGAAATTCATTTCGTGCCTAGAAAATGACGTTCTGCGCAGTACTGGTCCTTCTCCATGTCAGTACCCCAGAGGTTGAGGATCGTACCGTACTTAGTTGCCTGGATGTTGAGCCGTTTCCAGGCATTTCGATCGACCCGTCTTAATGCCTCGTAAATCGATTTTCCCAGGGTTTTAACAAGTGTTCCATGTAGCCATTCGATATTCGTCGCAATGATAAAGGGGGTTTACTTTGAAAAATAAAATAAAAAAGTAGTGGTTTAAAAATGTTATTGTTTATTCTAATCTCAATATCGAGTGATACAATAATTAGCGCCCCGCATTGCTGCATTGCAACTGTTTTAATTGCTTCCAGCAAAGAAAATTAACTGAGGAAAATTCTGGACGCGCAGCCAGACTAAGCTTGTTCATATTCCTTTGGGAACCGGACACGAGATGTGTGACGAATTTTAACATTTAGACAAAGAATAATTATTCAATTTGAAATGTTAAATTATGTTAGTTTTTACAAAACGTTAGGACTCATAAATAATAATAAATAAATTGTTTCCACAACCACACCAATTATCTAGCATCAAACTAAGCAAAGCTTGTGCTATGGCGACTAGATAACGGACAAACACACACATACGTTTATAAACATCCATGACTTAGGTGCAAATGCTCGTGCTCATCACACTAACATTTGCCCCTCGCGGGATTCGAACCCGCAACCGCCAGGCATTGTAGTCCGGAGCGCGTACCACTACACCAGACGCTCGTCAGACCATACATACATTCGTTTGAGTGATGAACACGACCATTTGTGCCTAAGTCTCGATTATTTATCTGTTTTCCTAATCGATTTATTACAAACTTTGCTTACAATATAGTCTTGGGGCTAGACAATGGGAATCTTTTTTTGGAAGAAGTAATTTAAAGTTTTTTTAAGCCTAATGATGATAACGATGTTGATGATGACGATGTTAAACAACATTATTTAGTAATATTTCAATTATGTACTTATAACCTGTTATTCATAATAATAATAATCATTTATTTGCAAGTAAACATTGTATACAAAGATGTTACAGACAAAGAGAACCAAACATGTTTAGCCAAACTTAATTAGCATGCAAAATTACTCAGGGGTTTTATGTCATAAATGCTAATGAGTGATGATAACAGATACAGAAGAAAAACAAAATATCAGCACCTACACGATTTAAAAAAAAACTCTTTTAGCTATTTCTTACGTTGGTCCATATTATAATTTGTATATCTATGAAGCATAAGCCTTTCGTTGATAAATATACATACTTCTCTTTATTCACTTATTTTCAAAAGTAAATTTCAGATAGCATTTCAAACTAAACAAGACGCGTTGCATTCACATATAAAATTCCCAAGAGAACGTCTAAGTGATGTTACTCAGTAGGCCATTATCGATAAACTATCGATATTTTGGCACCACCAGCTAGTGGTGTTCAACGACCACATCATTCCGGAACCCATTTCAGTGCAAGGCAGTGATCTCGAGGTTGTTAAGGAATATGTCTACCTCGGGCAAATTTTGCAGTTGGGCAGAAACAACTTCGAGAGAGGGGTCAGTAGAAGAATACAGCTAGGCTGGGCAGCATATGGGAAATTACGTCGAGTATTTACGTCGCCCATTCCACAAAGTCTTAAGACGAAAGTTTTCAATCAGTGCGTCCTACCCGTCATGACATACGGAGCCGAAACGTGGACACTCACGATAGGGCTGGTCCACAGATTTAAAGTCGCTCAGCGAGCTATGGAAAGGGCTATGCTCGGAGTTTCTCTGAGGGATCGGATCCGAAATGAGGTAATGCGACTGAAAACTAAAGTCATCGACATAGCCCATCGAATAAGCAAGCTGAAGTGGCAGTGGGCCGGCCATATTTGTCGCAGAACCGATAACCGCTGGGGTAAACGAGTTCTTGAGTGGAGACCGCGTGTCGGCAAGCGTAGTGTGGGACGCCCTCAGACTAGATGGAGTGACGATCTTCGCAAGGTTGCTGGCAGGAGCTGGATGAGAGTAGCCGTGGATCGTGCAGAGTGGCGTGCAATTGGAGAGGCCTATGTCCAGCAGTGGACTAGTGTGGGCTGATGATGATGATGAGCTAGTGCAACAGGACTATCGATATCGATACTTTCGTTACTACAAAATGTTGTATTTTATGAGTTACAGTCATCTTACTTCTGTTAGCATGGGAGTAATGATAAAGTCACAGGATAAATCACTGCACTATGAAATTCAAATTATTTCCTTTGCAGTAAATATGAGGGTGTTATCAAGTAATTTGTTAGCAATTATATATCTATTTAGCTACTATTATATCAGCTACATCAGCATAGCAGTCCCGACCAAATTAACTGCCACAAGAAAATAAAAATCAATTACCTCAGAAAATAAAAATCTTAAATAGTGTAACATCAGATTTTATTTAATCGATACTATCGATATTTCAACTGGTTTAATTTCGGCATCACTAGTCCCGGTCTGTTTGCTATCGACTGAATATTTTGCGAAATTCTTCAAAGCAAGCTTGTTGAAGCTTAAAAATGCCTTTTCGTCTAATACCTTGGAATTTGCAAAGTAAATATCAACGGGTTTTGAAGGTTGTGCATTCTTTCGAGAAGATCCCGGTGCACGTTACACAAATATTGTACTGTTTAGTCTAATAACATTATACAGGTTGAGTCAAATCCTACAATGTTATCAATGCTAAAGTAGGTATGGCTGTTTGTTACTCTTTAACGCAAAAACTACTGAACGGATTTGAATAAAATTTTGCACACATATAGAATATGATCTGGATTAACACATAGAATACTTTTTATTCCGATTAAATGTTCCTGTGGGATAAATTGAATAAACTAAAGACCACGCGAGCGAAGTCGCGGGCAACAGCGATAAATGAACATCATTTTTGAATCGATTATGGAGTTAAAATAAAATATATTTTTTGTAATAACTACTGGATTGAATATTGGTATGGTGATGCGCTTACTATTTATTGCGTTTCATCGTAAATATCTTAATTAATACGTAATTTAGTTAGTTTGCTAGTATCCAAAAATGGTTACAGCTATGGTGGATCCCTTTGATTGCGTTGACTGGGGTTAATTTTTTACCCTTAAGGGATACCGTAGTATTTCTAGTAAGTATATTTATTTAATGAACTTAGAATATTTATTTCAAATTGAAGCTTCTACCCATCATCATCATTTCAGCCATAGGACGTCCACTGCTAAACGTAGGCCTCCCCCAGCGCCTTCCAGATTGTCCGGTTGCGCGCGGCTGCATCCAGCGGCTTCCTGCAACCTTTACTAGGTCATCTGTCCATCTTGTGAGTACTCACGCTAATCTGTTTTTCATAATCATCATCATTTCAGCTACAGGACGTCCACTGCTGAACACCTCCCCCAGTGACTTCTGTCATCGGGGGGTTTTTGCCATACTCGCCACGCTTGGCAGGCGGGTTGGCGAGCGCAGTTTTTTTATTATTTCGCACGCAGACTCTGCTCCCCGTCTCGTGCTACAGGATATAGTCGCCTCTTAAGACACGGCTCCTGTTGGCGGTGGGGAAGTGTATTTTTTACGGCCGCCCACACACGGCACATCTGTTTTTACCGGTACAAATTCGTCAACAAATATTTAAAAGGCAATTTTGAGTTTTAAAACTGAAGTGTCAATAGGCGATTACTACTACCAAAAGCTGACGATGCTGTACACTCGTTGTTTTTATTTTATCTACGACTGAACATAGGCCTCCCCCAACGACTTGCAGATTGGCCGGTTAGTAAGCGGCCAACTTTTTTTTTTTTTATTTGAGATGGGCTTACTCTTGACCCCAATCTTGCTCTAGAGTATAGATGGGATCTACGATGGAGCGAGCTTGCCCAGAAGATGCCTATTCACTCTGGACTTAAAGAGAGTCAGGTTATATGCACTCGGAAATACAGACGCAGGCAGGGAATTCCAATCTTTAGCTGTGCGCATTATAAAAGATGACGAGGAGCGCTTAGTGCGGATTATGGGTATATCAACTAAGAACGGATGGTAGCCGGCCGTGCGTCTGGATGTCCGATGGAAGAAAGGTGACGGTGGTATGAGCCATATGGTGGTGTATTGGCCAACTGGCCAATTTTAGGATTTATGTTACACTAACACTTATGGCCGATTTCACAATGTACAGATAAGTTCTGCATAAGTTCTGTATAGGCTATGTGTTACTTATCTTCAGGATAAACACTATTTTAATAAAGGTTGTCTGGAAGAGATTGCTATTTAGCGGCCGCCATCTCTGAGGTTCCGGGTTCGATTCCCGGTCGAGTCAATGTAGAAAACGAACTTTTCTATATTGTATCGGGTCTCGGTGTTGTGGTACCTTCGTTGTTTCTGATTTCTATAACACAAGTGCTTTAGCGACTTACCTTAAGATCAGAGGAATGTATGTGATATTGTCCAATATTTATACTCTACATATTGTTATCTGTTACGTATCTACTTGGCACTTTATCCGTAGATTATTAATCTCATTTACTTAATCTTAACGTTATTTATTTAAACATATCAAAACACTATTCCGCAATACAGCAGCATTTTAAAATTGCAGACTTTAAAATCAAATAGACGCGAAACAATCCCGTCTAAGTGAGCTGTCAGTAAACGTGAAATATTATTTCTCAATACTCTTCGCTCTCTGGAGTCCATAGGTTTATTACATACAAAAGAGGTATGGTGTTTTTCTCGACTACGGCGAACTCTAAAGGGAGGGTAATGATTTTGGCATTTTATGTAATGTAGGTTTGTATGTTCCACCGTAGGTCTGAACTTTTCTGAAACGACTGAACCGACTGAACCAATTTTAATGAATGAGGTGTCAATAGATTTGTAACAATGACCCAGGTGACAAAGGCTATATCAATTTTAGCAAAATTTATATGATAGAATTTAAACCTCAGATACTCGGAAAAAAAAACCTGAAGAGAAATATTTTTGACGACCTCCGTAGCCGAGAGGCGAGCACGCCGGGCTGTATATGGCGCCGCCATCTCTGAGGTTCCGGTTTCGATCCCCGGTTAGGTCAATGTGGAAAACGAACTTATACTTATTTCTATATTGTCTCGGGTCTGGGTGTTGTGGTACCGTCGCTGTTTCTGATTTCTATAACACAAGTGCTTTAGCTACATACCTTAGGATCAGAGCAATGTATGTGATGTTGTTCAATATTTATATTTATTTATATTTATAATATCATACCTAGGCTTAAAATTGTCCACGTAATCGAGCATGTAACGCTTTTTAACAAACTGCCCGAAGAATTAAAACTAGAGACTAGGTTTAACGTATTTAAAATTAAATTAAATTATAAGAAAGGTGTGTAGTGTAAAATATTGTTAGTTATTTAGTTGCATGCATGCATATAAATTATGCATGCATATCTGTTATAAATTATGTAAAATATTCAAATACAATGCATATTTTTTATTGAATAAATAAAATGAAATGAAATACGAACCTCGAAAAAAAATTATTTTATTAATATTTTTTTTATATAATATTATTTAAAAAAAAGGTCTTGGCGAGCTCATTACAAAGTATCATATTATTTGTTTTTCATTTTAATTCGTAAATTCTTTACCACTTTTTTAAATTTATGTTTGTCTAAGGAGAGCTCAGGAGGTCCTAAAGAAAAAAAAGCATTTTTTTTAAATGGGCCATCTTGTATAAAATCCATGTTCAAAATATATGTATAACTCAAACTAGTCAGTAAAATGATTTTCTAAAAGCACTATGTCAACGTATTCTCAGTTTTCACACCGCTATCCTCGCGACCCTGTTTGTCTCGACGAAAATCGGGAAGAAAACGTTCAAATTTTATATTTACAGCGCATCCCACTATCATGATAGACTGTAAACAAATTCCCGGCCGATATTCAGAAGTAGGGTCCCCACGCTTAAGCTTTAAAATAACCGGCCAAGTGCGAATTGGACTCGCGCACGAAGGATTCCGTACCATTATCTATAAAATCATGATTGTTGTATGTGAGCCTCCTTTAATATTTATTTTATTCTGTTTTTAGTATTTGTTGTTATAGCGGCAACAGAAACACATCATTTGTGAAAATTTCAACTCTCTTTCTATCACGGTTCATGAGATACGGCCTGGTGACAGACGGACAGACAGACAGACAGACAGACGGACAGCGGAGCCTCAGTAATAGGGTCCCGTTTTACCCTCTGGGTACGGAACCCTAAAAAATGGACTTTACTAGGCCGAGTTACGGAATTAATTTATGTTTTTTATATTTACACTTTATTGGACAAAATACAAGCTGTCATAGCAAAAAAACTAAATTTAATTCCATCCATCCGTTCATTCTAACTACCATACAAACTATGGGTTAAGCAGAAATGATACGCAAAAAGCTCTTCTTTGGGTTAATGAATATCATACAATCTTATCTACTACTAGCTGTAGGCCCCACCAACGTAAGTAAATTTAATGTTGATTAATTTTGTAGAAAATATTTAAAAAAAAATAAAGATAAATAACACTTGAAAAAATCATCGACCTCAGGTGGGACTCGAACCCACGTCCCATCGCATGCCTGGCGAGTGCTTTACCAACTAAGCTACCGAGGACGCACGTGACACTATGAAATTTCTCAAGTGTTTCTTCTCGCTGTCGAAGCCAGCGTACCTCTGATCAATGTTGTAGCTATATAGCTACAACATTGATCAGAGGTACGCTGGCTATACATATGTATAGCTGAGTAGTAGACTACCCGTCAACACCCGATAGAAATATTGTCAAGTGTTATTTATCTTTAAGTAAACCTTGCATGGAATTGCTAAAAACAAATATTTACAAAAAAAAAAAGTTCCGTATTTTTAAAATATTTGCCATTACTAAATTAAAAAAGCCAGATATGTCTTAGTTTAAACGGACGCCTGGCCACCCTAGTTTTCTAGACAAAGTTCGGGAGTCGCGTATTGAATTTTAAAACTTTACAAATTTATATGAGGTGTTTACCAAATGCAGATTTTGTTGAAGCACAGCCTTTGAAGCTTTAAGCGGAATTTTAGCGGAAAAGTTTCGATTGGCTATTTTAAAGACAAACTGGTGAATAAAAAATATATTATAGATTTTTATACGTTTTTAAATATTTTACATCAATCTTTTTCTTCCTAGCGCTTGTTTCGTATTTAGATAAGGTAAGCTTGATCAGTGGATACGTTGAAAGATCGAGTGGAGACCGCGCCTAGGCAAACGTAGTGTAGGACGACCCCCAGCTCGATGAACCAACGACCTTAGGAAGATGGCTGGCAGTGGATGGATGAAAAAAGCGGGAGATCGTGCTCTTTGGTGCTCTTTGGGGGAGGCCTAGGTCCAGCAGTGAACTGCAATAGGCTGAGATGATGAAGCTTGATCATGCTAGATACAGCAAGTCTATTGATTACATTTGGTTGGTGATAACACAGAACAAGTAAGACTCGCTACGCGTGACAACCATTAGACTTACGTAACTGTAAGATAGGGGAACCCAACCATTTTTGGACTATTCCTACGCATTTTGTTAACGACACATAATCCGCATCGTAACGCATTGATTATTTTTTTTTAGTGATGGATGCTTAGAAGAATATTTAAGTATGTTTGTCCGTTATTCATTCAATAAAGTACAGGCTTACCTTAGTTTAGGGATATAACATAGGTTTGATAGAATTCGCTATATCACTTTAGAAAAAAAACAACTAATACCGCGATGTAACACCGAGCAACGGCATCTATGAATATTTTTAGGAACTATTATCAATATGCAAATTTTTACTAAACACCAGTATTATCTGAATTCGCAGATTTTCTCACGATGTTTTCGCTGTATATATTATTATCTTCTGGAAAATCCAGGGGTACGTTCTGGGAAGCGAACTTACGACTCTCTGATGTAAAGAGAGATTCCGTTTACTAAGTACTACTAGCTAAAGCTACTATCGTTCTTATTATTGCAACAAAATATTGAAATTATATTATCATAGTTGCACATAACGACGAATCTTGACCTTTAAAACAATTGGTATCCCATTTTCTGATTCAATTAAAATCAAACCTACATTACTAACCCACTACTCGATCACTCCCACTCCAAAGTGAACCGTTTTTTTTAACATTTAAGGTTGAATTTTCCTTAGCAATGTGGAATGGAAATAACATATTCTTAGTACGTACGCAGCATATCTGGGATTGCTTGTATGAATATCTAAAGGTCCATGTACGTTAGTTCGAATGAGATTCGATTTATTTAATACATGCCCGTTCTGGGCATGTATTAAATAAATCGAATATCCTTAAGATTATCAGAGCGAATATCCTTAAGATAACGTCACGATTTAGACTTATTTGTAAAGGAAACTACTTACCAAAAGCCTAAATGTCTATTTAAGTTGACAATGTAGTGGTTAAACTTGTCACTTATAAACTTCAAACTTTTGTTAGTCTTGATAAAGTTAGAATGGTTTCCATTTAAAAATAGGTCAGGTTATAGTTCAGTTTACTAGTCAACTTACTGCTATGGTAAAATACTTCTCAAACATAACAAAATTTAAGACAAAACATCGAAATTGCATAAAAAATACACTTTCACAATACTTAATAGGCAATGAGCTGTGTAAATAACATGAAAACCTATTTTGGTTAGTTATTGGGTTCCATTTAATAGTAAAGATGTCCCATATTCTATTTTTTATGTACTTGTAACTCTAAATACAGTTTTCCATGGTGTTTGTTGTCTTTTCTTTTTTACCATGTCACTGGCAATGCACAAGCCATCAGCCATCAAAAAATATATTTAAATATCTTTTTTTTTTCAAATCAAAAGTAAATTTTCAGTAAAGAGGTTAAATAGAAGATAAATAACACTTGAAAAAAAAATCATCGACCTCAGGTGGGACCTCGATGTTTTTTTTTCAAGTGTTATTTATCTTCAAAAACCTTCCATGGAACTGCTAAAAAACAAAAATTTACAAAGAGGTAAAACTTATATGGTTATAATACGAATAAATATCTTATGTTCACCAGCTTTTGACTATTAATATATTTCCACTGGTATATCTTAATATGCAACAGACATAAATCTAAAAATACAAAAAATATTTATGCATTTTTCATTAATTAGAATTAATTTTGAATGTAAGTTCACGTATCGTATTACGGATTTACGTAAACGCCTTTCGTTAATTAAGAAACTACCTACATTTTTAAGCAACCAAGTCACCGAGTTCTACAGAAACGTATAGTACCGTCGTGCGCGCGCACGCTCGCTCGTCATACATCACCTCGGGTACGTGAGGCGCTTACTAAACGAGGAATGGATGCGAATATGCTGGGAATGAATATTAACACGCTGGAATGGGGTATGGGGTTACGTGTACTAGTTATATGGCGGTTACAATTTAACCGGGGAAATTATGTTTAGGGAAGGGTTATCTATTAACGAAAGGAAATTGTAAAAAAAAAATGGGACCGAACTGCCGGGATAAAAGTACAATATGTCTTTTTTTTGTAAGACACATTTCAAAACTCAACTGCTTTTATTAATAAGCAAAATCAACAATATAAATAAAACTTTGTCACCCTTTTATTTGTAGAAAATAGTCAAATTTTAAACCAAGTTAAATATTCATGGTTTAAAATTTGACTATTTTTTACAAAAAAGACGTGTTTATTTTATCAAAATTTCAAATTAAACAATCTATAGAACAAACTTGACGTAAAGTGATTTTAAATATACAACGAGTTTATTTATACACTGTCTATGTTTTGATATCTTAATCACAGTTTCACGACTGAACAGAATCAGCTGAAAGGCACTCATATAGGTAGATAGATTATGATCCTAGCTGAAAATGTACATTTTTCTGAATTTTGAATTTGCGTGGAATTATCATTCATTTATCTTTAGAATTTATTCTGAAGTGTACGCAGATGACGTGTAACAAGCATTTTTCATTATAATAAATTTTATTAAGTGCTTAATTTCCACGCAAACTCTGCGTAATTACTGGCCTAAAACACGAAGTATGGATTGACTTACAAGTCAATTGCAGTTACACGGACCTGAAAAAACCGGCCAAGTGCGAGTTGGACTCGCGCACGAAGGGTTCCGTACCATTTTCTATAAAAACGGCAAAAAAATCACGTCGTTGTATGGGAGCCCCCTAAATATTTATTGCATTGTGTTTTTTAGTATTTGTTGTTATAGCGGCAACAGAAATACATCATGTGTGAAAATTTCATCTCTCTAGCTATCACGGTTTGTGAGATACAGCTTGGTGACAGACGGACAGACAGACGGACAGCGGAGCCTTAGTAATAGGGTCCCGTTTTACCCTTTGGGTACGGAACCCTAAAATACTAAGCCGATGAGGCCAACCCATTTACTTTTGAAATTGGCAATTGCTTCGAATTATGTTATATTTATTAGTCTAGTATTATTTATTTAGTATCAGACTTTCGTTCTTTTGCGGAACTAATACAAATAGATGTCATATTTGAGAAACAGTATCAGCCCCAGAGAATTCAAATTCTTTATTTGCTTTTAAATAGGGTTACAAAAATTAATCTTACTAATATTATTATGCGAAAGTTTGTTAGTATGGATTTCACTCATAAACTACTGAACGAATTTGGATGAAATTTTTCACATATAAAGAATATGACCTAGATTAACATATACGATACTTTTTATCCAGGTTTAATTGTCCCGTGGGATACATTGAATAAACTAGAGACCACACGAGCGAAGTCGCGGGCAACAGCTAGTGTGCATTAATTTTGTTACACCTATTATAATACCGGACCCAATAAGGCATAGCAACTACCTTAAAGTGTATCTACATCCATTGAGCTTTCCAACTTCAAAGCTCTTTAAAGCTCGAGCTTTAAAAAACACAAACTTTTAAACCAAAGTGTTGGTATTCGGCTCGCACGCGTTAGTGGTTCGTTAAAGTGTTTGCTGTTCACGGGTCGCCGGTTCGATTCCAGAATATATTTATTGTCACACTGTTACGGAATTTAGAACAGGGAGTTTTTTTACTTGCGTTTTATTTAGAAAGGGTCTGAAGATAATGTTAGTCCCTACATTTAAAACATAGGAAATGCTTCTTTAAATAAATTCTTAATATATCGTTGTTGACCATTCCACCTTCCATCGGTTTTGCAACAGATGTGCCCAAATCGCCTTTTACGATTTTCGAAAAAACCTCTTTATTAATTTTATTTGTCAATTTTACTGATCATAATAATCCAATAGATTCAATTAATATTTAATTAATACCCTTCACAAAATTATAGTATCAAATGATTATTTATTGAAAACTGAGTGGATAATAGCCGTTTGTGGCAAAATCACGGAATTTTCACTACTATTATGTACCACAAATTAGGTACAATTGCGGTCGAATCCGGGTAAATAGTTAATGATATACCATTAATATTAAAGGATAGTCGATATTTAAATTATAATGAGGCATTATTTCGTTTATTTTCTTTTTTTATACAAGGCTCAGGTGGTAGCGGTTTTGTAGTGATCACCAAATTAAGCAACCCATGCTGCGGTTGTAAGTGGATGGGTGACCATTCCGACCACATTACGAGTAAGTGGCATTAAGCATCTTAGGTGCTTTGGAAGGCACGTTAAAAGTTGGTTACGGTCAATGTTTCATGATACTAGTCGTGAAGGCTAGTTAGAGGCCTTAAACGGCTTGATTACATCTGACAGTGAGGCTTAGGGTTTATTCACTGGCCTTATAAAATCACCAATCCGTTCTGGGCCCGCATGGTATGTAAAGCCCTAGAAACCTCTAGTTGAGGTGAGGACAAATAAGATTTCGTTTTTATAGCTGCTCTATGGAATTATTTATTGTTTTTTTTATTTTATTGTACAAATTAAAAGAAGGGTTAACTTTATTACATATAAAAGATAAACAACACTTGAAAAAAACCATCGACCTCAGGTGGGACTCGAATCCACATCCCTGCATGCCGGGCGAGTGCTTTACCAACTAAGCTACCGAGGACGTCACGTGACACGACGACATTTCTCAAGTGTTTCTTCTCGTTTTCGAAGCCAGCGTATCTCTGATCAATGTTGTAGCTATATGTATAGCTGAGTAGTATACTACCGTCAACACCCTATAGAAATATTTTTATAAATATTTGACTATTGGTTAAGATCAGAAATGCTTAAACATTGTAAATTTTTGTTTTTACCAAATCCATGCAAAAAACCATCGACCTCAGGTGGGACTCGAACCCACGTCCCACTCACTCGAGTCCCACCTGAGGTCGATGGTTTTTTTCATGTGTTGTTTATATTTAATTAAACCTTTAATTAAAAATTCATTTCATATGTTATTGAAAGTCTTATTTTAATTGGATTTAATGACAATATTATTTTTTAACAACGCAATATTTTGTGTTATTACATAAATATTGTTTATAACTATAAAAGTATGCCTATATACGTCCCACTGCAGGGCACAGGCCTCACCTCAACTATGAGGTGGTTTGGGCCATACTCCACCGGCCCGGTGCGAATTGGTGGAGGGGTGTTGTAAGGCCAGTGACTAAACCTTACTGTCAGATGTTATCAAGCCGCCTTAAGGCCTCTGACTAGGCTTCACGACCAATATCAAGCGATATTTACCGGGACCAACTTTTAACGTGCCTTCCGAAGCACGGAGATGCTCGTGATAAATGTCACTAAATATGGTCGGAATGGTCACCCATCCACTCACGACCGCGGCGTTGGTTGCTTAACTTTAGTAATCGATACCAAAGCGCTGCCGCCACTGAGCTACGAGCACCTCACTTTATAACTATAATTGTTGAAATACAAGCAAAAATTGTAAGATTCGCATGCTAAGTATATTTTAGCGAGACATGTGTGCTTTAGAAGTATAACACCCTCCAATATTATTTTTTACGCAAATAAATTTGATTTGATTTTCATTTTGTCTATCGACATTCAGGCTTTATTCATTTGGCTTTACCTGTCAATGAACCATTCAGCTAAAACAGGAGAAACTCAAAACGTAATATTTCCTTTACGTCAAATCACCTTAGCAAAAAAATCTCCACTTACCGTCAATTTTCTTTCCGTTCTTGAACCAGATGACTTCTGGTTGCGGCTTCCCCTCCACAACGGTACAAGTGACTTCGACCTTGGCCCTCTCGTAGAGGTCCTGGAGGACTGACCCGTCCGGCAGCTGTCGGTCATTGACTGTCACCTCCACCGACTTCGGTTTAACTGTGGACACGAGAATATGAGGTTAGACTAGGGAAATCTGATTTCAGAAAATGAACACTACACTGAAAAAAATGTGAGCCAAATATGAGGTTTTTTTCTTAGTTGACGTTAAATTGATTGAAATAACTATCTTGGTAACTGAATCCATCAAAACTGAATATTTATAATAATTACTTTATCTGTGATTGAATTAAACAAGTAGGTGTTTTATTAATTCTAACAAGTAAAATATTTCTATTCATGTATTCATGCAATTATGATTTGATCAAATTCTAAAAAGGCATAAAAATGAGTATGTTGGATCGATCAAGTATGCAATCTAGTTAGTATTGACTAATGTCTTAGTTGGATTAACAAAGTTGAAATGTTGTTATAATCATAGTTCCTGTTAGTATTAAACCTCCCTATATAAGGTGTAAACTTATCAGTTAACTCTTTTCTAGGGGATGATTCTACAGCTTAAATAGAACAAATTTTTCTATGAGACCAACTTCAAAATCGAAAAACAAAAAACATTGTCCCCATACAAAACGGCAGACAAGCTGAGATCAGTTTGTATAAATATATGAAATATTTTTTTACGATTTCGAAGTTGGTCTCATACAAAAAGTTGTTTTATTTGAGCAGTAGAACCACCTCCTAGAAAAGAGTTAACTGATAAGTTTACACCTTATATATAGTATTGAACCCTATTAGATCTCCCGCAACCACGGTCTATGCAATTAGGCCGAACGTCACGAAAATCAATTCGCAATTAAAAAGGAATAATATATGTGTTGCATGAATACCCGTGTATAGTCTTAGTTGAAAAATGTAACAAGAAAGATTTCATCACCAGCCTATATCAGTCCACTGCTGGACATAGGCCTCTCCAAAAGGAGGATTTTGCCATAATCGCCACGCTTGGCAGGCGGGTTGGCGATCGCAGTTTGGCCAATGGTGGAGAGGAGACGCTGCTGCCCGTCTTCTTGTGGCGGTTCTCCTGTAGTCGCCTCTTACGACACCCATAGGAAGAGAAGGGGTGGTGCTATTCCTTTAACGTGCCGGCACCACACGGCACGGCAACAAGAAAGATTTAACATTTTAAATCTTTCTTGATATTGCATAAAAATTGCACAAAATATAATATAATATATTGGTAACGAGTATATTTTAAAACATTTCCGAATAAGGTCAATGTGTTAATCAATACACACAACTGTTACAACGGTCAACATCAAAATCATTTATAAAATCCGGTCAGTTATGTAATTTAAGGTATAGCGTTATACAGGGTGTACAATAGAATGGGACACTCCTTAAAACCACGAGATCAGCTGGTTATAAACAACAACTTTTTCTATGGGAGCAACATTGAAATCGAGATTTTTTTTATTTGCTTCATACAAACTTACTCGCATACCTCGATGATAAGGTATAGAGCATCTTAAAATAAATTCACGATATCTACGGAGAAAAATATATATAATAGCTCCGATTTCGATTTTGACTCATAGAAATTGGCAAATGTACGCAAATTCTTTACTAAGAAAATTCCTAAACGTATCACAACGAAAAACTAAATATAAAATAAAATTATTTGAACATTAAAATTAAATAATAAATAATGAATTCATTTATTTCATAAAGTTTGTTTACAATATTTTGCTGAGTTTTCCCGGTAAGTAGTCAGGAGACACTTGTAGTGGGAATAACTCGCTACTTCCCTTAAGTTTTACTAAATAAACTAAATAAACAAATTGGTACTCATATGATATGTTTTCAAGTCAACTCTAGTGACAAACAGATTTCGGTATCATAAAATTATTTGAAGTTGTTTTCGAATTTCGAAAACAAACTCAAAAGTAAAATCACAAGATACTAGGAAAATAAAGAATTCCCTTTTCGTAGCCAAGCCACTCTTGGCTGCTACGACCACTACATAGCCTACGGTAAAATGCTACGAGCCACTACGGCGTAGCTGCTACGAAATCTAATTTAACTTTACAAATCTTACGTGGAATATTCTTGACCAAGATTACCTAACCTAACCTACATTGTTGTTCATTCAACAATGTTATTGTTAGGGTAGGTCATTACTTCTATTTTAAAATAAAAAACGTACATAATATGCTACAAATTAGAAGACAAGATTGTATGGACTTAAACTGCCTAGCTCGCACTTACTATTGTCTTGTGTAATGTATTTCCTGTAAAATCAGGCTGACAAAGGTGACTGAGTTTGTTGCGCCGTTTCTTCTCATCCAGCCTATATGTAGTCTCGAAGCGG